>JAZKJV010003773.1:0-669065 GCA_037367405.1 Ottelia alismoides
TAAAATAAAAAACAAGTATTTTTGGTGGATTTTTAATTTTTATAATTTTTTTTGGATTTTTAATTAATTAAGAAAATAAAGAAAACAAAGAAACAAGCCACTACAAACAATTATTCAATGCATCAAAATCACTCAAAAATTCAAATAAAAAATGTTTTTATGTATTTTATGTTTTTTACTGTTTTTGGGTAATTTTTTTGTATTTTTCTGATTTTTATTTAATTTTCTAAAAATCAAACAAGGCAGGGAAATGAAGGTACTATCCAGTCAGGAGTAAAAGGCCAATTTAAAATGCAAAAGGGCCTTATTAACTCCTGGAGGTAATTTTCCTACAAACTAGAAAGTCTAAGGAAAATTAAGGCACAAGAATTATTATTTTTGGATTTTTAAATTAATTATTAGAATTTTTATAGTGTTTTTACTGTTTTTCAATTTTTATGAGTTTTGTATAATGAAAAATGACCAAAATTGGTCAGATAATCAAACAAGGCAAAATAGATAGTATTTATTTTTGTAATTTTTAGAGATATTTTTAAAATTTTTTGTGATTTTTCAAATTAGACAGTAAAGAAAAAGGCTGTTTTTGAATTTTTAAAAATAGCAAATAAAAGCAAAAATGTCTCCAAAACTTCTATAAAATTTTACAACATGGCAGGAGCCATGTGTCCAATTTTCATTGAATTTGGAGTAAGTTTGATATTTTATTCAAAATCAAAACCTAGGTACAGTGCATAGGGACCTGTACGTAAATACCAGAAGTTCCAGGGGGTCCGGTGCAAAAATCCCAAGAAGTCACGTGCGAGGTGCGTGTTTGGGGCACACAGGGACCTAATTGCAAATAAAATAAGGTTCCTGGACTAAATAATAACAGGTATTAAAAGTCAGGGGCCTTATCGTAAAATACCCAAGAATATAATGCACATGCACAAATTCCACACGCACAGGGGTATAAATGCAATTATCTAAAAAGTTTCATTCATTCAGCAACAACCCAGAACTACAAGGCTATCAATGCAAATATCCCAGACAAACACGTGTCGATGCACGTGACACACTACAGGTAGGGGTATACATGCAAATAGCAGAAAAGACAAGGTCCAAAATGCAATTAATCTAACATAAATAAAATGCTAAAAATATTTACAGGACTAAAACTAAACTCAACTAAAGCTAAGGGCCTAAGGGAATATTTACCCTTTATTAAGTAGGTCGTCAGATGGGCGCCACGTGTGCTGATCGACGGTTGAGAACGAAGTGGCACCCAACGCTGGAATCCTCGGGCTGATCGAACGGCCAAGGCGTCGCCACGTGGGAGATCGAACGGACGAGAGTTGCTGTGGCTAAACCTCGACGATCGACCGGTCCAGATCGCTCCTCCAAAGATCGAACGGTGCTGGAAGCTCCTCAGATGGATGGTCAGGATCTAAACTGGAGCCTGGGGTCGATCGGACGGCAGGGAAGGATGGTGGACGAACTGGAGGCCGGCGACTTTCGCCGGGGCCGTGTGTGCTCTGGCATCCTCCTCGCGGGGCTCTGATGATCGGAGAAGATGCGTGCTGGCCTTCCGCGTCGAATAGCGGTCTCCGTTGGAGCAACGGAGCTCTGAGGAGCTCGGTCGACTCCTGCGGAGGGGAAGCTCCTGGGCTCGAGTTAGAGGACCTCAGACAGTCCTCTTTGTACCTGCAAAAGGGCATCAGAAGACTCACGGGTCGAGGGCAAAGTGCCTCGACCCCGTTAGCGGTGGTGAAGATGATCGGTGCGGCGGGGCGGTCGAGCTCCGGCGAGGGGTAGACGTGGAGCTCGAAACCCCAGCTCCTGTGCGAGCTGGGTTGAGTGAGAGGGCGGAGAACGTGCGTGGGGAGAAGGCGAACGAGATGGAATGGTCCGATGATCGAGGCAAAGGCGGAGGTGACCAGAATCGACAATGAACAGAAAATGGGCGAATTGGGCGAAACGCGAAATTAAAGAAAACGGGAAGGAAATAAGGCTACCTGGGTGGACCAGTCGACTGTGGATGAGTTGAGCTTGCTCTGTGTCGTTGCCTCGCGGGTCGTCGAGGCCCGAGGCTCAAGCTCCTGCTTCAGGCGGAGCACGGCGGCGCAAGCTCGCCGGATCTGAGGTCCGGTCACCTTCACCTCTCTTCGACACCACCAGCGGAGAGCTGTCACCTCAGGGAAGGCAGTGGAGGTCACGGGAATAAAAGGTGGGGAGCCAAAGATGGGGAAATGGGAGGCTGAGCTCGGCTTAAGTACCGCTCAGGGGTCCGGCTAAAAATGGTCGGGTAGGGCAGCTCGGAGCGCGGACCCCCGAGGCGGGCATCCCGGCGAGGATGTCGGATCTGGCGTGGACAATCAGGACCCGGGGTTTAGGTGCGAGGTGATCGGATCTGGACGCTAAAATATGGAGAAATCGGGTCGGGCGTCTGGAATCCGTGGGAAGTGGTCCATAGGAGGGAGTTGACCGGGCGGTCAACATCCCCGTGGACCAATGAGAGGAGGCCATCTGGAAATGATTTGGAAAATCAATTTAAAAACAGTAAATGGCCGATTTATAAAACTTAAAATACGAAAAATATTTGTTTTAATTTTCTATTTTTTTGTGATTTTTAATTAATTTTTCAAAATAAAAATAGGGTATTTACATAATAGGGCTATATATAGATATATATACAATATAGGATTTTTATTTTTGATTTTTTAATTAGTTATTTTTATACATTTTTATCCCCATTTTATATTTTATTTATTTTATAGCATAAAATTAGGAATAAAAAGGTATTTTTATTTTATTTTTATTATTTATATACCAAGGTGAAATAAATAGATATATACATCTATATACATGGTATTTTTACAATATTCTTTTTGGTTTTTAATTTTGTTCTTTTTATTTTGTTTTTGTCGTTGTTGTTTTTATTTTATTTATTTACATCATATAAGATAAAATATATACAAAAGTTTTGGAATTTTAATTTATTTATTTATAAGGTGAAATAAATATAAAGGTGGTTGTATATACATGGGGAATATGCACAAGTGAAGTGGTTTTTGTGTTCTTTTTTAATTTTTCAATTTTTATTTGAATTTTATATTTATAAGTATATAAAAATATGTACAAGCCACTTTTATTCTATTTTTTTTGGAGGAAAATATTTTTATTATATTTACAGGTACATTTACACACATGAGCCCCTATCTCCCTCTACTTTGGCTTTTATGCGGTCAGGCCCATGCTGAGCCCTCCCTTGGGTTAGGTTGCTCAATATTTATTCTAAATATTTCCTTTTTTTCTTTTTAATCTTTATTCTTTTATTTTTGCACAAAAACATGCTAATTATTAGTTTTTACACAATGCATGCTTTTGGTAATTGTTTGTATTTACACATATCTACATGCATTTGCAAAGGTTTTTGTAGCTAAAATATAAGAATAAAGAGTGATGAATGAGTATTCATCAGTGATCATTGATGATTTGGTGAGCACAAATACATTTCTACCGTCCAGTCTCAATTCCCTTTTAAAATTATGTGACAAAATAGGAGGGAGAAATTCGGGAAAAGCTGATGCACACAAAAAACGATGATGTATGCTCAGATAGAAGACTTGCAGTGACTCCTCGCAATCTCCATGAGGGATGCAACACAAGAATTGAAAATTTAGTCTATATGAATGTAAGCCGATGAAAAACTGCACCTAGCAGAAAGTTCTGTTAGCCGGGAAGAATTGAGTTGAATTTGACTAAATTGACCGATCTAATGTGTGTCTCAATTAAAGTGAAGTGTGGTCTTAGGTCCTACAAGTACAATCAAAAATTTTAAAAGCTCTAATAGCCGTATGTGCATGTCTATCCTAAGGATCACTCAAGTCGGGCCCCACCCTCATCGTAGAGTGAAACAGGCCATGACACACCGCAGAAAAGTTTGAGGTCTTATTACACACGTGAGAGTCCAAACGGACACCGCTATAAATAAGCACTTAATTACAAAAATTAAAAATTGCAAAAAAAATAAATCCTAGACTCTACGCTCTCTCATGACTCGACTCGATCTTAATTTTTAATGCAGCTTTTCGGGCATCGGTGAAGATGTGTCGATTCTCGAAAATTGTTCCATGTATTGTCGGGTACCTCGTAAGAAAATAAGAGAGAATGTAAGAAAGTGACTCAAAAATAAATAAAAAAATAAAGCAAGAAAATAAATGCTGAAAGAAAATAAAAATAAATGCAAGAAAAAAATGGAATTTATACAATGAAGATTCGGAGTCAGACTACCCGAATAAAGAAAACCAAATAAAAATTTTTTAGACAAAATCTAAGTCGTTTGCCTCCCCGATAACAGGGCCATCTAACAAGTCCCAAATCGCCCTACGTTAAATGTCGTGAATTATCATACATTTAAATTATTGTCGTTTCGTTGTAGGCGGACAATCGGAATCGGTCAAGAAATAACCACAAGAAATTTTAGTCAATTTTGATCAATGCGGTTTTATATTTATTTTACTTGGGCAAGTCTCAAAGTCGAACTCAAGGAGGCAAAGGAACAACCTAGAATTTTGTCTATTAAAGTTAGTTCATGGTTTTCGAGGCGGTCTTTTTTTTAATGCAAGTTTGGGATGCAAAATGCAACTTTGGTCAATTTTAAAGGACCAGAAAATGAATATCAATCAAACGATGCTTGAAAAATGTGAAACTTAGCCAAGATGACAATTTATAATGAATGAATGTATTGTAATTTTTTTGGAATTTTTGAATGCAAGATAAATATTTTATGAATTTATGAATACAAAAGATGTAAATTTCAATGTTTAATTATAATGAATATTAAACCTATTTATTTTCAAGAGATAAAATTATCCAAAATCTATCACTAGATGATCGATCTCAAAAAAATCTTAAACCTCGAAAATAGGAGATTTAATACCTATTAAAAATTAAAGATCAAAATATACAAAATGATTTTTAGAGGGCAAACGATGCATGCAAATGCAATTCTTTTTGGGAACGTTGTGAAATACAACTAATCCTACAATCTGAGATTTTCAAGCACAACATGAGCAAAATATGTAATTTTCCACAAAATAATTAATTATTAATTAACCACAAATCACAAAATATCAGACATATACCATAATGTAGAGAATTGATTGACGAACATCACGTCATTTTTATAAAGATGAAATGATGTGAAAAAGCAGTTCAAAATGAAGGGGGACACAGGGGTAACAATGTAATATTACAATATATAAAAATAAAACAAAATGTGAAGAGGACTATATTATAATTACCGAAAATTCTATGGTATCTGCTACAAAATTACCAGAGGGTCACGTGCGCACGTGACCTCTGGCTGGGGACTGCTGTGCAAATAGGAGATAATCCGGGGGCTTTCTCCGCAATTTACCCAGCGATCACGTGCATAGAACGTGACCCAGGGGGAGGGCCGACGTTCCCCTAGCGCACGTGCCTCGCATGTACGTGGGGGCCTCGTGTCTCACGCCCGGTGGCGAGGCGGTCGTGGCTCTTCTACGGCGGTGAAGCGAAGCTGGCAAGGTCTTCACGGCGGTGGGCTAGAGGCTTCGCGAAGCTCGCAGGGAAGCGCAGACGTAGGTTGATGAAGCGTCGTTGATGCTTGAATCCGGTGGTGGGTTCCGGTCGAGGAAGGCGTCTGGTGGTCCAAGGAGTTGTAGGTGGTTGATGACAAAGAAGCTTCTAGCAAGCAGAGCTGAGATGTTGGAAGCATTGACTGAGGCTCCGGTCGAAGATGAGGAGCTTTCCTGGAGCAGTGCGTGAAGTCCTAGTGGCTGAGGTCGATGAGGGTGATGTCGTTGACGTTCGAGATGAGCGTTGTCGAATAGCGACCGGTGGAGTCGAAATGAAGGTGCAGGCTCCTGCTGGTGATTGATGTCAAAGGAGGGATATCCATGGATGGATTTGATGCCTCCGACAGGAGGCTAAGTTGAAGATGGGTAATGGAGGAGCGGAGAGGCGTAGATGGTGGCGATGATCGGAGAGACGGTGAGGAAGATGAGAGGGGTGAAGTAATGTTGAAAGGGTACCTGGAGGTACGATCTCTACGATGTTGCACGAAGGCCAGAGCGAAGCAGGCTCGCCTGAGGTGAGCTGCGACGAAGTTTGAAGCCCTCGAATCTCACCATATGAAGAGTGCACCAGGCTATCACCACCGGGGATGGATTCTTCTGTATTGAATGATGGATGATCTTGAGAGGGAGGGGTGGTGGTGTTAAATAGGAGAGAGAGAGGAGGCTGGCGATGGAAAGGGAGATTTGAAGAGATGAAATTGGGGCTGACGAGATGGATGAGGATGCATCGGCCAAAACGAAGGATGAAATCGCGGGGATTTGGCGAGGAGATTGGTCGGATTAGGAAGGCGGTAGCAGAAGATTGTGAGGGTGATGACGGAGATTTTGCGGAGGCGCAAAAAGGGGAAAGGTGAAGGAAGAAGAAGGCATACAGGTGTCGTCCGATCGGCCGAGATCGGACCACCCTGATCTCACCACATGGCGACAAGGAAGAGGCCAGCAGAGCACGTGTAGGGCACGTACGCGGAAGGCACGTGCTCCGCACGTGCGAGCCTTTTTAAACTTTTTTTTATTTTTTATTTTTTTGATGAACTTCATGTTATTTTTATAAAGAAGAAATGATGCAAAAAAGTAGTTCAAAATAGAGGGGGGCAGAGGGGTAACAATGCAAACAATAATTAAAAAATAAAATAAAATGCAAAGAGGACTATATTGTAATTACCCCAAAATTCTGGGGGGTCTGCTGCAAAATTTCCAAGTTATCACATGTTAGGCACGTGATCCTTGGTCGGCGGGGTTGTTGCTCTAATTTGGAGATTCTCCGAGGGGCTCTTTACAAATTTTCATGCTCCCCACGTGAGTATCACGTGCGGGGGGTCTTTCTAGAATTAGAGGAATCTGTAAGGGCCTCGGTGTCAGTTCCCCCAGCGCGTGTGTTGTGCACGTGCGCGGGGGCCTCGGGATTGTGCCCGACGATACGACGGTGTAGTCAAAGGCACGGTTGCGGAGGGCCGGCGAGTGCGGCAAGGGATGGAGCGTTGATGTTCTGATGGTTGTACCCTGGTAGAGCCACACGCTTGGCGAGGCGTTGGGCAGTGTGGTAAGAGAGGATAGCCGAACTCCTGGCGGTGGTTGGAGGTCGATGAAGGTGATGCCTTGGCGGAAGGGACGATTGTCCATGATGAGCAGCGGAGTTCCGACTAGAGGAAGGTGGCACCGGAGTCACGGCTGGGATCTGGAGTTGATGATGCGTGAACTCCCAAGAACTGGAGTTCGCAGGAGTGGCTGGAAGCAAGGCAGGCGTCTGGCGCCGATGAAGCTGCTGGAGACGAAGCTTTTGGCAGAGATGCGGAGGATGCAGAGTAGCATTGGCTGGACGACGGAGGTCAGAGCGATGGCAGCAGGCTCAGAGGCTGTTCTGCAACGAGGCATGGGGCCTCGGATCTTGCCGGAGAATGATGCCGGGTTGTCACCCCTGTAATTGTTTTAGAGAGCAAATCGGCAGATGATCTTGAGAGGGAGGGGTGGTGGTGTTAAATAGGAAAGAGAGGAGGCCGGAGATGAAAAGTGAGATTTGAAGAGATGAAATCGGGGCTGACGAGATGGACGAGGATGCGCCGACCAAAAATGAAGGCCGAAATCGCAGGGATTTAGCGAGGACATTGACCGGATTAGGAAGGTGGTGGCTGAAGATTGCAAGGGTGACGTCGGAGATTTCGCGGAGGTGCAAAAAGGGGAAAGGCGGAGAAGAAGACGGCGTACAGGTGCCGTCCGATCAGCCAAGATCGGACGATCCTGATCTCGCCACGTGGCGGCAAGAGAAGAGGTCGACGGAGCACATGCAGGGCACGTGCGTGGGAGGCACGTGCTCCGCACGTGCGAGCCTTTTTATTTTTTTATAAAAATTAAATAATAAAAGGCCCAAAAATGGGTGACACGTGGCGGCTCCAGGAGCAGCCACGTGTCAGCCCCACAAAATTTGAAAAAAATAAATACAAGAGAATTCCGGAAAAAATAGTATTTGACCTCGAATTGAAAATTTTCCTTTACAAAAGTTGCTCGTCTTGATGAGATATACAATTTTCATGAAGGGATGAAAACCAAAATCGATTATTTGCACAAAGTGATATTTTTGGGATATCCCATGTATATAGAATACCTTGATTTTTGGTTTTATGATTTTTTTCATTTTTAAACCAGATAAAAATCAGGAAAAAAATATGATAAAATTAAAGATAAATATTTACACATTAATATATTTTTTGGATTTTTTAATTAAGAAAAAGAAGAAATAAAATAAAAAGACGAAAAAAACAATTTTTGTACAAACAGTTAGTGAAGACTCGGACTTAGTTAGTTTCTCTGATTTCAAGCTTAGTTTGGATTTGAATTTTTTGCTTTCATCAAAGAAGACAACTGAAAAAGAAATAAAATAAAATGGGTTAATTATATACATAGAATAATAGGTCAAAAACTGCTAAAATATAAAATGCATAAAAGAGGCCCAAAACCCAACTTTCACATATGAACTCCGATTCACTTCAACTTGGTATTATTTTGAAGGTAATTGAATGTATATTAGTTCAAAAGTAAGTAGGATCGGATCGAACGTTGGATGAGGAAGATATGAAGGTTTTAGTCTGGAAATCCTAAAACTAGGGTTTGGGTTTTTGGTCCATTTATTTGGGTTAGTGATTTTTTGTATTTTTTATTTATTCTTGTTAGTGATATGTACACAATGGAAATGGTTTCAGGTTGGAGTTAGCATGAATTAGTTAAAAATCAGGGATTTTAGGCTATTTAAAGGTTATTTTGGCTGGGATTTTTGGCTTCTTATTTTGTGCAAAAAATAAGTGATAAAATGCCATTCTTATCAAAACATGCATGAATGCTAATTATGTGGAATAAATGAAGAAATGCTAATGAATTTTAGGGATTTGAGCTTAATTAATCGGTTTTAGAGTGATGAATCTGATATTCATCACCTATATAAAGAAGTCACCTTGAAAAGGCCTTATGATCAAACAGAATCTTAATCTGACCGTTAAAGGCTACACGGATACGGATTGGGCCGGGTCTATGGATGACAGGAGGTCTACCTACCTCTGGCTATGCTATATATCTTGGTGGAAACTTGGTTATTTGGAGAAGTAAGAAATCGAATGTTGTCTCCAGGTCCAGTGTCAAAGTTGAATACCGTGCTCTTGCAAATGTTGTCACTGAGATCCTCTGGTTAAAATTGTTATTGACAGAATTGGGCACTCAACCTGTTATGTCTATGAAGATATTCTGTGACAACAAAGCTGCCATAAACTTAGCAAATAATCCAGCGATGCATGATAGGACGAAGCATGTAGAGATTGACAGACATTTCATCCGTGAAAAGATAGATAATGGACAAATATGTCTTCCATACTTGAAATCATGTGATCATGTTGCAGATCTCTTCACTAAAAGGCTGCCTACGGTGCAATTTGAGATGAATGTAGGTAAGTTGGGCATGATTGACATATATGCCCAACTTGAGGGGGGAGTGTTGAGTTATATGGATATGTAAATGGGTAAACGGATCTATGGATGAGGGACCGTTTATCCTAATTTCTGTATATTGTTCTCATCCCCTTATTATCAAAATAGTGAAGAGAGACCCCTAATGTCTTGTGAGGGAGATCAGCGTTTGTGTATGCCTCCGTGATTTTTCCCTCTCTGTAAATCATTGTGTTATTCCTCTGTTGAGTGCTCCTTCAAAGAAATAAAACAAAGAAGTATCACAGTGTTTACAAATGCAATCCCCAAATTATGGTCAAACTCTAATCTCCTAATCAACATAAGTTTCACAAGCATGAGCACTTCAAAGCCGCGTGGAGCACCATGCTGCGAGTCTGTACACCATTCTTGAAGGGTGGATTTGTGGTGGTAACAAGCACATCAGTTATCTATAAATCGTAAGAGATTTGTCACATAATCGCGTGCTGTTGTGATCAATTCCCCAAGAATGAATGGAGCAAGCTCCTGAGCCTCCCCCCTGAGAGCTTCTTAACGATCCTCTTCGCGTCGCTCGCCTCGCTCTCTGTCATCTTCTCCGGGTTGTTCATGTACCCGGAGGTGACGATCTTCTTCCTCCCGGCATTGCTGTGGGAGAGCGACATCAATGCCATGAGCAAGAATTTCCCGGTCACTGGCTTCTCCTCTGATCTGTTCAGAACCTGAAGGATCCTGTTTACATTCTCCTCCACGAATCTCCTCTTGTTCCGGTGTACTGACACAAAGCTGGACAACGTCCTTGCCGCCATTACTCGAACTCCGATCGATTGTGCATTTAGCAAATTTACGAGCTCCGGCATGAAACCCACTTCCCCCATTGTCCTCCTAGCCTTCTCGGACATACTGCAGAAGCACGACGTTGCCTTGAGCGCCGATTCCTGCACCGATATCTCGCCGCTACGGAGAAGCAGCACCCGTTCGAGGAAACCGGATTTCATGGGAGTGTTAACAGAGTTGGCTGAGTTGAAGCAGAGAACCTCAATAGCTCGCAGGGCGGCTTCTCTGGTCTTCGATGTTGAGAACCGGCACGCTGGATGCAGTATCCTAATCAGGGCCTCCACAGCGCCCTCCTGCAGCGCCTTATTCCTCGCCTCAACAATGCATTGCAGGAACTCCATGGCTTCGATCCTCGCCACATCCTCCCCAGATCGCAGCATCTTAATCAATACAGAAATCAACCCTTGTTCCAACATGAAAGATCTGATCTCCGCCCCAGGCAGGAGATTCTTTAAGATGCCGCAAGCGGAACCGATGATCTCAGTGCTTTCTTCCATGTCGACCCCAGCAGATCTGCAACAGCAACATAACGCCTCCATGTGCGGAGACCGACCACGCATTGTCGGAATTCTCCGTCAGCTTCTTGAGAGCTCTGGCGGCGCTTTCCTTTCCCAATTCGCTTCCATTATCCATGATTTGAATTAAGGCGGGAACAGCGCCGGCTGTAGTCAGTAGTTGCCGGAAAGAATCGATGCTGGATAACACCGATACCGTCTGGGCTGCTTGCTGCTGAATACCCACATCTCTGATTTCGACCAAAATTCCGAGCAATTCCGGTGTCTCTCCCGCTGCGATCCTAGCGAATCTCTCGTCTTCTCCAAGCAGCTCGTTCAAAGCCGCCAATGCGCGGGACTTCGCCTCAGCGTTACCGACCCTCATCCTCGCGCAGAGGTCCTTCATATAGAATCTCACGTCCTCGTGACTTGCTCCCGATGGCAGCTTGGATGAGACGATGGCGTCCGGGTGGGTGAGGGTCCCGGAGGAGTAGAGCCCTGTATAAGACTTGCTGTGTAGCTCGAGCTTCGCGACAACGAGGTCGAGGTTTCTGAGCATGAGCAGCCTACCTCCGATGAAGGACCCGTAAGCGCAGCTCCGGCAGGTCTCGTGGGTATCGTTGACAGTGGCGGCGATGTCCTGGAGGAGCTCCTGGAGCACGAGGTTGCCGATGGAGCTGGAGCAGGAGCTGGCGGCAACGGTGGCGGTGGCGGATGCCAAGCCGGAGCGAAGGAGGTCGAGTTTCGCGCGGATGGATTGCCATTTGCCGGTGAAGCAGCGGGGAGAGTGAAAGGAGGAGATCAAGGAATCGACGAGGGAGTTGACGTGGTCGTGGCGGGGGTGGAGAATTCGGCTGGAACAGCTCCTCGACGTGGATGGGATGATGCATTGTGGTGAGATCACGTGTGGCGGTGGAAGGGAGGTGAGATCATGTGGTGGTAAAAGGGTGCAAGTGTCATGGATTGGAGGAGCACGTGAACATGGGGTGGATTTATTTAAACGTGATCCATCATCCCTTGGAACCAACTGCACCAGCAACGACGGTTAGTGCGCTTGTTTTTTTTGATAAGTAAGTGTAAACTCTATATTTCTCATGAAAAAACATACAAAAAGGTTATGGCTAGCAATTGCAGCCAAAATTGTAAAAACAACAAAAACAGTGGGGGAATTTACCCCTGAGGAAGTCAAAAACTCAGGGGTCCCCTGTAATGCTGATCAGATTGTAAGTGCACAAAATATCAGAAATGACTCGGTCCGTGGATTGGCATGTCGAAGTAGTCCAAAGCCGGTTGCGCTCCCTCCAAATGTGCCACACTACTGTGGCAAGAAGAATGGAATAGTAGGAGTGTTGCATATTAGACTGCAGAGAAGAGATCCAAGTCACCAAGGTAGCCAGAGAGACATGAGCAAATGGCGGGGCTGGAAGCAGACGTAAGCAAGCATTCATCCACACAGTATAAGAATACGGGCAATGAAGAAACAGGTGCTCATGAGACTCAATGTTGGCGTCACAAAATCTGCAAGTGGGTGAGATGGCAAGCGCGAACATGGAGAGCCGATCCAAGGTGGGAAGCCTGCCAAAAAATGCTCTAAAACAAGTGAAAGCAAATGAAGGTGGGGTGTTCTTGTGCCAAACCACATGAAACCAAGGGACCGGTGGTTGCCGAGGTCTTAGTAGATCAAAAGTCTTTGCGAAGGAGAAACCACTGGTAGGTAGACTCCAAGCTGCATTAGGGAAATCGCCACGGATAACAGGTCGCAGCAGATTGCGGCTACGAACCATGGCGCGCCAGTAAGCTGAGGAGGAAGGGGTCTCTTGAACATCCCAGAAAGAAGCATCCCGAAGATATTTAGATCTCAAGAAGTCAGCCCAAATGGAATTATCTGCCGAGAGTAATCTCCAAACCCAAGAAGCAGTAATTGCATCTTGAAGAGAGCGTAGTGCTTTTAACCCCAACCCCCCTTCCTTCTTAGGGAAGCAAAGTTTATCTGAAGAAATGTCGTGACGCTTGCGGCCCCAAAGAAAATGTGCGCAAATCATATCAATGCGCTTAATCACATATGAAGGGAGGTGAATCCCAGCAATCCAATATAACAGAATTCTGCGAATAACCGTGTTGATCAACTGAGCACGCCCAGCCATAGAGAGACATTTGGACACCCAACCATCAAAGAGCCTAAGTATACGATCTTCCAGCCCACGAGAATCGCAGCAGTGAGAATTGGAGGAGGCAAGAGGGAGCCCAAGATATAATGTGAGGAGGGTCTGCTGGAGCATACCCAAATGAAGATTAGCTGAAAAATCCGTGGCAGCCCACTTCGGCCTAAAAATTTTACTTTTAAATGGGTTGAGTTTGAGCCCAGAAATCGCGCTCAAATTCAATCATGATTTCCTTAATCGCAGAAAGAGAGTGTAATGATCCCTTACTAAAGAAGAGTAAATCGTCTGCATAGATGAGATGGGAAGGAGCAAGACAACGACCATGGCGCATATGATAGTATCGACCTTTGGCAGACGCAATGTCCACGAGAGAGGTTAGGAATTCCATTCTAATTGTAAAAAGAAGCGGGCTTAGGGGGTCTCCTTGCCTCAGCCCACGAGTTCCCCGGAACAACCCATGCGAAGCGCCATTGATAAGGACCGAGAAGGAGGTAGTGGTTATGCAGTTCTCAATCCACGATATCCATTTGTTGCAGAATCCCATGGTCATTAAGGCCTCAAGAATGAACGCGTGATTCATAGAGTCGAAAGCTTTAGAGAGGTCAATTTTGATGCAAGCTTTATTGCGTGAGGCCTTCTTGTCAAAATCATGAAGAATCTCGTTAGCAAGCCGAATATTATCACTGATAGATCTGCCCTTCAAGAAAGCTGATTGATTTGGAGAAATAAGTGAAGGCAGGATCTCGGCGAGTCTAGACGCCAACATCTTGGAGAAAATCTTGTAGATAACATTGCATCCCGAAATCGGCCGATAGTCACCAATGGAAGATGGGGAGGAGGATTTGGGAATAAGAGTGAGGAACGTGTGATTGACCTCCCTTACCATATTACCCCCATTATAGAGAAACTCCACAGCCTGAATTACAGCATTTTTAATCATAGGCCAGTGGCGCTTGAAAAAAGCCGCGTTGAACCCATCCGGACCAGGAGCCTTCGATGAGCCAATAGAGGATACCGCATCCCAGATGTCTTTGTCATCAAAATGTCTCACCAACCACTCCGAAGCCTGAGTCGTGAGACATCTCTTAGCGGAGGACAGCCACCCCGCAAGGGAGTAGGAGCAGAAGGGGCGAGAAGAGCATTGAAGTGCTGCACCGCAGCCTCAGCCACCTGATGTTGACAGTCAATAACCCGGCCTTGAGTGTCAAGAACATTGGATATGTAATTTCTAGAGATCCTCGTTTTCGCCGCGATATGGAAGAAGTGGTTGTTACGATCTCCAAGGTTGAGCCAATCAACCCTACTCTTCTGTTTCCACATGGATTCGAGGTCAACTTCCAATTGTTGAATATACCCTTTTACATCATTCTCCAAGAGAGCAGCATAAGGGTCCATAGGAAAATCCGCCAGGATATCAGAAACACGAAGGAGGAACTCGTTAGCCCTTTTTGAATCTTTTGTGACATTTGCATCCTTCGCTGCCCATCTCTTCAAAGAAAGTTTGACATTTTTCAACTTCCGAGCAAGAACAAAAAGAGGGTTCCCAATAACCTCCTTAGCCCAGCCCGAAACAACCGCATCCATGTAACCAGGCCGCGAGGCCCAGTAGTCGAAATACCGAAAGGGAATGCTCTTGCGCGGGGTGTAGCAGATGACCACCGACATTAGAGAATGGTCAGATTGAGGGAGCGGAGAGTAGCAAAGTTTGACAGAAGGAAAGGTGATTAAGAAATCATCATTAGCAAGAGCCCGATCCAATCTAGCAGCAATGCGATCAGGTCCAACCGAAGAATTATGTATGTAACAATTGGACAAGATGGAAGAAATATACGATGGGCAATATTGCTGGTGATGGAAAGGGAACCAGTTGAAGGGAGGTTTTTTTTTTGAAAGTTTTCTGTGTATCATTAAAGACCAAAAATTCGGACTACAAAACAGAGGATGAGTCCTTAGATACAGTAGTTAGGTAGAAAGGAAGGATATTCTCGAGTCATTAATTTCCATTAATTCGCTGGGTTCCAATTAAGGGAATGGATCCCTGCTGCAGCAGCCTTTACTGTAACGTAGGGAATTTGTTTGGTGGAGATCGGACTGTTCTCATAAGAGATCGGAGAAGGTCGGCACACATGTTGGGGCCATCCAATCTCTATACAACGGACCTCCTATTAGGGATGGGCATTGGGCTGGGTCGGTCCGACCCAGCTCGAAGTCCGGCCCAAAAAGCCCGGTCCAGTCAAGCTCAAGAGGATATTGAGTCGGATTTGGGTTTAAAAAATCGGTCCAAATTTTTTTGGGCCGGGCTCTGACTTGGCATGGTCCAACCCGACCCGGCCCGAGGCCTGACCCGACATAGGCCCGAGTGGTGGCCCGTAGTATGGCCCGAGATTGAGCCCACGACCCAGCCCAAATATGGCCCGCATGCCTTAGTCAGGGACATATGTCCCCTCCCAGCTCCCTCCCCTCACGCCAAATAGTGTTGATGCCATAGACTCCTAACCCGTCATGCACGAGAAACCCAAATCTCAATCCCAAAATCTCAAGTTGTATTGTCCTCCGAGGCTCCAAGCTTAGTTGGTAAGGTATATCATTGTTGAAGAATCTTTTTTTTTATTTTTCGATAGCAACTGAAATTTAATTATGTGGTGGTTTTATAAATTTTGACATTGTATTGTCATTAGAACGTCATTGTTTTACAATTAAAGAGATTGGTTTATAATTTTACAATGTTTTTTCATAACTAATATAATATCATTCCCCATTTTGTTGGTTAATATTTTGTGTCTTATATTACATGCGAGGAGGATGGTATGTTCAATCTAGGGACTTTTTCAGGTTAGAAATCATTCATGTAGTCACATTTCTTGAAGTAAGAAAGGATTGAGTGTTGTCAGGACGAATTCGTGGCAATTAATCATGAGGAGCTCAAGTTATGTTTGTATAGGTCCGCAGAACATGTCTAGTCTTAGGTCGGGCCTGGGCTTGGGCCGAACAACAAGAAGATTTGCGGGCCTAGGCCTGATGCACGGCCCGAAATAATTAAATGGACTTGGGTCTGGACCCTTAAGGGTCCGACCCAACTCGACCCATGCCCATCCCTACCTCCTAGGTTAAAGTAGGAGTTGTAAGAGCTGAGGATCCCCTCTATTCAAGTAACCGTTCATTGCAACGGCTCGAAAACTCCATCCAAAATCCCAATTGGGGCAACTGTGTTGATTAGGTCTTTCTATAAATTCATTTTATCTGATGATAAATAGATATATCATAAAATAAACAATATTTATTAATATAAGTCGTCATATATTGATTAATTCCATATTATATTTTTGTGTGTGATATTTTCTTTTTCAACTATTATAATTCAAAATAATGGGAGAGAAATAATAGATAAATTTTACTAGTTACAAATTTAGATGAAGAGAATCGAGATTTCATGAGTTCTCTTATATAGTGTTTTTCAAGTCAATACAAACTTGGAGATGGCGCTATTTGTTAGTGTGCTTGCAAGTTACTCAAGTCCAAAAAAATATACGAGCTAGAATTTTTTCCAACTCCAACTTAGCTGAAAGTACGCATGACGTTCTATGCAAGGATCTCCGGTATAGGACCTTATCTTAAAAATGTGACGAAGATATATGACCTTATCTTGAAAATCCTGAAAACACCACTAAATTTATATTTCTGGTCGTTCTTTTAGACAATAAGGTAAGATAATCTAAGTTTTCTCCCCCCATGCTACGGTGCATCTAACTCTAATCTTCCAATCAAAGATCAATTAATTTACATGACTATTAACATGTCACGATCGTATTTTTTTATTTTTTAGGAATTCTCTAACATGGAACAAAAAATGCTTATACCTTGAAATTCAGCCTCTCACAGATTCCTTTTTTCAATCTTTTTGACAATGATATTCTATGTTTGAAGTTTTGTATGGGATGTATTACTGATGATAGTATTTTCTACTCTCTTGACTACAGTAAAAAAACCAAGATTTAATCCTTTGCTTATCAGGTTCTTCATGTTATGACAATGGGGGCATACATCCACGGATTTAGGCGGAAGTATCCAGCTCAAGAATACATCTCTGTGGTGCTTCTAGTGATAGGCTGGATCTTGTTCACTCTGGCTAATGATAACTCTTCGCCCAATTTCAGTGTTATTGGAGTTGTAATGGTCTTCGGTGCTCTTGTGATGGACTCGTTCCTAGGGAACTTGCAGGAAGCCATCTTCACAATCAATATGCAGACAATACAGGTACTTGCACGTTGATCTTTGTTGGTTAGTGTTGAACAAGCTGACATCTATAGTCGACTATTGCTTTGTCTGCTCCAAGTTACTTCAATGCAGATTCTCTTTTCCTCTCCACTCTATTACAAAGAAACAAGATCAAACTTATGATGCTTTGTTAGGAAATGGTGATTGTAAAGCTTGATATTTGGTCCTTTGGATGGTGAGCACAACTCAACAACCTGAAATTTAAATAGGGAAAATTACTAAAAAGAGCCCCAACTATGGCCCTTCACTGTAGTACTAGGTATGTAAATCTAAGTAGAATATGTTGATTAATGTTCACTAAAGGTTGGATTTCATTTGCACTAAGTCAATCTATCCATGTCACGCAAATATGAAGTTTCGTATTAGTGTAAATCTCTTCATGCATTTTGAATCTTAATCCCATCTTAGTGATCTAAATGTTTTGTTGATTGTTGGAATGGAGGGTTATAGTTGAGAGACAATTCCTCTTCCCGTCCAAGAATGATTTGTATTTATTCTAACTACTATAAATCAGTTATCAAGTTGTAATTGGTTTTAGCAAGCTATTAGCAATCTCATAGAGGCTTCATTCTTTGCATTTGTAGGGTACCCTAAGTTAGATATTCTTCTATCAAGGATATATCTTTTCCCAAAAACATTAGTCATGTTGGGTTGTTAACCAAGGTAATAACATGATGCAATAGTTACTATTTGACTCATATCTACTGGTAGGGGATTATCCCTTAATAGTATAATTTCTATGCCGTTGTCATGTTGGGCAGGCATTTAGATAATTCACCTTCTTGTGTATCAAAAAATATTTGTTCAATTTGAATTGTGTATGATGCCAAAGGAGACTCATATGTAGGTAAGTAAGGCAAAAAATAGAGGGCATCGTGCTTAAAATCCGTCCAAGAGACAGGAGCATACAATTGACTTTGTTCAGCATGTAATTCTCCATCAAAATTTGCAAGTTTCAATAATAGATAGTCGTAACCCAATGATTAAAAAAAAGGAGAGAGTGGTGCATAGAATCGATTTTTTTAAACTACCAGGATTTGTGTTAGTGAATGTAAAACTTAGTAGTACCTCATTGACCAGAATATGAGATATATAGCTTGAGTACATGTGATGAATTTTCTTCATGCAAAATATTGTAACATTCACTTAATAGTTCTTTGATGGTGATGAAATGTGTTAATTTTCTTCTATTTTATTTATTTATTCTAGAAAACATTTATACTCTCTCATTCTTTGGTTTGATATATTTCTGGCAACTTCTTTTACCTTTTTTTTGTGGGAATGGGGTATCACCATCGATCGTGCAAGATATAGACAAGAAGTGGAGACAGATTCTAGCCCTACTTGTTAATGTTGAAGATATTGTAGATACATGATAAATATGTAGAACATATTGATGAAGGTTGAACAAGATCATATATTTAGCATATCTTGTAGAAGAGCTACATGATGTTTATGATACAAGGCCGTGCCCAGAAAACTAGAGGCCTCCAAGGCAATTTCACCTAATGTATTTTTAAATTTTATAGTTAAATGAAGGAAACTCTAACATGTACGTTATAGATGGACGGAAGCAATCTGCAGAAGTACTTAACTAATTACAATTTTGTGTGGTTCATGTTTATTTAATTTATGGTTTTTATCAGTTGTGCCCCTCCGAGATATTGCAATATCAGTTATGCCCCTATATTTTTGGGAATATCAGTTGTGCCCCCAACTTCTTGTCATTCTATCAGTTGTGCCCCTCCGTTACTCTGACCGTCAATAAGTTGAACTTAACCATGGTTTAATCAAACCATGATGTTGTTAGAGGAGCATATTTGGAAAAATATCCCACACCTCCACGTTAATGGATCTGTACTACTTCTTCAAGCACTGACATTCCCGTAGATGACAATGGCGATGCCGATGATGACAAGGATGAGGATGAGGGTCGGGAAGGTCGTTGCACATGCGCGCGGCAGAGGCGAACTAACTCGGAAGGGTCGTGCGAACGTCAAGGTGGGGAGAGGGTATCGTCCAGTAGAGGCATGGAGGGGGAGGGGGTGACCTGGGGGTGCAGGGGCGGGGGGAGGAGGCAGGGCAGGGCGAGGGGGAGGTGCGGAGGTGGCAGGGGCAGGGGGCGACCTGGGTCGGGGGGAGGAGGTTGGGCAGGGGGAGCTGCGGGGGTGGCGGGGGAAGGAGGCGACCTGGGTCGGGGGGAGGAGGTTGGGCAGGGGGAGCTGCGGGGGTGGCAGGGGAAGGAGGCGACCTGGGTCGGGGGAGGAGGTTGGGCAGGGGGAGCTGCGGGGGTGGCGGGGGCAAGGGGGCGATCTGGGTCGGGGGGAGGAGGTTGGGTAGGGGGAGCTGCAGGGGTGGCGGGGACAGGGGGCAACCTGGGTCATGGGGGAGGAGGTTGGGTAAGGGGAACTGCGGGGGCGGCGGGGCAGGGGGTGACATGGGGGCGGGGGAAAGGGGAGGCGCGGGGGCGGAGGGTGCACCTGGGGGCCGGGGAGGAGGCGCAGGTACGGGGGTGGCAGGGGCAGGTGGAGAGGAGGCAGCGCGAGGGCAGGGGGAAGGAGCTCGGGGCGGAGGAGGCGGCACGAGGGCGGGGGAAGGAGCTCGGGGTAGAGGGTGCAATTGGGGCGGGGGAGGAGGCACAGGCATGGTGGTGGCGGGGCAGGTGGAGAGTAGGCAGCGCGAGGGCAGGGGGAAGGAGCTCGGGGCAGAGGAGGCGGCATGAGGACGGGAGAAGGAGCTCGAGGCAGAGGGTGCACCTGGGGGCGGGGGGAGAAGGCGGCAGAGGAGCAGGAGGAGGAAGAGAAGGGGAAGCAGAGGAAGAGGATGGGGAAGGAGGAAGAAAGATGAGAAAATGACCTTTTCAGCTTTTACTTTTAATTTAATTCCCATTATATCCCAAAGTTAACGTCCGCTTGCATTGGAATGAACGGCAACTAACTCGAGGGGCACAACTGATAGAACAACAAGAATTTGGGGGGCATAACTGATATTCCCAAAAAGATAGGGCGTAACTGATATTGCAATATCTCGAAGGGGAGCAACTGATAAGAACCCTTTAATTTATATAATGATGAATAAATTATATATTGTATTTAATTGACAAATTATTTGTTGGCATTACCGCTAATATCGACGGAAAAGGCATTTGTTATACAAAAAATGAGTCAAATAATAAACTCTATATAGTGACACAAAAATCGTTGATATATCCAAATGTCAACACTTTTTATTCATTGTTAAAATTAATCGCATGGTGTTTTTTGTTCGTTGCGGATTTAAATTTCTCAATGATTAGTAGTCGCTGCTAAAAAATTTAACAACGGATTATATAGCAACGATTGTTGCAACGAATCATGAAATCGTCACAAGATGGTTTGGTGACGATTTATTCGTTGCGCTCTTAACAAAAAAACGTCACTATAGATCTTAATTGTTGTAGTGAACCTTGAAAAATAGTAATAAGTGTTTATATATGCGTCGCTAATGATTATAGCAACGGATATGGCATTTGTCGCCACTATCAATTATGAAAATAATCAAATAATATCATTTTATATATTTAACAAATGACAATAAAATAATATATTTTATAAAAATGTCACTATAGATCTATTTTTTATTGAAGTGTATGACTTAATGTGTGATGTTTTTGGAGTCATAACAACCAAATTTTCGTACGACAATCAATAAATAGAAGTTCGTTGACATATTATTGACTTTATATATAGTAACAAATGGTATTCTTTTTAAAATCAGTTTTGGTTTTTGGAATTTGCGGTGAATTGCATATTCATTGTTAGTGGTTCATATAGAATTGACTCTTCCATAAAACTTTGTAGCAATCATCATAAAATTAGGCATATTTAAATGAAAAATTCTTGAGAAAGGCAATGGAGGAGATAATTGATGTCATATGTTCGTTGCTATCATTACCTAACAAAATATGACATTCATGTTGAATTTCAGGAACCAAAAATAACTTTGTAGTGAATATCCGAATACAAAATAATATTTACATGTACATACTGTACATGCATGTACATAATATTATGGTTAACATATAACTAAGCTAAACCCAAAGACCATGTATCCCTTCAATCTCTGACAACTGTATTGTTGCTCGGACAACTTTGTAAGAATAATAATAGAAGCTTCAAGTAGGCTTCAATCCCTTAACAACTATAATCAAGCAGTCCCTTTGCAACTATAACTTGTATCGATTGACTAAATATTGTTATTATAGTGTGTGTATTGTAATTGTGTTAAATAACTTCATATTTGATATTATTCGATTCGCATTCACTCTTTATTCAATCCGGATTTGTATTCGATGAATATTTATCCGAATTGATACATGATTATGTTAGAATATGGTTTCCTAAATTCATATCCGACTCGTGTCTATATCTATTTTCTTATTCAGTACAAAAGGCACAAATATGGATATGAAAATAGTCATTTATCCAATCCCTAGCCCCTAGCCGGCGTGTTTTTATACCTAACCCCAAGTAAATTAATGCTGCTGGTCTTCTACCTGCCTAATCTGTCTCACAGTCGCAAACTGTGATTATCTCGACCACGACGGAAGCTTAGGAACAGCTATTAGTAAATGATATAGCAGTCAAGACATAAAACCAGTAGGTTCAGCTGCATAAATCAAGCTTACTGGGGGTACTTGAGTTTCTGACAACCCGACTGTTGGGCTATTCACAGCTGCTGTTCAATGAATAAGCTGGCTTACCCGACGAAAGCCTCAGTTCTTCGGTTAAAACCGACCAATCCGGCCTAATTTTCATAACGTCGGCTAATAAGCAACACGTATTCCTTTGCTCTAGAATACCCTCTGCACGAATGCCCATATCAACAGAAGCTCGACTCCCGTTCTTCAACTCTAGACTCACACTGACCAGATCATACTTCCACTGATTGGCCTATAAACCATTCAAGTTCAGTCTCGGTATCTTGAGCAGAAATCATGCCTTATCAAGTTGATGAGGACTAACAAACAAATGATTTTGATTAAAAAAACAGAAAATGAACGCGTAAACCCAAGGAATCTAAGCAGTTGAATACATAACCACCTCGGTGAAATTCCTGCTGCTTCCAGGCAGGCTAGAAGAGCGAGCAAAGGATACAACAGTTTACCCATGTTTATTGTGGGCTCTAAATTAAACATAATTACCAAAATTGAATGCTACTGCATATCTGAAAGCACATGAACAAGATGGGGGGGAAATACCCTCCGTCATAGAAGATGTAGGAACCTCCTATGCTGTAAACAAGAAAGAATGGTGTACTGGAACATGATTCCAGTGCTTAAATACAACTTGAATCCCTTCCAAAAATAAACCTCCTCGTCCAGTCGGATACCACAGCGATACGAGTGCGCCAGCTGACTTGTTTGCTGAACAAAGCAAACATAATTTCAACTTAGATTTGCATCATCCAACACATACAACCGGGGGTAGTCATAAAACCGCAATGATAAAGATTCAAATACCTTGCATACACTGAATACCAGAGCCACTGGACCCGTAGCCGATAGAGATCCAATCCCCTGGAAGCTGAGCAGCTGTTTGTTCCCCTCCAAGAGGAGCAAATTGCCCAAGGTGCTTGTACCTTTGATTTTGGTCAAAATTCATATCCGAAAATCAGAATATAAAAAAAGTCAATTTTCCCAGTAGCTCAGTTATATAAATATTCCGAATAGAATTCCAACGCTTCTCATAAGTATGCTTCAGTATTGTATGGACTAAGATTAGAATTACACCACAGAGTGGTAATCATCTTGATTTTGGAAAGTTTACCATTATATGATAAAATAAATTAACAAAATAATATCTGGTGAAATGAAAACATTTTAAATACGTATTGGTTATATATGGTCTGGTGGTAGTGCGGTGTGCCTACCACCCAAAAGACCAAGGTTCAAATCCATCCTTGTCGGGGTTGCTTTAGGCAACCGATAGTCAGCATAAAAATAAGGGATTTGAGCCAGAATCCATGTAACCGACCGTACTTAAAGTGAGAGAAGGCTCTGCCATTTTTTACTTATTGGTTATTCGTAAAATGTGTCCATTCACCCCAATGTTGCATTTTTTAAGCACTCTTGTTGTTAATTAAATTTCAGTATATCGTTGTCCAATCATACCACAATCAAACTCCCCAATCATTAAAAATTCATGTTACGACAAGAAAAGCAGAAGCCTGGTTGGATTCAATCGGAAGAATCTTTAGTTCGCCTCAGACCTGGCTTAGCACTGACACTTTAGGCACGATGCGTTTGATTCAATGGAACATCAATTACACCCCTTAACTATAAAAAAAGGAAGATCTTTTAAGATAGGAGTCTGACCATGTAGCTACCTATTGGAAATTTGGAAATATCAATGTTCAGTTTGGTTTGGGAGTGTCATCTGGTATTTGCCAAAGGAGGAACAGGGAACCGAACAAGCTTGATAACAAATAATGTGTCTAAGTTGTATGTCCTGATTTTGACTTTATTCATGGCATGGAAAAGAGACCTTTTTGGCAGTACCATAAATTCCAACTAGATTGTTTTCTACCAAGGCTCTAATTAAGTTATGAATATCCTGAACAAATAAAAAGAATCGAGTGCACCAAACTAATTGAAATTTATTGAAAAAAACAAAATGTATCATTTAATAGGTACACCAAATTGTGGCCGTGAATCCAGTCTCGCATCTAAGAAGTGGGGTCGAGAATACAACCCGGCAAATAGTCAAAAAGGAAAAGGCATCCATGAGCCTACCTGAAAGGACGGAACCGATGACGACCGGATTCCCTCATCCGACGAGGACCTTCTGGGTGTTCTTCAACCTCCTTCATTAAATTAAAGCAGCGGGCTAAATAGGCTCCTTGTTGAGCAGCAACCTTCATCAACCAGAGAAAAAACTTAAGACTATATCTAACGCTAAAAATTCTTCATCAAATATAACAAACTAGTCAGTCAATGAGAATGATTGTTTGGTCGATGCCAATAAGATAGATGGAGTAAGACAATACCTGAGCAGTCGCAGGAAGATTTTTCACCTGTGAATCCACATCCGCAAGTGCTTTACGGAATTCCTCAATACTCAATTCTACAGATTCCTTCGTGTCATTTCCTTTGATTCATTAATAAGATCCACAACCCCTTCATGCTCTTACTCTTTAGATAGAGTTCCACTTGTGGATATCTTTCACAGATGTCGTCAAGAACATCCTGAATTTCCTTAATAGTTACGTTCCCGAGCTATCTTTATCAGCAACCTTGAAGATGGCTCCAATATCATCCTGAATATAAGGTTAACAGTGTATAAGAATAAATTTAAAGAGAATGATAATGCATTGAAAAAAGCCATGTTTTGTTGTCAGTGAAGTCCCTCTCAGGCAATCATTTTCATGGAACAGGGCAAGCTAGTGCAAGACCAATTTCGGCGGTCTAGCTTTTGAGCTTCTACCGAGATTAACTGAGAAGCCCAAAGCATCATATAAGCTTAGTATCCAAAACTTGTATAGCAAAATATAAGGTGGGTACATTTATTGAAACATGATAAAAATAGTTTAACATAAATACTAGCCATTGATATTACTAGAACCAGCCTTTTTTATCATTAAGTGAGGTTTTTGGTTAGCTTAAACCAAGACCCAGTCATCGTAAGAGTTTCATGTGTTAGGTTAATAGGGAATAGCTTCTAATTCAACCATCTGAAGTTCATAATACAACTAAGAAAGTTTCTCATCCAAACAGAACTTCTTAGAAATTTGAAGACTATATAGGTTCGCACACAGCTTAATATTTACAGTCCATTTCAGAAAGTTAAATGATTATTTAAGTATTTTGTTTCTACAATAATTCCAAAAAAACAATGAGGACAAAACTATAAATGTGTTTGAACGGCCCTTCCAAAAATATGATGTAATACCATCGAGTAAAAGTTATTTTCTCGCGGTAAAAGAAATCCACTTAAATGGTCTAGTGGTAGTGCAGTATGCCTACCACCCAAAAGACCAGGGTTCAAATCCCCCCTTGTGGGGGTTGCGTTACGTAGTCGACAGCCAACGTAAAAAATAGTTGAATCTTTCAACATGGATTTGAGCAAGAATCCATATAGCCGATCCTACTCATAGTGGGAAAAGTCTTCGCCATTTTTAGAAGGAAAACAATATTAGTAGACATCCCCAAGCATGGGATTTGTATCACTTAAGTTAGCATATAACTTTACACTGATCTATCCAACAAACACTGGACAATTCTAAACAAGGTTCGAAAAAACGAAAGGCGGAACGAGGCGTTTTCCCTGGAAGCGAGGCGAGGCGTAGCCTCGAGGCAGTCGAGGCGTAAGCCTCAGTTTGTATAGAAAAATAATTATAAAACATACAATAAATATATTTATTGGTGAAATAATATATCTGACAAACATATAGTATATAACGATGTAATATATGATGATATTATGAAGATAAGAACATGAAAAAAGGATATATCAATGACTCAATGCCAAAAACCTTTCTACTAAATTTCTACCCAATCAAAAGGAAATTATTGGCTATAACTATCACTAAATTTTTATCTAAAAGGGATTGGCTATAGTTGTCATTATAGATATCCAAGTTGTTGATATGGATCATATGATTTGAATCCTAACTATATGTTCTACTATACCCAGATGAAGAACGGTCTGATGTCCTCCATGTGCCACCATACCCTACCAGTACGGGGGTCTCGCTGCCCGGTCAGCGAGCCTGGGGGGCTAGGGGGGCCAGGTTGGCCCCCCCTTACGGGGGTGTAGGGGGCAACGCCCCGTCCCAAAATTTTTTTTCTTATATGAGTATTCGAATTCGTATACACTTTTTTATATGTTTAAGGATGTAATAGTAAGAGATTCACTGAAATAATTTGACATGTTAATGGTAAATATAAATATGAAAGAGGTCACATTTAAGCATATGAATATGAAAGAGGTCAGATTTAAGCATTCATCTTGCATAAATTAATAGTTAGACATAATTAATAGTAAATATGAAGCAGTTTGCTGAATAGTTACACATAATTAGTAGTAAATATGGAGTTATGCGTACGAAAAAAACATCAGATTTAGGCATTTAACTTGTATAATCCATTATCCTAAACAAGTATATATGTATAAGCTTCTCAAACCACCATGTAAACTATTAAAATCATAAAAAAAAACTTCAAAAAATTAAAAACGCCTCAGAAAACGCCTCAACTGACTCAAAGCGTTCCCGCCTCGAGGCTGCGCCTCAGCCACTTAAGGCGCACGCCTCACTAGACAGGGCTGAGACGCACACCTCGAGGCTAAAAAGGCCCACCTCGCCTCGAGACGGTTTTTTTAATACCATGATTCTAACTACCAAGTCCCTACGGTCGTCTTGATAGATAACTACAACTGAATGTTATTTTACTACAATTAGACAACAAGTTATCATCTTATAGAGTAAATACATGAAGGTATCAAAATTTGGGGTCTACATCATGAACAGCATTGCTAAAAAAACTCAGGACATAATGTTCCCCGTCATTCAATGCTATTAATGACATTTCTCCATAAAATGGTGAAACAGACAATGCGGAAAAGGCATACCATGTCCAGGGCTTTGTTGATAGTGCGTGACTAGTTATAATTCATCAAGTTCAATTGTACCTCGACATCTTTATTTCCAGTGTCACACTCTCAACAAAGATAACTAAGGAATTGGAACTAAAAATCGTCAATAGTAACAAATGAGATGGTTTTCCTAACCTAACTCAAATGGATTGTACATGACCAAAATTGTTGAATGAAGATTAACTAAAAATCTAACACCTGTGATATAACTCTTTTTGAATGAAGATTACCTGAAAATCGTGGTGATAAATCATATGTTTCTTATATGCTGGGCACCAAATGTCACAATTTCATATTGTGATTTGTGACCCTTTTTTATATAGACCCGGAATTTTGAGACCTTTTATGTACCTTTTTTATTAAGAATGTAATATTACCTTAAGACTTCCTATACCAGCAGAAATTCTGGGAACAACAAGGCCAAGGAATCTAATCTATGTTAGATAGAAAAAATGCAGCACAATCAAGACATGAACTATAAACAGGAACAGCAATAATTATGCAAAATAAATAAAAGATCAAGAACTCATCTTGTACAAAGAAACTGCATACAAAATGAAAAAGTTAACAATCTCCATAATAGAGTAGACCTCTAGTTGTAAAGTGTCATCGTCAATTCCTACAACTCTATGAATAGTGTTTGGTATACTTCGGCCAGGCTCATTTTCATAAAGATTTGAACATGACAATTCCTCAGATCTAGCACATTGATGTTTCAAAAACCTATGCACCAAAGAGGAACAAGAAATTATCTGGTTCCCAATTCGGCATAGGTTTCTTAGGAAGACTACCAACTGAGAAGAGATCTCACAAAGTGAGAAAATCTGTACTAAATCATCTAGGACAAGATGGAAAAACCACTGCAAATCAGAATGATATTACCCATGCTTACCATGACTCTTCTTTGAGTTATTGTTGCACAGTCACCTAGTGCATACACACCGTCACATTCTCGGACTCTCATCCACTCGTCCGTAGCTAAGACTCGCCGACCACCCTATAGTGACAAGAAGAATAACATAGCGTGTAGGCTAGATTAGTGCACACATAAACATACAGAATAATAATACTCATGACAACCAACAGAAAGTTGAACAAAAAAGATTCCAATGTAACAGAGCATAAGAACCTGGTTACAGATTTTACAGCAAGAAAACACAAACTAACCTGAACGATGTGTTTCATGAAATCTAGGACTACCGGCCTTGTTCCTATACCAGTAGACCAGACAGCCATTCCATATGGTACATCTATTTCTCCAGTCTCTCTGTGTGTCATGGTAATGGCTTTATCAGAAACTTTAATAACCTTATATCCAGTCTTCACATCAATACCCTCCCTCTGGAATTTTTCCTCAGCAAATGCAGTAATCCTCTTATCAAACCTAAACAATAGAAGCCAAAAACACTTCAGAAGATATTACAAAAAATTAAGACTACATATGCACAGAAACTATCCTTTCTTTGGTAAATAAATGATATGCTGAATGTGATCTAAACTTTTACGATGTCTTATCACATAATGTTGCTTCTGTTGATAAGTACTGATTGAATTGGATTCAATGCTTCCCTTAAAAAATAACGAAAGCAAGATATTTCCACAAAAATGAAATTGCTCGAAAAGTTACAATGACAATAGAAATCTGGTAAATGCATACATTGTCAAGATATGCTCCCCTGCTTCAATGACGGAAATTTTTGCTAGATCTTTTACTTTAGGATAGATCTTTGCTATATCTTCAGTAACAAAATCGTGTAACTCCGCTGCAAATTCAACCCCAGTTGGGCCCCCGCCAACAATTATGAAGTGAAGGTTCTTCTTTCTTTCATCATCAGTAAGATGTGGAAGGCTAGCCCTCTCGAAACAATCTATTACACTCCTTCGAATTTTCTGTGCATCCTCTACTTCCTGCATGAGAAAAATAGAATTTACATTCAACTTCAGAGTGTCCACAAGAAAGATGGACCATATAATGTCTTATGGACATGTAAAACTTAAAAATGGTGTACCTTGAGAAAATGGCAATTTTCCTCCACCCCAGGGGTATTAAAGGTATTAGCCTTTGCACCCATGGCTACTATCAAGTAGTCATAGTCAACCACAAACTCTCCATTCCCCTCAATATTTGTCCCAATATGAGACCTGCAGTGAATTTTTTTGTTCACAGAATCAATTTTGAAGCATTCAGCCTCCCAAAATCTAATATTGCCGCCTTTCTGCAAAATTAGGAAATATTATACTGGGTAAGCTATCTGCATCATTTTCATACCAAATGCACTTAAATAACTAAATATATGGCCAGAATTTAAGCATGCATTTATATTTTCAAGGCAACTGTACTTAAATATGCAACCAGAACTTAACAAGCATATTAACACAAGCCACATCAACAAGAAATTAAGCTGACAAACTCATCAAGAGTCACTATGAATAGGTTTCTGTGGGGAGATGAACCTCAATATCCATTTTGTAGCTTGTACGTGATTTCATCAAATCCCAAACCAAAAGAAAATACCGGCAGGTTCATTTATGTATGACTACAGATGTCCAGCGACCTTGAGTAGTCATCCTTCGAATTTTCTATGATATGCTGCCTGAAGAATAATTTCCAAATAAATCCCATAATACATACATTTTTTACTTTTCTGTAGTTGCCATAGTTAACTACAAGAGGGGTACCTGAAACTGATTTTCTGAAAAAATCATAACATTGTTTATATCTTTATTATTATTATTCTTTTTTGATCTTTATTATTATTCATCAATTATTTTCAACTATTTACAGAATTTGACTTAAGTTTCAATTGGGTTGACATCCTAAATTGGAATATAGTAATATACATTTTTTTTGAAGCTATGGGATGAATCTCATTTAGAGACCATCCAAAATATAGTAATATACATAATCCATAGATATTCTTTGAAAGGAATAATCCATAATATTATACTGGAAGGTGAGATAAAAAAAGATTTATTATAAACGACTACAATATAATTGAACATTATTTTTGTTTTATTGAGCGATTAGGGTTAGTATGGACTTTGGAGCAATGTGGCTCTCTACAAGGCATAAGAAAAAGGGGGTGTGTGATGAATTACATAGCAAACCCTTTTATGAAGGTTAAACAAATACAAGCACTCAGTGGAATTTGTACTTAATAGTGATGCTGAATCGTGTTTTATGGAGGCACATAAGAAAAAAAGTTTTCCTTCCCTCTAAATACATGGCGTTGTGACCCTTGGGATATAGTAACTGAAGAAATCTTATAACCACCACTGGGTAAAATGCATGTCACAATTTAACAACAATTTGTAGTAGCGTCGATATTTGATGATATCCGCAAATTACTTCCAAACCTACAGTCTATAACAGCACCGGAAATGCCTAGTACAATCGCCATACTGTCACGTGTTCAAGTTCATGATCCACAATAGATTGTTCTGTCTCAGGAAGTTCATCTGCTTACCTATTTGATCCAGAACAAAAAATGTGTGTTCATCTAAATGATCCGACACAGACGATTCACGTGTGTACATATTTCAATTACCTATCTGAAAAGCAAGATCTAGTATGGCGAATATCCTATCTTCAAAACATCAATTCTCACAGAAAATTACAAGAAATAGATGGTTTAAAACATCACATCAAATTAACTGATTAATTAATAAAAATTGATTGCAAGGAAGACAAAACACACCTTCCTCATGATCTTGCGAACGGGCTCCACGATGCTCCGCGCATCAACCGTCCCACAAGTAACACTGGGCAGCAAGGGGGTGAAGGCGAAATAGTTCCTCGGCGAGACGATCTCAACATCGTACATATGGGGGTTAAGGTTCTTGAGGAAGCTAGTGCCCGCCCATCCGGTACCCAGCACAACCACCTTCTTCTTGCCACCCGCAGGCGTCGTCGGGTGATCCACCCCTGCATCTGCATATGCTACAATACCTCCACCACTGCAATCATCCATCACTTCTTCATCAGCAACAACAACAACAGAGCAAACAACTCCGGACAAAGGATCTGTGCATGCAACTTTCGAGGGGAGTACCTGAAGGCGACGACGACGAGAAGCTTGGAATAGGAAGGGTAACGGCGGACGACCTGCGTCGCGCGCTCGAAGAAGGAGGAGAAGTTCATCTGGATCGATCGGTGAGTGGGAAAGGGGACGAGGAGAAGAGAGAGGTATATGTCAGCGGCGATCTCTGGTGTTTGTCGACGTACGTGTGGCGGTTTCGGGGAGATGGAGTGAGCGGCACACGCGTCGCGGCGGGGAGTGGGGCAAAGCTGCGCAGGCGAGCGGGTCTCCCTCCTTTGCCTAAATACGTCGCGTGTAATATTTCTTCCGAATGGAGGGTCGAGATTGATTTATAAATACGGCAGGGAAGGAAAGGCGCCTTGAAGCGCAAGAAAAGAAGAAGCGAGGAGCGTCGGATCTCCGGAGATGGAGGAGTGTGGTGGGCTGTCCCCATCCGAATGGAAGTTTGACCGGGAGTTTCGGGTAGGAAAGCATGTGGGAGGATCCGAATGTTCCACTTCTTCCTCCTTTGTTGATTCCGTCGGTCGAGACTGAGCCGTGGCGGGTCCGGTCGTAGTTGGGTTCTGATCCGCCGCCTTCCTAATTCTCACAGGATCTCCTGTATGTATTTCTCCGGTTTCTTCATGCATTGCACGCATTCAACATGAATGAACACCTATACTTACAAATAATTCAAAATATTGATTTTAAAATTGGGATTTTTACCTGGCAAACCTTATAATCTTTTCCAATTACCTCGCACAAGATGTATCTCTTTCCTAGCTAAGAAAAGTCGAGAACTGGATTGGCAATGGGATCTCTATTTGCATTTTTGACGAGGCGGGAAGGCAACTAGATATTTGGGGCAGTCTCGCTCCGGGTCAAAAATCTAATGAAATTGTCTTTCCGAAAAAAGACGTTCATTTCAGAAAATCTTACAAACGCGATGGGTGTAAACAAATAGCGCGTCCCTCCGGGAGCCTGTATTCCTAATCTATGCTGAGCGACGCGCGGGAGGGGGGGGTGTTCCATCAACGGTTGGGGGCCGGAGGCGGGGGAGCAGGGGGGCTTCATCGGCGGGGTGGGGCAGGGAGCAGCAGCATCGGCGGGGGGGGATCGGCGCAGGATCCATCGACGGGGGGGCTCCATCCGCAGGGGCGGCTCCAGGTAGCAGCAGCATCAGCGGGGGGCGTCGGCTGAGGAGGAGCAGGGAGTTTGGGAGGCTGGGCGGCGCGGGGGGGGGGGGGGGGGGGGGGGGGGGGGGAGGATGTTGACGGGGAGGGACTCGGATGATGGGAGTGGCACTCAGTGTAAATTTGATAAACAAAATGGGTATAATATAAAAGAACATAACGGAATCCGATTACTTTTAAGGGATAAATGAACGGGGGTTAACTACAGGGTTTGTAGGGTAAGGGTTAGCAAGTTTACGGGGTCGGAGGAGGAATTATGATGTTTCAAAGATCGTAAAGGTAATTGCAAAAGATTATAGGGTCTGCCGAGAAAAAATCCCTTTAAAATTTAAAGTATACAAAAAATACGTCAAAGAGACTTCACCATTTTTTTGTGAGTAAAGCGCAACAAAATCGTGCCAAAAAGAATTTAATCAGAGTTTTAAGAGCGACAAAATAGCAACCAGCAGCAAATTAAAAATCAAAAGAAAAAAAATTGCCACCCGGTCTAGTATTTTCACATTAAAAATCACATTATTCTCCAGAGTGGATTTGCTTCGAGTAGACTTCTCTTATTTTGCTTGTTCGAAGCTTAATAGATCGTTAAAAAATTGAATCTCGATTTTTTATTTTACTAGTTAGAGCAATGTACTTCATTATGAAGTATGAAGCTTTAATGAGTTCACTTATCAAGTAGGAGTTGAATAATTATGAGATTTTACAAAGGATTTTGAAAGCGTTTAGTTGTTAAAATTTCTAGATCAAGGACATGATATCCATCAGCTTCCTTTGTATGTAGATCTTAGTCCAAGCTATCATTGGTGTATATGACTCAGTGCGTGTTTCCATTACAAAGGAATTCCTCTAATACTTAGACTATATCTCTTGGGATTTTTTAGGCATCTTGAGTGAAACGAGTAAGTGTGTCACCAGATGGGTTAGAAAAGAGCTTGTTGGCGATACTGTAATGAGAAGGGATGATATATTTTGGGATTTTTATCAGTTGTGCCCTTGACTTCTTGTCATTTTATCACTTGTACCCCTCCGTTACTTTGGTCGTTAATGAGTTGAACTTAACCATGATTTTTTTCAAACCATAGTTTGGGTGGGAGGGGTAAAATTGGAAATCCTCATCTTCTTCCTCATGTTCTCAAAATAATCAACCACAAAATTGACAATCAACCAATGACGATAAACGCTCGTGTTGCTCCTCCTCTGCCCCTGCCCTTTGCCGCTTCTCCAAGTTCATCGCCATTGGTGGTCGGAGAGAGGACAAATGTCGTCCACGATAGTGATCCTTGCTGCAAGCAGAGTCTCTTGCTCCAAGGATGGGGAGGAAGAGGGGGCAGGCTGGGGCGGAGGAGGAAGGAGGCTGGGGGCGGAGGAGGTCGTCGATCTAGGAGGAGGATGAGGGGCAGAGGAGAGGACAGAGCTGAGGAGGGGGAGGCTGGGATGGAGGAAGGATGGGGCCGAGGAGGAGGGAGGCTGGGGGCGAAGGAGAGGGTAGGGCAGAGGAGGAGGGAGGCTGGGGGTGGAGGAGGTCATCAGCCTGGGAGGAGGATGAGGGGAGGAAGGAGGTCGTCGGGGGAGGAGCCGCGGGTGGAGGGCGACCAGTCAGGGGTGGAGGAAGAGTTCCGAGCGGAGAGGGAGGAGGAGGAGGTTGGGGGAGGAGGAAGAGAATGGGGGAAGAGGAGGAGGAAGAAGAGGATGAGGAAGAGGGTGAGAAAAGACCATTGAACCCTTTTTTACATTAATTCTGCTTATGTCCTCAAAGTTAACGTTTGTTTGCACTGTGGGTGGATGACAACTAACCCGAGGGACACAAGTGATAGAATGGTAAGAAGTCGGAGGAACAACTAATATTCCAAAAAGGGAAGGGTATTAACTGATATTACAATATCTCGCAGGGGCACAACTGATAAAAACCTTATATTTTGTTTCACAAGAGAAAGCTTGGTGAGTAAATCTATTTGCAATTATTTGTCAGCTTTCATATCTGTTTTCGAAAGTTTTCTTCATCTTTTCGTCTCCAACCAATACGTGAGATCACCATATATATGCTCCTCATGCATGGTGAGGTTCATTCAAAAAATCTCAAACTTATTTTTGTTTATTTTCAGTCTCAAAATAAGTGAGAAGATATTGAGCGTAGGTGTTAAGTCTTTAAGTGCGGACTCATCAAATTTAAGGAAGATAAGAAGGTTATTAGCAATTTACTATTTAAGATTCAAAGTTTGAGTTTAAAGACCCATTTCTCATCGAAAATTTCAACACCATCACCCTTCATCATAAACTCTACTATCTCTGTAGTCCTCTTGAACCAAACCCACATGTACATGACCTCCCCAACCTACTAATTAAACTGGGAGTTCATCAATATTGACCTTCCAATATTGCTGACCTTAGGACCCTCGACCCTCGACCCCCACCCCCGACCCCCCCACCCTCGACCCCCGACCCTCGACGACCCCTGTGTTGACCTCAGGACCCTCGACCCCCGACCTTGCTCACCATCGCCTCCGCCTGCACCTCCGCCTCCACCCACACCTTTGAATCCTGACCCCAACCTCTGTCATCCAGGCCCGACCTCCACCTCTGCCCGCACCTCCGCCCCCACCTCCCTCTCTGTTAGGGCCCCAAGGATGATGGCACCCCCCTTCCCTTTCAGTACGGCCCCACCTGCATGTGTGGCCCCACACACATTCTCCAGTGATGAGCATGTCTAGAAGGTTGCACCTCATTTGTTCTGGGAAGAGCGCCTACCATGTGTTCGAGTTTTTGAACCACTCATTTTTATGCTTGGAGAGCAGCATTATGTCAGTTCTAGAAGAAGAACTTCCTAACTATGTATTGCAGGCATCTAGCCATCTGCTACCTTCTTTATGGCCTCCCGAGAGCTCGTCTAGGGGGACCCTATTGTGTCCATTCCGAGATTTTCATTGTTGTCAAGATGGTAGAGTAGGTAGCAAAGGTCTTACACATTTGATCTCTCATCTCAACAGAGTGCATCTCTCTTGTGAAGAACGATGTACCTTGTTGCAGGAAGCTCTTCAAAAAGATTGTGATTTATTTCTTGATTTGGATGAGACCTTGAGGTCCTTGATCATTAGTTATGTGGGAAGTGCATGAGGATACAAGCAAGGAGTCATGCATGTCACTACAATGATGGTATTGCTCGGATCACTAAGGAGACTGGAGAGATTGAAAGTCGTATTGTTGGCATTATTAAGCCTCTCAAGAAGAGCCCGGAGGTATCTATTGCTAGGTAGGGACTTGTCCTTGATGGCGGACTTCTCGATCGGATCTTTAAAGAACCTATCTTGATAGTGAAAAGCATCCCTCCTAGTTGTCGACTTTCCTTCTCTTAGTCTTTAAATAAATCTCTTTATAAAGTGGTCGTCGAGCCAGGATCCGTTTCTGTATGGGTTTTGTTGTTTCTTCTTCCACGTTGTACTTTGCAGGTGTTTCGTCCTCAAAACAAACGTGATTGCATGTCTGGCAACAGAAAGTCAATACAATAACGTCTTTAAAGGATATGGGAAGATCCTTAAGCACATCGCAGAAGCGTGAGGATCGCATCGTATGTGATTGAGAGCGACTAGTCGTACTAGTTGCTCGAGGCAGCGGAATTTAAAAAAATTTCAATGATGAAATCACATGATCCAAGAACACTTCTTGGATCATTTCATCTAAACTATAAACAAGTATTAGGTCTACCTCTTGATGCGTGATTGCGATCGAGTCTCTAAACAAAGAGACCTCCAGTCTCAAGTCCGATCCGACGGCGGAGATGCTTACGAGCGCGTTGATGAAACATGTACTCCTCGCAATCCATGTTGATGATCCAAGTGGCGATTCTCTTGATCTTGTCACACGAGATCCAACATCTTCTTCATGAGTGAGGCGCATCGAAGGAGATGGAGATGCACGAGCAAACAATCTGACAGCATAACAACGATGATACGGCGATGGCGACTTTCTTTAGGGTTCCATGGTGGACGGGCACAAGATAGAGAGAGAGAGAGACTTGGTGTGTAGAGAGAGATGGAGAGAGTTTAATTCCTCTTGGAATTATGTGTGTATACTAAAAGGTAAGGTCTACCCTTCCTTTTATACTAGTCTGATGTATATGGATCTCAATCCATGTGCCCTCTAAGTCCAACGATTTAGATTAAGAGGTTATTAATCAATGGCTATGATTTGTTGCTACAAATTTGCAACAAAAATGTAATTAAAATAAATTAATTATATCTTTTTATCAAGATACAAATTAGTTCATCTTAATTTCAATTATAATACATAAATAATAAGAGAGGCAACCACTACCCTAAAAAGAGGGTGGCCATCCCCCCCCCCCTCCTCGACTTGGTCAAGGTGGACGGCCACCTTTTGGTGGTTTTATCTTTCTTAATATATATTTATTATACAGGATAAAATGCAACAACTATTATTGCATTTATCTTTACAAAAATAATTCCAAATTAAATTTGTGAAAATATCAATCATGTCATTGACAAATATGAATCATATTCATATATCCAATATAATATGTAAATTAGATTTACAATTAATTGATTATTGTGAATCCAATTCACAACAACATATATTTTGTAATTCTATTTACAATTATATCTCTCCATCATATTATAAATCATATAATATCCATGATTATTGTGGATAGTGATATCCACATTAATCATATTATTGATAATTAAATCATATTTAATCATCTTGGATCTTTATTCTCATGTGCCCAAATAATATGAATCACATTCACATTATTCATATATTTGATAATTAATTCACATTGAATCATCTTAGATAACTCTCCTTATATGGCCAAATAATATGAATCAAACTCATGTTCTTCATGATAATTAAATCACATATAATTATCTATTTTCTCAATGCTCGTATATATATATATATATCAACAATGAAATTATTCTTGAACTCTTTCAAGAACAATGCGCTTTCTCCGTGGATACTTGGAGATAAGGACAAGGCAATTGTATTGTTCCACGTGTAGTGACTTGGATATTAAGATCACATCTCAAATCCAGATCTTGTGGACCTCTCATAGATGCTTGATTAAATTAAGACAGTAAATATAATCTTCTCATTATATCTGAATCACATTCAGATCAAAGGCCAACATTTGGAGTAAGATCAGATACTTCTCTATGAGAGGAGTCACTAAAATCCAGACTTGTTTATCACTCCCTCGGAATGGAAGCGTCATGGTTATACAATCGTTTATGATCACATCACCCTCAGGTATTCCTAATACATGTACACCATGCATACTGGAAGACCTAGAATAAATCTAAAGTTTTAGATTTATTTAGATTTTCTCATTCAGGGTTTTATCATTAAGTTTCTCATTTGATCATTAGGATTTAGTATCGATCATATACTTTCCAAAAGCATATATCATACCCAGGTGTTGATCATATACTTTCCAAAAGAATATATCAAACCTACAAATTCAATCAAGCTTCCAAAGTGAGACAACCATGCACGGAATTTGATTCTTTTCAATATCTCATGAGTAAGCTCATGTCTTCTGGTTCAATAAATGAATCCGTATGATCTTTTTGAGAGATCGTATTACTCATATGTCCTTGTATGCACACCAGTGCGCCGAAGTATAGACCTTGATTAGATCATCAGCCTATTGGCCTGTCAAATGTACATACTCAAATATATAGTAAAACATCTATCTCCTGTCAACGGGTTGCATGCCTATATCGTGACAAGATACGACATAGGTCTTTGGTTATCTCGATCTCATTAAGTCAACTCTTTGACCTAACTTATCTAATGCATCTGAATCTCTATGCCTATGCAGAGGACCTGCATCAAGAGATCGATTATATGTCAGCCTTTGGAGAAAGGATTGTCATCTCCTTCCCATGTTGGAGATCCTTTCTTAATAATCATTTTGACGGTGCTTGATGAGTCCTCAATCTAACTTTTTAGATATTCATCCAAGCACCGGCCTCTATGATTCAACAATTGAATCAGCAGCTATATGATCATTAAGATGGCCATAGTACATAACCCTAATTGTACTCAGAGACCTATTATGAAAATTAGTTATTCTTCATTTCAAATCAGGAAATGATATTTGCAATAACATTTATTGCATAATGGCTCGATGTGGGCTCGCATGTCTAACAATCTCCCACTAGCCCAAAGAGCCATTAATGGACTAATATATAAACCCACACTCATGTGCTAATCATAAGCTATTTAGAAAAATAACTAGGTAAGCTGATCAGTCACTCTGTTCTCGAGAGACTATGCCAAGTCCGTTTACGGTACTTGCATATCTCCTAGTAACAATGCTCGCATCCAATACAAATGTTGCATCTTATGCAACCAATACTCAATCTTGAAGCAGTTGTAGTGTCGTTGACACTACAACTCAATAATCGTTATAACCAGTATGTAATTTCTATTATCCTTATTAGAGTGCCCTTATTCCTGAAGATTTCTATCTCCTGATTATCCGCAGTTATGACCTTTTAGATCTCTATCTATAAAATCTTAATTTCTTGAAGAGAAGACTTTGAGATTACTATCTCTATGTCTTGTCAGCTTTGAAGATATCATTATTATTGCAATTAAGTGTTTTATCTCCATATTCGGATTAGTAACAATTTACTACCCCCACTGCATGGCAGACATTTGGCATTTATACATATCTAGCATACATTGAGCTTCCCAAAGCTGATGCACTAGGGCACATAGCTTTGGTATTCACATCCTCAACTCTTTAAGATGCTAGGTATCATATCTTACGGAAAAGAAGAGTTTCTTTGAATTTTCCAGAAAATAGAAATGTCCAAGGTGTACCACTAATGTGACGGTCCCAATATCCTCTTTTCATTGCTTCTGAACAACTTTAGAACTAAGATCTAAGAGGTATCCTTGAGATCATATCTCAATGTATGGAATAGCCAATCTATAAAACACTTATTATTATCCTTATATCATTCCAAATGATCATGATATCATCTACATTTAGCACGATGAACACAATAGCACTCCCACTAAGCTTTACATGGTTCATCAAGATTCTATCTGAAATTATAACCTTTATAATTTCATCGAATCTGATGTTCCAACTACAAGAAGCTTATTCGAGTCCATAGATGGAGTTCTTCAGCTTGCACACCTTGCTTTCCTCAACCATGAAGACCTGGGACTACTTCATGTGAATATTCTCAGAGAGTTAGTCTTAGTGGAATGCAATACTTACTTCCATCTTGTAGATGTCAAAGTCAAGTTGTGTAGCTATAGTTAACATTATTCTGGTGGGTTTAAGCATGGTTACTGGAGAGCAAGTCTCATCACAAGCGATGCCTTCTCTTCGATGTGTAGATAATGGCTACGAGCCGTGCTTTGAAGGTCTCTACCTTCTCATTAGGTTCCATCTTTCTCTTGAAGATCCATTTACACCTTAACGGGTCTTACCCATATAGGTGGATCCTTGAGGGTCCATATACAACATTTGTAGATGAAGTCTACTTTAGACTTTATTGCTAACATCCGTCTTTCCATGTTTTAATCTTCAGAAGATTCATCACATGAAGTAAGATCATTGTCAGACTTAACCTACACATGGAATCCATCCTCAAACTCATTTTGAAGAGGTATTAATGTTTCATCTTTAATTGTCCTTTTAGTTCCCGATTTCAGGAGCCTCATTATCTTCTCAAGATTAAATGAGTTCATTCACTTCATTTTCATCTTAAATCTCAAGAAAGTCATCCTCTAAGAATCACATTCTCAGATATGAAATCTTTTTAAGAATCTCGAGGTCATAAAGTAGGTATCCAATACCATCCTTTATTTTTCTAATGAAGTAGCACTCTCTAGTGTAAGATTCCAAATTACTTGCATGAATCTCATTAAGGATATATATATTGTAGTCTCTGCTACATATATACATGGAAACTGAGAGATGTTTATGCTAAGATTCATCATTGATCAAATCATGTCACACATGATCCAATTGTATCTCCCTACAACTCTATTTAGTTTAGGTGTATCAGGAGGATTGAGATAGGAATGCTATTCCTTTCTCCATAAGGTATTCCTTGAATTCATCTAATAGGTACTTTTTACCTTGGTTTGATTGAATTCATTTCATTTTCCTTCTAACTTTGGTTCTAAACCAAATTATGAAATCTTTGAACATTTCAAAGGTTTCTAAGGTGAAGGAAAGAATCTCATATCACAAATAATCATCAACAGATATCACATATCATTAATATTTATTATGATACAAATGATCCATATACATCAATATATATAAGATCTTGAATACCTTGACATCTTACACCATTCTCAGATAAGGGTGCATTGGACATTTTTCTTTGAATACAATATTCACAAGTATGTAAGATTCGAAATTTCAGACATTCTAATGCTTCATCTCTTACTATTCTATTGATCTCATCAATAGGCATATGTTAAAGGCTTGATGTCGGATCATTGTTAAATGATTTTCATCCTCCTATTGATCTTTTAAGGTTTAATTTTTCAGTATTTAAAAATGTTAATGAATCATTCATTAATTTTCTAATTTAGTAGAGTCCTCTAGATATTAGATTACTATCTGAAATATATCCATCATAACTCTTTATGATACGTCCATCCTAGAATTCATGTTTATTCCCAACATTTATAAATAAACAATGAATGTATTCTAGTATCTAGGTCATAGAGACATTCTCTAACACTAACGGCTCTCCCACTGAAAATGTGAAGTTTGTCTATCCAATGGAGATTGTTACAATAATTGCATCAATTCCAATATAAATGACTATAAGACCTTAAGATCAAATTTTCTAGTCTTCTAAAATATATACAACCATTTGCAAGTGTTATTAGAAGAATGAGATACAATTATTAGACTTTGATCTTATCTAATAAGTCATTTTCAATGATGTTATGTATATGTAGATAATTCTGATGCACTATCTGAGTCCTTCTCTAAGGATTCTAGATAGACTTGATAGTCATACTATCAACACATCAGCTTGTTGCAGTATTGGCATTTATCCAACTCTTTGGATGTCATGTGGAAATTAGAGAAGTACGGTCAACTTCTTGACTTTCCTTCTTGCTTGGGTCAGACCCATGCTATCATTGTGCTCCCTTCATCTATAAACAACCATTGCTTAAGATAAAGGATCTCTTATGTCGAACTCAAAAGATTTCAATATAAGAGTATTTCAACATTTATACATGCTTCATTTAATTCATACAATATGAATATTATAAAAGCTTCATGAATGTCTTGAGTACAGATAGTAGAATGACGACACTCATCATATCTACATCCATCTAAACTCTAAAAGACTTTGGTTTAGGTAGGTACTTAAATATTTTAAGTATATCATCTCTTATCGAGCCACCATTCTACACAATGCAGTAAACCATGTCGTTTATGATTAAATGTTGAGAGGACATATGCATGCCAAAACATCTTCTTAGATTTTATAAGGATTACTGGACAATTACGATCATCATTGACATGATACTTCCAAAGCACATCAATGAGAGATCAAGATTATAGAAACGTACAAACCCTAGGTTGTTGTCCTATTGTCCATTTAATTATCATTCCTCGTTATTATGAGGAAACTTGCACATTGCAACCACATATAATATGTGTCCAACTGCAAGTACAATATCTTGATCATCTATCCAATACATGACATTTTATTGGTTATTATTGAGTATAGTATTGAGTGGGTTAATGAAGGATTATATGAAATAAGAAATTTGCATAAATATATGTATATATACATACATATTTTACTTTGATTTAGGAATTTTATATCTAAGTTGTCTTGCCTTGTTAATACTGAAAGTTCATTCCATTAATCACTTTCAATGTAAGAGATATACACTTACCATTATATCTCAAGCAAGATCATGGATCTCCTTCCTTATCTTTATCACATCCTAATAATATGAGACATGTAACTCAGATGAAAAGAAGCGGAAACACATTCCTCCTTGCAAGTCCAACTCGCATTCCTAATTCGGTCTTTAACACTCTGGCACACCACCCCTAAGGTGATGTTTACCCGTCATTAATTAAATCAACTGTCAACAGAAATAGAACTCGTTATGCGTAATCTAATATTGCCTCAATAATATGAGGACCCAACATTGGGGTCACTACGCTTACGGCCTTACTCTTTCAAAAAACAAATAGCCCGATCCAGATGTGCTTGGATGCAGGAGCTGCCACTTCAGAAAACACATCTCCTGCATATAATCACTAGCGACGGAACCATTCACCTTGACGAAAGACCATGGACGTCACTTATGTGATCCTCTATATCATGTTCAAATTCTAATTAATTATTATGAAACATATTCGCATAATTAATTCTTCCAAGGGAAATATCATTCGAATTTCGTCCCTATCTATATGTCATTCGAATTTCGTCAGAAACAGAGACTCCTACGGCATCCATCCATACGTCATTTTTTTAATGGTCGCAGGATTCTGTTTAGATGGAGGCCGTAGGAGTCTCTGTTTCTGACGAAATTCGAATGGCATATAGGATGGATATAGAGGTGAATATACATTGCGATATTTTTCAAAAAAATAAAAAAATTTGCCCAAAAATGGGGTGGGATAGCCATGTTGGCTGCCCCCAGGGGGCAGCCCCATCAACCCCATGTATTTATAACTTATTTTTTGGTACAGAAATAAATTTTTATTATATTTTTCTGATGCTATTTGTATACTTAAATAAATAGGGGTACAAATTATATAGGTATAAGTATAGTTATTTCATTTATGTATTTTTGTATATTATTTTTTTTATGGTTTATTTATGATTTTATTTATTCTAAATATGTACATAAACCATAAATAATATTTACAAAATTATAAAAATGTAAAATTATAAAAATAATAAAGAATAGTTAAAATAAATATTTTATTCGGGTATATAGTGCAATAGGGGTCCAAAATCTAACTTTCACATAATAATTCCAAAAAAATATGAAACTACTTCATTAAATAGCTTATTAAAAATTATATACTAAAAGTAATTTTGGTACATTTTGAGTTTTTATTTAGGAGATATGGGTCTGAGATTTTTGTACATTTTGAATTAGAAGATGATGTGAAGAGTAGATTGAAGAACAATGATTAAGATGGCAAATGATGTTATTAAAGTGGCTAATATAGGCACAATATTTGAGAAACCAAATATGTATGAAGGTTCACCTGGGAATAAGGGTTTAGGTACTCCACTGTCGCCACTCGACGGTGTGGTGGTCACAGGAGATGTATGTTTGCTTAGCGACGCTGCAAGGCATTCACCACCTTGGAACGACTCCTCCTATCACCTTCCTTCCACACGTGATCGGCCGGAGATGTTGTCACCACCTTGACTGGTCGGTGCGGAGGGAAGAAGTTAGGTAGTCAACCATGTGTTTCTGGAATAGGAGAAGTTAGGTTCTGAAGTAGGAAGTTGGGATCAATAAATCATCCGATTGAAAGGTGGTTGGTGATGATCCTAGGGCTAGCGTGAATAGAGGTTGTTAGGACTATAGGAGAAAGGGTGAAGATTGTGATTTGGATGTTTGGAGATGCGAGAATAAAATCATGAAAGTGGCCGGTCAAAATAACCTCCAACTAATTGTTCTTGAGGAAGAAGCTCCAGGTGTTGACACATGTCAGCACCTGGTAGGCTGAAATGGAGAAATAACTTATTAATTAATTAATTAATACTAAATGTCATTATTTAAATTATGTATAAAAATAAAAAATGTAAATAATTAAATTTACTATTGAAAAGAAAATGATTAACTTGTGAGAGAGGGTCACCTAGTTATTGGCGCAACTATATATGACGAACTCAGACAAGTAGACTTTCCAACTTGATCTCTTTGATTATATAAATCCTTCGCAGCTTGCTTTGTGCTCTAAGAGCTTTCCCATGTTAAGTGATGGGTGGATAGGAGTTCTTAGAAGATAAAACATAAAAGGACATTGTTCATAGTGAAAACCCTCCTCCGACTCGGTCACAGCGGTGGCTAGGGTTTTGATTTTTAATTTGATAAAGGGATTTTTACCCGACAAACCTTATAATCTTTGTCAATTACCTCTACGACCTTTGAAACAACCTAATTCCTCCCTCGACCCCGTAAACTTGCTCCATCTTACCCCACAGACCATGCCGTCAATCTTTATTTGAGTCAATTGTTTGGGTTAGTCTTGAGTTAATCTAACCAATGGAAATTCAACGGTGGATATTCCACCCCCACGTCCTTTCCAAAGGTCATCCCCTCCCTCGCTCCTCCCCGAAGCTCCATGACCCCCTCGATGCCCTCCCTGGACCTCCACAATCCCCTCGGCGCCCTCCACGACACCCTGATGCTTCCATGCGTAGGTTCCCCTCCCCGCTCCTCCTCGGGCCTCCTCTCCCGCTCCCAACAAGGTCAATCCTAGACCATCGTCTCCGATGTCATCCAAGTGTGAGGTTCCCAGCCTCGTTGCTGCAATGGAGGAGAACAGTGGTTCGAAGCGGAATCTCAAGTGGCATATACTAAAGTCCAATAAAAAGTAGATGCAGAGACAATCCGGATCTGGATTTTAGCATTAGAGGAAGCACAAACGACTGCCGAGAATCTGAATGGCCGAAGCTGTCGTGACCTTCTTACTTAGGTGCGTAGACATCTTTGGAGCGCTAGTGGTGAAGGAAGGCAAATATCTGTTAGACGTCGATGAGGACATCCGATGGTTGAAGGGAGAGTTCCAGTTCATGATTAACTTCCTGAGGCACGCATACGACAGGCGTGGATCAAGAGATGAGAAGTGCCTGAATCTTGTTAGAGAAATATGGCTTTCCTTAGGCAACTATCTCACCACGATTCAATGGAAATCTAATCTTTAAACGAACCATTACCACCCCCATCGTGCAATTCGACTTTAGTGATCGAAGGATGAGGGTGACGGCATCTAGTTTCCATTGATTCCAATGTCCAAACGAGAACATAGATCCATGCCATCATCACACCAGAACAGCAGAAGCGAGTAGCTTTGACTCCAGCTGTCAACAATCCTCTTCATTGATTGCTACAACATAGACATGCTGACTTTCTAACACATCACCAACGGACATCACCGACCTTTGAGTCGCTACGGTAGAAGACCACCAACAGAGGACTGGCCCAAACATCCCTCTCGTTAGGGATTGTGCTCGAACTCCCCTCCGAGGGCCGTGTTCGATGGGAGCACGAGTGCAGCGGATCTGATGCACGAGAACGAGCGGCTGAGGACGTGGGATCCGCCGTGAGCCATGAGACTCCGGAGAAAGTCAGATCTGATGAGGTGGGATCCACCGTGAGCCCGATGCTATTCAACGTCCGCATAGGGGTGAAGCAATAGGGAGGTCAGGGAGGAAAAGGGCGAGGGCGGAAGTCGAGGAGCAGGGCGAGGGCAGCGGAGGTCGAGGAGGTGGTGGGTACTGGGTGGGAAAGGAAGATGAGGAGGAGGTGAGGGAGAGTGGCACTCAATGTAAATTTGATAAACAAAATGGATTTTTTAAAGAACATAGTGGAATCAGGTTGGTTTTAACGGCTAAATGTATGGGGGGCTAATCACAGGATCTTTAGGGTAAGGGTTTACAAGTTTACGGGATCCATAGGAGAATTAGGTTGTTTCAAAGGTCGTGGAGGTAATTAACAAAGATTATAGGGTCTGTCGGGTAAAAATACCTTTGATAAATTAATAAATATCATGTTATTTTTATATTCTATTTATTATTGGAATAATAAATAATGATTGTATATTTTTTAATTTTAATAAACTAATTCAGATATCTAAATAAATACATATATATATGTCATAGTTTAATTTCATTTATAAATTAGGTTTTTTTTATTTATTTAAAATATTAAATAATAATGAAAAACTCGGAAATAGTTTATACACAATCAACAAGATCAAAAAAATAGTTTAAAATTATAAAATCAGTAAAACAATAAATAGTATGTTCTGAATAAATAAATAGCCCAAAAACCCATTTGTCATTAGGTCCCAAAATGATTTTTTGTAAATGGACTATGATTTTAACGAAATCATATTCACTAATTAGAGAATATTATTTTATGAACTTAAAGCTGTGTAGAGTGAATTTGAAATTCGTATGAGGAAGTTATGATGTTCAGAATTTGAGAATTTGATAATTTAAAAGTTGGATTTCTTGACATATATACAAGTTGGAATTTTTTTAGAATTTTTATATACATTTTAGAAATAAATAAGAGAAGAGTTTGGTGAAAAATATGTAAAAATAAATTTATTAAAAATCATTGAAGTTTTGATAAATATTGGTTAAATAATGAATAATATGTAGAGTGCATAATTAAATTTTTTGTGGTTTTCTTCCTATCTCTTCCTATTTTATTATTTGTCGACCAATCCACGCTGACTTGGTCTCAGGGATTAGGTTATATAGATATATCCTTCAGTTACATTTATAGTTTATTAAGTCATATTGTACATATTTACAGTATGCCTTCTTTGTATTTTCTTTCTTTTTATTCCTTTACTTATTTACATATTTTAATGCATAAAAATGCATTTTTATTCATGAATGATATTTTGATAATAAATAAGAATTAATGAGTATTTACATGCATTTGATAAGGATTTTAAGATAAAATGCACAAGAAAAATTAACGAATTATGAATTCATCAGTGTTCGAGGGAGAAACTAGACCTGGCGCGAGGAGAAGGTGTAACGGTTAGGAATGGGGTAGTTGACCGAGGTCGAATGGGGGCACGTGCTGATAGGTTGTTCTCTGGAAAGAAAGAGCGGTGTGGGATGCTTTGGTGGCTAAGTAGCTGGACCAATCAGAGGGCGTGAAGAGTCGACCGTTGACCATGTAGGAAAAAATGAAAGAAAATAGGAAAATAAATAGAAAGAAAATTCAAATAAAAAAGTAATCAATATGAAAGTTGTTCTCTTTGAGATCTACAACTTTCTTAAAGATCCCAAAATGAAAAGAAGTTATTTGTACAAGATATATTTTTATATAGATATTAATTTGGCAAGTAACCCCTATATCTTATGTTTTGTAATTTTTCTATTTGTGATTAGATTCGAATTAGTGAACTAATATGTATATAATTTATACAATATTAATCTAATTTTTAGGTATTTTTATAATTTTGGAAGAACGTAAAATGAAATCATCAAAGATAATATATGTACATAATATACAAGGTCATATATTTTTATTCAGCAGATTTTGTGATTTTTATGGACTTTGTTTCTTTATGTCATGTTAGTGAATGAATTAAATAATATAAATGAGAAAGAATTAAGTTAAAAATTGTTAAATTTTATACATAAAATAATAAGAACAAGTTGATTAAATATTAGGATTTATTTATATCCATGTTTTAACCCTAATTTCTTGCACAACTAGTAAAGTTAATTAAATCAATGTAGGAGCTTTATTTGATGATTTATTAAGGAGATTTTACTAAGATCATTATACAAAGTAGATGAATCATGGATTCATCATCTTCGCCCATGTATGTTATGCCTTCAACATCTTATATAAACTAGTGACGAACATCATATAACCCATTTCATATGAATTGCAACTTCCGCAAGTTCCAATACAAATCTCCTACTCTATTTTGTTTGCAAAAACTCCCCTAAGCTTCATTGCAACTCCATGGATATCGCCACCACATTCAACCAATCTAGCAGTGAGATACATTTCATGTATGTATCTTTTTAACGATTCGATAATATATTTTTCATATTTACTAATATTTGCATCTACATCCATATTTATATTTTAAAAGAGATAAGAATAATATTTATATATTGATATTTGTACCTAACCATTTACGTTGCTTAAAATAAATTGGATAGCAGAAGCTTCTAACTGGGTATCCGTTAATTCAAACAGATTTTTTGGATGGTTCACGGGTCATGATATAGGTTACCCGACCCATCAATTTCAAACGGATACCCGTGAGTTTAAGGTCAACAGGATACTCGCTGACCCTAATTGTGAGCGGGAGGAGCCAGATGAGCTTGGCCGTAGCCATTAGCTAACTTGAAGGTGCCTCCAGGTAGGGCTGGCTATCAAGCCCAACAAGCTGAGCCAGGCTCTGGCTCGGGCTCGAGCTTGATAGCTTTTTTTGGTACAAAAATACAGTGCATGGCTTGAACCCGTGACCTCTTCTTTAAAAAAATTGTCTTCCTTTCCAGTAGGACACTATCCAAGTTACATTTCAAAAGCTAAATTATATAATATATTGTGATATTCTATTTGTTAATAAAAATACTAATTCGCTAATTATAACCTAGAAAAAAATATAAATATAGATGTAGTTGTATATTCCTTATCAAGCCCCTTACCGAGTTATCGAGCAGAGCAAGCTCAGCTCGGGCTCAACTCGTTAAGTTATCGAGACCAACATTCTGGTTTATATTTGATTCAATAGCTTAATGAGGCAGGCTCGCGAGCCCTTATCGAACCGATCTTGAGCCTGGTTCGTCGAGCCTTGATAAATTAAGCCCTACCTCACTTCGTTGAAGAGGAGTGCAATCGAGGTTGTTGTGATGTATTGGATTGTGATTGGGAGGATAATAAGTTGAGGGGAATTCCTGTAACTGATGGGTATGATTACATATTCAAGATATATTGGTAATAAAGGATGGCTTTCAAATTACCAATACATATTATTGGTACTTTTAAAAAAATTTTAAGTTATCCGTCACTGATAGATAACTTTGATTTTTTAAAAAAATAATTAATAACATCAAAATTACTAATAAGAAGTTATCAAAATACCAATGCTTTCATAGAGGCCCAAACAATATGTATGCATTAGTAATTTATCAAAGCCATCCTTAATGAGAACTTTATTAGTACAATATTTGTGTATTGATTTGTATCAGTAATTTCTCAAATTAAGATTCTTCATGTATTAAATTTAAAAATCTAATAAATATTTTTATTTTGACAAATTTCATTAATAAAAAGTCATTAATTATATACTTATATATTAATTTGCATTGATAATTATGTATTGATAATTCGACAAATTACAAATATTTTGTGTATTAAAATCGATATGCATATATTTGACCTATTTGGTTGGTCAACATTCAAACTTTCAAAGTACTCTTTCCATGATTTGCATCTTCACTTATTTTAGTAGTTAAGGGGATTATTGATAAAATATGTATTGATAACTTCAAAGTTAAAATATTCTTCTACATTATTGATAAAAGTTTATCGGTTTAGTGGATAAGAGATAAATAATTTTAAAGTCAAAATATTATTATTGATACAATTTAACACTAGAGCGGCTTCCTGATAAAATGAGTTGGTAATTTCAAAGTTAAAATGTTGTTTCCATTATTTGAAAGAAGGATTTTAATGTGTGTTGTCTTAATACTATAGATTGAAATTGATTATTATCGATGATAACTTTTTATTTTAAAGACCGATACTCTGAAAACAATTTTAACAAGTTTGAAATATTTTCATTGTGATGGTAATACATAGTCTTATTATGATATGTTACAACTTATGGGTATGCAAGTGAATATATATCAATAATGTAGTAGGTTGTCATCTAATATCATAACCTTATAATAGATGCAACATAATATTATTAGGAATAATTGAAATATAACATCACATAATTAGTTATATATTCATATATAAAGATAAGACACACCTCAATTAAATTGGTCTAAGGCGGCGAATAAATTAATATTCATCGTCATATCCTCATAGTTAAATTCATAACAATAAATATTTGGGATTTTTAGCTCACAAACACTAGAATATTTGAAAATTACCTCTTCGACCTTGTAAACATCATTATTATCCCCTCAACCCCGTAAACTTTAACTCTTACCTCACAGACTATGTGGTTAATAGACATCCATTTGAACATCAAAGGCGAATGAAATAAGTCAGAAATAGGACTCTTTTACCCTTTAAATTTATATAATTTACAACTCATATCCTCATTCCTCCTCCTCTCCTAACTCCTCCCACCCCCAACACCTCCGCATGTAGCTCCTAGGTACTGTCCCCTTTTCGAGCACCTTGCTCGCAATTCCCCGCGCCACCCTCCCTTCCAGTACCTCCACATGCCACCCAACCTTCCAGCATCTCCGTCCACGCCGCCCCGACCTTCCAGCCATCCCCCCACACTGCCCAACCTTCCAGCACCTCCGCCAGTGTCATCCCGACCTTCCAGCACCTCTACCTGCACCGCCCTAATCTTCCATCACTTTCACACGCATTGCCCCGACCTCCCAGCCCTCCGCACACATCTCCCTGCACCGCTCCGACCTCCCAACCTTCCCTTTTGTCGCTCTGAGTCTTGCTCAACCTGTGACTTGGGGGAGAAATGAAAGGAAGAGAGCTGGAAGGAATGGTTCATAAGCAAAGAAGTTGTAGTATATATGTTGAGTATCCTCAAAGATTCCATCAATCAGTTCAAGAAATCGTCCCAAAAATTGGGGGGGGGGGATCATTTCTGTAATAAAAAGGATGGATTATCTGAAAATAGAAAAATTTTGATAATTTGGTGGACAGATAGAGATGGGGTGAAGAGAGAGAAAGTAAAGAGGAGAAAGAAGAAGGAGAAGAAGAATGGAGGAAGAAGAGGAAGGAGATGAGGTGGAAGATCTACCATCCAACTACCATCCGGTTAGACTAACCCAAGGTATTGAGTTTAGCAAAAGCGAAAATTAACAGCATGGTTCTTGGGGTAAGACAGAGCAAGTTTACGTGGTCGAAGGTATAATAACAATGTTTACAATGTCGAAGATATAATAGATGAAAATTCTAGGGTTTGTCGAGTAAAAACACCTAAATATTAGTAGTTGCTTGATTTTGTAAATTCAAAACAAATAACATATTGCTCTATTAATATCAATGTATTCTATAATAATGGTTATCCATTGACTGCTTTTCTTAATCATTCTTGTAATAGCGATGATTAGTACAAATTCATGAAACATGATATATATTGCAAATAACTTCACAATGATTAATATTCATTGTTATATATAACATCAAAATAATAGCTATAGAAATGATATTTGCAGCGAAATACAAAAATAAAAGATAACTTTGAAATGATAAATATCCATTCTTATAACAACGGAAGATAACTTTGAAATGATACATAACAACGGAAGATTTAACAACAAACAATTTGCTTTAGTACACTTTTGCTATAATCGTATTAAATTTGTTAGTAATAGATTGATATGAGAATAGCAATATCTGAACCTGATCATTCTCAAGTCTTTGCTACATTACATGTGGCCATCATTATATTCATCACGGCATAAGTTAATTAAATGATTATGATTTGAGATTAGTTATATTACTAAATCCAATGACTAAGTTACACAAGTTTTTTTCTCAATTGTGATAACTATATCGTTGGAAATGAGTAACTAATAAATTACGATAATAGGAGGATATCGAATACCTTCCAGATTAACAAACATTTATCTACATCAATATACAGATGACGTCCTTTAAAAAATAAACTTAATTAGATTTATCCTTTAGATTTTCAAAAATATCTTTATTAATATTAGATTTTTATAAAAACATTATAAGAACTAATATTATGCACATTGCTATTTTAAGACTTCTTTTTTGCATACACGATTCTTAGATTTTTCAGTGTTAGTGTGCTCGTTCAAACCACATTTCATGACAGAATATCATATGCCCTACATTGAAGATTTTTGTAAACCTAAACCATCTAAACATTCCATTCATAATCTTTCTACAACGATGTCTTTATGATGTAAGAAAATTGAAGACTTTCCTGTCTAGTTGAAAATTCTTCTTTCCCGTGCAAAACTCTAGTATATATTATGAAAAAGCAATTCTAACTCATCGAACTCCCAATATTGCTAAGAATTTTGATACTTTCCATGATACGTGTATCCCCTGCCATTCATACATTCATACATACTAATTGTAAAGATACAAAGCACAAGACATGTTTTACTCTTCAAAAGCACAAAACATATATTTTGGTGATCATCCACTGAAACGAAATTAGGAAGAAGATAATCAAACAACTATTAGGAGTGGCCTTTTTAGGATTTAAACCATATTTATTCCAAATAGTCCTAGCTTTCTCTATCAAAAGAGATCGTTTCCATGAACAAACTAGACTTTTTTTTTAAATTTTAAGTAGATGGTTGTTTCCATTTCTAGCAATCAACGCCCGAGAATGTCAACTACCTTCAAACATGCAGAGCCACATTTCCAATACTAGTTATGTGCATGAACCTCAGCTCAATATAATGCCAAAAAATGCATATTCATGTGGATGTCCAGAAAAAACTAGTCAGCATCGAATCTATGGAACATCTTTTATATTGGAAAGTCATTGGCCATTGGCATCAGCAGAATCATTAAAAAATTCCATCATCATTGACCATTGGCATTTATTTTATCACTAATAAACCCAACATTTATAGGGCTGGAAAGCCCTATTTTATTTAATTTCTTGTACATATAGACGACCTTCCTGGAGAGATACCAAACAAGACAAAGAGGAGATAAGAGAATGAGGAACTAACATAACAGGAAATCGTATAAAAAAGGCAACTAATGTAACCTCCACAGTAATCGAGATAAAGTAGAAGATAGTTAGCTGTTGTGCAGACATCCTCATCTGCATTGCTAAATAAAATCATCAAGTAGGCTAACAAACATTAGGCCATGTTTGGTTGGAGAATAAGCCTGGAATAAGAGGCCAATTCTCCTCCTGACACGGTTTCCAGTGATATGATTATTCCCCATTATTCCATCTTATTTCACTCTTATTCCTATCTTTATCCCACCTTACCTACCTTTATTTCACCTTATTATCCTTATTTCTATTCTCCAGCTGAACAAAGAATAGACCCTTATTCTCCTTATTCCCAATCCTTATTCCTGCTTATTCCCGAACCGAACGGGTCCTAAGTATTTGTTTTCCCCAATAAAAGTACCATCGGTCTTCGACAAGGCGAGCTTTTATGTCCCCTACAATTCATTCTTTTTATGAACGTTATGTCATTGTTGGTGGAGTTTATAAGATAAACATGGATGAATTTCCGTTCCTAAATTTGGTGGTGCCCAATTTGTATCCAACCTCTTACTTGCCGACGAATGTGCAGAATACATAAGCCATGAAGAACACACTAGAAATCTTCGGAGATCTTACATGTTTGAGGATTAATGCAAATAAAAGCTTGACTTGCCTATCTAAAGATGATGCCGCAAGATTTGATATGGTACTCAAAGTCAACACGACAGAGGGACACCTTCCTTCAAAATATTTTGGTGATCTTATCGGGTAGGAGCACTAGTGTTATCTTTGGACAAGTGGTTGATAGAGAAGTCAATCTGCGTATACCCATTGGTACCCAAACCTGCATTACTTAAGGAACCACAACTGATCCCATTTTGTAGAGTTTTGATTTAAAATGTGTTACCCACGTAATTATGGGTTTAGACTTGGGAATATTTTGCAGGTATCTGAAATCAACCTGCCTAAATCCATATATAAATATAAATGTAAATGTGTTGATCCAACTAGATTTTTCCATTTCCCTCTTTTGATTCGAATTCAACAACATTTGTCAACAAATCAAAATTACAAACACAAAATTTTCAAACACATGATATATATAAACCTTTTACAATCCCTTACATCATGCATATTATTCTCTCTAAAATCTACATGTAAAAATATTGAGTACATTTTGAATAACTTATAATTATATTATGTTGAATACATAGACACTGATTGGGTGGCATTTGAGTAGTGGTTTTATAAATGTATTTGCGGTTGAAGATATTGATAACGTCACAAAGCCCACACTCACATCCCTAAGGGTAAGGGTACTTTTCGTACGCGGATTAAGGTAGGGTAATTGGTAGAGGGTAACCCGTTTTTGAGTTTTGATGTTTGGATAGAAGGTTAATCTATGTGTGGGTTAGAAGTGAGTTTGTTGTGATATGATTGTATTAGTATTTGCAATAGTGAGTAGTTATTGTGATGTGATTGTATTGAAGTTTGAAAAAGTGGGTAGAAGTGTATTTTATAATTTTTATATGATATGATGGTATAATATATTATTTTTTGATAGGATTGATGATGTAAAATTAATTTATTTATTTTTTAAAAAAAGAATAAAGTGGGACCACATGAAAGAGAGGGAGGGTAGGTTAAGGGGGGTAACTCCCCCACCAACCGAACGCGGCGTAAAGGCTCATTTGGTAACAAGGTTGAGTTGGGTTTGAGTAACCTCTTGTAAATAGAGGTTATTTGGAAAGTTGAGAGGGTTAATCTTGAAGTAAAAAAGTGAATGAATTCAAAATTAAGTAAGGTCCAACTAGCAAGGTGGATGGTGAAGAATCTTACAAACTTCTAGTTAACTCCACTAGTTCAACAATGACGTTTATTAAGGGAGACAAAGAACACCTAGTAGATTGGAGTAAGGGTCACCTTCCAAGAGAGGAAAATGTCCTGGAGTCTCAAAATGTGGAGGAGATGCCTTCATCATGCCCTTCATCATGCAGGAGTGTTCATTGTTTTGTCACCGAAGAGAATGCCTCTATTTCCAAGGAATCAGCACAGTTGAAGATGATAATAGATGGGATAAGAGTACGAGGAAATCAAGTTCCAACAATTAAAGAGCCAAGTTCCCAATTGACAATGCACAGTTCTCTTAGCTTGGCGCAACAAACATAGAAAACAGAATGCACACGTTCTATATTCCAATCTAAATTTGTCTAGAAGTTGAGCGAAAATCACCGTTCAACGATCACAAATCCAATATTCTAGTGACTAAAATGCCAGAGAATGGTCAAATTTGTTTGGTCTTGAGCCGTAACATGGGGTCCATTGTTTGGTAAGGATGGCGATAGAAACAAGAGAACTAATGAGAAAACTAACCTAGTGATGCTGTGAGGAACATCAGGAGTGCTCTTCTATTAGGATCTTAATTTACTTAATGGTGCAAAGCAATTTTGTGTATCTCTTTATAAAATTCCCTAGGAAGTAATAAAAATTAACTTTCTATCAAAAAAACATATTGTATGTACAAGAAAAGTATGTTCCATACTCCCCAAAGTTCTTCAAAAGAACTGCAGATCACGGCAACCAAAGTAAACTATCCAACGTGTCCACAATACATAAGCACATTTTGCAATATAAAAGCCAACAAAAAGACCACTTAAGCCAGAGACGAGTCAGATGACTATATTAACCAGAACCATCAAGGATTCCAAAGCCACTATAACCTACAACTCCAAAGTTGATCAAGGCGTTGACATCCAACAAAGTAACAAAACAAGTAGAAACCGCATCTTCAACACACATGGTCTGATAGTAGGGAGAAAAGAAACGGAAACTTTCTCTAGGTAAACATGAAGTGTAGGGCACTGACAACGGAGAAAACATAAAAAAAAGGTTAAGTAGAAAGAATACCATATAAGTTAACTTCAAACTAGAAAATGAATAGTTTTAAATAACCTGCACCATATTTAGAAGTACCTTTTTTGTAGAAAAATAAGTGCTTGAACATATGAGTTAACCAGTTCGACCGGTTCAAGTGCTTCAGTCCAATTTTAAAGGTTTTGACTAGTTTCTATTTTCTAAATAAAATCAAGTAGCTTCGATAATTTCTCCTCCGATTTGTGGGTTTTAGTTATTTTCTTAATAGCAGGTAACACAGACATAACTCAAAATCACTAAGTTGAGAACAGATAACATTTTAAATTAACAGAGAAGTTATTATTTCTGGTTACATTCATCAAGGCACAAAGATAAATCGATCCAACAAAATAATTATATGGTACATTTAGTTCGTGGGTTATCCAGAGGTGGATAATCCGATTTTGCATTTGTGTTTGGTTGTACGTTACAGGTTGAGAGGATTTGTGTGATGTGAATGTATTGAAATTTGAAAAAGTTTGTAGTTATTATGATATGATGGAATTGAAATTTGAAAAGGTGGATGGTTATTGTGATGTGATTGTATTGAAGTTTGAAATAGTGAGTAGAAATTGAGTATTTTATAATTTTTAGATGATATGATTGTATAATATATAATTTTTTTGATGGGAAGGGAGTGGGTCCCACAAGTGGGTTAAAAGTAGGAGTTTTGAGAGGTTACCCACCCAAAGTGGGGATAACCCCCAACCAAACGCACCCATAAGGATACGACACACAAGAAATATTGTGCCGAATTTGACTTGTTTCTCACCAGTGAGAAATGAAGGTGATGGCAGCACCAGGCATGTGAGCCCTCGATGTCCCTATTGCATGAGTATTGCAGGAGGATCAAATCATAAAATACAAAGATCTTGACAATTTTCAGGGTATAAGAGGTCATCCAAACTAGCTTTGTCAATACATAAAAGTAAAGATATATTTGCACGTCACTCAGGATGCCACCACTGCCTGCCTGCATGATATTGCTCATGTTTTATTTACTTCTTAATTTCAATCCGACACATTAGAAAAAAAGAGAGATTCCAAGCATCATCCATTCTCTCTATACGTATTCCAAAATAAAGTGGAAAAAAAGATGCAAGTTATATATATCTGGCACCAATGACAGACCAATAAACGTTCTGCCTTTTTTAAGTCCACTGATTAAAGCGTTCAGTGCCATCAAAAAATACAATTTGTTGATACATACCCCAAATCCACTGAAAAGAATACAAAAAAATAAAAAAATCAACATTGAATATTTATCAGTCAACATAATTAAAAAAAACTACAGATGGTATTTGAGCAGAAAATGAACAAACAGCATTTCACATTTTGCATCTCATTTCCAAGTTCCCCGAGATTATCTTCACTAAAAGAGAAGTGCAAGAATAAAAGGAGGTATTCATCAGCGATGCCATAGACGAAGATCAATAATACATATCACGAGAGGACAGCAGAAGACAGTAAATTTTGTATTGTGTGCAATATTAACAGCTACAAAATCCTAACATTGGAAAACCTGGTAGAAACAGTGGTCCAGAGTAAATTTTACCCTGTCGCCGTGAGAGGATTCCTCCTCACCCATTAAACCACCAGCTCCACTACACCACTTCAAGTTTCATGAGAAAGAGAGACTCACTGTGTGGATGGAGGCCTTAGTAGTTTCTGTTTCGCACAAAATTTGAATGACACAAATGAAAATACACGAAAGTATTTTTCAAAAAAAAAAAAATAAAGAACATGGGACGGGAGGAGTCAAATTAGCTCCCCCAGGGGAGCAGCCCCATTTTGCCTTATACATATCGCTTGGGAGGGATGAGATAACTCTTTAAGGTTTGACCATTCTCGATGATAGCCATGTGACCATGTCACCAGAGTAAGTTTAGTGGAACCTTAAAATTGCTTAAACAGATCAAATAAGTCCAATGAAATCATACAAAAGTCAGAATTTGTAGTTTGAAAATATGGCTTGTTGTGACCATACCAAGGAGCCGGTCCAGACATCAAAATAATACTGACTTCATCCCCCAAAATACCCTTTTAAAAAAAAATTACTCAAAGGATAAGTAAGCAACGTAAAAACACAAAGACCAAGGAAGATGGACTTAGCTGGTTTTGCATGCATCTATAAGATATATGCGCCTCCTCTAAATCTTCTTCATGGACATAATCCATAAGATTTTCAAAACCTCTAACAAAACCATTGTCAAACTCCAAGACTTACACTGCACATAAAGCAAATATTCAAAATATGTCTAAACTAAAGTTGCATCTGATGGCCATAAAATTATAAAAAAACAAACTTTCTAACTAAAAAAATAAACTTTCTAACAAAGACATGCAAATGTAGATCGCAGTTCACCCACCAGAAACATCACCGTGAGAAGATTCCTCTTTATCCATTGTCTCACTGCAGATACAAATCCAAGATAGTACAAAAACAGTATAGCAACAAAAGAAACCATACGAAAATGGAGATTCTGGGAAACTCTTATAAATGTGAAACATGGGAACCCCAGAGGCATTCCCTGGTGAGCAGAAATGCCAAAAACGTCGATATTTAAATAATTCATCATTAAACACCATACAAGAATCCTCTCTCCAAAGCCAGTTCTTGTCAATACTTCAAAAGCATGTGATCTCATTGACTGGAACCAAGGTTAATGGGATATAGGTTGTTACATGCCAAGTTCATGCCTGAAACTGCCCTCATGATCACTGTGATGTTCAATGACAAAGACTTTCTTAAAGAGTCGCTGCTAAATATGACCAGCTTAAATGGAGTAAAAAAGCCCATATCAAGTGATGCAGACTACTTGCAGGCGTGACATAAAATTAGGGATAAATGACAATCACAACAGAAAGATTGCATTGGACAGATGTTGAACAGATGAATAAATAAGTCTGACAGAAACAAAATGCAATTAAAGGTTCTGGAACTTAAATGAATTGAAAAAGAAAAAAACTTAAAACTTGCACAAAAACCTGGATGGGAGATGAGCGAAAATATGATTCTTATTTGCCGAACGTTGTCTCTTCTTTTTTTAGTGATTTGTAATCGTGAGGTCCGACCCATGTACAAGTGGATGTAAGGCACATTGCTCAAACAGTATTTAAGCAAACAGTATTTAAGTTTTTTTTTTCATCTAAAGCAAATAGTAACTCATCATTTTCAGATCTAAGTGAGATTCAGGTATGAAAACATGAAAGAATTTATGCACAAGATTGAACTAATAAAAATCAATCCTGAATTTGATATCTATAATTTTCCTCAAACAAACAACACAAACTCAAAAATTACAGAACTTAAGATAAATAGCATTTGAAATTAATAGGGAACTTATATTAATGGTTCGTATAGCTAGCAAAAGGTGTGACTACGACAAAGTATTTAAGAATATTAACAAAAAAGAATTGATCTCAGAATTGAGAGAATTTCAGACATGAGAGAAGAGAAATGTTGTGCTGAATTTAACTTCTTTCTAGCAAGTGAGCAGGAAAGAAGGTGATGGCAGCACTAGATTTTCGAGCCCCTGATGCTCCCATATGCATGAGTATTGCAGGAGGATAATCTAGCTCAAACCATACAAATTAAAGCCCTAACATGTAAGCAAGGAACCGTTAGATGTTCGATCTAAACAAGACTTTCAGGTAGAAGAGAGCATCTAAACTAGTTCCTTAATTACGAAATGGAAAAATCTAGAATCCAACATCCACAAAACAAATAAAATATAAAACAAATTAGAAACAGACTCTAACAAATATGGGATAGTATCATGTATTGCATTTGGCACCTCAGTCAAGTTCCCCGGGATTTTCTTCACTAGAAATCAAAGTGCAAGGATAACAAGAGGTATTCATCATCGATGCCATGAACAAAAATAAGCAATACATGCTATGGGGGGATCGGTTCGTTAATGGCGGCGGAGACGGCAAGATTAGACGATAGGGACGGCTATGGTCTTTGAAGGGAGTTCAGGCGGTGAAGGAGATGGCAGGGTGGGGCGGGGATGGACTCACCGAGAGTGGCACTGGGGAGCAGTGGCCGTCGGTGTCGGGGAACGGATCGGCGGCGGGGGGTGTTGTTATGGGTTTTAGGGTTTTGGAGATGAAGGGATATGTATAGACGAATCCAGGTGGAGTGGTATGGGGACGGAGGCAACTAATCCAAGTGCTGTGGGGATGGAAATATAAATAGGGGTGGGATGATTTTTTTTTCATATATTTCTTGGTATTCGGCATTAACCAAATGCCCTTGTGTAGTTGAGTAGGAGTTTTTTTTCAGAATAATCATGTAATTGATATAATCACAAAAATATTCGGATTGGGAAATCAAAATCCTATGATTTTATTGGTTTGTTAAGTATTGAGACAAGATTTGACGATTCAAGCAGTAGGTCAAGTATACTGATTTCAATATAATAAGAAAAATTTACATCGAAACAGGAGACAAGTGGGCAACAAGCTACAATGTTAGTCTTTTTTGAATTGCAAAGTCAATCCTCATAAACACTACATCCATAAACTCAGGACCCATCACATTACTGTTTGTCACTTTTTGGATCCTCTTTAAAAGCTCAAGCTTCCGGTGCTAAGAATGAATTGAGTTTTCCCTTGTCGATGATTCGAAATGAGTGTGGATATCTATTTAATGATAACAAAGGATAACAAACGAGAACATCTGCTCCTAAATTTGATCATTGATCCATCCTAGCATTAGCTACATTCTCTCCTTCACATGGTGCAACCTCGCCCCTTTAATTACATACTTCTCTCTCCTATGAATTCCTTGTCTCCCTTTTCAATTTACACTTCTCTACTTTTTTCACTTACCCTCTTCTTATCTTAACTCTCTCAATTGTAATGTGTTTTCAAGTTAAAATTTATATATATATATATATATATGATACAGATTGATTATTTGATATCTGTTATATATGGTTAAAATTACTATGATTAATTTTCTTCGTGGGTTATCATGTACTAGTAAACTCAATTTTCGATCTAACTTCATATCACATTGAAGTTAAAATATTTGAAAACCGTTATTGTATTCACATGACTTTTCGAGTCTTCTAATTTAGTTATTAATTAAAGATAAACAAATAGTCGTGGTGGAACCTAACCACCACAACTGTCCATTTCCAGTAGTGCATCCAAGTCCTTCGTATATCAGTTGGAATAAGCTTATCATTTTAATAAATAGATTTTACGAGTAAGTCCAATGTAATATAATGCTTAGGGATAAGGTAATTATTTTTGCTTACATTTGAGATTGTGATATATTAGTGCTTTAAAATCAACAACGTCAAAGAGGCCAATCACTGCTTATTTTATAAAGATGATGAATGAAAGCAAAAATAAATAAAATTTACTTCCTTCTCAAAATTATAAAGAAAATGGGCTTCCTCCTAAAATTTCATGAGTTGAGATACATAATTCTGTTGATGGTTCATTAGAATGAGATCCGGGGATATGTCAAATGACATAGGAGTATCCTCATCATAAAAGAGAGGACATAAAATATACTTATTCAAATTTGGGATCGTTCCAATGTATTATGGTAAACTATCCATATAATAGCAACGAGAAACATTGTCAACGATTTCAAACATATTAGTTTAGACAGCATTCATGGTTAGAGTACCTACCTTCCAAAAGATGTTGCATTTTACTTTCCTTGCTATCTTTTTCAGGTAAGTCTAAATTAAAGCAGTGCGTAAATATATTTTTTGTTTATGAATTTCAAAATTGGAAGTCTCTTAAGTCACAAGGGAAGCAAAGGTTCTACACATAATTTGATAGAAGAAAGTACGAAAAACTTCATGAATAAAGTACAATATATTGAACATGTCATTACAAACAAGATGCCAAGCAAATTCAAGAAATTGATTACATCTAAGGACTACAATTAACATTGTTCATTGGTGATCATTCCAAGCATGTGCACTCAGAGGAAATGATGAACGATCCAGTTCTTCCAATTGTGGAAATTTCATTGAATTTAATGGAATTTTTGACATCTTATAATGTAGAAGCGAAAAAGATGGTACTAGAAAATGCACCGGGGAATATTAGATATATGTCACCATATGTTGAGAAAGAGATTCTTCAAATTATTTGTGGCGAAGTAAGAAATTTTATTCGTGATGAGATTGTAGATGCTCTTTTTATATTATAATTTATGAAGCTATAGATGAAGGAAAAATAGAGCAAATGGCTCTTATTCTTAGATTTGTTGATAGAAGTGGTTATTTGCATGATTTTTTTTGACTTGATGCATGTACTATATACAAGAGCAATTACATTAAAAAGTAGATTATTTGAAGTTCTTTTGCAAAATAATCTTGATTATAAGAAAAATAGATGTCAACGATATGATGGATCCACTAATATGCATGACGAATAGAATCGACTACAAGTCTTGATAATGGATGAAAGTTGGTGTGCTTATTATATACATTGTTTGGTCAACTAACTCTTATATCAAGGAAGGTGATTCCAATTCATAAGTTTTTTAACAAGTTGAATGGTATTATCAATATTGCCAATGCATCATCTAAGCGACATGATGAATTACAAGCTACTCATCCCGATAATATTACTTAATTATTATCGACTAATGAAGTTCAGTTTGATACAAGATATAATTAGATGGGTACATGATGAGTGCATGACCGACTAGGGTTAAGTATCAAGTAATATCGAGGTCGTTATGACCTCAATCAATCGGACGGGCTCAATCAAGAAGAAAAATAAACCACTCAAGATAGCTAAAAAATAATCAACACATGTGTAAGCGGTTCGCTATTTTATTTACATGGTATAGCAACCAGGGTCGAACAAAAGGAGCACGGAAAAATGTACGAAGTAGTCAAATCTCAGAAATAAAATAAAAGATTTTTTAGTGGTTTTTAATTTTGCATTTTTTTAATTTTTAATAAGGAAATGAAATCAACAATCAATAAAATAAGGCAACACACTAGTCTTTTTGGATTTTTCTTTACAGCTAAAAATGCCCAAAAAATTAAGATAAAAATATTTTTAAGTTTTTGAAGTTTTAAAATATTTTTGGTAATTTTTTTTACTTTTTTCTGATGTTTTTGTAATTCTATAAAAATCAAACAGCACTCAAAACACATAACAGTGCACAACCAGGACCAAATTGCAAATTAGAAGTATCTAAAATGCCCCACGATCCTGGTTAGCAATTTTATAAGAAAATAGATATAAAATGCTACAAACAGGAACTAAAAACATAATTTTTTATTTTTTTCTTTGATTTTATATGATTTTTAGAAGATTGTTACTATTTTGTAATTTTTAGGGTTTTTATGAGGTATCTCCAAACCAAATTGATACTAGAGTGAAAACATCTCAAATACAAGCATTGGATTTTTTTTTCAAAATTTTTAATACATTTTTCGATTTTTTATGGATTTTCAAATATAGACAGGATAATATTTAAGGGTTTTTGAATTTTAGAAAATAATAAATGCAAGCAAAGTAATCCAACAAAATTAAAGTAAAAACTACACACTAACATGAGTCAATGGGAATTTTTAGGTAATTTTTTTAATTAATTTGATAATTACTAGGGACCAAACAATAAAATGCAATAAAAACCTGGGGTCCACTTCTGCAAAAATTCCACTCACGCACATGCTAATTAATCCACGCACATGAGTATATTTGCAATTTTTAAAAATTTTTATTCATTTAATAACACCATAAAAGTTCCAGGATATAGCATACAATTAACCCACAATGCACGTGAACATGCACATGACTTCAGCTCATCAGGACTAAAGTGTAAATATCAAAGCTACGAGGTCCAAACTATAAGTACTTTAAACTGTAACTTTTTATTTTCTGGACTAAAGCGCAATAAAGAAAATGATGGGATAAAGGGGGAAATATATCCCTTCGGACATGTGGCGCACACTGGACCCTACGCTGAGGTACGGCTCTGATCTGCTGCTGATGAAAGATCTGATGGCTGTAGAGGATGTTGCGGACGTGTGGGGCTGATGCGTTAGACCCTGATCCAACAGCAAAAAAGCTGGAAGTGTCTGGCAGCCCTAACGAAGATTGGCAGAGAGGGGGCCCATCCGAAGGTGGAGGAGGGCGCTAGAAGAACAACCCCCAGGCAACCTTCAATCGAGCGAGGAAGAGAATCTGTCAGCCTGATGAAGGATCTTAAGGGTTCGGTAAGCTTGGAGATGCTCTGCACGTCAGGTGGGCTACTTCGATGAAGATGGTGATGGCTGGATCAGCTTGGCGGTGGCGGCTCACCTGAAGCTGCTCCGCTTGAGTAGCTGGGAGATCGAATGAGGTTCCAGGTGCACGCGAGTGCCTGCAAAGGATAGAAAGACTCGGGGAGGAGCTCTGGTCCACGTTATTCCATACAGGGAGAAGCGGAACGAGTAGGGGTGGAGCTTTGGGTCTCCGGCGAATGTGGGAGGTGGAGACCCGACCTAATATCAACCCGATGGTCGAGACTTAGGGTGATCAGATTGCACGAGAAGGTGCGAGGTGAACTGGAGCATCGATCGAAATGGATGGGAGTGTGTAAAGAGGCTCCGACCAGATGGTCGGAGCAGAGATGATTGCGGTGGCGATGAAAGTGTAGATCTAATTGAAATGGTTAATACAAGTGGGAAGGATGATACCTGAAGCTACCAGTGGATGCGTAAACTCCAGACGAAGGGGGTAGATGGGTCTTGGCCTCGATCTGTTGCGATGGGCGAGAGAGGTTGTACGCGACGGCGGTCTCCAGCCACGTTGGTGAACTACGCCCTTTAAGCCACCAACTTTCGCTCCCAGGGATCCTCCAAGTTATTGTCACTCGGCTAGAGGTGTCTAGGGGTGAAGGAAGAGGCAAGGCATGAGCTCCCTGACAATGAAGGCGGACGAGAAACTTTATAGGTAAACCAAGGATCCAGAAAGATCAGCGCGGAGCATGAAACCCTAGGGGGATCTGGACGATTCTAGGGATCTGCGAAGATCATGGATGTTCGAGGAATCTTGGGTCCAAAAATCAAAGCAAGAGGCGGTCAGAGTCGGGTGGGGAAATAGGGAGAAAAAGGTCTGGCGATCCAGAATCGGGTCTGACCCGGTTGGAAGGGAGGGTTGACCGAGGTCAACGATCCTAGTTGGACCAATCAGAGAGCAGGAATATACAAAATAATTGAAAAATCAATAAAAAATAGTAACTGAATTTAAAATATAGGATTTTTATCAGTTGTGCCCCTCTGAGATGTTACAATTTTAGTTATGCCCCTCCCTTTTGGGGAATATCAGTTATGCCCCCGACTTTTTGTCATTCTATCATTTGTGCCCCTCAGGTTAGTTGTCGTCCATGCCCAATGCAAACGAACATTATCTTTGGGGACACAATAGGAATTGAATAAAATAAAAAGTAAAAATGTCATTTTTTTCGTCATCTTCTTCTCCTTGCCTATCCTCTTCCTCACCCTCTCTTCCTCCTCCCCAACCTCATGATCCTCCCTCGCCTCCTCCCCACAACCCTAGGTCCTCCATCCGTCCTGAGCTCCGACCTTCCCTCGCACTGTCTCATCATCCCCGAGCTCTCCTCCCGCCCCCTGCTGCCCCCGCTTGCACCTCCCCCTGCCCCTGCCTCCTCCCCTTGCCCCATGCCCCGAGCTCCCCCCCCCATCCACTGCCACCCCCGTGCCAACCCCCACCTCTAGGTCCTCCCTCTGCCCCGACCTCCCCCCGCCCCATGCCCCGAGCTCCCCCCCCCCCCCCAGCCCCTTCTGCCCCCGCGCCAACCCCCACCTCTAGGTCCTCCCTCCGCCCTGACCTCCCCCCACCCCCCGCCCCGAGCTCCCCTCTTGTTGCTCGTGCCTTCCCCTGCCCCTGCCTCCTCCCATGCCCATACCCTGAGCTCCCCCATTGTTGCTCGTGCCTCCCCCTGCCAACCCTCCTCCCTCACCCATGCCCTGAGCTCCCCCATACTGCCCTCGTACGTTCCCAACCCTCACATTCCCCCCCTCCCCCCAGCCTCCACCCTCTGCCCCGAGCTCCTCCCCTTGCCACATGCCGCCTCGACACCTCCCACTTCCCTCGCGTCCCCCCCCCACACACACATCCAAGTCCTCCCTCTGCCATGGGCTCCTCCCCTCGCCCCATGCCACCCAACACCTCCCCCAACCCTCGTGCCTCCCGTACCCCCGCCTCCTCCCCCTATCGACAGGCTGTGCCCTGAGCTTCACCCCCTACCCCATGACTCGAGCCCGCCCACCCTCCCAGAGCTCCTCCCCCACGCTCATCGTCGACATGTTGGTGTTGATGGTGAACGACTAAAGAGAAGGAGATGGAGGAGCAGGTGGTAGGAGGAGGAGAAGGATTGGACGGTGAGCAGAAGGGAGATGGGGGATTTTTTTTCCAGATTTGCCCCCCTTAACTACATGACAGTTTGGTTAAACCATGGTTAAGTTTAACTTATTGACGGTCAAAGTAATAGAGGGGCACAAGTGATAGTACGGTAAGAAGTCGGGGGCGCAACTGATATTCCCAAAAAGGGAGGGCATAACTGAAATTGCAACATCTCGGAGGGGCACAACTGATAAAAACCCTAAAATAAAAAGTGTATAAAATAAAAAGTGTTTATTATTTTTCAAACTATTTTTCTATGATTTTTAATTATTTGTATAAAAAGTAAAATAACATATATACAATATATAGTATTATATGCAGGTATAATATACCCATGTATTATATATAAGTATTTTTATTTTATTATTTTACAGAAATACCCTTATTTTATATTTTATTTATTTACAACATAATTTCAGGAGTATAAAATATTTTTTTATTTTTATAAATTAACTAAGATTATATAATAAACAGTGAATGTAATATATACATGTGTATTTTGTAAGGGTTTGGTGATTTTATTTTATTTTCATTTTTATTTTATTTTCTGAATTTTTATTTTATTTTTATATTATTATTAAAACTATATACAAGGGTGTAAAAGAACAAAATAAATTTAATTTTACTAAAAATAAATAAGGAATATGTACAAGTATATGTATTGTATACAACACATAGTGAACCCTATCTCTCTCTACTTATTTTATTTTGCGATCAGGTCAAGTCTTGACCTTCTCTTGGGGTTTGGGTCACTTTGTATTTATTCTAAATACATCATTCTTTTTCTTTTCTTTATTCTTTTATTTTTGCCAAAAATACATGCTAAATATGCAATATTAACAAGAGCATGCATAAAGCTAATTTATTATATTTATAGGTATTTATAAGGTATTTTGCCAATAAGAAGAGCTAAAATAAAAGAATAAAGAGTGGGAATCATGGATTCATCAGTACACTACAAATGTCCATGTGAAATTCAATGGAAGTATCATTATAAATCTATTCGCAGATTTATCAAAGTGTACAATGCAATTTGCAAAGTACTCAACCATCATTGATGGAGGTGACAATAATCAACAACGCTCAGAAGCATATGAAGCATATGGATATTAAACTTCCTTTAAATGTATTCTTATCACGCATATTATGGAAGCAAAATTGAGGAAGATGATTGTGATGCATTATTTTTTTAACCTGATGCATTTTTCTCAAAGAAGAAGTATTAAAGTTCCAGATCAGAATTCCATCTATTCTACAAGCCGAACTAGGTTCCCATAGTCAACTAACTAAAGTTACACTTCTTCATCATTATCGAGTGGATACAAATATAATAGATTCTCATTTATTAGAAATCAACAAACGCTTCAATAAAAATACCACCATACTTCTTACACTTAGTACGGCTTTAGATCCACAAGATAATTAAAAATCATTCAACGGTTTGATATTTATAAATTAACAGGGTAATGTCTATCTAACGGATTTCTCGGAACAAGAGAGATTGTTATTAGAAAAATAACTATCGTGTTATAAATCAGATTTTGATGCCCATCTAGTTCTTAAAAGTTCTCCTGATCTTGTCGACCATTGTCATAAATTAGCATAAATAGGTAAGTCAAGTATATATTATATGGTTGATGGATTGATCCTGCTAGTTTTGACTCTTCCGATCTCCACTGCAACATTTAAAAGAGAATCTTCAATAATGAAGATTATGAATTAGGCTTCGTAATAAGATGGAAGATGATTTTCTTAAAAATTGTTTATTGGCATAAGTTGGAAAGGAAGTTGCAAAAAAATTTCAACGGAATCAATTATAGATGAGTATGATTCAATGTCAAGGAGAGTGCGCTTTAAATAGTTTAACATAAAGGTATGTTCTATCTCTTTTATATTTTTATTATGAAGAACTATAACATGATTAATTTTTTCAGGAACAATTTTAAATTACAATAAAGAGGATTGGTTACTTACGATTATAATTTGTATATGAAAAACTACTGGTACCCAACTCATACCTTTAATGCAGTCAGTTTTTCGGAAATTTATTACTCAAGTCTTTCTTCTCATATATTTTTTAAAATATTGTAATATGTTAAAAAATCCTTAGTATTTTTGAAGGTGGTAGGATACAAAGTCAAAATAAAATTTGCATTTTAAGTAAAAAACTCTTTATATATTTAAAAATATATTCTATTCTATTTGGCCCCTTGAGCCAACAATCCTACCTTCATCCCTCGAGAATTTTGCAGTAGGGAGGGGGTGGCGTGAGGTTTAAATATTGTTGATCCTTTAACATGCAGGTTTATGTATGTGAATCGTGTTTATGCTCGAATCGTTGGTATGCAAATCATTTGTATATGCATGTATATGTATGCGAATCATGTATATGCAGGTCCTTTGCGTGTGATTGGATTTTTATATATGTAGGAATGTTTACATGTGTCCTAAATATAGGAAGGTATTTCAATTTCTAGTTGTTTTACAGTTTGCAGAAAATATGACTACATATAGTTGGAAATGTACTTGCATATGATGTGTTGTCTCATCCATTGAGATCGTTGTTTACGACCATTTACCATTACAATACTCACAATAAGATAGCACAATACATGTACATTGTGGTCGTATCATAATTTACGACTTGCCCATGCGTGTACACTGATATCGACTACTTGAAGTTGCAAGGTTGTATTTCGACCACAATGGGACTACAATACGAGCATATTACAACTACATTAGTGCTCGCATTTAGCTCTGATTCTTGTAGTGGTTGGTACCAACAGATATTTAAAAAAATATACTAAAATTAATGTCAATTTTGTTATCCATTTCTAAGGAAGAATTAGTCATGAAAATTATTTTACTTGTATATGTTGAATAAAAAAATCATATTCATGTTTGTCCCATAATTAAAGAAATATGCTAGTATATATTGTATACATTCAAGCATATTAATTTTTATCTGACTTATTATTTATATAAGAATTAGATTTCAAATTATGTTGAAAAGTATAGAGTACTTATTAGAATAAGATATAAATAAATTTGATTTTATGGAGAGAGAGTGAGGCCACCTTCCACATGATAATAGAAAGAAATACTTAATATGGAGATAAAAAATAAAATAGAATGAAAAATATGGTACGACAAAATTCTCCTTAAGAGAACAAAAAATTTGAATATTCATATTCCATATCTTCTGATGTTAATTATATGATAGGATATATTTCTTTGTAAAATTATGTATTATTCAAGGACGATTAAAAGAAAAAGTCAGCATGCATCTTTCTTATATGATTTTTTGTTATATATGGTTTATATATGGTATATGTTGTAATTTTAAGAATCAAAGATAATTTTACAATAAATAATAATTATTGTTATAAATTAACAACAATGATATGTCAATGAATATAAAATTACTCATTGTTGTGAGCCAAATTGTGTTGTAATTATAATATCAATATTAGACACTCTTTGGGGTAATGCCATAAAATAAAAATCAAAATGAAAATATCATAATTATAATAATGATCTTTTATTTAAAAATGATGAAATGAAAAATAGAAGTCGTAATGATAATAATTATTTTAATTACAATTGACATTTTTTCACCTCTGATAAAGATGTCTTATATATCATGTTGAGAACATTTTCTTTGTAATTTATTATATATATGCATTTTAGTCCTTCTACTCAAAATATATCTTTTATTAGGCTCATTCATATATACATAAATGCAATCAACAAATGTAGCGATAGTTGTTTTTTTTAAATATTATTAATTCCTTTTTAAATATGTTTAACAATTTATATTAATTCACTATATATGAGTTTTATTCATTCTGCTCCTAAAACATCTTTTACTAGGCCCATTACATACATACATACATATAAAATCGATAAATCCAGCAATAGTCATTTAAAAAATAATATTATTGTCGCTGAATTTAAATTACCAATTTATAAGAGAACATGATCAATTAATATTCCTATTCTAATCAAACGAAGGTTCGCTTTTTTTGAGAAATATATATTACCTCAAAAATGTTTAATTAAATCATCTTTCATAGAGAGAGACATGGAGATAATAGGGAAAGAAAACTAGAGAGAGAGGAAAAGGGATAGAATAAGAGAGGAGTGACGGTAAAGACAGAGAAGAGAACAAGACACAGTGGACAGAGGGAGAGGATCAAGTGGAAAGAGAGGAGTACTATTAAAAGATGAGAGAGTGAGAGAGTGAAGGTATGGAGACAAATATGGTGAGAGAATGAGGATAGAGGGTTGGGAAGTGACGAACTCGCAAATGCCCTATATTAATTTGTCATTTTAATGTTGTAGTTGGAAATTTAGGACTCAATCAAAAATGTAACCACACAAATAAATATTTCAATCGATAAATCAATGTACGACTATGTGTTTATTTAACCTAGACAAACCACATGGTTGACTCAAGGAGGCGAAGGAACATCTTAAGGTCCAATTTATCAAACTTAATGCACGGTTTTCAAGAGAAGATTTTTAGATTTTTTATGCATAAGTATACAAATGCAAAAGTGACACCTTTATGGGCTTTTCCGCAACTTTTTATGCAAATGATATGCAAAAATTATGAAAATTTGATAGAATGTTGTAAATGGAGAAATTAGACTACTGTGGATTTTTGAAAATTTTCTGATGAAAAATAAATTTTCTGAAAATAAAACAATATAAACTATGTGATTTTCAATATATTAATTTTAATAAATAGCGAACTTGATTACTCTCTAAAACTAAAATTAACCTAGTTGTATCTAATTAAAACCTATCCACGAAAAAAATTCTAATTCCTAAAAATATCAATTTTACAAAGTATTAAAAAATAATTACATCAATCACCACATAATTTATTTTACGTAAATTGAACATGCAAATACAATGATTTTGAGGACAAATTAGAGAACAATAAAGTCTACCTAATGTGAAAATTTAGATTTTTTGGAGAAATTATTGATTTATTACAAATTAAAGAGCTTATAGTGGTTAAAATATGCTAATTATTTTCAAAATAATAATAAATCAATCAAAAACCACAAAAATACATCTATTTTATCAAATGATAGGTAAATAATTATTATATAGCATGCAATTTTTGGAATAAAAATACAATGATAAATGAAGGTTCAAATTAAGATACAAAGACAACGTTATAAATGCAAATAATAAAACTAGAATACTGGAGGACCTAATTGTAATTACATATACATGTTGGGGGTCCGCTACAATTTACCCAATTGTGCACGTGATGTGCACGTACGTTGGTCAGTGAGATCTTCTCACTATTTGCTGGAAATAGGGGCGAGAGGATGCAATTTACCCCCCCCCCCCCACTTGTGGTTTACGTGTCGTGGCAGCTCGGATGGTGCTTCAAACGACGGCTTGGGGAGGAGCTGAGGCTTGGCTCTCGAGGTGCCACATGGATGTGGAGGGAGGCTCGGGTCCACCCGAACCTCGAGTCAGAACTGAGGGTCAACACGATCATGTGGCAGCCTTCAGGCCGTTCAATCGTGATCGAACGCCTAGAAGGAGGCGATCAGAGGCAAGGGCGAAGCTTGTGACAGGGGTGCAGCTGGCAGCCCGGCATGCGAGGGTAAAGTTGGTGAGGTGTTGGAGCATGAGATCCGGTGGAGGTCGAGCTACCGTGAGGTGGGCTCGAACGGCAAAGCACGATGGAGAGGAGGAGCGAGGTGGCGTGAAGGTGATCGGGGAACATCGATGCGCGTAGTGTGAGGGTGGTGATGGCTGATGTTGAGGCAACAACAAGCCTCGAAGTTGGAGCTGTTGTGCAAGCGAAGGGTGGAGGTGAAGCTATGCGGTGCGAAGGTGATCGGGGAAGAAAAATGGAAGTAAAGAAAGAAGAAAAAGAGGGAAAAGAGGAAGAGGAAAAAGTGCGTGGAGTGGGTCTCCTAGGAAGGGGTGGAGCTCAATGAGCTTCATCGTCACTCTAAGATGCAGTGGAGGCTAAGCTCGATTGCAATGAAGGGCAGCAACAATAAGGTCTACGATGACCTTGGATCTTGCCAAGAAGCAGAGGCGGATGCCCGCTATTATCGGTTGATGCCTCTGCTCGTAGTCTCGTAATGGCGGATGAAGAGGGGAAGAGGGGCAACGAAGATATATGAGCAGGATCTCGGTAGGTCGTAGAGTAAACAGTCGCAAGCCAAAATGGTCAAGGAGGTGTAATGACCGAGGAGGGTGGCGATACGACCGTTGGCGGAGGAAGGAACTGCAAGATACGAAGGAAGAGGGATGGATCTATGTTGTTGGATCAGGCCAGATTTAATAGTATAAAACATGCCACATGGCATAGTAAAAAATAAAATAAATAAAAAATAAAATAAATAAAAAATAAAATAAAATAAGATAAAAAGGGAAAAAAAGGAAAAAAATGCAATTGTGACACGTGGTGGCTCTAGGAGCAGCCACGTGTCACTCCCCAAAAAAATCAAAAAGTAAATAAAAGAAAAATTAATAAAAATAGCAAATGAGGTCAAATAAAAAAGTGATCTAAATAAAAGTTGTCTGTCTCAACGAGATCTATAACTTTTGTGAAGGAACGAAAATAAAAAGGAATCATCTGTATAAATGTATTTTTGGTGGTACTCTATAGATATAAAATACCATATTTTTATATTTTTTTATAATTTTTTTGTGATTTTTAAATAAGATAAAAATTAATATAAAATTAGATAAATATAAAATAAATATATACACATTAATATCATTTTTGTGTTCTTAATAAATAAGAAAATAAATAAATAAAATGAAAGGGACCTATATAGATACCCACAATGATTTATTTTCCTTGATTTTTACTTCAATTTTGATCAAGATTTTTGCACAATTTATTACATCATAAATCAAAGAAAATAAATGAAAAATAAATAAATTTACAAGAGTTATTTTTGTCCATAAAATAATAGGGTTAAGATAGTCAATATGTACAATCCAATGAGGTCCCAAAACCCAAGGCTCACATATGAACTCCGTTTCTTTTGAATTGATCTTATTTTGTAGATAATTGAATGTACATTAATTCAAAAGTGAGCATGGTTCATAAGAGACTATATGAGAGAGATATTGACATTACGACTTTTGATCTTTAAATTAGGGTTTGGGTTTTATTGAGCATATATATAAGTTAATTTTTTTGATATTTTTCCTTCGTTGATGCTAGTAATATATACACAACAAAGTTGATTTTATTTTATCTTAGAGTTAGTGAAAAATAAATAAATATGGGGTGATTTATGGTAATATATAAATGATAATGTACAATGATTTTGTGCTTCTTATTTAATGCAATTATACAGACTAAAACATGAATCTTATTTATGTATGCATAAATGATAATAACGTAATATAGATGATTGAATGCAATGAATGACTTGGGAACATAGCTCTATTTTTGTCTCTTAGAGTGATGAATAACAAATTCATAAACCCCCCGTACTTAAACCTTGCTCGTCCCTAAGAAGCTAAAATGAAATGCAAAAGTGAAATGATATTGGGTTCCATATCAAGGTCATGAACAAAAGGTGAAAATGGAGCTTGACTTAACATTTGGATTAATAATGTCACGGAACTCCCTATGAGAATAACGGTTTTGAGAACAACAGCCTCCAAGTTGTACAAATCATCATCCATACCTAGCTCAGAAGTCATCTTAGATCAGCCCTCTCCCGAAGCATCCCACATGAACACTGAATAAGTGTCGCTGGTGTGTGAAGGGTGTTATCTCTTCCCATTAAAGATGCCAAACTACCATACAATCTCCTCCTCCAGTAACTCATCCTTGGGGAGTCAGGTATTTCCTTCTAAGTTCAGGTGATCGAAGGAAAGGGTGAAGCTCGTGGCGGAGGTGCAGTTGGTGGCTCCACGTGCGAGGGCAGAGTTGGTGAGGCGTTGGAGCACGAGCTTCGACGGAGGTCGAGCTGCGGTGAGGTGGACTCAAACGACGAAGCACGATGGAGAGGAGGAACGAGGCAACGTGAAGGTGATCGGGGAACGTCGATGCGTGAAGTATGAGGGTGGTGATGGCTAACAGTGAGGCAACAACAAGGCCCAAAGGCGGAGTTGCGGTGCGAGCATAGGTTGGAGGCGAAGTTAGGTAGCGTGAAGGTGATCAAGAAGAAAAATGGAAGCAGAGAAAGAAGAAAAAGAGGAGAGGAAGAGGAAAAAGTACCTGGAGTGGGTCGCATGGTAAGGGGTGGAGCTCAACGAGCTTCGTCGTCGCTCTAAGCTGTAGCAGAGGCTAAGCTTGGCTGCGGTGAAGGACGACAACAACAAAGTCGACGATGACCTTGGATCTCGCTAAGAAGCTGAGGCAGACGCCCACTATCACCAGTAGATGCCTCTGCTTGAGGTCTCAGAATGGCGGATGAAGAGGGGAAGAGGGTCGACGAGGGTATATAAGGAGGATCTCAAGGAGGTCGTGGAGTAACGGCCGAGGAGGGTGGCGATACGACCATTGGCGGAGGAAGAGGAAGGGATCTGGGTCATTGGATCGTCCTAGATCCAATGGTAGAAAATGTGCCACATGGCGCAGTAAAAGATAAAATAAATATAATAAAAATTTGAAAAGGAAAAACTCAAGGCAACACGTGGTGGCTCCTGGAGCTGCCACGTGTCGCTCCTAGAAAATTTAAAAAAGAAAATACACGAACAATCGATAAAAACATTAAATAAGGTCAACTCAAAAAGTAGTCATCATGAAAGTTGTTTGTCTCAATGAGATGTACAACTTTCGTGAAGGAACTAAAATCAAAAGAAATCATCTATACAAAATGTATTTTTGGTGGTACTCTATAGATATAAAATACTGTATTTTTTGTATTTTATAATTTTTTTGTAATATTTAAATTAGGAAAAAATCCAGACAAAATCAGATAAAACATAAAAATAAATATATACACATTAATCTTTTTTTGTATTTATAATAAAAAAGAAAATGAATAAATAAAATGAAAGGGACATGTATACAGACTTTATATATTGACTCACAATGATTTATTTTCCTTGATTTTACTTCAATTTTGATCTGTATTTTGACATACTTTATTAAAGCATAAATTAAAGAAAATAATTGAAAAAGAAATAAATAAAAAAAGAGTTATTTTTGTACATAAAATAATAGGGTTAAAAAGTTAATATGTACAATATACAATGAGGTCCCAAAATCCAAGCTTCATATATGAACTCCGATCCTTTTGAATTTGGTGTTGTTGTGTAGATAATTGAACGTACATTAATTCAAACGTGAGTAGGGGTTCATAGGGTACTATATGAGAGAGATACTGATATTTATGGCTTTTGATCTTCAAACTGGGGTTTGGGTTTTATTGAGCATATATACAAGTTAGTATTTTTTGATATTTTTTCTTTTCTAATATTAGTAGTATATATACAACAAAGTTGATTTTATTTTAGAGTTAGTAATAAATAAATAAATATAGGAGAAGTTATGATAATATACATGTGATAATGTACAATATTTTTGGTATTCTTATTTAGTGCAATTATGCTTTCTAAAACATGAATCTTATGCATGAATGATAATAATACAATATAGATGATTAAATGCAATGAAAGATTTGGAAACAAAGCTCTATTTTTATCTTTTAGTGTTTTGAATCACAAATTCATCAGGAAGAGAGAAGTGACATGAAATATTTTGGGAGAGAGAGAGAGATCGCGGAGGCATTGGGAGGTGAGAATGTGAGAAAGAAGAAAGGGGTCCACGTGGCAAGAGCTAGGGGAATTTCTTAGCTTTAATTATATTAATAAATTGGTTGACTTTGAAAATATAACAAGTAATTTTCCACCATGTAATATTTGTGCTAGATATTTAGTACTACAATACAATGTGCAAGTAATGGCAGCTATTTTAGATTTATTGTAATACCATTCATCATTATATATACAACAACAAATAGTATTTGTTGCAAAACTACTATTTCTACTTGAAATTTTCGACGAATGAAATATCATTTACTATATATTTCTCACACTGGTTCATGTTGTGATGATTATTTGTTGACTTTATCATCAATATTTGTACTAACGTTGCTAAAGTTAGTTTGAATTAATGCAAAATTTGTAAAAAATGAGACATTGAATAACTATTAGTATATTATATGAATTACCGCTAGTTATATAACAACAGATATGCCATTCCTTATAAATTTTAAATGAAAATATTTTTACAATAAATAATATTTATTAAAAAAATTTATTTTTACAACATAGAATATTCATTATAATGTATTCGACAACACACAACATAAAGATAAAGTACATAATATACGTTGCTAGACATTCATTTTTTGTTGTGTGACATCAAGCGGTACATCAAAAATACGGACGAAGTCGGAATTTTAGATGGGAGGGACTATTTTGACTAGATATTCATACCATATAAAGAATGGAAAACATTGAACAAGTTTTTCTTTACAAACATATAAAAATATATCAATATATTTCAATAATACACAAAATTGTAAATTGAAAATTTTGGTTGAAGATAGATAGAACAGTAGAGATATATTCATACTTTGGTTGATGTCTTATTTTCTATACTATTCACAATTGTAGAAAACAATATATATATATATATGTCATATTATTTGTATTTGTATTTGTGTAATTAAATCATGTGCATTCATATCCTAAGAAACATTTGAATCCTTAATAAATAAATAAATATAGGAGAAGTTATGGTAATATATAGATGATAATGTACAATATTTTTGGGCTTCTTGTTTAATGCAATTATGCATTCTAAAACATGAATCTTATGCATGAATGATAATAATACAATATAAATGATTAAATGCAATGAATGATTTGGTAACAAGCTCTATTTTTATCTTTTAATGTGTTGAATCACAAATTCATCAGGAAGAGAGAAGTGACCGTTAAATATTTCGGGAGAGAGAGAGAGAGAGAGAGATCAAGGAGGCACTGGGAGGTGAGAATGTGAGAAAGAAGAAAGGGGAAGGGGTCCACGTGGCAAGAGCCGCGGGAATTTCTTAGCTTTAGTTATATTAATAGATTGTTTGTGACTTTGAAAATGTAACACGTAGTTTTCCATCATGTAATATTTGTGTTAATCATTTAATACTACAATATAATGTGCAAGTAATGACATATATTTTAGATTTACTGATATACCATTCATCATTATATGTACAACAACAAATATTATTTGTTGTAAAATTACTATTTCTACTTGAAATTTTCGCCAAATGAAATACCATTTACTATATATTTCTCACATCGGTTCATGTTGTGAAGATTATTTGTCGACTTTATCATCAATATTTGTACAACGTTGCTAAAGTTAGTAAAAATTAATGCAAAATTTGTTAAAATGAGACATTGAATACTATTAGTATATGAATTATCGCTAGTTATATAACAACAGATATGTCATTCCTTACAAATTTTAAATGAAAAATATTTTGCAACAAATAATATTCATTAAAAAATATTTTTTCAACAAAGAATATTTATTATAATGTATTGGACAACACATAACATAAAGACAGAGTATATAATATACATTGCTAGACATTCAATTTTTTTTGTTGTACGACATCAAGTGGTACATTGAAAACAGGGACAAAGTCAGAATTTTAGATGGGAGGGACTATTTTGACTAGATATTTATATCATATAAAGAATGAAAAATATATTGAATAAGTTTTTCTTTTACACAAAATTGTAAATTGAAAATTTTGATTGAAGATAGATAGAACAATAGAGATATATTTGTATTTTGGTAGATGCCATGTTTTTTACATTATTCACAATTGTAGAAAACTATATATATATATATATAGGGAAAAGGGAGTATGCTCCCTGATTGTAGCCAACTTACATGCTCCCACCCATTTTCCCTATATTTTTTTATTTTTCTGAAATGAAACCTATTGGAATTTAGATCACAATATGTCACTATGGTGTCATTCAAAATTCAATTTAATTCGAGACTTCTATCCCCTCCATCAAGACTGTCAAATTTTAACGGTCTCAAGAATTGCTGAAATTGACCTCCTTCAGATGGAGGGCATATGAGTCTCTCTTTCTGACAAAATTGGAATGACATGTGAGGGGAATATAGTGATGAATATACATATTTTTTATTTCACAAAAAATAAAAAATAGAGAAAAAATAGGGGGTGAGAGTAGCCAATTGGCTACTCCCAGGGAGTAGCCTCCTTTAACCCATAAATATATGGGTTGATGGAGCTGTTGGCTGCCCCGTCCCATTTTTGGGCAATTTTTTTATTTTTTTGAAAAATATCACCATGTATATTTACCCATATATCCCTCCTATATGCCATTCGAATTTCGCCAGAAACAAAGACTCCTACGGTCTCCATCTAGAAATGGTCCATTTAAAAAATCATGCGACCGTTAAAAAATGACGTCTGGAGTCTCTGTTTCTGATGAAATTCGAATGACATATATGAGAGATATAGGGATGAATATACATGGTGATATTTTTCCAAAAAATAAAAAAAAATTACGAAAAATGGGGTGGGGGCAGCCATGTTAGGGGCAACCCCATTTTCCCCATATATATATATATCATATTATCTATATTTGTATTTATGTAATTAAATCATATGCATTCATATCCTAAGAAATATCTGAATCTGTAAAAAAAATATATGTATCTACTGTTTTGTTGATTGCAAAAAAAATCATTCCTATCTATTTTATCCTTATCTATAAAAAATATCTGGATACCATAACATACGTATGTGTATCGATGCAGTAAAAATTATATGTATTCGTATCCTAAAAACATCCGAATCTGTAAAAAAATTAGCTGTTGTACAGTTTGATTCATTGAACAAAAAAATTCATATTGGTATACGTATTATCCTTATCTACAAGAAATTATCTAGATACCATATCATCGGGCTTTGTATCCGTGTAATAAAAAATCATATGTATTCTTGTCACAAAAATAATAAGGGATTTTAACTCACGAATCCTATAATCTTTGTCAATTACCTTCTCGACCTTTGAAACAATGTAATTCCTCCCTCGACTTCGTAAACTTGCTAACTCTCACCCCATGGACCCTATGATTAACTCTCATCCATTAGATTATTAAAACTAACCGAATTCTGTTAATTTCTTATATACCCTTTTATTTTGCAAAAATTACAGTGACTACCCTTCTCCCTTTCTCCCCCCTCACCCTCCTCCTCGCCTCCCTTTTCCCACCTAGAACCATCTCCACCCACCTCTTCTTCCTCCTCCTCCAGCCGGTCCTCCACCTCCTCCATGGCTTCGAGATCGACATCTGCGACAACGCCCAAGCCCTGCATCCCGCGGGGGAGGTTGCAACCTTCGAGGACGGCGACATTGAAGCCAACAGAGAAAAGCTTGCTCCTCCCTCTCCCGCCACCCTCCTGCCCCACCTCCGCCCGCATCAGAAGCTGCCCCCTTCAATGCCTCCCCTTGTTCCTCCGCCCTCACCACCCTCCTCCTCCGCCTCCACCCTCAACAAGAGCCGCCCCCTGCCACCCTCCTACCCCGCCTCCACCCGTAGTAGGAGACGCCCACTCCACAACCTCCCCCTCCTCCCCTTGTTCCTCCACCGCCGTCACCACCCGCAACTGGAGCCGCCCCCTCCACCCACCTCCCCCTCCTCCACCCGCATTAGGAGCCGCCCCCGCCACCCTCCTGTCCTGCCTCCACCAGTAGTAGGAGCCTTCCCCTCCTCTCCTTGTTCATCCACCCCTGCCACCCTCCTCCCTCGCCTCCACACATAACATGAGCCGCCCCTCCCCCGCCTCCCCTCCTTCCTTGTTCCTCCGCCCCCGCCACTTTCCTCCCCCACCTTTACCCGAATCAGGAGCTACCCCTGCCATCCTCCTGCCCCACCTTCGCCCGTAGTAGGAGCCGCCCCCTGCATCGCCTCCCCCTCTTCCCCTTGTTCCTCTACCGCCTCCCCCTCCTCCTTTTGTTCTACTACCTTGACATTCCTTCATATACTACTTTTGCTGGTGCTGCGTCTATTTCCATTGAATCGTTCCTCTACATTTGCATTTTGGACACCCTTTGCAAAAACTCTATTCATGATGGTTCCCGATGTCTCTTCACTGAAGCCGTTCGAGTGCGAGGCATGTCAGTTTGGCAAACATCATATGATCTCCTTTTCTCCTAGTGTTGAGCCTCGTCGGACTTTATCTTTTGCTTTGATTCATCGTGATGTCGGAAGACCTTGCCCGATCCACACTTTGGATGGTCATAAATATTTTGTGATCTTTGTAGGTGCTTATAATAGATCTTCTTGGGTCTATCTAGTAAACAAAACGGTCGTAGATTTAAAAAATGTAAAGTCCTTTCGGTTCATTATTTTTTCTTTGCTTGTGCAAACTATACAGATTAACAATGTTCTTGAGTTTACCCAACATGACTTGGTCTCATTATGTGCCTCTCACGGGACGCTTCATCAAATTCATGTCCATATACCTCCCAACAAAATGGGGTAGTGGAAAGGAATATCAAAGCACTTTTAAAAATCTAATAAAAACTACCTACGATTTCTTTTACTATATTTTACACAATAAATTGAATAATAAAATAAAAAAATACAATATACACAAAACTTCATAAATTCATAACTAAATAAATAAAAATCACACAAAAACTCATTTTAAAGATAATTTCATCTACTTTGCAATAAAAATAAAATAAAAATATTTTGCTCATGTTTACTATTTAAAAATTGAAAATAAAAATCTATTTTCAATAAAAATCTATTTTTTAAAAAATAATGTTTCGTGATCAGAAGAATCCATAAAAATAGGAAAAAAATTGTGATTTGGTGAACAGACAGAGATGTGGTGAAGAGAGAGAAAATAAAGAGAGGAGGGAGAAGAAGAGGAATAGAAGAAGAGGAAGAGGAAGAAGGATTTGAGGAGATGGAAGATCCATTATCCAATACACCTATAGTTAGATTAACCCATGTTATTGACTAAAGTAAAAGTAAGACGGAAGAGGAAGAAGGATTTGTGGGGTGAGACGGAGCAAGTTTACAGTGTTGCGGAATGAATTATGCTGTTTCAAAGATTGAGAAGGTAATTTAAAAAGTTTATAGGGTTCGTGAGATAAAAATCTCAAAAATTGTATGTATTTACAGTCTAGTTAATTGCAAAAAAATTCATTTTCGTACCCATGTTGTCCTTATCTGCAAAAAAGATATTTGATACCATATTATCCGTATATGTATCTATAAAATAAATGTTATTGTATCATTAGCCGGAAAATGTATTTGTATCCACATTTTAGTTTAGTTCCGAAAATAATCATCTACATCTAAATTCACAAAAAAAAATATTTTGGTTGGAAATTAATACAAAAGCAAATAATTGGATTCACAATTTTTTTGCTGGATACACTATTTTCAACCTTATCTGCGGGGCTTAATGGACTTCGTTGTTAAAGAAAAAAATCTATCTCTTCTAAACCTCCAATTATGTCTTCTTCTTTCTTTAATTTTTTTAACTTTTACGGGAAAAATGAAAACGAGTCCTTTATTATGTTGACAAAAACCTTCTTTTGTTTTGTAAGATAAATAGTTCACTGGAAAATTTCCGATGCGAAGGAAGAAATCGTTCCCTACGATCTCTCTTTGAAATGGACGATGAAACTGTATGATCTATCGTCTGTTATTCTGTAGGAACAATATTTTTCTTTAGGTTTAATATTCCACTTGTTTTGAAGAATTATATAGACTGCCTAACCTGATGTAAATGACGATCGATAAAAACCGTCGTTTTAGTCATATCTGTATACCAATCCATATGCATCCCAAGCTTAACCTTGTCTTTAAAATAATGGTTTTACGGAATATATAAGTACCTTTACGCGCATAAATCAACAGCTGGAATAGCTCAGTTGGTTAGAGCGTGTGGCTGTTAACCACGAGGTCGGAGGTTCAAGCCCTCTTTCTAGCGATTGTTTTTTGGGTTTTTATCAGTTGCCTCTCTGAGATATTGCAATTTCAGTTATGCCCCTCTCTTTTTTGGAATATCAGTTATGCCCCAATCTTTTTGCAAAATTCACAGTTCTACCCTTCTGTTAAGGTAAAGTAGGGGCATAACTGATATTACAAAAGGGTAGAAGTGTGAATTTTGTAAGAAGGTAGGAGCATAACTGATATTTCAAAAAAGGAGGGGCATAATCGAAATTCACAGTTCTACCCTTCTATTAAGTTAAAGTAGGGGCATAACTGATATTACAAAAGGGTAGAAGTGTGAATTTTGCAAGAAGGTAGGAGCATAACTGATATTTCAAAAAAGGAGGTGCATAACTGAAATTCACAGTTCTACCCTTCTATTAAGTTAAAGTAGGGGCATAACTGATATTACAAAAGGGCAGAAGTGTGAATTTTGCAAGAAGGTAGGAGCATAACTTATATTTCAAAAAAGGAGGGGCATAACTGAAATTACAATATCTCAGATGGCACAACTGATAAAAACACTTGTTTTTTTTACTCTTTTGTCTTTTGTGTTTGCCTGCCAACTCTCCACATTGACGTGGACATTGACGTAAAATCACCTCATAAAATGGGGTAAATCATCTCGTCGTCACCCTCCATTGCCTCTATCAGCTTTATACTCATACAACATCCTCTCTTCCCATGCCCATCTAATCCTATTGCTAGCACCATCAAGTTTCTAATATTTATTCATGTCCCTACTTTTTAACATAGTTTCTCTATTTCAATAACAAAGCCAGATGAAATGCTATGGTTATTATTTCATGGTACTTTATGCTCATATCGAAATCCTCTACATCGTCATGTCGGCATTGACTTCCTCTACTTTGTCTGATGTTGCAGTTTTTTGAAATCGTTTCTACAGAAAAGAATTAGTATTTTTTAGGATTAATCTAGTTTCTTATAATTTTATGCAGTGATGACTTCTTACTTCTTACACTAATATTTGGACATTTCTACTTGCCAAACTTCGCTCTCTTGTATATTTCTGCTGGCTCCTTGTTTGATTGCTAACACTTATGTGAATGTTTTAGAATCATTTAAGATATCCCCTAACATCACAATCAAATTTGTGTGTTTGTTAATATATCTTTATCAATCAACTTGGAATCTGATCCGTTAATGCAGTGCTCATCCACCCATATTTCTATTCTATCTGATACCTGTTTCGATGGAACGTAGAACACAAGGAAGAGGTAGTATTGGCCGCAAGCATTGGACGTCACCATTGTTGAGGTAACATATCTTGAACTCGTCTCATCTCGAAGCTTGTTTTTGGATGGTTATCAACAAAATCAAGCGGTCGAGGTGGTAGCAGTCATGGAAATAGCATGATCTTTTCATTCTAGTGATGCATTCTCATGTTCCATTTCAAAAGGGAAGAGGGTATGGAAACTCACGTGGGTCCCAACCTTGATGCTCTAAGTTTATTCAAAGTAGCACAAACAGGAAAGAAAAATATGTATAGTTGATTTGAAGAAAAAAACTTTTTGAATTATACCTTAGTTGCATTCTTAGATATCATTTATCCAAGTTTAATTCTTGAGAAGTTGACAGCAAAAGTGGGATAATGTGAAATCTATTACTTTGTTTATATCCTTACGCTCAAGAGAGAAAAAAGTCAACACATGAAGATACATGCTATTTTTGTGGTTTAAAAAATGATCGCTACAAAAAAGTACAATATTATAAGGTACGACAACAAGTGATGAACAACATGCCAATCCTATGGGCCATGCGGACTTGACGTCATCCCCACCTTCCTCCAATATCTCACTGGCAGTCCCTCGTGAGTGCGGCACACACCTTTTGAAACCGCGGAGCGGGACGTAGTACTTTCAAAAAACCACTACGTACCACACCACCGGGTGGCTCGTCTGAGTGCCGAGCACATGCGAACAAACCGCCACCAACTCAACGTCGTCGTAACCAGAAAAAAGTGGAATGCTCACTTCCATGTCTGACGTCCCCCTAGGTAGGTCTCAGTGGTGAACGAGGGTTGGTGTGGCGGGCCCTGCATGGAGGTGGGCTCGGGGGTGCGCGGGGGATCCTTAGGCACATGTCTCAGCAACACAAAACGAGGGTTTCGCTCGTTATAGGACTTGACCAAACATCTCACGGACAGTAGATCGATATCAAAGACATGATTAACGGGTACTTCAACAAGTGCGGTGCTACCTTTGAGTTACAAGGCTTGGGGAAGCTCTTGCTCGATCATCTGTCTCAACAAGGGCTCTGTCTCCCCCATATAGAATATGGAATTCTATAAAATATATTACGATATTTTATATTGATTGACGACTATTTCATTCTTCTTTTCTTTTATAATATTTCATTAATATATTTTCAATACTAATTTCAAATTGATTTAATTAATTTCCAATTGAAGAAAGAGATTTGATTAAGAATATCAAGAAATTCAACTCAACTAGATAATACAAACTTTTTTTATAGAATTTCTTGATATTAGTAGATATTAAAATGGCTTAAAGGAGGGGGGGGAAACGATAAGACAAAGATTTGAATATGATTTGAGGGCATCGTGCTGGTAAAGAAGAGGAACAACGAGTGAGGATCAGAAGATCTGCGGTAGCTGCTGTGAGAGGCTAGCACTGGAAACAAAGGCAGACTCGAAAGATCATCATCCGGGTCGCGCATTGGTGCCTGGGAAGGTGGTCGCAATATCAAATCCCACTACAAAAAAAGGCGGGATTGGCGTGCACATAAGAGCTCGTTATGTGCACGCCTAGTGCACGCCATGTGCACGCCTGACGAGTGGGCGAGCACATGTGCTCGTTACGGTCGTGCTCGCTGATCTGAGAGTCGCCACGGGTGGTGGGCGAGCACTATGGGACGCTATGTGCTCGCCCGCCCGTCGGGCGTGCACATATGTGCTCGCCGGTGTGATCGCCTTCTCTATAATCTGCGATTACACACGGAGCACCGGGCGAGCACATGTGCTCGCCCAAAGTGATTTCCAGGAAAAAAATATACAGGTTCGACAGGGTTTTGACGCCCCGTCGAACCTGTATACCCTGCCAATAAACCACTGCAGGTATCTTCCTAAGGATATATGTATTATAGCAGATCATAGATTAAGATAACTAGCACTAAAAATTTAAAGGAACGCAATATACATGAATTCAGAAATAAACAATCTAATATAAGATCTAAATATTACAAACAAGTCAACGCCAACAAAGTTCATATAAATTAAAAGATGTTCTAAAAGTTTAAAAGAAAATACAGGTACAAACCACCAAAAATTTACTTCTTCTTTGATCTAAAAAATTTGGAGACTAAACCCTGCTTTGATTTCTTTTTTTCTTTCTCCTTTTCTTTGAACCTCGCATACATGCGTGCCTCTTCTTCAGGGTCGTTCTCCTCCTCCTCTTCGTGATCAGATTCAATCTCTTCAGGTTGAGATGCACGCCCTTGCGATCTATATTATATATGGAAGATATTTATCTATTAAATGCATTTTGTAGATATAGAAATTTAATTGTATTACTCATTTTATAAGAAGAATACTTACATGTACGCCGTGAACTCCTCTCGGAGCTTCGTCACCTGCTCCACCATCATCGCCATCTGCGACTCCATTGGAACTGAAGATTGGGACGTATGTGGTTGCGTATACGACGGCTGAGAGTATGCAGAATAGGAGTGACGATGTTCCTCCACATAGTATGGAGGAAGACCACCAAGCGTCTGCTTCCTATTCGCCACAACGTCCCTCTCCTCCAACACCTTATAAGTTTTTCAATTTTTAATATAAAAGTATATATTAGAAATAAATATAGTAAGATAATATTTATCCATATATACCTGCTTCCAGATCGTTTTATCAAATGGTGGTTGCTCTCCAGTTGGATCGACACCCCATTTATCTGCAGATAGTGCCAGATAACGATCCTGAAATACAAAGTTTACCATATATATAAATATGTTATAATATATCAATTAATTTTAAATAAATTGATAGACTTACCAACAATTGTCCGGCTTCAGGAGTGGACCATTGCGACTCTCCTTCTCTCCCACTCATGTGGGACCTCGACCACTGAAAAGAGGGTTCCCTTTCCAACCTAGCAGCCTGAAATTTTTTTTAAGATCTATTAAAACATTGCATTATTTTAAAGTAGATCTCCAAAAAATAATTTTAAATCGTAATACCATCTCCGCTCTAATCTGATTGTGGCTTTTAGAGCCACTGTTAGACTTGATCCTTTGTTTTTGGCGGTTTGTCTTTCCCGCCGAAGATCTTCGTCCAAACTCATCATCCGCAACGAATGCATCACAGAAATCGGCCCATCTGCAAGGATTATGTTATGATAATTGATTATTTTAAAAAGTGTAATAAAAAATTATTTGACAAGTATAATACCTATCCTCCGTACACCATGACGGCGGGAACCTCTTCATCTCCTCAAAATTCATCTCCTCGCATCCCGTCTTCGCATGCGAGTCTCTCCTTGCCTTGAAAAATGTATCGCTCATTCTCTTTTCTGCCAAACGAATGAAGGCTCTACGATAAACCTCCTTCCCCATACCAGTGCCAAGGCGAAACCTACTCTGAAAAATAATAACAATTTATAAGATACAAAAAACTTGATCAAAAAATTCTGTATCACTTCTAAGAAACATTTCTTACCAGAAAATGTCAAAAAGTCTCTCCTGCTCTGCAGCAGGGATGCGACACCACCTAAATTGCATGGAAGTCAAGTGTGTCTTTATTATGTTGGTTATCTCCTTTGCCACCCTGTTGCTGTTCAAAAAATCCCTATATTTACTAAAAAAATTAACTTCCATACAATTTAAAAAAATTTGGAAAATATTTAAAGATAAAATCTATAAATTTTTTACCTCCCATCAGCCGTAACCTCCAACAAAGGGTGGGACGTCGACGTCTGTCCAACTACAGTGGGTAAAGGCACGGATGTGCTCGGCCGTCCAGAAGAAGGAGAGTCAGAACCCATCGATGTCCGGGCTGGTATGGGGACCTGGACTGGGAATCCTGTAGGGGCTGCTGAGGTAGATGGCTCTCCATAGCCTCCTACGTAAAAGGGTGGCGGAGGACAACCAAGAGACTCGTAGTAAGCTATCACCCGGCGAACCTCGTCGGACTGTGAATCAGGAGCAACATCTGGGGTGGGCTGCCTACTGGAAGAAGGTGTGTCTGAGGAAGAAGGACGATTGGATCTATGTGATCCATGCGACCCACCACGTCCAAAACCTGCCATGACTGTAATAATGATGCATCACATAGTTATTATTTAAGATTTTAGTTAATTCAATTATAATTGTATACTAATACTTACAACTAATCTTCATCACTTATTTCGGTGGGATTAAATGATATTTCTTCATTTTCTGAGTTTTCTGAAAAATCATTACTGGAGTCCGTATCATCTTGTAAGTCAACACACAAAACTTCATTATCAGCCAATCGAATCGATTCGATTACTGGGACTTCTTCCGTTAAGTCTATTCTTTCATTTGTCGGTGTAAATGCTTCATCTATATCATCTTCCTGATTACTGGAATCATTGGAGATATAACTTCGAGAATTTATCTTCACAACAGTTACTGTTTCAATGCCCTTTCTCTTCTTTGATATTTGTGGTAGATAACATACTTGATCCGCTTGAGATGCTAAGACGAATGGTTCAAATCTGCGTATAAATTTCCTTTGCACCACGTCGACAATGTTATTTCTTTTATCAAGTACTACACCTCCATTGGGTTCATACCAATCACACAAGAAAAGAACTACTTTATTCAAGCCTGGTATACTATATTCCACTTCTATAATCTCCTTTAAAATTCCGTAATAATTCAGATGATCTTCCTCATAACAAGATCCGCGAACCATCACTCCATGATTTTGAGTTGTCAAATATTTACCGGAATTTAAGGTATGAAAACGATACCCATTACTGTAACATGAGTTGTACGATCGAACCTTATAAACAGGTCCTTCTCTAAAATATTTCATAATTTGAGAATAGAAATCGCCACCGTTCAACTGTTTTGATCGGTCTTTAAACCATGCTGGAAATTGATTTCTATAAGTGCTCAAAACTTCTTCATCTGAATACATAGGATTTTCCTCCATAATTTTCTATCTAAATTCCCTACAATTTATAAGAGAAAAATATTCATTACTTGTAATGAATATATACATAAAACAATTCAAATACTTACTGAACATATGGTGTTATTTCCTCGCAATTGTCTAATACGTATAACTCTGCAGCATCCTTCTCTTGTTTCGATAAGAAACGTTCAGTTGCTTTACCTATTAGATGAGTGGATGGCCGAAAGATACTGATACAAGGTTCTTCATCGGAAGAAATTGTCTCATTCCTCCCGCATCTATTGTGGATAGTCTCCACATCTTCTGGAAGATATCTTGCGCAGAATGTTGCAACTTCCTCATATATATATTGTGAACTTATAGATCCTTCAACTTTACTTTTGTTTCGGACCTTTCTTTTAAGAAAGAACATAAACCTATAAGAAAATATGTTAAATATTTAGACCAAATAGTAAAGAAAGAATGACTTTCCAATACATTTATTTACCTTTCAAACGGATACATCCAATGATATTTTACCGGTCCATCAACTTTTGCTTCCCATGGAATATGAATCATCAGATGCTCCATCGAATCAAAAAATGACGGAGGAAATATCTTCTCCAGGTTACACATAATCACAGGAATATTTTTTTGAAGATATTCCATCTCCATGCGGTGTATGCGTGACGAACATAACACCTGGAAAAATCTGCTTACATCTGAAAGAGCATCGATAATATTTTTTGGAAACAATCCTCTGAAGACTAACGGTAGTAATCTTTCCATAAAAACATGGCAGTCATGACTCTTCATTCCCTTAAATGTAAACTTCTTCAGATCGACCAAATTAGAAAAATTTGATACATATCCGTCTGGAAACTTCAATTTACTTGTCCATTCACAAACAAGCTTAACTTGATTTCTATCTAAAGTATACTTTGCTTTTGGAACTTCAACCCTTCCACTATCATGCTACTTTCATGTTAAATGTTTGACTCTTATTAGCATCATATGTATCAACTCCATCGACCCATAACATTTTCAACTCATCGATAAGAGGACGTAAATAAACATCAATGTACTTTCCCGGATGTGTAGGTCCTGGTACTAACAACGAAAGAAACATAAACTGTCGCTTATTACATAACCATGGAGGTAGATTATATGGCGTTGTCATTACTGGGCAACAAGAGTAATCTTTACTTCTTCCATGAGGATTAAACCCATCTGTACATAAACCTATAACGCAATTCCTCTTTTCATCATTAAATGTAGGAAAAGCTGACATCAATTCTTTCCAACAATCAGATTCAGATGGATGCTCCATATATACATCGACTTTATGTTCCGCGTGCCATGTCATGTATTTCGCCGTTTCTTTACAATAATATAGTCGTTTCAATCTCGGAGTCAGCGGGAAATAACGTAGAATCTTTCTCGATATTTTTTTTCCACTCTTACTAGCTGTCTGATATCTTGGCTCATTACATTCAGGACACCGGTCTAAATGTTGATGTTCACCGTAATATAGAATATGGTGATTTATGCATGAGTCTATTTTAATTTCTGCTAAACCCATCTTCCACATCATCTTTTTGGTTTTGTAATAATTATCAGGTAATTCCGCATCTTCTGGTAACATCTTCTTAATAATCCTCAACATTGCATCAAAATTACGATCGGTCATATTATATTCCATCTTCATCGATAGAAGATCCGAGACCGCAGAAAGTTTTGAATATGTCTTGCAACCCAACCATAATGGCTCTTCCGCTTTTTTCAACAGCTCGTAAAATTCTGCAGACTCTCCATATGGTTCCTCATCATCTAACAAAGTATCATTGAATTTTGGACTCACAACATTCATAACCATATCTGCAACGGGATTAATATTGTCAGCTTCTTCCATATCATTCATTCTGTTCTCGAAATTCTCACCATGCCTCCACCAAATCTGATATCCTTCCATGAAACCCATTCTATACAGATGTAACTGAGTTTCATCTTTTGATCTCTTCTTCATTAGACGACATTTCTTACACGGACACAAGATAGTTCCATCTGAATCCACAATACGGGAACCTTGTGCGTAAGCAAATTGTATGAATTCCTGAACACCTCTTTGAAAAGCATCTGCTATACGCCCATCTACTACACGGTTGTACATCCATTCTCTATTGGTCATATTTATGAACCTGAATTAAATAATCTAAAATGTCAAATCTAAAATATTGAGGATATCTAAACGTATCACATTTTTGAGATAAAAGATGAGAAGAGAAGTGTATTAATTATGTTATCACTTTAATCCGTCCATAAGGATTCAAATTTACTAAAAGATGATCGTTGTCACAAGTATCTTTATTTCTAACGAAAATTCGGCAGCATAACCCTGCACCTCTCCCGTATACCCCATAAATCATTCGTAATTAATTATCAAAATAATCATATTATTGATTATTTCAATAATAAATATGACCGATTTGGTATACAAAAGAGGAAGGGGTTATGAACCGAATTTCTGTAAGAAATAAAGACACTGTGACACGGATCACCTTTTAGTAAATTTGAATCCTTACGGACCCCCTTAGTCCGAGACCTCCGAACTAAGGAAAGCTAATATAAATGTAATACTTTAAGATCATTTTACGTCATACATTTGTAAGTGCTACAAATGAGACTATAAAATAATCTTAAAATATTTATTCATTTATATTAGCCGTGCATTTACGTATATTTGGCTGATTAACGATGGGGATAGGGATAAGTGTGATCCTTATTTAGTGCCTAATACAGTGCTTGGGTCACTAAAAGTTAATGGGCACCTGCAAAAAAAATTCGAACCTGCATACATCAAAAACCACGACCATTGGTCTGGGATAAACATTCCAAAGTGAGTCCAATAGTGCTGTGAAAAAATAAAAAAAATATAACACAGTTAGAGGTGATCAAATCCTCTAACGTGTTGCACACGCCACCCGTTGTGCAGGGCCACACACCACCCGGTGTGGAAGGACGCACTGTGTGTGGAAAATTTTGTGCGATTTTCTAATAATTACTAAATCATATTTTGGACTTATTATAAATCTATGTATAAGTTAATGTGATATAATTGGTCACATTAACTAAAATTTAATGTGATAATAAATTATCACAAAATAAACAATGGTGTATATCATATCTCATATCAAAACGATATGAAATTTTAAAACTGTTATTAATGATATTGATAATATCTAGTATCTACATTATTGAACTTGAGTAACTAAAGTTATTCACAAATTTCATAACTAATCATTTTCGAACATAATGTTTGTTGAGGCATTTTATCTACATTATTCTGAGGCATTATAAAAGTTGAGTAACTAATCTTTTCTGAGCATAACTAATCTAAACTAATCATACAAGCATTTTGTCATTTAAAATTTACAAAATTTAAACATAATTTTCATTGAGGCATTTTATCGAACACCTACAGGGCATACAATTCTACATATTATTTAGACAACCAAATTCGAAATAACAATACAATAGTGATCTACTATTATCCTTAATATGTAAAACACATATAAACTAACAAAATACTACACTACATTCAACAAAAATTTTAAACCCTAATCTATCCAAACAATACAACTACGTAATGAAATCAAATAAAAAGAGAAAGGATTAAAGATTATACTGAGTAGTAGATGTAGATCTACTCAAAACACGAAAACCACGGGCGTCGGGGTCGGGGCGGAGGGCTTGCGGGTCGCCGGAGGGGAGGATTTGGGAGGAGTTTGCGTGAGAAATGAGGAAGAAGGGCGTCGCCGTCTCTGTTTACGGGCTTGGGCGAGCACACTTAAGTGCTCGCCAGGCCGTCGCCCAGTGCTCGCCCATATATTTCCAGCCGCTAAAATTTTCCGCGCAATGAAATTCAAGTGGGCGAGCACATTGAGCGAGCACATGGGCGAGCACATGTGCTCCTCAATACTGGTAACCGCGCCTCTCCGCAAAATTCAAACCAGCGACCCTCATGGGCGAGCACATGCGCTCTTAGTGTGCTCGCCCATTACGGGGCGAGCACATGTGCACGCCCCGTGCACGCCGAGACGTGCACGCTAATCCCGCCTTTTTTTGTAGTGTCCCTCCCTGTCCGAAGTTTCTATATAATAAGCTGCTTCCCTCAGCGCGAGGAAGTAGCCCTCACTACAATCAAATCAAAAATATGGAGGCCGAGGCATTCTCAATCTGCTTTGGGATATCACGAGCTGAATAGACGGCGTCGAGCCTACCTTCGCACACCTCCGTTACACTTTAGGAGGCATCCGCCCCAGATAAACTACCCACCTCGCAGTGTCCCGCCCCCCTGGAAAGCTTTCTACTTAGGGAGGAAGAAGGTAGTTTCGCGGGGGGGGGGGGGGGGGGGGCAGGTAAAGATCATCCTTATTGAAACACATAGAGGATGATCGTCCCCTATAACACCTAAAGAAAGATTGCAAAAGTCGTCCCCTCCAATATGTGAAACACGGATACTGTCTCCAATGTCATGTGCTTAGCCACTAGCTGCCTCAGATGGGGTAAAATGGTTCAAAGGGGATACGTTATCCCCCTAAAGCCTTTGAGATGGTCCTAGCAACCAGGGACGAAGTCAGGAATATTGGCTTGGGGGGGCCAAGTAGAATAGAAAGATTTTTTTAAAATATATATAGAGATATTTTGTTTACTTAATACGTATATAGGTGTTACTATATTATTATTCATTTTTAAATACGAATATGGATACATATATAGATATTGACAAATATAAAAACTACGTCATCTTCTCCTTAAAAACTGATAGAGATGTATAAAGGTTACCGATGACATACAAATATTCCATGTATTAGCTTAAATATACATGCATTAGATGAAATATAGATGATATAAATATACTAGTTATATTTGTATCGTAATAATTATACCAAATATGATGAAAGAAGGCATAAAACAATAGATTTCATCATTTGCACTCCTATTAGAATATGCAATATCAGTTAGGTCCCTTTCTTTTTTGTAATATCAGTTGTACTCATGTATTTTTATAAAATGCATAGTCTTATCCTCTTGTAATATCAGTTATGCCTCTATTTTACCTTGATAGAAGGAAAAAACTTCAGTTTCGTAAGAAGATAGGGGAAGAATTGATATTAAAAAAATAGATGAGCGTCAATGATATTGCAAAATCTAAGCGGGAAACAAATGATAAAGCTCAAAAATTACGTTATCTATATTTAAAATAAATTTGCAATTATGTTTATACATGAAAATAGATATTCGGATACAGATACATATGTTTGAGGATATCAAAATGATATCGATCCTTATCCGTATCCATTTTGAAAAGGAAGGAGAATACGTGGGTTTCGACCAATACTGTAGAAATTAAAATTAAAAAAAATGAGAAGTTGAAAAAGGAAAATTGGTTTTTGGGAGATGTGGGATTATACCCTCTCACTCACATCCATTATTTCCAATACCATGAGAATTAGTTAATTTTTTAGTTTATAAAATTGATCACAATCTCACATAACATGTAATGTCGTTTACCTAAAAAAAGAGGATGCGGGGGATCCCGTTTCTCCTAGAATATATGGATGGAAGGCGAGGAGGGACGGGGAGGCCTGGCCCCTCCCGCCCTCCTCCCTCCGTCCCTGCTAGCAACTATCCTCTCTTTCCCATGTCTGACCATCGACTGCCTTGGGTAGGGTAAGTAATTGAGAGGAGATGGGCTCGACCATCTCCTGTCACCTGTTTTGCATGTCAACTTTAGTGAGAGGGAGTTCACAGGGGACATGGGAGACCATCCTCTTTGTCCCATGCCTAGCCACCAGATTCCTTAAGCGGGGTAAGTGGTTCAGAGGGGATGGTCCTGACTATACCTTAAAGCTTATATGCATGTAACCATAGGAGACAATCCTAGCGACCATCCCCTCTATCCCTTGCTTAGTCAGTGACCTCCTCTCGGAAGGAGAAGGGCTTCCGAGAGAACGATCTTAACCAGTGGCCGACCTAGGATTTTGTGGTTGGTGGGGCTCCACATCAATGTATAGGGTGAATTTTACACCATTTTATTATCAATAAAATACCTTTTTAGAAAAATGTCACAAATCAAGACATATTTCTAATAAAAATATAAAAATACTTTTTATATAATGCTCCCTACATTTTAGTCAAAGTAGACCACAACCTATGTAATCTTTCCAATCATACCTCCGTCCTTATAATATTACTATATTTACACCCTTACAATCTGAGTATTAACGGAAAAGAAACTAATAAAAGAATAATTATAATAATCAATAGTTACATTCACAACTGACTTCATCTATTATTTATATATTGAATGCGATTTATAGTGCATTCATTACTAATGAAAGCAAATGTGTGCATTCATTACTAATGAAAGAAAATGTATCTTTTTCAATACATGTAAGTATTGTTCATTCATTTAAACTTAAGCTCATTTGGCGGTACTTGGACGGATAAAATATCCACGATAAATAATTATTAGACATAGGAAGATTGAGATAAAATTGAGAGAATTGGCATTGAAGGAAGGATAATTATTTGGGAATAAAAAGAGCATGGGGAGGGGGTGACTAGATTGGGAGAGAGATTAATTGAGGAAGGATGATTAGTCACAAGAGTTTATTCAGTGGGATTGATTAGGAGAGAACTTATGGGGCACGAGATTCATGGTTGGGTGATGCATTAATTGAATGAGTGTTAATACGACGTAGGGATATAAATGGGTTGGTGAGAGATTAATCGTATAAGGATTAAAAAGCAAATGGTAATACATAGGAAGTACATGGAAGATTTGATTGGTAGGGAGGGGGGCATTGCACTAGACTCAATACAAGTTATTATTAAATATTGGGATTTCATATACTATGACAAAACATGTCTTTGGACAAGATCGATGGCATGTGTCTAGACTTTGATGAATCTCCATCTCATCACTTTTTATTCTTTCATTTTAGCCTTAATCCCTAACTAAATGCATGTATAAAGCATTAATTTGCACAAAAAACAATAAATTCACATTAAATTATTGTATAAAAGTAGTATTTAACACATGAATAAAAGAATAAATGAAGAAAAGAAAAAGAAGGAAGTGTCAAAGATATTGAGTGCCTCTAGAACTCGAGACCAGTCATCATGATAGCTTGGTTGACAAGGAATAAAGTAGGAGAGAGGGTAGAGAGATTGTACAATATACAACTTAGAAACATTAGTTTTATTCATCAATAATGGCCATTTGGGGTTTATTTTATTCTTTATTATTTATACCTCAAATCAATAAACTTTGAACATGAATTTTGTATATAAAAATACAAAAAATACAAAGTTTATTTCATTCAACAATAATGCACAATGTGTTCTGGACACATATATAAAAAATCACAAATAAAACTTTCCAGACCTGTATCTTCTCCATACAAATTCAAAATTGATTAAACTCACCTTTATTTTTCATAAAATAAAATTACCTATTTAAAGAATATGGTTTCATTTAATTTAGAGCTAAGATGCAAAAGTGACTTTTGGGTCCTCATTGTGCAATATGTTTGTACATAATATTCATTTTATTTATTCTTCATGTCTTTCACTTTCTTATTTTTTAGATACTTGTGAATATCATACAAAGCACATGTAATTAATTAAAAATAAAAAACCAACAAAATACATTAAAATAAATACATCTAGAGAATATATAGATGAATTATACCGATACAATACATACTTAATTATTTAAGTAAATACGAAATTCAGTAAAATAAGCTAAATATATGTAAATGTGTGATTAAATAAATTTTTTATATATAAAATACCTATATATACTAACAAAATCTAAAATATAAAATAAAAATAATTATATCAAATATAGGTATATATAACTATGTATATGGATGTAAATATGAATACATAATAAATTAACTTGTAAAAATAAATAAAAATTATAATACAATTAGAAAGATTTTTTATGTTTTAACAAAACATAATAAAATCAGCTACTAATTTATTTTGATTTAACAAGGCATTTCTTTTGCCTTATTTCCGGGAGATTCCTCCGTTGGTTGACCTGGAGTCAACTTCCCTTCTGCCTCTTCTGACTTGCCAGAAGCGTCTCGAGTCCCCAACTCCATCCTTTTTTTCTTGAGAAATCTAATGATCAACTTTCCTCGTGCCTTGAACAAATTTTATCGATCTGATATCCGTGATTCCTGCATAAGTCTTCGATCGAGCTGATCTTCATCAGGCCAACAAAAAATCCCAATCGAAGTTCACCCTTCTCCTCTACTACTTAAACCACGAGCCATTTTCTTTTTCGAGTTTAATCCCTCTTCCAAGTTTGTAACCCCTTGAGGTTGGTCCCAGAAGCAAGTCCTTCATGACATGGAGGATTTCCATCCGATCCAAGACAAGGAGAAGGCTCGAGTGAGGCAATTCAACCACCTCGGTGAAGCTCCGTCGTGAGGTCCTGTCTCCTTGATTCCGATCAGGTGAGGCCCCTTTACCTCTCATTTTTATTTGCATTTTAATCCCTAGTGTAACCACATCTTTAATTCGCTTTGATTTTGTCTATAAATCAGAAAAAACCCTAAAAATTTTGTACCTGGAGTCCTTGGGCTCCAAGTCTCTATTCCTCTATTTAATAATCTCGTTACATCTCACCATCTGCCTCAATTCATACCCCTACATGTTGTTCATCGGATCCTCCATCTGAATCTCCTCGATTCTGCACGAATTGAGATCGCCGAGCTTCATTTGTCGTCATCATCTGGAAGCTCCACATCCCCTCCCTTTTCGCGTTTGTGTGCCATCTAAAGAGGCCGAGAGCCTTCGCCCTCAGACCCCCTTGCTTCATGTGCAAAGAACATTGCTGAAGGACGCCTTTAATATGACCTTTAAGGACGGTTATATAACCGTCCCGTACTAGCAGAGCCCCAGGTTGATTTTTTATCTACCCGGGCCTGTAGGGGACGATCATACCGTCGCTTATACGAAACTATAAGGGACGGTTGTAACCGTCCCCTGTAGTTGGTTTTATGGGACGGTTGCGTAACCGTCCCTAAAACCAATCTAATTGGCGTGCTGGTGGAAATATCTACAACCAGAGGGGACGGTCCACTTATAACCGTCCCCGATTATTCTTAAAAGGGACGGTTGAACGACCGTCCCTGATGGTCTTATACCCATCTCCGATGAATCCATCTTCCTCATTCCTCCACTCGAAGTCCTTCTCCTCCTCCGCACAGCACCGTCGCCTCCTCCTCCGCCCTCTCGTCTTCCGCCCTCTTGTCCTCCTCCCCCTTCCCTGTCGCCCTCCTCCTCCTCCCTCTCCGCCCCTCGGCTGCTCGCCCTCCGCCTCTGCCCTCTCGCCCCCTTTCCCTCCTCCTCCGCCCTCCGCCTCCGCCCTCTCGCCCACTCAGCCCCATCGCCCTCTCTCCCTCCTCCTCAGGCCCCGTCCGACCGCCGCCCGTCGCCGTCCGTCCATCGTCCTCCGCCCAATCGCCCACCTCCCTCTGCCTTGATTTCTTTATCTTATTTGGATGTAAGTTTTTTATTTAATTTTTTAGTAATTTATTAATATATTATGCTTGCTTATGATTGTATAGATTTTTTAAAGTATAGTTTAATCTTTGTAAAGTAAAGGTATTAGTAATGTAGTTTTTAAATTGATAAATAGTTTAGTTAAGAGGAAGAAAAATATAGTTAGATCAAAAACATAGTTAGATCAAAAAAAATATTAGTTAATTGCTTAATAGTTTAGTTTAGAGGATCAAAAAAATATAACCTAACATACATTATTGAAACTTACCATACATTATTGTAATTAACTTTGGATCTTACCTTTAGGAAATGGACAAAAGTTGGATGAACAAAAGATTCGATGACTATCGGATATATAACAAAGGAGTTATCAGATTCTTAGACTGGGCTTTTCGATATGAATCACGCTATCATATTGTAGGAGGTGAAAGAGATAGGATACATTGTCCTTGCATAAGATGCAAAAACACTTTGACCTAAAATCGAACCATAGTTTACGAGCATTTGATATTAAATAGTTTTTGGCTCCATTATACGAATTGGACATATCATGGTGAAGGAGTTATTTTAGAAGAAGATAGTAATGTCCAAGGTGATACTGAAAGAGATGTCTCTGAAACACATGACCGTGATGCTATATTTGAGATGTAGATAATATTCGAGGACATGATACCGATGAAATGATGGATTCACTTCCGGATACCTTACTTGAAAAAAATACAAGATGTTGAGAAGCCATTGTGCTCAGGAGTCAAAATATCTCGATTACGTTTTCTTCTGGAGATGTTTAAGATAAAAGTGAAGAATCAGTGTACAACGGTTATGATGACAGATGTCTTACAGTTGATTAGGATATTATTAAATAATTCAGAAAACTTTTCCAAAGGATTGGAAGGACACTAAGTCAAGATTTCGTTCACTTGGATTGAACTACGAGAAAATTGACGCATGCCAGAACGACTGCATTTTATATTGGAAGGATTATTCAAACTTAGATACATGTCTTAACTGCAAAAGTAGTAGATATAAGAATATTGGTAACGATTCAAAGAGAAAAACCGAAGAAGATTTTACGGTTTTTTCCTTTGATTCCTCGATTACAACGATTATATTCATACGAAAGAACAGCTAGAATGATGATATGACATAGTAATATCAAAAAGAAAGATGTAACCGATGTTATGCGACATCCATCAGATACAGAGGAGTGAAGCAAATTTGATGAAATGTATCCATCGTTTTCTGAAGAAGTAAGAAACGTACGATTGGGTCTTGCTTCCAACGGCTTTAATCCATTCGGATATATGAGTACGAGTTATTCTATTTGGCCTGTGATACTTGTTACATATAATCTGCCACCCTGGATGTCAATGGCATCTTCTTTTATGATGATGTTGTTATTGATACCTGGTCCTAAGGGGTTAGGTAATGCGATAGATACATATATGCAATCATTGATTAATGAACTAAAGATTCTATGGAATTCTGTAGTGAGTACGTATGATGCGGTAAAGAAAGAATTCTTTATAATGCGTGCTTCTTTATTGTGGACAATTAATGGCTTTCCAGCATATGCCAATTTATCGGGATGGAGTACGAAAGGTAAACTCGCATGTTCGGTTTATATGGATAAAACACATTCGACATGGCTAAGTGCGAGTATGAAACATTGTTATTTGGGACATCGTCGTTTCTTACCGGTAAGTCATAGATGGTTAAGAAGTGAAAATAATTACAAGTTTGATGGACAGTCGTTTGGACGTCGGTTAAGTTTGAATCGCCGATCAGGAAGCACAATATGGACGGAACAAAAAATTTGGGCAACTACTCTCTAGGCTGATTATTTAAGAGGAAGGCAACCCGTGGATGGTGAAAACAAAGTATATTATTTCAGGAGCTAACTATTGGCATACTTTACAAGTCTGTCATAAACTTGGACGTGATGCATATAGAGAAGAATGTTATGTAAAATATTCTTGCAATTTTAAATATTTCTAGTACTGCCAAAGACAGTTTGCGAGCCAGACGTGATCTAATACAGTTGGGTATCCGACCCGAATTACATCCGATTGAGTCAGACAATTCTAAAGTAATAATTCCCGAAGCAGTGTATACTTTATCCAGTGCTGACAAAGATAATATACTCAATTTTATTAAATCAATTAGAGTATCTGATGGATTCTCCTCTCAAGTTAGCAGATGCATAAATATGGCGGAAAGAAAGATATCGTCATTAAAAAGTCATGATTGTCATGTACTGATGCAAGTTCATTTCCCGCTGGCAATCAGAGGAGTTGTACATCCTGATGTTTTACAGCCACTAATTGAACTCAGTCAATTTTTTAAAGTCTTGTGTTCGAAGACTTTAGATCTGAAAGTGTTATTCAGACTAGAGACATATATTGTTATCACTTTATGTAAGCTGGAGCATCTCTTTCCAATTAGTATCTTGCTAGCGAAGCTCGGATATGTGATCCTGTACAGTATCGATGGATGTATCCAATTGAAAGATACCTACGGAAATTAAAGAATATGATATTTAATAAAGCTGTACCTGAAGGTTGCATTGCCGAGGGATATTTATGTGAAGAATGTATCACATTTTGTGACATGTACATGGATGATGACAAGAGTATTAGATTCGATCGGTTTGAACGAAATAATGATGGTGTGTTATAGACAGAAGATCCAAACAAACTTTGGATTTTTCAATAAAATGGACGAGCTATCCTAAAGAGTGCTCGTCGTAGTATTTCAGACGATGAAAGAGATCTTATTCATTATTACATTTTGATGCTAGTAGACGATGTTGATTCTTTCTTTGAAGAGTTTCAGTCAACAACTACTAGCAAATCAGACTTTCTGAAATGGTTCGGGGATAAAATTGAACTATTAAAGTTACCAAAGATGAACGGTGGAGCACGAATCTCGATATAATCCACAGGAGTCCATACTCATTAGTAGTATCACATTCCGACTATATCGTTAATGGATTTAGATTTCGAAAAAAATCAATTGATGAAAATAAAGCATCACAGCTTTCTGGAGTAATAGTAAAGGCCGATTTCAATGCTGAAATTGACGGATACTATGGCGAGATTATTGATATACTAGAAATCAGTTTTACATATGATGCAAGGTGTATTATATTTCATTGCATCTGGTTCGATGTGGGTCGAGTTGGATTAAGTTACAAGAAGGATAGAAATGGAGTTCTCTCTTTAAAGCAAACAGGTCGGTTACAAACCAATGAGCCGTATGCGCTTGCCAGTAAGTTATAACAGGTCTTTTATGTTCCAGATAACTCAGTTAGTTGATGGATTATACCCATTAGAACAACACCAAGAGATTTCTTCGATGTAAACGAAGAGGAAGATGCACTAGACAATGATGTTGCATACCAAAATAACTTCAGTGATTTTTTCCATAAAGTATTTGACATCGACGTTAGTACTAGCAATATCCTGTAATGTTTTTTTAATTTCAAATAATTAAATTTATTGTCAGCTATCTAAATGTATTTTTTTGAAATAACTCCTTTTGAATTTCAAAGATGGCTCCTACACCTAGACATATTCGAGAGGTTCCCGAACCTCCTCAGCAGCCACAGGGAGGTTCTTCTGATGCAGGTAGTGGAGATACCCTGAGATGACGTGGACCATCTCAGTGTAGATTTTTGGATCGTCTTGCACCCGGTCAGACATTACATGTGCGTATTATTGGCGGAGATGCGGTTGGAGAGGACTCCACGGAGTTTCAGAGCTACCTCGGTCAGGTTACTCGTGCGCGCGTCCCCATCACTACCCACGATTTTCGGCAGCTTCCTTATTCTGTCAAGGGTGCTATATTTTCTGATTTGGAGGTATTTTAAAATTAAAAGCCATTTTTTATTAAGTTATTATACTAATGTTTATTATATTTATTGTATAAGGCTGTCTTTACATGAGAACGAAATGCCCATATCGATTCTCAGATTCTCTCCCATGCTTCTGAGTTGTTGCGTCGATATAAGGGACACATAAAGACGAAGGTACGAAGATATTTATATTTTTAGTTCTGAAGATTTAAGATTAACGATATTTATTTTTCCATCTTTAATATTACAACCCCCAGATTCCATATGAGCAGCTTGTGCAGAACGTCCCACCTGTTGTTACACCAGAACAATGAAGGGAGTTGATTAATTTTTGGTCCAGTGAGGAATTCGCGGTATGTACATTGTTTACTTTTTATTTGTTTTATGCTTGTACTAACGTTGTTTAATTTCAGTCGATTTCTACCAAAAATACGGCGAATCGATCCAAAGGCTTTCGATCCACCCATAAGATGGGAAGGAAGAATACCAACCAATTAAAAGATGACTTTGTAAGTATTTAAACAATTTCTAGAATTATTAAGTTTGAGTGTAGAATTGATTTTAAAAACTTCTTTAATGTTTTTTTAGTTAAGAGGCAACGAACGAGAAATGATCCGCATATAGGTTTTTGCTGGGTCAAAGAACTGGGATTTAGGAGGAGAAGTGCAGTAGGTTGATGATGTCTACGCACTAATTCATGTAAGTAATATTTATTTTTACTTTATATAATGACTTAAGTTATTATATTGACAATATTTATAATTTTTATACATACAGGAAGAAATGATTAGGCTCTCTACCACCTCCTCGCTAGACAGCACGGGGACGAGCACTGCCCCGTTGTCGATCGATGATGCATTCTGTCAAGCCAATGGTCCGGAACACAGTGGACGCATCCATTGTGGAGGTCATGGAGAAACGATCCGTACATGGTACGGAATGGGTGGTGCAAGTGGGTCGCACTCTTCCTCGTAAGGGAGCCAGAGAGAAAGAGAGATGGAGAGGGAGTTGCGGGAGGTAAAGGCAAAGATGTCTGCACAAGAAGAAGAGATGGCGAAGATGCATTTGAAAATGACGAATGTCATGTCCTTTATAAGCCGTCTTCAAAATCAAGCCACGTCACCTGTACAACCAACATGTCTCGGCGACGATGAGGAGAGTGAGGAGGAGAGCGACGAGAGTAAAGGATCGGAGTAGATAACAATGCTTGTAGTAAATTTTAGCTTTTTCCTGAATATTTTATTGTAATATTTCTATTAGTGCCTAAGACGATGTAGAATTGACAAATAATTTCTTTATAACTATAAAGTGTCTTATTTATATCTTGAATTTTGAGTTTATGGAATGTGATATTTGATTTCGTAGAGGGAGCGTAAACAAAACACTATGAATCTAGTATTTTTTTTCAGTCAGGGGTTATTGGGGACGGTTATAACCGTCCCCTATAGTGCTATAGAAACGTCCCCCCTGTTGAGGATAGCTCACGAGATGCAATTTTGCATTTCAAAGACTAATGGGGACGGTTAAGACCGTCCCATATAAGTTTCTGTTGGCGTCGCTATAGACCCCAAACGAGATGGGACGGTTGCGACCGTCCCCTTTAATGGACAATGGCGACGGTTGTATCTGTCCCTTCAGAATGTTAAACACCCGCTGCCCTATTTTAGCGGCCAGGAGAACCAACGGGAACGGTTTAAACCGTCGCTAATGGTCTTCTGTTACCGTCCCCTTTAGCGCTAGCCAACGGAGGGGACGGTTAAAACCGTCCCCAATGTTTCTCAAGATAGACGGTTACGACCATCCCCAATGTTTGACATCGGTCCACTGTCTCAGATATCGACTAGTGGGACTAAATGGGGACGGTTTAAACCATCGCTAATGGCCTTCTGTTGCCGTCCCCTTTAGCGCTAGCCAACGAAGGGGACGGTTACAACCGTCCCCTCTGCATCTCGAGAGGGACGGTTATGACTGCCCTCAATGTTTGACATCGATCCACTGTCTCGGATATCGACTAGTGGGACCAAATGGGGGCGGTTTAAACCGTCCCCACAGGTCTTCTGTGTCCGTCACGAAATGATTGCACACCATTAGGGACGGTTACAACCGTCCCCCAAGCTTCTACGATGGGGACGATCACAACCGTCCCTACTAGTAGTGGTACTAGGTAACCGTCCCCAATGTTCATCAGTAAAGGGACGGTTTCAACCGTCCCCAATGGTTTATTAAAAGAGACGTTCGTGAGAACCGTCCCATCTAAGCAAATGAGACGGTGGCAGACGGGACGGTTTTGAGACCATCTCGATGATCAGAAGGGACGGTTATAGCGACAAAGAGGACGGTCCTTGACCGTCCCTTTAGAGCCACCGGCCTGTAGTGCATCCAGCCGTTGTTCGTCATGCTAAGCAGGGGTAAATTGCACATTCAAACCCATGCCTTTTCCTATTTAACTATTAGTCTTTAAATTTTTCATTTGCATTGTAAAATGATTATAACATTTTCATATAGGACCTTTCACTTTATCCTATTTACATTTTGGTCCATGCTATGCCACCTCATGTGCTAGCTCACATGCGTGGGTATTTTGTAGAAAAGCCATTGTAGCTTCTTTTATTTTATTTTAGTATTAAAACTTCAAGTATTAATGTAATAGTTCTGGAATATTTGCACGGAGGACCTTGAACTTTATTTTTATTTCAAATATACCTCTGTTTGGTTATTTTATTTTATTTATGTCTTTTCATTTCTATTCAATAGCTCCAATTCATAAAAAAATGAGGAAAATTTGTGTGAATGTTTGATACGATCATGATATTTACCGCATTTTTTATTTAGCATTTCCATGTATTTTTCCATTTATTAAAGATTATTTTGGAGTTATTTATTCTATACTAGATAAAAAATATAAAAAATATAAAATCACTTTAAAAAAATCCAAAAAATTTAGAGCATCTTTATTAATCACTCTAGACCAAAAAATCGCAAAAAAAAGAAAACCCCTAAAATTGAAAACCCTCCTAACCCTAAAAAATAGCAAAAAAATTATAGAATTTTAGAAAATTAGTTTTCTGCTGCATATTTTATTTGTTTTATCTAGCATATATTAAAGTTAGTTTTGGGAATTTTTGGTACTATTATCTATTTTAAAATCCAAATGCTTTCGGGCTATTTATTAAGTCCCTATTTTACCATATTTCAGACTTTAAAAAGACCTAAAAATTAGCAAAAATCACATAGAAATTCTCAAAAATAGAGAAAATTTTGAAAACATAAAAGATTTTATTTTGAAAAATTTGGGTCTTTTTAGCTATTTTTATAAATATAAAATCATATATAGTATACATCCCTAATATTACTTATATAGTATTATTATCATTATTATTATTGATAATTAACTTAAATATAGTTTATAACCTTTAAAAAATAAAAAGGACTATACCTATTTGTATTTCCTGATTTTTACTTGTTTATTATATAAACATATCACATACATTATTTATATTATACGACATATCACATACATTATTTATATTATAACTTTTACTATATGTATACTTATCTAGTCTTAAAAAAAGAAATTAAAAATCAAAAAATATAAGAAAAAGTATACACGTAAAAAAAATATAAAATATTAAAATACATAAAAATTAAAAATAACCAAAACCCACAAAAATAATTAGAAAATAAAAACTTATACAAAAACACCTAAATAGGTTTCTCAAGTTTTCTCTACTCCCTTTTGATTCATGTACATATGTTGTAGAGTTAAAATAAATTTTGACTCGCATCATCTTGATTACTTTATTCATCTTTGCGGGTTGATTGTTGTTCGATTTGTCTCTTGGGTTCGGTCACCTCAGCGATTGCTAATTGTGTTTGATTAGCAGACCGGCCGAGAGTGTTTCAACATACTCGTCCAAACGTGGGTCTGCCCCTGGTCTAGACCATCCCCTATAACCTTATGTTTGCACACAACCCCTTTTGTGTACATCCCATTTAGGTAGATGGAAACCATAAGAGACATTCCTAGTGACTGTCCCTTCTGACCCATTCCAGGCCAATGGCTTCTTCATATCAAGTAAGGTATTCAGAGGGGACAGTTTTTACCATCCCCTATGGCCTTCTATATACGTCCCTATTATAGACTATATGGGATAGTCCTAGAGACCAGCCCCTCTGTCCATTGCCAGCTACTTCAATCGAGGTAAATGTCTCTAATGGAACGGTTGCACAACCTTATTTTGGGTCATTAGATCCTCGTATTTGTTATATTTGTTACTCAATAAAAACTTTATTCAATAAAAATATCTAATATTTATAAATAGATTACATTAGAAAATACTACATAGAAAAGCATTCAACTCTTTTCCCATTACAAAATTAAAATGCACATAGCACATGTTCCATTGTATTCATTTACATGTACATCAAGCTGAAAAAGAAGGAATCGAAATTTTAGTATTCACTATTTGAGGCTGAAAGTAAACAACTAGATGCTAGCTGGCTACTTACTATCCTTGTGATGATTCATGGTTCTTGATGGGTTTTCAGAAAACATATGATAGGAGTGAGCGGGCACCCAATAATGAAGGAAATCAAAGAAAATAAATAAGTATGACCAATGAAAAGCCCTAGATTCCCTGTCTTGCATTTCAGGATTTCATGCACAATTCAAAAAATAAACAAAATATTTGAATTAATGTTATGGTCGATTTTTATTTTGTTTAGGCAACCTAAGGTCAAACATAAGGAGACAAAATATGAGCCCGTATCCAACCCAGGAAACAAGTAAGCAAGGTTTCACAGAGATGATATTTTTTAGAAATTTGATTTTAAAGATGCAATAAATGTGATATGTGCAAAATGTATGCAAATGTGTTGTATTTCCAACCAAGGTGTATACATATAGTAAATACATAAATATATTTGTACTTTTGCAAATTACTTTAGGGATCAAAATACATTACCAAACGGGATAAAAATCCTTTTGTACAGAATAATATAAACAATCCTAAGATTTTTTTGAAGATTTTAAAAATGAATTTTCAGGGTAATAAAAATTGAGAACAAAATAAGGATATTGGTATAACATTTGATCTCTTATTTATCTAAAAAATGCGTAAAGCGTATATTTTGATAAAATGGTATTTTTCCTAAATTAAAAAATATTAAATATTTCATGAAATGTATATTTCAATTTTTTTGATTTAATATGAATGCACGAAGAATGGGTAAATGTCTCATAGTTTTAAAATGCAAACAATAGCCCAAATGGGTCAAATTTTGCCAAGAAGTTTAATCAACTAATTTTAGGGCATATTATAAATCAAATTAAGTTCCACAATTGTTGATTAAAGCAATGTTTTATTTAGGGTTTTTATCAGTTGTGCCCCTCCGAGATATCGCAATATCAGTTATGCCCCTATCTTTTTGGTAATATCAGTTGTGCCCCCGACTTCTTGCCAATATTTCACTTGTGCCCCTCAGAGGGGCATAACTGATAAAAGATTTTTATCAGTTATGCCCCTCTGAGGGGCACAAGTGAAATATTGGCAAGAAGTCGGGGACACAACTGATATTACCAAAAAGATAGGGGCATAACTGATATTGCGATATCTCGGAGGGGCACAACTGATAAAATCCCTTTTATTTATTATGAATTAATCAAGTTTAGATGGGTAAAATATGCAATTTCTTTACCAAATTATTTTTAATAAATCAACCGTGATAGTAAAAAAACTAATTTAATACCCAAAAGATAAAGCATTAATGTACTTACAAATGCAATTTTAAAACTTTAAAGATGATGGCTCACATTAATGTCTAAACAATAGGGTCTAAATTCAATAAATAAAAGAAATCTAAATGCATGAAAATGTACCTAGGGACGCTTCTGGTAATACAACAAACCAATGGGACACACCTTCAATTAACCAAATATGTGCGAAAAACACGTCCCTCAAGACTCGCTTGTTGTTCGAAGATCTTCAAAGCCTTCTTGTAATTTGCACGTCACATGGAGAGGGCATGACCCCCAACATCGAACAACTTATAAGCCTCCAGGTTGGTTCATATCAATGATTGCGATGGGTTGGATATGTATTGATTTAAAATAAGATTTGATGGATATCCAATGGAGATGGGACTCGTTGATTCCATGATGCAGATTGTTGCCACGTAGAAAATCAGTCATGAAATAAGGTTCGATGAATATGTATATGTACATGTAGATATACACGTATATGTATATGTACATGTATATGTACACTTAAAAGGATTCAGAATCAGGTCGGGATCGGATTCGGGTACCCATAAGAGAATTTCAAACCCGAACTCGTACCTGGATGGGTAGTAAGTTTCAAACTCAAATCCGTATAAAAATAAACGATGTGAGTTTTGGATAATTAAATGGAGCGGATTCGAGCTCGGGCATTCAACAGGTACACGCAGATTAACATCCCTGTCTAAAGAGATGGGACGGTGAAACACGGAAAGTGTTAGTTGTTTGGAACATCACCATCTTGTCAGATATAGTGGCCTCCCTTCAATCACTTACTCTTTTCTTTCTAGTGCCTTTCCATGCTAGATTATATTGCTTACCATCAATACGTTTCCATATTTATTTATCTTGCCATCACAGTTAATCATGTATCAAATTTAATAACCCCTTTTTGGTCATGTTCTGTTAATCATAAACGTAATATTATATTTTTGGATTTGTTTCTGATCATTAGCAACAATAATTGATTATCATTAATATGTTTAATTGCTTTAATTTTTAACTTTTGCATGGATAATATACGTGGATGTTATAAAACCAAAGATAGCATTGTTTGAAATCATAGTGTGGATGTTGGGTTCATCACCTTTCTTATTTACCTTATTAATGACGCGCATTCATTCCTTTTATTATTATCCATGTTGTTGACTCTCTCAGTTTCCTTTGACGGTGGTCGCATATCATTGTATCGTGATATAATAATCATCAAGTTTAGAAACCAACACAAATGAGGTGTAAGATTGTTTTATTATTTTGTGTTAAAAGGCCACACAAGGTGTTCATTTCGGCGGCCGATGTTCAAAGATCCATGACCAATTGCTGACAATGTTACAATTTGGATTCTTGTTGGAAGAGTTTTGTATTACTAGCATAAAGGTTCGGAGACATCTAGAGTCAAGGTTGTCCCTGAAGCTAGTTTCTGAATGTAATGATCCATGACTCATCAATTTGAGGGGCTTATTTTTATACGTATCACTACAACAAAATTGAGCTATAGTAGTGCTTTTTTCAAAATTCATTGGTAAATTGGCCGTTGTTAAATATATAATGACGATATTATTAGTTGCAAAATGAGTTTTCATACTCAAAATTAGCAACGAACATCATATTTATCGTTATATCATTAGCAACGGTCCATATAATGACGCTTATACATTGTTATTTTTTAAAATATCAACTAATAGTCGTTATTTTTCTAGTTCAAAATTTAGCGATGATTAATTAGAAGGTTGAAAAATAACAACGAATAAACGTCGCTATGTGGACCGTTGCTAAATATATAACAACAAATATGATATTCGTCTCTAATTTCGAGTACGAAAAATCATTTCGCAACGAATAATATCGTCGTTATATATTTAACAACAACTAATTTAGTGACGGATTTTGGAAAACCGTCACTATAGCTCAATTTTTTTGTAGTGTAAAAAAATAGTATTTGTCCTAATGGGACTTTATAGAATCAAATTTCACTGAAACAACTCATCGGAAAATGGATTTTCATAAAATCGAATTTTCGATGAAACAACTCGTTGAAAAATAAGCTCTTATGAAATTGATTTTTTTGATGACATAGCTCAACGAAAAATGGGTTTTCATAAAATCGAATTTTTCGATGAAACAACTCGTTGAAAAATAAGCTCTTATGAAATTGATTTTTTTGATGACATAGCTCAACGAAAAATGGCCATGTTAGAATCGAATTTTCACTGAACAACTTAACGCGAAAGCCCAAAATTATATAAGAATTCATTGTTGATCGAATTTTTTTTATAAAGATCCTTTTTTTCTTTTTTCTTTTGCCTGAGGCCCGTCAAATGTCAGGAACAACATTGCATGTAGCAGTGCCCATGCTAGTTGCAACAACCGGGCTCACCCTTCCAATGTACCCAGCAAGGAGAAAATGTCGCATCCTTAAAGATTGACATATCATTTCTCGTGTCTGTTTAGCCTTTTTATGTGAAGGGTATTGATCCTTGCTCCAGCTTCTCTTGGATACCCAGTAACCAAGTCCTTGTATTGGTCCGAGAGTAATGCCCTTGGCCCTGGGCTTTGGGCCTTGCTACCCATGCCGGGGAGAGTCTTCCAGCTTTATGCACATACTTACCTTGTGAGGACCTTTTCATTTCATCTGTGGTTAATACGATTTCGAGATATAGCAATCCTTTCGTTTGGTTGTTCGGGTTGGGTAATCCTGTGAATAGTAAACTGTGGGGAGGATTGAGAGTTTGGAAGGAAGGTTACACCGATGTACCTCAGCCTACCCCTCCAACCAAACGAAGCCCTAGAGTTATGGTTGGAAGTATTGCTTTCCTCATTCGTCCTTTCCTATGTATCCTGGTCTCCTTGCTACTCTTTGCCTACTCCCTCTTTGTCAAGTTAGACTGTCCATTCAAGCCGCATTTTATTTTAGGGATTTTTACCCAGCAGACCCTATAAACTTTGTCAATCGCCTCCACGACTTTTTGCGTAACGTAATTACCCTATCGACCCTATAAATTACCCCAAGAACCCTCACGAGCTTCAAACAAAGTAACCACAAGGTTCATAGGATAAGAATTGACAAGTTTACGGAGTTGAGGGTAGAATTATGTTGTTTCAAAGGTCATGGAGGAAATTGATAAAGTTTATATGGTCCGGTAATAATATCTTTATTTCTTTTATATCCAGTTGTTTCCTGTCAAACACGGTACCTGCTGTAACACGCAGGGGCCTATGCGCATCTGGATGAATCTGATCAGTGTCCAAAGCACGTGCCGGCGTCCTCGGATGCACATCGGACGGCCCCTGCTTGTCGCCTTGCCTTCTCAGGCCTCGGATTCCACTTTTTGATCTTAAAGCCCGGGTGAGGACTTTCCCTTCCACATATGCTTTGCACGTGGAGTGTTTTCTCCATAGTCACCACCGAGATTAAAACAGAGAACACACTTCCCCCGTTCGCCCCTCCCTCATTGCAGAATTAGTCCGAAATTTCTCCGAAAACAAACTTTACCCATAAAATAACTTTGTTGGAGCATAAGAATGAGCATTCAAGTTGAATATACGTTTACATATAATCAGACCTGTAAATCCATCTTCTAGTCAACACAGTCGAGGAAGCAACAGTGGAAGAGAAAGAAATTATCATAAGAAAATACAGATATACTTTATTGTAACACTTCTCCGGTAGTGTCGCCAGTTCCAACGACGATGCTTCAACTACACAAGAACAAGGCCAATCTCCGAAGGTATAAACGTGTTGGCGATTAGGCTCTCGTTGTGCAAGTAGTAGTGGAGATAGCCGGTTCCTTCGTGAAACCTGAGCTCCTTGAAGAAACTCTCGTTTTCCATCACGTCGAGCGCGTTGAACACATCAAAACCCTTCTGCTTCGCAACCACGAGCTCGTCGTTGATGAGCTGCACGAGGGGCGTCTCCACGGCAACGTAATAGTAAGAATAAGCAGTCTTGATGGTCGAATGCTTCGGGTTCTCCAGAACGGCGGTATCAATGGTGTAGAAGCTGCAGAAGTCGGTGATCTGGTGCGTGTCAGGATGCTCTACCACGAAGCTCTCCACCACGCCCTCCCGGGGCAAGAGCCAGTGCCCCACCTCGTCTTCGCCGAAACACGGGGCCACGACAAACCGAGACAAGTACTCCCCGAGCAGCCGTGTCACCGCAGGCACGTCCCGCGGCTCCATCTCTCGGAACCCGACGGTGATGATGGTCTTGGTGGGTAGCTCCTGAAGCTCGACCCACGTGTCCATATTCATCCCACGAGGGAGGATTGAGAAGCCGACCTCGACGAGCTTCTTGATGTTGAGGCAACGGTGCCACATTCGGCTCATGGCGACAGGGTTGCTGAGGTTGGCCACGGCGGTGTAAGCGGTTTGCCGTGCACCCTCGAGTTGAGCCCTCCTGGCGACCTCTTCCATCATGACGGGAGCGATTCGCCGGGATCTATGATCCTTGCGGACGCAGAGGAAGTTGATTTCGGCCGTCGAGGCGACGGCGTCACCTACGCGGATGTGGGCGGGGACGGCGGTGACGAAGGCGACGAGCTTGTCGTCGGTGTCGCGAAGCAGGCCTACGTAGCATGAGTGGAAGGAGGAAGGAGGGAGGAGGGCCCAGCGGAGGGAATCCATGGAGTAGTTGAGACGGAACATGTCGTGATCGTCCTCGACGTAGTTGCCGGAGAGGAAGGACTGGACGTCGGAGAGGACGGAGTCGTCGCGGAGGTCGCAGGTGACCCACTGCAAGTAAGATGGGAGGTTGCAGGGGACCGAGGACGGAGGGTTGGCTTCTTCCGTGCGGAGGTCGCTGAAGTGGTGGTTGGAGTTGCCGCTGCCGTTGTCCGCCATCGGTACGCCGAGACTTTGGGTGAGGGAGATCGAGATTTGAGTGAATGATGCCAATGAGATAAGTCCGTGTTCATTAAATCGAGTAGCCATTCCTTTGGTCAATGCTTCATAATTATCTCTACGCGTCTTTTTGGTGAGAAGTCAAATAGGTTAGGACGAAATCCACTCCGTCCACGGAACAGGTATTCTTTGGGTAATTTACAAAACGGATCTTAACTGTTCGTCAAAAAATCAAGAACGAATCTCATTTTTTTTAAACAATTCAAATTCATTCATCAAAACAGAGGGAAGACTTCAAAGCCATACAAATAGAGATGCAAACATATGGATACGTTTATAAATAGGGTTAAAGGAGGCTACTCCTATTCCCACTCCTATTTTTTCTCTATTTTTTATTTTTTTGGAAATAAAAAATATGTATATTCATGACTATATTCTCCTAACATGTCATTCCAATTTCGTTAGAAACAGAGGTTCATATGCCCTCCATCTGAAGGGGGTCAATTTCAGCAATTCTGAGACCGTTAAAATTTGACAGTCTTGATGGAGGGGATAAAAGTCTCGAATTAAGTTGAATTTTGAATGATACCATAGTGACATATTGTGATCTAAATTCCAATAGGTTTCATTTCAAAAAAAAATAAAAAAACAGGAAAAATTGGTGGGAGTATGTAAGTTGGCTATAATTAGGGAGCATACTCCCTTTTCCCTTATAAATATTAATATATTTTTATCTATTTTTAAATATGTATATGGATAAAGATATTGACTGCCCTCAACGATTACATCTGCCAACATGAGGGTAAGTTTGGACCCAGCCGAGCGGTAGAGAAGAAGATTACATAATATATCATGTGTAAATTAAGATCAACCGGGATTAGTTCTTCTTTGGTGTATGTACAATCAACAAATAGATGCTCAGGCCCCTCTATTTATTGCGAAATTGAAGAAAGATGTTACTGGATTTTCAACTAATAAAGTTTAACGTGAACGTAAAAGGGTTAACAAGCTTGCGGAAGCTTGTATTTGAGACAAAAAAATCAAACCCTCTCTTTATTCCATTTTAGAAATATGACTTGTATGTAGTTAAAATCGAGACAAGGTTGAGGCTCTTTTTGTTATGTATACATTATAATTTTAAAACTTATATCAGGAGGATGAGTCGAGCAAAAGTCGACATGAAGATGAAATGAGATCGAAGGTTTGAGAGACAGCAAGTATCCCTTTCTTCACGCACTGGCCGGTGTGAGTTTGGAAGTTGTATAGCGATTGTTGCTTGCTTCGCACACAAATGAGCAAAGGCGAATGCAACATGTTGGGTCTCAAGCAAGTTGACTGCCTTATTTACAAATCCTGAAAGGCCCAGCATTAGATCAAGTTCTATACAACCTACCTCATAGATTGAGAGAAATCCGCTCTTGGTAGGGTGGTCGCCTGGGAGTGGGTTGGTGAAAGAGGACATATGGTGGGAGATGAAGCAGAGCGAAGGGAGAACTCAACTTTCTAGGGACCCAACTGAGTACTCATGGTATATTCTTGGTCTCTTCTTTGATTATATATTTAACCTGAATAGTCTTAAGACTGAATACTCACGCTGCTTGGTACTTTCCTATACATCAACTATATTTTTGGAATTTACTGATATGGTCCTTTAAAAACTATAATAATTAATTGGTGGATGACTGTTAAGTCAGGGAAAAGGTTGTACGAGAGCCATTGTGATGATTGTTGTCTGCTTGTCCATCTCTTCACGTCACAGGTGGGTCTGTTGTCAAAGCAAAGAAGCAGACGCAATAAATGCATTCCTGAGATCCTATGGCTGGAGACTTTGACATTGTTGGCTGGTCGAGGTGCAGTCGTTCACAAGTTCTAGTCATATAATAATCAACATAACAGTAGACTAAGGTTAATCAACGAATTCTTGTCACTCTGTCTCTTCACACGATCAGTCCTATTGATAGGACAATAATGCAATTCACTTGCACGTAATTGCCTTAAACTATAACCAATGTATGTATTTTCCATTTTATCGAGAAAAATGATCAAATATACAAAAATGAATGTATTAAAAGAATATCGATACACTAACACTGTATTAACTATACGATTAATTTAACATGATTACTTTATTTTACGAAGGCATGCGATATGTTATATAGATTAATGATAAAAGTACGCATTTATATACAATATACTATATAGAAAATACTAATTACTGGCATTCAATAATATTTAAACATCAATAATTGTTTTATTAGTTGAGAAGATAACAGTGAGAGCATAAGTATTATTATATTAAAAACACAATGACACTTAATCTCACTAATTATTAAAAACACAATGTCGATAACTATTATGCAGTTATATTGAACTATGCTCCTGATGTATAATGTGTAAGAGTACAACAATTATACTATTATATTGAACTATGCTCCTGCTGCGTAAAATCCTGATTTAGATTGACTGGAATCACACGTAAATATTGAGCACCGAGTGATGCCCAGTAAAGCAAGTACACAGTTAACAAATATATCGCGTGGAATTCAATAACATCTCATGATATGAATCAATGTACTGCATCATAATATGGAAAGAAGGGAATATCTAGTATAAATTCTATTTTACATTCTATTGCACTACCTCAGTTTACCTATGGTACATATAAAAATAAGTATCTCTTAATTGTTATTGACTGGCAGTACTTCACCTCAATAACACAAGAACTCCAAAACGACTAGGACAATCTATATATCTTTATACCTTAGTTAAAACTGACTTTTCTCTCAGTTCTTGCCACATCAGCCGTCATTTCTCCCCAGCTAATACCACGTGGACCATTTCCCTTTCGTCTTTGCCTCCTCAGCTCTCGCCCCTTCGATCTCTCTCTCTCTCTCTCTCTCACTCCCTTGAGTTGTCTCCCTGCCCTGGCTTTTCACGAGACACTGCCATCCACCCCCACCTTCATACCGTCGCTCCTCTCACCTCTTAGATCACTCCTCCACATCTCCCACCACCACCCTCCTGATGAATCTCCATTTCATCAAATTTATTCTATCATTTTGGCCTTAAAAACCCTACCTAATTCATGTAAATAGCAATATTTTGTATAGATTAACTTCCATTATTTATTTCAATTATTATATATAAAACATCGTTTCAATGTCAAAATTATAGAATAAAGGAAAGAAAAGAAAAAGAATAAAATATCAAAGGTATTTTATGACCCTAAACTCCGAGACGTTTGCATCTGGATGACTTGATCGATCAGGAATAAAGTAGGGGGGAGATAAGCGCCAATAAATCCAATGAATTCTTATTCTTTAATCTATCAATAAGTCCATTTTGGGACCTATTTTTTCTACTATTCATATCTCAAATCAATAAACTTTGTATATGAAAGTTGTGGATAATAATACATAGAAAAATATAAAATTGAGTTTACACCAAAATGTTATGTATTGTACAAATTATACTCAAAATAAAATCCAAAAACCAAATTTCCCAGATCCATATCTCCTAAATAAAAACTCAAAATGTATCAGTCTCACCTTTAATCATATATTACTTTTAATAATCTATTTAATGTATGTGGTTTTTTAATCATATATTACTTTTAATAATCTATTTAATGTATGTGGTTTTGTATTTTTGGAGTTAAAGGTGTGCAAATTAGGCTTTGGACCCCTATTGTATAGTATACCTGAATAAAATATTCATTTTATATATTCATTATTATTTTTACCATTTTATATTTTTATAATTTTGTAACTATCATTTATAATACATGTATATATTAAAACTACAATAAAACCATAATGAAAATACAAAAATAAAATAGCCTATATAAATATATAAATGGAATACCTATACTTATACCTATATAATATACACCCTTATTTATTTAAGTATACATAATATATTAGAAAAATATAGTAAAAATATATTTAGGCACCTAAAAATAAGTTATAAATATATAAAATAAGATAATAAAATGATAAAATCAAAAGTATAAATTAAAAATAAAAGACCCAAAACATATATGAATATACCTATAAATGCACCCTTAAAAATTAACTTACAATAAATAGAACCAAAAAAATAAATAAAAATCATATTCAAATACTACATAAAATAATAAACATTTTTATATCAAAAATCTATAAAATTGTTTATTATTTTTAATCAATTATTTTCGAATAAATCCATCCATTTTGTCTTGTAGTGTCTGAGGTAGACCAATAATGAGGTTGGGACTGTTAACCTCGCTCAACATCCTCTTCTCTCTTCCTCGAGTCGCCAGAATGTCAGACCCCTGGATTTTGCCCATTTTTGTGATTGTGTTCATGATGTTATGTCTAGGTGTGATGTGCGATTCATGGAGATTAAACATCCTTAATTCACGCCTTAGCCAAAGATCTAATCAACTCTCTTCGATTCGACCACATGTCCTTGATCAATAAGCACCGACCACCTTGTCTATAAATAAGAACTCCATTTTCTCCTTCTTGATCCCCCTTCAAGCTTTGTTCCATGTTCTTGCATGTGAGTTGAAGTCCAGGTGATAGACGAGAGCTTCCCCGTGCTTGGAGGTGGTGAAGTGAGGATGAGGCAACGATCCACGATGGTTCTTCGGCCACTCTGTTCCCTGCTTCACCACATGTATAAGAGCTGCGCGTTTCGAATTCCATTAGGTAGATTTAATTCATATCTTTCAGTTTCCATATTTTCTTTCAAGTTTTAGTTAATGATTTTGGTTAGGTTAGCTTAGTCACCTCATCGGAGATCTAGAGCTCCAGCCACTTTTCCCCACTCGTGATCACTGTTCCGACCATTGCATTCATCCCATCCTCTTTCCCATCGCGTTTCTTTATCATCCTCATCATCTGGACCAACCTGATTGAACTCCGATCAGTGAATCGAAGCTCACCCTCCACCGTACACCGGAGCTTCGCTACCCATCTCATCCTCCATGCTTCACAGCTTCAAAACTGGTTGAGCATATTCGCCTCGAACTGTAGAATTGTTTTGTACAGGTTCCAGCTTCGAAGGACCCTTTATGGGTCGATTATGGACCTGGGAGGAGACTCCAGGTGCCCCGTGCTTCGATCAAGCTCTAGGACCCCAATACCGGGTCCCAGACTTTTCTGAAGGCATCCCTAGCTATGGAAGACCTCTCCGGATGTGTAGATCCCAAGATCGTCGAAGAAGACCACCAGATGGAGGAGGAATCGAGGATCGAAGCTCGGATGTAGGGACCTTCTTCCCTGTTCTTCGAGCGAAGCAGCAGCCGTTGGATCAAGGCGTTGTCCTAATTTTGATCATGGTCGTTCATACACCGCTCATTTCATCCGTCCGATGGAAGCCTAGATGCAATCTCGACCGCAGATCGGTGAAGCGATGTCCAGCCTCCCTATGCTGCCACGTGTTTAAGTGAGATGATCAGTGTCGTTCAATGACACATGTATAAGGGTAAATTGCATATCTCCACCCATCATTTTTGTATTTATTTATTATTTCTGTAAATAAAATATATATCATAAATAAATGCATACATTTTGCATAGAGTCCCTTGGTGTTTATGGATATTACTACTAGGTTCAGTCCAGCTCAGCTCACGTGTCGTCCCACAAGAGTTGGGCAAATTACATGTATACTATCGGCTTTTGAATTTGTATTTAGTCCATTAAACTTAAATATACATTGTATATTTCTGGGAAAATTGCACATGAACCCTTGTCCTTAATTTTATTTGCAAATATGCCCTATCCAGTTCATGTATTTTTGGTGCTTGAATTTTATTTATCAGAAATGGCATCCGTTGTCGCGACCCTATTTTCCGGGCCGTCGGATCCTCCCATATCCGGATCTGGTTACTCAGCAAAAATTTATTCAGCAATCACAACTAACATTCAGAAATAGACTGCAAATAAAAATACTCACAAGAAAGTATTTCAACACTTTTCCATTCACAAAATAAAGTTAAGATGATATACTGTCCCACTATAACCATTTACATGTACATCAGCTTGAAAGGAAAATATACAAAAGATTACTAATTACCTTAAAGAGTAAAGCTACTGTGGCTGGCTGGATGTCTAGTATGTAAGCTGGATGTATTTTTTAAAGTCCTTGCGGTGGCTCACCGATACCTGTTGGGTTTTCCATAAATTATAGGATAAAAATTAGCAAATGCTAAGTAACGAAGAAGAGAAAAGCAAACAAATTGTGTAATTTTTCAAAACTTGATATCACCAAAAATTTTATTCCATCTCATTAATTTAAGTCCTATTCCTTTCTATTTCACATCAGGAATTAGTCCAGGGGAACCCCACCATTCTTGGACTCCGAAGCTATGGACACTTCGGGATTGGAGATTGTGTTGATCTTGGTAAGCTTATGCTGCCGCACGTCGCCTTAACCAATCCTCCAATACTACCCTGACAATTTCCTTTTCTTTTATTAAACAGGGTCTCAACCCTCAGCCTGGAAAATCAAATGAGCACACCGTCCTCGAGGACTCGGTTGCTTAAAACCTCAGGCTAACATTTAATCATATAACCTAGCAGCTTTAAATACATATTATCGTGACCCAACCGCTATTGAACCACCCGTGCCTCCACATGGCACGACCACATCTTCCGTCGTTCCAACCCGAATATATTGGCTCCCGGTACCACGCGTTGCAAAACATTCAATTCATGGTCACTTATCATAACAAGGCAACCGTGTACCACCTAGGTAGGGAAACGCCAATATGGGTTCCTTCCGACAAACCTACAGGTTGCATGCCCGACCTGTAGTTCTACTCTCAGTCATTCTTAGCGTAACACACGATCCTTTTCAGGATCTAACTCAAACCACATGAATTCCCATGTTGTAATTCTTTCGTTTAAGTCTTCGATTTGCATAATCAACAACACTTAGTATATACTCACATATATATTATTCATAACCATTTATATACTCGTATTTATGTCTATTTTAACTCCTAAACCCTAACTTTCAGAGCCAACGCATCAATTTGATGCGTAAACCTTATTTTAGTGGGAATCACAAAGCAATTCTTCAGACTTTTTCAAAAATAGCCAAAATTTGGGTTCTTCGTAGCAAAGAACACAAAATCAAGAATTTCAATAATTTCTTATGAAAACCCAACAACAAAAGGAAGGATTTCGTTACCTAATCGAGCTCTCTCTCGTGTATGAAAGGCTTTATCATGTTTTGTTTTTAGAAAGGCTATTTTAAGGCTACTGAAAAGATCGAATTTCATTTTCGTATCAAAATTCTAAGAACATGTCAAGAACGCGAAGAACGAACGAAGAACGCGAAGAACGTCAAGAACATATTTTCTCTTAAAATTCCGGCAGAGTTTCCCCTTATATCGGGACATATTTCTCGGAAAATTTCGGGAGAGTTTCCCCTTATATCGGGACATATTTCTCGGAAAATTTCAGGAGAGTTTCCCCTTATATCGGGACATAATTCAAAATAAAAACGAAAAGAGTTTCTTCTATAAAATCAATCGAGAGGAAATTAACAACGAAATTGAAATAATATACTCAACAACAAGAGATGAAGAACCAGTAGACACCACACATCTTAGGTGAGTGAACGTGTGACGAATCACAGGGTCACTGACGTGCATAGCTGCCTGCACCTAAGTAGGGTATTACACAGATTTCTCCATCAAAATAACTATAAAATCATAATACGAAGAATAGAAACATAAATGATGGAGAATCGGTAGACACCACGCATCTTAGATGAGTGAACGTGTGACGAATTACAGGGTCACTGACGTGCATTGCCGCCCCGCACCTAAGTAGGGTGTTACACAGATTTCTCCTCGAACCACAACAGGAAAACGAATCGGAAAGAAATATGAATCAAAAACAAAACATGGAAGAACAAGAGTATGAATTGAAAGCCTAGCTTACGAAGTAACTAAGAGAGGATCATACCTTTCTCCTCCTCGTTCTCCCGGCAGCGCTTCGCTAGCGCTCCTCTCTTGCCTCCCACTCCTCCTCCCGACCTCTCGACCCTAGCCCTTGGGGTGGTGGTGGTAGTGGAAGTCGTAGAGAATGAATGGGTGGGGGGGTCTATTTATAGGCCCCAGAAAACCACTAACCATGGTTAGAAAACCATGGTTTAGACCTTAACCATGGTTTAGCGGCCCATGGTTTTGGCTCATGGTTTTAGGCGAAACTTATCCCAAATTTGGGGCATAAGTTAGAAAATTCTAGAGGATTCTAGATTCGCTAATGACACTTAATTAACACTAATCGTGATTAACTTTCACTAATCGCTATTTAACTTTTGCGGCTTACGCTTATCTTTTGCTAATTATTGATTAATATTTGCTAATGATCATTAGAGGTTTTCAATCCGTCATTAGTTTCTTTAATCATGTTTAATTAGTCTTAGTGACATCCATTATGGGTTAATGACATCTTAGCCTTCCTTACTTCTCTTTCTTCCGAAAATCATAATAATTCGAAACGAAGTCCGATTCACACGAAACAAATTCCGTAGGTTTTCTCTTGACGAGCCGGATCTTATTATATAGGATCCGAGATATGCCAAGTTCAAGGCTTTACAATTATAACAACCTTAAAGAAAGTCTCGTCCTCGAGACTAGAAATGTAGGCATAACAACCTTAAAGAGGATTGAAACATAACAACCTTAAAAAGAATTAACGTTCTTTCATTTATAAAGAAGATAAACAATACACAGTGTTATTACTCAAATAAGTAGGGATATTTCTCTCTCATTTTCTGCCTCAGGTTCCCATGTGGCTTCTTCAAATTCTTGGTTCCGCCATAATATTTTTTAACTAGAGGCACCTTTTTGTTTCTCAACTTCTTGATATGCTTTTCAATTATTTGCACAGGTATCTCTTGGTATGTCAAGTCTGGCTCAACATGTAATTCATCATAACTTATCTTATGCTCTGGATCCCAAATGTACTTTCTCAGATTTGATACATGAAATACATCATGTATTGCCGAAAGATGTGGAGGAAGCGCAAGTCTATAGGAAACTTTTCCAATCCGTTGAATAATTTCAAAGGGACCCACGAACTTGGGTGCTAACTTCCCACGCAAGCCAAACCTCTGAACACCCTTCATAGGTGATACTTTGAGAAATACAAAGTCACCTACCTTAAATTCAAGGTCTCTTCGCCTGGTATCACTATAACTTTTCTGGCGACTCTTGGCAGTTAATAGTCTTTTTCTAGCAAGCTCTACAGCTTCCTGTGTCTCTTGCAGTCTATCAGAATCATAAAGGTTCTTTATTTCGACCTCTTGTCAACACAAAGGAGTAGTACACCTTCATCCATATAGTGCTTCAAATGGTGCCATGCCAATACTTGTATGGTAACTATTATTGTAGGTGAATTCTGCAAGAGGCAAATGTTTAATCCACGATCCCTTCCATTCTAAGGCACATGCTCGTAGCATATCCTCTAGTGTCTGAATCGTACGTTCTGACTGACCATCTGTTTGTGGATGATATGTTGTACTCAAGCATAGTTGTGTACCTAAGGCTTTCATGAAGTTCTCCCAATAGTGTGAGGTGAATCGTGAATCTCGATCAGAAACTACTTCCTTTGGGATACCATGGAGGTGAATCACATGTGTAATATATAACTCAGCAAGCTGGTCTGGAGAGAAAGATAAGCTTATCGGAATAAAGTATACTACCTTTGTCAGGCGATCTATTATAACCCAGATACTATCTTTACTACCAGTCGTCTCAGGTAAGCCAGTAACGAAGTCCATGGAAATGCTTTCCCATTTCCATTCAGGTATAGGGAGGGGTTGCAATAATCCTGGTGGCTTTTGGTATGAAGCCTTTACCAGCTGGCAAGTGAAACATGAATTCACAAACTCAGCAACATCTTTCTTCATTCCCGACCAGCAAAAGTATGAATGAAGATCCTTATACATATTTTTAATTCCTGGATGAATAGATAATCTTGAGCAGTGCGCTTCACGTAAGATGTCTTTCCTCAGTTCAGCTATGTCTGGTACACAAGCTCTGTGATGGTTATATAGTAATCCATCTTGTATCTGGAATCCCTCTATCTCATTCTTCTCAAGTTGTTGTTTCAAGTCTTTAAGGACTGGATCATCCTCCTGTCCTTTTTTTATTTTATCCCAGATCTCTGGTTTGTATCAATGAGGAATAGTTATAGTATCAACACTACTATCAAATGGTTTCTATTCACTCAACGTTGATAGTAAACCCCAGAAGTGGATAGCACTCACCAACCCAGGTGAATAAGTTCTTCTGCTAAGGGCATCTGCTACGACGTTCCCCTTACCAGGATGGTAGGAGATAGTGCAATCATAGTCCTTTAACAACTCTAGCCACCGTCTTTGTCTCATATTGAGTTCCTTCTGATCAAATAGATATTTCAAGCTTTTATGATCGGTGAAGATTTCAAAAGTAATACCATACAGGTAGTGTCTCTATATCTTTAAAGCAAAAACTACGGCAGCTAATTCAAGGTCATGTGTTGGGTAGTTCTTCTCATGTGTCCTGAGCTGTCGTGATGCATATGCAACTACCTTACCATGTTGCATAAGAACCACCCCAAGTCCTTCTTTAGACGCATCAGTGTACACTGTGAACCCTTCACTCCCAGAGGGTAGAGTAAGGATTGGTGCAGATGTTAGGCATTCTTTCAGTGTCTGAAAACTAGATTCACATGTATCAGACCATAAGAATGGGACCTCCTTCTGAGTTAGTATAGTCATTGGCAATGCTATTCGTGAAAAGTCCTTCACGAGTCTTCTATAATATCCAGCTAATCCCAGAAAAGATCGTATTTCTGTGACAGTCTTCGATCGTTCCCAACTCATCACGCACTAACCTTTGTAGGATCAACTGATATATCTTCCCCAGAAATAACATGGCCTAAGAAAGATACTTCAGATAACCAGAAGTCACATTTGCTATATTTAGCATACAGTTTGTTCTTCCTTAGAGTTTCAAGTGCCTTCCTGAGATGATGTTCATGCAGATACTTATCCTTGGAGTAAATAAGCACATCATCAATAAATACTACTACAAAGTGATCTAAGAACTCCTTGAATACTCTATTCATGAGATCCATGAAGGCTGCTGGGGCATTTGTTAGTCCAAAAGGCATAACTAAGAATTCATAATGCCCGTATCTAGTTCGAAATGCTGTCTTGGGGATATCCGCATCTTTTATCTTCAACTGATGGTATCCAGATCTTAAGTCAATCTTGGAATACACAGTCGAACCCTGTAACTGGTCAAAGAGATCATCTATCCTTGGCAGAGGATACTTGTTCTTTATTGTCCTCTTGTTTAGTTGTCTGTAGTCAATGCACAACCGCATTGACCCATACTTTTTCCTGACAAATAAGACAGGTGCACCCCATGGTGAAGTACTAGGACGAATGAATCCTTTATCTAACAGTTCTTGCAATTGTACCTTTAACTCTCGTAACTCAGCTGGTGCCATCCTATACGGAGGGATAGAGATAGGCTGAGTATCAGGTATGAGAGAGATTTTAAATTCAATCTCTCGCTCAGGTGGTAATCCAGGTAGTTCCTCTGCAAATACATCAGGAAACTCGCACACTATAGGTATATCTTCCATCATTCTGTCTGACCCTGATGTAGTGGTTACATAAGCTAAATAACCTTGGCACTCTTTCTCTAACAATTGTTGTGCCTTCAAAGTAGAGATATATTCGACATTATCATAAGATGTCTTTCCAATGAACTGGAACTCTATTGAGTTTGGAAGGTGAAATGTTACTGTCTTCTGAAAACAGTCAAGACATGCATGATGCCTTTCTAGCCAATCCATTCCTAGTATAAGATCAAAGTCCTCCATTTCGATTAGTAGTAGTGAAACAGGTAACTGATGTCCCGCTAACACTACTATGCAATTATCCAGGATTTCTCGGATTATAAACACTTGTCCTCCTGGTCCCTTGATCAGATAGGACTGTTGTACTTCTACTGGTTTCTTACCCAAAGTGGGTACTAACCGTCGAGCAATAAATGAATATGAAGCACCAGAATCAAATAAGGCATGTTAGAAAAGCCATGAATAGTAATGATACCTCGTACGACTATGCCTGAATTGTAGGCTTGTTCTTCAGTAATTGCATTGAGCTGGCCATTAGGGATAGGCAAGCTAGAACCCGCAACACTTTGTGGTGGTTGTTGTGTAGGAGACGCTCCTTGTGAGCCCCGACCTCTACCATGTCTTCCTCTGTGTGTTTCTCCATTGCTCGAGGTGGATGTTATACTGTTATTTGGGGTTGATTTAAACCCTGAACCTCTCAACTTCGGACAATCTTTCTTGATGTGGCCTTCCTGATGACAGTAAAAACACACACATGCTCCTGTTTTAGCTGAAGATCCAGCCACAGAGGTGCTAGCTCCTGCTGCTGAGTCGCGAGGATATAGTGGAGGTCTAGAGAAACCCCTTCTTCTTGATAATTCCTGACCCAAGGTCTGTGGTGAGCTTATATTGGAACCGGCTGGATGATAGCGACGATCTCTACGATTATAATGTGCCTTGCTTTTGGATGGTCCACCATTAAAGTGGAAACTTCTTCTTTGGCGGTTTTCATCCCTCTCCATCTCAATACGAGAGGCGATGTCCATTGCTTCATCTACGGTTGTGGCTCTAAAACCAGCAAGCTTTTCTCGTAGATCTCCCTGAAGACCGCTAACAAATTTGGTAAGACACTCTTGTGGTGAAACTTCTAGAGCTGGTGAGTACCGTAGTAGCTCAGTAAAGTGGATATGATAATCTCGTACGGTCTTAGAACCCTGATTCAAGAAGCCAACTCTCTCCTCTTTAATTCTTCCCAATGAGAGGGACAGAAGTGAGCTCGGAACCTCTCTTCGAAGATATCCCATAGAACAGGATCTGCTAACTTCTTGGAAATTGCTCTCCACCATTGTCTTGCATAGTCTGTTAAGGAGTAATCAGCAAAGTGCACCCAGGTGTCAACTGGTGCATGGATTATCTTCAACATCCTAGTAACGTCATCGAGCCATAACTTAGCATCGGCAGGTGTCTCTACACCTTTGAATCGAGGAATTTTTCCCTTTCGGTAATTATCTAGTAATGTTTGGTGTCTAAGAAGGGCCTTCTCCATTGCTCCTTCAGTTGGGGTAGGAGCAGACTCAGATGAAGGATGGTAACTAGATTCTTCCTCAAAAGATGGACAGAACCTTCAATCTTGGCATCCACATGTTTAGATGCCTCGGGTCTCTCAGCCTGTGCATTGAGCCTCTCCTCCAATTCTTGTTGCCTTTGCCCCATGTCTTGGAGCATTGCCATCATAGCCGCTAATTATCTAGACACGTCTTGGTCTGCCATGATCCTGGGATGAGTCAAGGTCAAAGGTTAGATCCTATATATCTTAGCATGCAGTACATAAGGGACAATGACTTATGAATGGTACTGTAGTCATTTATTAAGATCAAAGGATCTTAATACAACCTTAGTTTTCTGAATACCGCTCATAGTTGTTAATTACTAAATAAATTACTGGAGTAACCATGCTCTGATACTAATCTGTCGCGACCCTATTTTCTAGGCCGTCGGATCCTCCCATATCCGGATCTGGTTACTCAACAATAATTTATTCAGCAATCACAACTCACATTCAGAAATAGACTGCAAATAAAAATATTCAGAAGGAAGTATTTCAACACTTTTCCATTCACAAAATAAAGTTCAGATGATACACTGTCTCACTATAACCATTTACATGTACATCAGCTTGAAAGGAAAATATACAAAAGATTACTAACTACCTTAAAGAGTAAAGCTATTGTGGCTGGCTGGATGTCTAGTATGTAAGCTGGATGTATTTTTTAAAGTCCTTGCGGTGGCTCACCGATACCTATTGTTAGCAATGTGAGCCCGAGGCGAACCATTCCTACAATAAATATTGTTGTAATAAATGATTTATCAATAAAAATTATTAATTATTTTTCACTCCCTTTCTGATATTGAATGAATGAATGCACTATAAGGTCCCTATGTACAATAAGGGTTATGCACCATGGCCAACTTGATAATCATACAGCTTTTGATTCATTGATTGAATCATAGAGGCTGATGCTTGGATGAATATCTAAGGAGTTAGATAGAGGACTCATCAAGTATCATCAATGATTGACAAGTAGTGATCACCGGTCTGAGTGGGAGATGGCAATCCTATCTCATTAGACTGATATCTGATCGACCTCTTGATGCAGGTCCTCTGCATGGGAATATTAATTCAGAGGTATCAGATTAGTTGAGTCAATGGGTTGACTTAACGAGATCGAGATAACCAAAGACCTACAATGAATACTGTCACATCATAGGCAAACATCCTCTGACCAGAGACAGATGCATTGCTATATGTTTGAGTGTGTACATGTGGCAGACCAATAGGTTGATGACCTAACCAAGGTCTATACACCGGGGATCTGGTGTGCATATAAGGGCATATGAGTAATACGATCTCTCAAAGGGATCATACAAGTTCACTTGTGAATAGGGAGACATGAGCTCACTCATGAGGTATTGGGATTGATCAAATTCCATGCATGGTCATCATGCTTTAGAAGCATGATATGAATTTCAAGGTAAGATATATGCTTTTTGAAAGCATATGATCTGTACCATATCCCAAGGACCAAGAATGAGAAACTTAGTGATCAGACCATGAAGATGACAGTGCAAAAGTGATCTATATCTTCATGTTGATCATGAGTCCTCAAGTATGCAGAATGTACAGGTATTGGGAATACCTGAAGGGTGATTTGATCATAAACGATTGTATAACCATGACGCTTCCATTCTGAGGGAGTGATGAAACAGGTCTGGATTTTAGTGACTCCTCTCATAGAGACGTGACCTAATCTTAGTCCATATACTGGACATTGATCTGAATGAGATTCAGATGCAATGAGAAGATTAGGTTTACGGTCTTGATTTAATCAAGCATCTATGAGAGGTCCATGGGATCTGGAATTGAGATGTGATCTCAATATCCAAGTCACTATACGTGGAACAATACAATCGCCCTGTCCTTATCTCCAAGCATCTAAGGAGAAATAGCATTGTTCTTGAATGGTTCAAGAATAATTCCATAAGATTTAAGCAATGAGAAATTGATAACTAAATGTGATTTAATTATCATGATGTATGAGGAATTATCCAATATAATTAAATGTGATTTAATTATTATGGATAAGAATAATGTGGATAGTAATATCCAATTATTCATAATATATTATAAATGTGATTTATAATGTATTAGAGAGAGCTAATTGTAATTTATATGTGTTGATTAATTATTATGTGTATTGGATACACATTGTGTAATTAATTGACAATGTAAATTATATATTATTTTGGGTTGTGAATGTGATTCACAATTTTCCAATGTCAAGATTGCAATATTCCCAAAATTAATTGAGACCTATTTTTGGTGAATAAAAATCTAACAAATAGTTGTTGGAAATAAGTAGAGAAAAAATCAAGGAGATGTGCAATCTCATGGGAATCCATGAGATTGCCCTCCCCATATGGGAAGGAGGTGGCGACACCAATTCCTTTATGGAATTGGTGGCCGACCACTCCCTCTAAAGGGGAAGGTTGATCTCCTTTGTATTTTCACTCCTTATTTGATTGATTTAATTTGGTATCAATGTATATTTGATTTATCAAATATATTTAACTAAAATTAAATCACAAGTTGTTGGCTTTTACCAACAACAATCTTGACCATTGGATTGACATAAATCAATCTCAACGATTGATTTTATATGTCCCATGGATTGAGATCCATAGATCCCAAAACCCTATAAATAGAGAGGCATAACTTGCTCTCTACTTACATGTTATTGTAGCACTCTTCTCTCTCTCTCTCTCTCTCTCTTTCTCCATACTCGATAGCCCTCTCTCCCTCTCTTCTTGGTGGCCGTCCACCATACCTTGGTGGAGAGAATCGTCGACGCCCGCACCATCGTGCTGCCGCTTCGACGCTCTGCGGTTCTCCGTCTACTTGGAGTGCTTCACTCACGAAGGAGACATTCGATCTCGTGCGATGAGATCAGGAGCAACCGTGCTTGGATCAACATCTTGAATTGCGAGGACTACGCGGTTCATCCCCGCGCTCGCAAGCAATCTCTCCGACGATCGGACTTGAGACAGGAGGTCTCGTCTCTTAGAGACTTGATCAACCATGCTTCAAGAGGTATTGCATTATACTTGTTGTGGTTATAGATGAAACGATCCGAGAATTGTTCTTGGATCAAGTGGTTTCATCGAATAAAATTTTTAAATTCCGCTGCACTGAACAACTAGTACGACTAGTCATTCTCCGTCGTATCCGATACGACGATCACGCTTCCGTGATGCGCTTGAGGATTTCTCCATATCCTTCACCTGTTGGGTTTTCCATAAATCATAGGATAAAAATTAGCAAATGCTAAGTAACGAAGAAGAGAAAAGCAAACAAATTGTGTAATTTTTCAAAACTTGATATCACCAAAAATTTTATTTCATCTCATTAATTTAAGTCCTATTCCTTTCTATTCCACATCAGGGATTAGTCCAGGGGAACCCCACCATTCTTGGACTCCGAAGCTATGGACACATCGGGATTGGAGATTGTGTTGATCTTGGTAAGCTTATGCCGCCACACGTCGCCTCAACCAATCCTCCAATACCACCCTGACAATTTCCTTTTATTTTATTAAACAAGGTCTCAACCCTCAGCCTGGAAAATCAAATGAGCACACCGTCCTCGAGGACTCGGTTGCTTAAAACCTCAGACTAACATTTAATCATATAACCTAGCAGCTTTAAATACATATTATCGTGACCCAGCCGCTATTGAGTCACCCGTGCCTCCACATGGCACGACCACATCTTCCGTCGTTCCAACCCGAATATATTGGCTCCCGGTACCACGCGTTGCAAAACATTCAATTCATGCGCACTTATCATAATAGGGCAACCATGTACCACCTAGGTAGGAAAACGCCAATATGGGTTCCTTCCGACAAACCTACAGGTTGCATGCCCGACCTGTAGTTCTACTCCCAGTCATTCTTAGCGTAACACACGATCCTTTTCAGGATCTAACTCAAACCACATCAATTCCCATGATGTAATTCTTTCGTTTAAGTCTTCGATTTGCATAATCAACAACACTTAGTATAAACTCACATATATATTATTCATAACCATATATATACTCGTATTTATGCCTATTTTAACTCCTAAACCCTAACTTTCAGAGCCAACACATCAATTTAATGCGTAAACCTTATTTTAGTGGGAATCACAAAGTAATTCTTCAGACTTTTTCAAAAATAGCCAAAATTAAGATTCTTCGTAGCAAAGAACACAAAATCAAGAATTTCAATAATTTCTTATGAAAACCCAACAACAAAAGGAAGAATTTCGTTACCTAATCGAGCTCTCTCTCGTGTATGCAAGGCTTTATCGTGTTTTGTTTTTAGAAAGGCTATTTTAAGACTCCTGAAAAGATCGAATTTCATTTTCGGATCACAACACTAAGAACATGTCAAGAACGCTAAGAACGAACGAAGAACGTGAAGAAGGTCTAGAACATATTTTCTCTTAAAATTTCGGCAGAGTTTCCCCTTATATCGGGACATATTTCTTGGAAAATTTCGGCAGAGTTTCCCCTTATATCGGGACATATTTCTCGGAAAATTTCGGTAGAGTTTCCCCTTATATCGGGACATAATTCAAAATAAAAACGAACAGAGTTTCTTCTATAAAATCAATCGAGAGAAAATAACAACGAAACTGAAATAATATACTCAACAACAAGAGATGAAGAACCGGTAGACACTACACATCTTAGGTGAGTGAACGTGTGACGAATCACAGGGTCACCGACGTGCATAGCCGCCCGCACCTAAGTAGGGTATTACACAGATTTCTCCATCAAAATAAGTATAAAATCATAATACGAAGAATAGAAACATAAACGATGGAGAATCAGTAGACACCACGCATCTTAGATGAGTGAACGTGTGACGAAATCACAGGGTCACTGATGTGCATAGTCGCCCGCACCTAAGTAGGGTGTTACACAGATTTCTCCTCGAACCACAACAGAAAAACGAATCAGAAAGAAATATGAATAAAAAACAAAACATGGAAGAACAAGAGTATGAATTGAAAGCCTAGCTTACGAAGCAACTAAGAGAGGATCATACCTTTCTCCTCCTCGTTCTCCCGGCAGCGCTTCGCTAGCGCTCCTCCCTCGCCTCCCACTCCTCCTCCCGACCTCTCGACCCTAGCCCTTGGGGTGGTGGTGGTAGTGGAAGTCGTAGAGAATGAATGGGTAGGGGGGGTCTATTTATAGGCCGCAAAAAACCACTAACCATGGTTAGAAAACCATGGTTTAGACCTTAACCATGGTCTAGCGACCCATGGTTTTGGCCCATGGTTTTAGCCAAAACTTATCCCAAACTTGGGGCTTAAGTTAGAACATTCTAGAGGATTCTAGATTCGCTAATGACGCTTAATTAACACTAATCGTGATTAACTTTCACTAATCGTGATTTAACTTTCGCGGCTTACGCTTATCTTTTGCTAATTATTGATTAGTATTTGCTAACGACCATTAGAGGTTTTCAATCCGTTATTAGTTTCTTTAATCATGTTTAATTAGTCTTAGTGACAGTCATTATGGGTTAATGACATCTTAGCCTTCCTTACTTCTCTTTCTTCCGAAAATCATAACAATTCGAAACGAAGTCCGATTCACACGAAACAAATTCCGTTGGTTTTCTCCTGACGAGCCGGATCTTATTATATAGGATCCGAGATATGCCAAGTTCAAGGCTTTACATCCGTGCTCTAAAAATTGTACAAAAATAGGGTTAGATGCTTGCCAACATGTATTTTCACACCTTATTTGTGTTTTGTCATTTTTGGCAATTTAACTATTTATTAAAAATCAAATGAGCACAATTATCTCTGTCTAACTTAGAAAATAAAAAAATAGAAAAAATTTTGAAAAAAAATTCAAAAAATATATTTCTTATTATTATATTTTATAACTACAGACCAAAAATCCCTAAAATAGAAAAGGAAACCAGAAAAAATTAAAAGCTCCAAAGTTCAGTAAAAAATATAAAATTTCCAAAACCCCCCAAAATATTATTTTTGCTCCTAAAATTTCTTTATATAAATATCTGTCTATTGAAATTAATTTGAAGAATTTTGGATTTTATTTGCTATTTTTATTCTTTAATTCAATTCTATTTATTTATTTAATCCTTGATTTGGGATATTTTTATTTTAAAAACATATAAAAATATGCAAAAAATATAAAAAAAATCACAAAAATATTAGAAAATTTATTAAATCCAAAAACATTTTATTCCCTATTTATTTTTATTTAGTATTTATGCTTATATAACCTTATATATAGCATATATAGCCCTATATTATATAGTTATCTAAAAAAAGAGAAAATTAAAAAAATAAAAAATATAAAAAAATTACTAAAATTTGTTAATACTTATACATGTATATTAAATATATATGTATGTATATGTATGCAAATAAATATGTGTAGCACTGATGTGTATATCTTTACCTATGTATGTATATTTGTGTGTGTGTGTATTGATGTGTATATCTTTACCTATGTGGATATATATATATATATGTATGTGTGTATTAATCTAATATATATAGATTCTATTATTATTATTAAATATACTTATATTTCATTATTGATTTTATTAAAAAAATATAATATAAATAAATACATAAAATGAAAAACAAAAAAAACCCACATAATGAATAAAGATACATATGTACATAATATACATTGATTAGAAATAATTATAGGCTACCTAACTTGCTCTCCGTAGTTTGATATCTACATGCTTGCATGCTATACATTTTACGTTGTAGAGTACAATAAATTTTAATTCACAATTTTGCTATTCATTATTTAATTTATATTGTGTGTTAAGTGTTGATTGACTTGGGTCTCTTGAGCAGTCAATGCATCGACTACAGTCTCGCCTTGTGAGATCATGCGACCCTCGTGGAATCCATGTTATCACCTCCCCCCGCGAAAGAGCACGTCCACAAGATCCTTCTTCTGCGTGCCGTCCAACATCCTGAACCTGACCACCCTCCCACTTTCCACCTCCACATTGCTCCCCACCAGCTCCAACTGCACACCCAAGTACCCCTACACGAAGGCTCCCACATGGCCTTCGGCCACGCCATCAGCACCACCCTCCTCCCCCCGCTCCCCTTCAGAACTCACCATGTGTCCTCTCTCACGCCCCCTGCCATGAACCTCGGTAGCACCATGCGTTCAATGAACTCCACCTCTTATGTGGGGAGCCCTGCCAGTGCCATGTAGGACGTGACACAGAGGTTTGAGGTGAAGGGCAGCACACAAAGGAGGAGACCACGGAGAAGGCTTCCAGCCTCCACTGCCACCAGTAAGAGGTAGGGGAAGGGGTCACCGAGGTTAGGATACCATCCTCTAGTGTCACCATTATGGCATAGGAGCTGCATATAATTGGTTGAAGCTAGACGTGGTGGGGAAGCATTGGCGATGGTCCAGCTCCTCTTCCCTCGTTCCTCCCATCTCTCTCTATGGTTGGATAGAGAGAAGGAGAGGGGGCGGGGGTTAAAAAGAGGAGATAGTGGCCATGTCGGCAAAGTCGCAGACGCCAGCTGCCTGTCCTTTCTTCTAGAAGTAGTTGTTCACAACATAAGAGCAACGGGCTGTCACGGTGTTGGCATGAAATCTGAATCACTCACATCTGATCTGCAAAAATACCAAGTCACATCTTGCTAGACAAAACACATGAACATCGAGATTATCCTATTCGAAGTTTAGAATATTAGAAGGAAGGTATAATACCATAATGTAAAGATTTTTTAGAAGTTGTCGAAAATTTGAAGTTCATGTAAAGATAATATTTTTTAAGAATTGTAATATATGGTTTATAAATATGATTTTGAGTTGTTTGGACAATATCTAGTAGCAATGTCTATTTTGTTAGGATATTGATTGAGATGGATGATCCTAAATTTCTTATCAAGGGAAAATAATAGTCTTGCTTGGCAAAAACATCTTTGAGAACACAATTACAACAAAAATGGGGACATAAATATTATCTTATTAGAAATTTCAAATAAAAAGGACAAACGTGAATAATGCAAATCCTACACAAAAAACCAGCACATTTCATATATCTGAAATGAAAATTTATGTGTGTGTTTGGTAGTGATCAAATATGACAATTTCTGGAAAATAGAAAGTGGAATTCTTTTATGAAAATTTATATATGGTTTCCATATACAGTTTTAGGAAGTTAGATTAAGATGCAGCAATTGGAAATAGTTGTCAGAATCCCCACTGAGATGGATATTTATAATATCCTCTTCATGGAAAAGAGTAGTCTTTGCTTATTTTTAGTCACAACTTGCTAGAGAAACTTGAAGCTACAATTTATTTTTTGAAAATTTGAAGAACAAGAAGAATAGAAAATAAATGTTAATCTATAGATATTACCTCATTGCATGTACAACTCAAATCCTCTCTCAGAATTTGAAAATGATTCTTTCAATATAGGTTTTAATTCAGTATCAAAAAAATCATATCATGAAAAGAACAAAAAAAAGCTCCCAACGGGCTCTTCAATATAAAGGACGGTAATAGATATTAGAAATGAGATACACAAAAAGGGAACTACAGAACCAATTTTATGGAGCAGAGGATCCAGCTACATGAGAACCAAGATAGAGGGCTCGCCCCCTTTTCCCGTCTAACTCTCTGTGTTTAAGAATGTTGGTTTTAAGAATGAGTAATTTTCCATCTATGACCCTTACTGTCCAGCCCCGAATAAATCATAGATCGGATTAATTAGACTATATTTCTTTGGTTTGCTATTCAATTCAACTGATTTGAAGCGATCCATAGCCTGAATGGGAGTATTTCTTCCTAGAATGTTGAATCAGACTGATATAGTTGCATGCCCCATCTGTGCATACCTCGATTTCAAACTAAAGTGTTGAATGGATGTTCAATATTTATAATTGATGCAATTTTAATGATTGGAATCTGAGACTAACCCAAATTTGGTAGATCTAGCAAATGGAATTATTTCACGTTTAATGTTGATATGTTATGTACACTTGCGAGTTCCAATTCCCATCGAATTTGTTTATTGTGGGAGCAACTCGATTGGAGGAGTTTGACAGAGGATTGATCCTTGTTCTTGGCCCGATCCTCTGTCATTGCTCCTACCCTGACATTTGACAATGATGACAATCTTAAACCATTGTCGGGAAAGCCAAGAGTAAGATGCTCTCAGCCCCAAGCCTAGCCGTCATTGACTTCAACAAATCTGATTTCATCATTCACTAATTCCATCACCATCACATGTAGTGATAATATGGAGTTCTTACTCATGAGAGCACGATGAGACTTAAGCCTAAATCATCTTAACCGATAGCCTCTCGCCATCAGGACTTGTCGTGCTTCCATCTAGATCAATCATCGGATCATACTATTGAATTGTAGACTATGTACGCTCTAATTCATGGTGTTATAAGTATGATCAAGATGCCTACCAGGAAAGTTGTTTATGAATATTATTTATAAATAATGATAGTTAAAACTGTTCTCTCTATTTATATATCTATCTATCTACCGTTCACCATATTCATGTGTTAAATCTCTTTCGATTTTCATCTTGAGATTACTAAGGCACATCTTAATTTATAGATTCACCATTATCAAAAGATTGTACATGTCTGGAAATAAAATCTTATAATTGTAGCATGCATTTAAATAATGCACCCTGAAACTATTCCAATCCATTATGAAGCACGAGCTCTCACACTAGTTCATATAAAAATGGACCATAATTATCAACCTATCATCATAGTACACGGTGGAAGCAACATTTCTTATGGTAACTCTTTCCAATCATCCTTACATGTGCGTGTACTGAAGTTATCCTTAAATATGCATTTACTTATCTTTTTCATCAATAAAATGGAATTACAAAACTTACATGACAATATTACAAGAATATAACCAAGCAAATGAAGTAAAGTGTGCCAATCATATAAATTACGAACATATTAATGGATCGAGGTAAGTGATGAATCTCCATTTTATCACCTTTATTCTATCATTTTGACCTTAAAAATCCCAGCAAATGCATGTAAATAGCATCAATTTGTTCATAATAGAATTCATTATTTATTGTATTAAATGTACATAGAATAAGGGTTTTAATGCCAAAATTATAGAATAAAGAGCAGAAAAGAAAAAGGAATAAAATATTGCAAATATTTTATGACCCGAACCCCGAGACCAAGGCCAACATGGAATTGGTCGACAAGGAATAAAGTAGGGGGAGATAAGGGCCAATAATACAATAAATACCTCATTTATTTATTCACTTATTTTTACATTTTTGACACCTATTTTGTACATAATTATTTATTCATCAAATAAAGAAACTTTGTATATAAAAGTTGTAGATAATAATGTAAATAAAAATACAAAATTGAGTTTGTACAAAAATAATACACAATGTGCATTTTATACTCAGAATAAAAAGCCAAAATCTCAACTTCACAGACCCGTATCTTGCAAATAAAAACTCCAAATCACCCAAACTCACCTTTAATTGTATATAGCCTTCCATGAACTATTTAATAAAATTGGTTTCAGAATTTTTGGAATTCATCTGTAGAAGTTAGGCTTTTGGCCCACCTTGTATATAGGACTGATTAAAATATCTATTTTATTCAATATTTATTATTTCTATAAATTTATATTTTTAGAAGGTTGTAAATAATGTAGATAATACATGTACATATTGAAATTAAAAGAAAACCAAAAAAGAGTTTGTAAAATAAAATAAGTCTATAAAATACATAGACAAAATACCTATGCTACCTATATGTATATAAATAAAAAGGGATTTTATTCTTTTATTCTTTATTCATCTATATTTTTAGAATAATGTATGTATTATATATAACTTATTGAAAATACAAATCCAAAATAAAAACAAATAAAATTCATTAAATAAATAAAATGTATATAATATAGGTAAAATACCTATAAGTATACCTACATATTACATAGACCTATTTATTTAAACATGTAAATAAACTCATAAAAATTAAATAAAAATATATTTATACTCATAAAAATAAGATATAAATGTATAAAATAAGAAAATAAAATAATAAAATAAAAATAAATAAAATAAAACTAAATACATATAAATACACTTATAAATACATCATTAAAATAAATTCATAATAAAACACATCAAAAAAAATAAATAAAAATCATAAATAAATAATACATTAATTAATAAACATTTTTTATTTTATAATCAAAATTAAATAAGTCATTTATTATGACTAAATAATGAGTCAAATTTGTACAGACGTGGACCAATAGGATTCCAGCATTCGTTGACCTCGATCAACTCAGCCATCAGCCTCACCAGCCCGTCAAATCTGTCAGACATGGCGTTTTCTCCAAATTTTCCAGATCGACCCGTCGCTCCAATGACATCGGTCTCTTCACGGAAATTACTCCCAAAACAACCCTTATACACGCCCATAGCTTGTTTTCCCTGTATATAGCTTGGATTCTTTATTTTTGGCCGGTCAATAAGGGCTCCCATTATGTTCGAAAATAAATCAGCCTCCAGCCCGTCAGATCTGTCAAACCCCCCATCTTCTCCCATTTTCCCGGGTGCCCCGTCCATCGATCGCCTTTGCTTCCTTCACAAGAAATGCTCCTGGTACATTTTACATACACGCCCCCATGTTAGATCTAATGTATATATCACCGATTACTTATTATTTGCCGGTCAATAAAGGCGCATACACTTGTTTATAAATAACACATCTTCCTCCTCCAAATTTTTTTGGCCATTTCCCTAGCCCTAGAGCTCCCACCTTCGGCCTAGTGTGCATCCATGTGACAGGTGGAGGTCCCCTGAAGGTTGTGGAAGCTTGCGGAGGAAGGAGATGCGCCCACGGCGGCGCTCCGGCAGTCGTCCTGCTCCCTGGAGTTTTTCCAGGTATAAGAGCTGCGCACTTACTTTCTTAGGTAGATTTTTATTCCCACTTTTCATTCATGTCTTTTATTTTGCATCTAGATCATTAGAATAGTCTAGATTAGTTAAATCGAAGTTCGCCGGAGCTCTGCTCCGACGACTTCGCCACCGTGTTTCCGACCGTTTCCCGACTCCCTTTCGCCTTCATTTCGATCCCCTACGCATTCTCCACTTCCCAGCCACCCTGTCCAACCGGATTCCCACATGGATCCGCGAATCGAAGCCTCAACTCCGCCGCTCGCCGGAGGCTTCGCCACTTCGCCCCTTTTAATGCTAACAGCTTCAATTTCAGGTCGAGGGTGAAGCCCTCGAGCCATGTGGTCTTCCTGTGCAGGTTAGGTGCATTGAAGAGCACCCGGAGACGATTCACATGCTGGCGGAGGTACCTGGAGCTCCGTTTCTTCCCCGAGCTCGTGGCGGCGCTCCAGCGTGCCTTCGGCCGATCTAGACCCTCCAGAAGATAGAGCAACCCTCCAGGAAGCTTTTGGGACCTTCAGGTGCGGCGAAGACTGGCGGAGGAGCGAGATCTGGCCGGAAGAAGTTCACCCCGGCGAGCTTGCTTCCCTGTTCTTGCACGTGAGCTCCCCACCGTTGGATGAAGACGAAGGCCCAGGTTGAATCACAAACGTCCGATCTTTCAGAGCCCAGACCGTTGGATCATGAGAGTGATCTAATCTCAGACGTTGGATCGCGAACCGTCATCGGCTCACGTGGTGGCGCCACGTGGATTAGTAGATGAAGATCAGCCGTTGGATCCAGCGCCTTTGGAGGTAAATTGCAAAACCAGCCCCCGCTCTTTTTGTATTTAGTTTCTAATGCTGTAAATAGTTTTTAACGTTGTAAATAAATTGTGATTTTTGCTGAAAGGACCCTGAGGTTTATAGAATTACAAATAGGTCCTCCCGTGCCTCACGTGCAGTCCCACGTGAGGCGCGTGAATTTCGCACTTCAACCCTGGCGGTTTTTGTTAATTGTAAATTAGCCCCAGAACTTTAAATAAATGTTTACTTCTATAGGTATTTTTGCACCGATGCCCCAGGTACTTATTTTATTTGCAAAAATGCCCCTGACATGCTATTTAAATTTTGTGTCTTTTATCTATCTAGTAAAAATACCTACGAGGTTTCTAAAAATCCAGAAAGATTAGGATAGATGTTTCATGTGATGCCCTTGCACGCTCATATTTTATTTCACATTTTTTTGCATTTTCCTAATTACTAAAAATGAAAAAGGAGCCCTTTTTGTACTGTTCAAATTAGAAAATACAAAAAAATACAAAATGTTTTTGAAAAATTACAAAAAAATTATATATGGCATATTTATATACATATTGAGTCCAGAAATTAAAAAACCCTAAAAATCTGAAAAAGAAAAATAAAAAAATCAGAAAGCTCCAAAATCCAACAAAAATAGAAAAATCCTTAAAAAACCCCAAAAATATATTTTTCTCATTTATAATTATATATATTATGATTAATGTATTAAAATTAATTTGGGTAATTTTGGAGTTTATTTTATAATTTTAAAACCCAAATTATATTCGGCTATTTAATTAGTCCTATATTAAGGACATTTCTTTGAAATTGAAAATACATAAAAAATAGAAATATTCCAGAAAAATAAAAAAATATAGAAAAATAAAAAATATTATATCTATATATTGTAAGCATTTATATCTATATATATCCATATATTGTACTACTTCTCTCTCTCCTCTTATATATACCTCTTTATATACATAAATATATATATATATATATATATATATATATATTATAATTAAAAAATAGTAAAAGAAAATAAAAAATATAAAATATAAAAACAAACTAAAAATTATAAAGAAAATTTAAAAAAATTATAAAATCCAAAACCCACAAAAACAATAAATGGACATGAACAATGAATTGAATAAATTATACAACACATACATTCCCTTCGCCTCCCAGTGTTCGACCTCTACCTGTACTTACACCTATACACATTTACATGTAGAGTTATAATAAATTTTAACTCCATATTTTTGGATATTCATTGCATATATTTATCGTGGGTTAATTGTTGATTGATCGAGGTCTTTTGTCGGTCGCCTCAGCGACTGCGTTCCCGCTTTGTGTGGAATGCAAGACCGATGGAAAATCTCAGTCATCAAATGGCACCGTTGCCGGGGAGGCAACGGATTTTGTATGATTTTGTGTGAATTTTCATTCATTTAATTCTTTGCTCATGTCCATCAGACACTTATTTATTTGTTTGGTTTTTATTTCTATTTGACACTATTTGATTGACTGTTCTGACCATCTCTTTTCTTTGTCTTTGATGCTAGAGACCGCCATGCAAAGGAGGACCTCCTAGGAGGGCCTACGCACCCAAGCAAGGCGAAGTTGGCTCCTCTATGCCAGCCAACATGAGAGAGCATCAAGGACAGAAGGAGAATTTTTGAAAATAGTCTTTATGTTTATGCATTTTAATTTATTTTAATATGTATATTGATGTGAGAGAGTGACACTTGGATTGTAATAAAACATGACTCTCACAGGTACACTCCGGTTCCCGAGGTCCAGTGCCCAAGGGATTGTTCCCTTGGGGGCCTCGATGGTTTTGATGCTTTTCCGTTCTTTATTTTATTTTTATTATTTTGTGTGAATGAGCCTTAGCCATAGGAGTTGCTTGCTCGTAGAGTTAGGTCCAAACACCCTAATATATTTGCATGTACCTATAGTTCGCTTTGGACCTAGATCAAACTCTAAACAGTCGCCTCGCCATCTTCGAGCCTACGCGCCGCGAGCTCACCCTGCCAAGCGTTTCTCCTGAACTCGATGTGTCGAGAGGAGGAGGGGTGAGCCTAGACCGGACTCCTGGATTGAAGATCGGCTAGCGACTTGTGGTGCTTCACGATAACAGCAATTACTATCCTAGGGCGATTTCTTCGGTTTGCATTTGCATATAGAATAGGTTTCAAATTCTGTTATGCATCCCGCATGGAGAGAGACGGGAGGCACTGTAAGTCTTCTTACTTGGCATGCATCATCGTTTTCCGACTTGCATGGCTTTTCCGATCTCCTCCCTCTGTTTTTGCCAACCTAGGATGCTTAATGAAAATTGGAACCTCGATAGGCACGTGTATTAAAAATACCCAAAAAAAAGTGATAACCTAAATAAAATAGGGACTGTTAACTATATGGGACCTAAAAATAAAACATACTGGATTTCCTTGTCTTGGGGAGAGCAACCCCCTCATGTATGCGTTTTAAATTGCTTACGTACACACTAAGGAGTAGAGCCCAAATCCCATCAAGCCTCCTAAGTGTTTGTATAACTTTGTGATTCTCACCGCACTCTAAAACTGAAAAGATAAATGACTGTCACTTGACGGTCTTCACTGTGTTGAGTAGGTGAATTGGGGGTTTGCCTTGCTTATTGGTTGTGACTTGGAGTCCGTTAGGTTTCCATTCATCATGTGAGTAGTCGGTCCCGCCCGTGTGAGTCATGCATTTTTCATCTTTGAGTCTCTTTATCTCTCTTATACATATACCTCTTCATTTGCATTAAGTCGTGATATTGGAGTTTGAGCTCAATCATTTCTTCGCCAAGTCCATACGTTCCCGACATCTTCTTCATCACCTTATTCGTATCCACTGCACCATTCCCATCTTCTCCGGTTGGAGGAGAGCCTGCTCTTAGGACCACCATTTTGACGGTGTTCCCGCCCTGTGTGGAACACCCAATTTTGTCTATGTCTCGATCTTCTTGCCCGCCCTCCTCGGCCCCTCTGTTTCACTCTTATATCACTGTGATATTGGCACGCAAGCTCAATCAGCTTCCCCACTTCATTGTGTTATCCTTCTTATCCATCTTCCTTGTGTCCCTCGTATCACCTCTCCCTTTACCCGGGAATGCTGTGCACATCGATAGCCCGCATCGAGGATTCCATGATCACCTTGATTATCTGTGTAAGACGGGCCAATGATGTTGAGGTTACTGAGAGTAATTTGGTGGATTTGACTTTGGATACATGCATACGAGCGTATTGAGGATTTTTTATGATACATAGAGCATAGGTGTGATGCACTATTGAGGAATTTTAGTTCTCGCACACCGGATTGAGGATGTGAGATGATGCGATGACTTGGTGATGATTTCATGAGTATTGATTGATCTATCTATTTTGAGGTTCCACCATCTTGATATTGAGGATTGACTGATTATTCTAATTTGGACCGTCTGATAAGGGTGTGTGGACCCTGCATGATCTCTCATCTTCCTGATTGACCCATCCTTGATTTCCTGACTCTCTAATCCACCCTGGCACTTAGAGGATTCCTGACTATTTTTCTTGCCATCTCAGCTCACTGGATTGACCCAAGGGATGTTTGGTGAATGACATGATTATTTGCTCCCTTGCATGATCTTATGCCCTCCAAATGATTGAACGATTTATTGCTTTTGAGGACCTGAGATGACTTGCCAGCATTCCCATGACCTACATTGATCTAGCTCGCATTCCTCCCCGAGGAATATCTGCGGGAGAATGCGATAATTTCTAGGACTGCGGTTTCATTCACTGCTTGGGTCGCCATTGTGATGGGACCTGGAACCGAGTCAGATGATATACTTGATTGGCCTCCCCCTGTGATTGTGTACCCGACCTGTCAGTACACGAGGCCAATGGACGGATTTCTCTCCTTGATGGTCCTCGCAAGGATGAGCTCTTTTCTGATTATTCCTTGACTAGCTTGCAGTACTCTCCGAGGACTATCTGCAGGAGACTGCGACACTCTCTTTACGCTCGGTTCCCACTGCTGACTGTGTCTCCGATCTACGGAGCACGGAATCGAGTCATCTGATATACTTGATTTCTGGTCCCATCTTGAGTTGCCTATCCTATCTGTGGATCATGGGACCCATCTGATTAGACTCCTTTGAGTCTGCTCGCCTTGACGGTCCTCGTAAGGTTGAGTTTCCGATTTCTGCTATTTTCATGCCTACTTGACAGTACGTTCAACGAGGGTTATCTGCGGGACGCTACCACACTTTCTTAATTTGTCAGTCTCTTCTGCTGGTAGCCGATCTGTCGCCTACCGAGACCGTCTTTGTGATCCGTTTGATGGATTAGGCTCCTTCGAGCCCGCTCACCTTGACAACCCTCGCAAGGGTGAGCTTCTGTTCTGATTATTCATTGACTAGCATGTATTACTCCCCGAGGGTTATCTGCGGGAGAGTACATCATTTTATAGGTACGCAGCTTTATTTCTGGTGTCTCCCATTTGGTGGAGCATGTAGCCGGGACTTTTGATTTATGTACTCGGTCTCCTCCCTGGTTGTGTCTCCTCTCTGTTGGAGCACGGAGCCGAGTCTTCTGATTATTCTTCGATTCTGCTCACCTTGAGGACCCTCGCAGGGTTGAGCCATGACTTGTAGTATTCGGTGTGTCTCCTGTGACCTTCCGACCTCATGACCACCGAATACCATGATGTCTCTTGATCCTTACCTTTCCATATCTTACTGAGACTCTGATTGACCGGAGGAGTCTGTACTGCTCTTTCTTTCTCCCGGTCTTACGGTATCGGCTCCGTTCCCTCATGTTGACCCTATGAGCCGATTAACTACTTCATGCGACCGGACCCGATATCTATCCTTTCGACCTATTGTCTCCGGTAGCTGACACCCACTTGATTAGAGATTCAGGTGTATTTTCACCTTCTGACTGCGTCCTCGTTCTCACAGGAAGACGATGATGAGAGCACGGTAGTCGCTTACCAGATACCGTCCTGTACTTCACTAGTTTCTTCACCACTTGTATATATGTGTGCCCTAGATCTATCACCATATCTTTGTGTCTACACTTAGGACGCACCTTGTCCTAAGTATAGGGGGCACACACCGAGTTGTTCTTTCCTTGTGCAGTTTCGTCACTCCTGTTGTTGTCTATACTTAGGGATATCTCACCCTAAGTATAGGGGGAGTGATGCGTATATTCTCCACGATCTTTTCATCAATCTGTATTCTTTTCTTCTTTTCTTCTTCATATTTCTTTATCTAAATAAAAGGTGTCGCCCCTTTGTGTCAGTTTCCTGTACTTAGGACGTACTTTGTCCTAAGTATAGGGGGAGTGCACCCTTGATTTGTTCAATGATCTCTTTATTCCCACCCTTGACCCTCCCTGCTTTGTGTACAGTCTGCTATACTTAGGATTACTTGATCCTAAGTATAGGGGGGACGGTCAACTTCTCATTCGTTCATCTCTTATTCGTATATTCTTTAGACTTGTCTATACTCAGTACGAGTTATGTCTTCTCTTTCTCTTTTCCGATCTATGAGGACATAGCTCAAGCTAAGTATAGGAGGGTCGTATATACTATGTATATACTTTCGCCATAACTCGTACTTTTATATTCTCTTAATAATATGGCTAATAACTCTTTAAATTCGTTAAAAACCCTTAATAAAAAGATGTGATTATTCCTCAAATTCTTTTTGTATTTACTGATTAATAAATCAGGTGAAAATATGTTTTTGCAAAATGTTTGAAAAATAGTTTGAAAATCTTTGTGAAAATTTATTGAAAACTATTTTGAAAACGTTTTGTTACATGTTTTCAACCTTTGTAAAAATGTGTGGTTTGTAAAAATTTATTTTCTTTATGTGGAATAAAATGTTTGAAAAATGATTTGCAAATGGTTTGAAAAATGGTTGCAAAAATATTTTGAAAATCTATATATACTGTTTTGAAAAACCTTTGCAAAATGATTTTCAAATGTGTGTACATGTTTGTAAAAATGTTTGTAAAAATTATTTTGGACTATAGTTTTCAAAAATTGTTTGAAAAATTTGTGTCAAATAAGTTTGAGGAATAGATACATCTAATAAATAAAAAATAATAAAAAAATAATAAATAATAAATAATAAAAAAATTATTAATAAACAAAATTCTTTAATAAGTGTACATATATACCTATAAATAAAAAACTAAATTGTAAATGCTGAATTCTTTGTAGATAAAGCAACACACCCGTGTAAATAGATGTATATATGTTACTTTAAGTGCCAAAATTGTTTTATTTTGCAAAAATTCTTTGTGTAAAATTTTTTTTCTTTGTTTCAAATTCTTTGAAAAATTGCATTATTCTTTGCATATTTAGCATTTGCATAGCATTCATATTCTTTGATTGAGCTTGATGATTGAACTAGTCCAATAAAGTCGAAGATTGGAGCTTGGTTGGACCTTACCGCACCTAACTGCACTGGAACCTTATGGGAACTAGGTTAAGGTACTTCAAGTCGATTCAGACTTAATTCTTTGAGAAAGCATGGCTAGGTTCAAGTCACCTCAGTGGACTAACTAGAATTTTTCGAAACACACATATGACTCTTGTCGGCCGTGGCCTAACTTGGACACTTGCACCTTTCACTTGGCTCAACTCAGTTGGAGTGGTGAGGGGGTTGGATTTGCCAGTCTGAGACGCACACGGGTGGAAACATTCATCCTCGTCTAGGGAGGGAAGTGCACCCCAACCTGGTCCAGTTTCAATGAAGTCAAATGACAGGAGAGTGTGGGTTGCGATAAAGCTTCAAAAGAGGGATAGTCTTCTGGCTCAAGAGGAAAAAGTCCTTATGTAAATGCTGCTGTAAATAGTATGTTGAAAAAAAAGAAAAAAAGAAAAACTCCAAAAAAGTGGACATGCTTGTAAAATAAAAAAAATAAAGTGCCTGCCGGAGTATGTATATATGTTGTATAGAAAATAAGCAAGCTTGAGCATCAAAGTTATACCATGTGAGCCTGCAGCTGGATGACTTGACTACACTGGTCTTGCATCCCAGATAGGTGGCTACACTGGCTACCGTCCATTCTTTTCCTCCCCCTCCTCTTGAGTTGGATGCCACTTGAACTTAGAAGGGAATACCCCGCTCCTCGACGGTAGAGGGCTGGATTGGGGAATCATTGGGTTGTCATTCTGGAGAAGCTAGTCTCTTTGTCATCTCAGTTGGGGAGAGCCACTATCACTTACACTGTACAAGTCAGCTTCATAGTCATAAGGGTTTGCGTATGACGTAGGCTAGTTCTGACCTGTCTATTGAGGGAATTTGAACCGAGTTCTGTGACTCTCGAAGGCTGTTGTGTTTTAAATTTGGTTCCCAACTAGGTTCCACACACATTCTCACACCAAGGTCTAACCTGAGCTCCAAACTTTGATTTTGTACAGATGAGTTTAATAATCATGATCAATTCAATTTATTCTTTGAATTCTTTATTTTTGCTTTTTCTTTTCTTCTTATTCTTTATTCTTTTTGTACTTATTGCATAAGTATTTGCTAGGGACTAGCAAAGGCAAGTATAGGGGGGTGATGAATCTCCATTTCATCACCTTTATTCTATCATTTTGGCCTTAAAAATCCCAGCAAATGCATGTAAATATCATCAATTTGTTCATAATAGCATTCATTATTTATTGTATTAAATGTACATAGAATAAGGTTTTTAATGCCAAAATTATAGAATAAAGAGAAGAAAAGAAAAAGGAATAAAATATTGCAAATATTTTATGACCCGAACCCCAAGACCAAAGCCAACATGGAATTGGTCGACAAGGAATAAAGTAGGGGGAGATAAGGGCCCATAATACAATAAATACCTCATTTATTTATTCACTTATTTATGCATTTTTGACACCTATTTTGTACATAATTATTTATTCATCAAATAAAGAAACTTTGTATATAAAAGTTGTAGATAATAATGTAAATAAAAATACAAAATTGAGTTTGTACAAAAATAATACACAATGTGCATTTTATACTCAGAATAAAAAGCCAAAATCTCAACTTCACAGACCCGTATCTTGCAAATAAAAACTCCAAATCACCCAAACTCACCTTTAATTGTATATAGCCTTCCATGAACTATTTAATAAAATTGGTTTCAGAATTTTTGGAATTCATCTGTAGAAGTTAGGTTTTTGGCCCACCTTGTATATAGGACTGATTAAAATATTCATTTTATTCAATATTTATTATTTCTATAAATTTATATTTTTAGAAGGTTGTAAATAATGTAGATAATACATGTACATATTGAAATTTAAAGAAAACCAAAAAAGAATTTGTAAAATAAAATAAGTCTATAAAATACATAGACAAAATACCTATGCTACCTATATGTATATAAATAAAAAGGAATTTTATTCTTTTATTCTTTATTCATCTATATTTTTAGAATAATGTATGTATTATATATAACTTATTGAAAATACAAATTCAAAATAAAAACAAATAAAATTCATTAAATAAATAAAATGTATATAATATAGGTAAATACCTATAAGTATACCTACATATTACATAGACCTATTTATTTAAACATGTAAATAAATTCATAAAAATTAAATAAAAATATATTTATACTCATAAAAATAAGTTATAAATGTATAAAATAAGAAAATAAAATAATAAAATAAAAATAAACAAAATAAAAATAAATACATATAAATACACTTATAAATACATCATTAAAATAAATTCATAATAAAACACATCAAAAAAAATAAATAAAAATCATAAATAAATAATACATTAATTAATAAATATTTTTTATTTTATAATCAAAATTAAATAAGGTCATTTATTATGACTAAGTAATGAGTCAAATTTGTGCAGACGTGGACCAATAGGATTCCAGCATTCGTTGACCTCGGTCAACTCAGCCATCAGCCTCACCAGCCCGTCAAATCTGTCAGACATGGCGTTTTCTCCAAAATTTCCCAATCGACCCGTCGCTCTAATGACATCGGTCCCTTCACGGAAATTACTCCCAAAACAACCCTTATACACGCCCATAGCTTGTTTCCCCTGTATATAGCTTGGATTCGTTATTTTTGGCCGGTCAATAAGGGCTCCCATTATGTTCGAAAATAAATCAGCCTCTAGCCCGTCAGATCTGTCAAACCCCCCGTCTTCTCCCATTTTTCCCGGGTGCCCCGTCCATCGATCGCCTTTGCTTCCTTCACAAGAAATGCTCCTAGTACATTGTACATACACGCCCCCATGTTAGATCTAATGTATATATCACCGATTCCTTATTATTTGCCGGTCAATAAGGGCGCATACACATGTTTATAAATAACCCATCTTCCTCCTCCAAATTTTTTTGGCCATTTCCCTCACCCTAGAGCTCCCACCTTCGGCCTAGTGTGCATCCATGTGACAGGTGGAGGTCCCCTGAAGGTTGTGGAAGCTTGCGGAGGAAGGAGATGCGCCCACGGCGGCGCTCCGGCAGTCGTCCTGCTCCCTGGAGTTTTTCCAGATATAAGAACTGCGCACTTACTTTCTTAGGTAGATTTTTATTCCCACTTTTCATTCATGTCTTTTATTTTGCATCTAGATCATTAGAATAGCCTAGATTAGTTAAATCGAAGTTCGCCGGAGCTCTGCTCCGGCGACTTCGCCACCGTGTTTCCGACCGTTTCCCGACTCCCTTTCGCCTTCATTTCGATCCCCTACGCATTCTCCACTTCCCAGCCACCCTGTCCAATCGGATTCACACCTGGATCCGCGAATCGAAGCCTCAACTCTGCCGCTCGCCGGAGGCTTCGCCACTTCGCCCCTTTTAATGCTAACAGCTTCAATTTCAGGTCAAGGGTGAAGCCCTCGAGCCATGTGGACTTCTTGTGCAGGTTAGGTGCGTTGAAGAGCACCAGGAGACGATTCACATGCTGGCGGAGGTACCTGGAGCTCCGTTTCTTCCCCGAGCTCGTGGCGGCGCTCCAGCGTGCCTTCGGCTGATCTAGACCCTCCAGAAGATAGAGCAACCCTCCACGAAGCTTTTGGGACCTTCAGGTGCGGCGAAGACCGGCGGAGGAGCGAGATCTGGCCGGAAGAAGTTCACCCCGGCGAGCTTGCTTCCCTGTTCTTGCACGTGAGCTCCCCGCCGTTGGATGAAGACGAAGGCCCAGGTTGAATCACAGACGTCCGATCTTCCAGAGCCCAGACCGTTGAATCACGCGAGTGATCTAATCTCAGACGTTGGATCGTGAACCGTCATCGGCTCACGTGGAGGTGCCACGTGGATTAGTGGATGAAGATCAGCCGTTGGATCCAACGCCTTTGGGGTAAATTGCAAAACTAGCCCCTGCTTTTTTTGTATTTAGTTTCTAATGCTATAAATAGTTTTTAACGTTGTAAATAAATTGTGATTTTTGCTGAAAGGACCCTGAGGTTTATAGAATTACAAATAGGTCCTCCCGCGCCTCACGTGCAGTTCCACGTGAGGCGCGTGAATTTTGCACTTCAACCCTGGCGATTTTTGTTAATTGTAAATTAACCCCAGAACTTTAAATAAATGTTTATTTCTATAGGTATTTTTGCACCGATGCCCCTGGTACTTATTTTATTTGCAAAAATGCCCCTGCCAGGCTGTTTAAATTTTGTGTCTTTTATCTATCTAGTAAAAATACCTATGAGGCTTCTAAAAATCCAGAAAGATTAGGATAGATGTTTCATGTGATGCCCTTGCACGCCCATATTTTATTTCACATTTTTTTGCATTTTTCCTAATTACTAAAAATGAAAAAGGAGCCCTTTTTGTACTGTTCAAATTAAAAAATACAAAAAAAATACAAAATGTTTTTGAAAAATTACAAAAAAATTATATATGGCATATTTATATACATATTGAGTCCAGAAATAAAAAAACCCTAAAAATATAAAAAGAAAAATAAAAAAAATCAGAAAGCTCCAAAATCCAACAAAAAATAGAAAAATCCTTAAAAAACCCCAAAAATATATTTTTCTCATTTGTAATTATCTATATATTATTATTAATGTATTAAAATTAATTTGGGTAATTTTGGAGTTTATTTTATAATTTTAAAACCCAAATTATATTCGGCTATTTAATTAGTCCTATATTAAGGACATTTCTTTGAAATTGAAAATACATAAAAAATAGAAATATTCCAGAAAAATAAAAAAAATATAGAAAAATAAAAAATATTATATCTATATATTGTAAGCATTTATATCTATATATATCCATATATTGTACTACTTCTCTCTCTCCTCTTATATATACCTCTTTATATACATATATATATATATTATATAATTAAAAATTATTAAAAGAAAATAAAAAAATATAAAATATAAAAACAAACTAAAAATTATAAAGAAAATTTAAAAAATTATAAAATCCAAAACCCACAAAAACAATAAATGGACATGAACAATGGATTGAATAAATTATACAACACATACATTCCCTTCGCCTCCCAGTGTTCGACCTCTACCTGTACTTACACCTATACACATTTACATGTAGAGTTATAATAAATTTTAACTCCACATTTTTGGATATTCATTGCATATATTTATCGTGGGTTAATTGTTGATTGATCGAGGTCTTTTATCGGTCGCCTCAGCGACTGCGTTCCCGCTTTGTGTGGAATGCAAGACTGATGGAAAATCTCAGTCATCAGTAAGCCATCTTGTTCTTCTTGAGAGAGAGAGAGTATTTAGTGTGAGGGCTCTCGACAGTGAGGGTGGGATTCGATGATCCATTCTCCTCCTCATGGTGGTCAATATATAGGCACGAAGCCCTCGCTTAGTCCGCCCCTCCCTCACATCCAACGGTTATGGTCTCCCTCGAGACATATCCTCGTCGCAACCGCTGGAGGTAGTTGCTTGATCACATGGTCACCGAGGCCATTCTACATCTCCTACTTGACTGTAGTTGTCAAAGCTTGTATGCTCCAACTATTTGTATAGTGCATAGAGATGTCTACAATGAGATTCATCATTCATGGAAACCTCTTCCTTGACTAACAAATTCCTGAGTTTCATTAAACTAACATGTTTAATGTATGTGCTAGTTACTACTCCCTTAGTTAGGGAATCGACTAACATATCATGTGTAGGTACATAGGTTATCGTTATTTCTTGTTTCGCTACTATATCTTGTATATATTGATATTGGATTTCAATGTGCTTTCCTTTAGACTTAGACACACAATTGCTCAAACTTGTTGTAGCTTAATTATCACAATATATTTCAATTGGTCTTTTGACCTAATCCATGCTTAAGTTTTTCAGAAAGCGTTTAATCCATACCGCAAGTAGTGTATTCTATCTCATGTGTATGTCTAGATATACATTCTTGTTTCTTGCCACCCCAAGAAACGGATACTCCACTAAACATGAAAAGGTAACCTGATGTAGATTTCCTATCACCCACATCTCCTCGAAAATCAGTATCGGAGTATCCAACTACCTCAAGTGATTCAGCTTGATAGCAGTTCCTTTTAGATAAAAAATCCTCTTAACAACTTCTTAATGTGCTGATTCAGAATTTCTTTGATATCTACTAACTAAGCTAATTGGATAAGTCAAGTGAGGTCGAGTGCACATCAATGCGTACACCATACCTCTCACTGCTTGTCCATATGGAACTTCTAAATGTTTCTACCCTTTTCCAAGACATTGACTCTTACTGAGTTTCTTTCCAATCACAAGTGGTGTAGGATCTTGAGTGCTATTCTACATTCCAAATCTCTTTAATACAGTGTGTAAATATTTTTCTTGACTAAGACTCAATGTCCTTTAATCTCTATCTCTAGTAATTTGAATCCCTAGATTATATGATGTTTCGCTCATGTCCTTCATCTCAATTTCATGGCTCGGTTTCTCTTCAATTTCATTGAGAATTCCTATGTCATTACACACAAGTAGAATGCCATCCACATACAATGATGTGATAGCAAACTTTCTCCCACTCTTCATGACACATACACAATTATCCAACTTATTTGCAATAAATCCAAATTGGATAACTTTCTCAAGAAGTTTAAGATACAATTGTTGTGAAGACTATTTTAAGCCATATAATAACTTTCTTAACTTATAAACTCTTTTCTCCAGACCTTCCATATGAAATCCATTTGCTTATCGTATATAAATCTCTTCTCTTAATTCTCCATTAAAGAAGAGTGTCTTCACATACATTTGCATAATTCCAAATCCATATATGCAACTATAGCTAAGATCATCTTTATCATGCAATCTTAGCAATCAGAGAGTAGGTTTTCGAGAAGTCTATTTCTTCTTGCTGAATATAATCCTTGGCAACTAATCTTGCTTTGTATTTATCAATAGTACCATTAACTTGGTACTTTTTCTTGAATATCTACGTACCTCATATAGATTTCCTACCTTCTAGCAAATCACATAACTTCCATACACCATTTCACTCAATTGAGTCCAACTCATCCTTCATGGAGGCCGTCCATGATTCTGACCCATGCAAAGCCATTGCTTCAAAGGATATGTGATATGTACAATACGTTAAATCCTCATCTATGGTAAAACATGATGCTCACACCCATAGAAATGATCACCTTCCATCCATGCGGGTTGTGTTCTGGGTCTCTTATCATCGATTATACTCATGGGTTGTGTGGGTTCACCCACTTCCTCTAAGGATCATCATTATTCATTGGTTCATTCTCTAGGTGTAGATGATCATTATCATCTACTAATTTATGTCTTATCTCTAAGGCGTCCTCATTATCCTGTAGTATAATCAGAGGATCTTGGTTCTCTACTTCATGCACCTTATCCTGATGATTTTCAAGGAAGGTAGCATCACGACTTTCAATCAGACTTTTTGATTCACGGAAGAACCTACAACCTCTGGAATGTTCACTATATCCAATAAATTTGTAGTTTTATGTCTTACAATCTATCTTGTCTTTAGATGACTCGGTACAAAGACATGTGCAACACATCCTCATTTTCGGAGATGACCCAACTCGAGTTTCCTGCCATTCCAAATTTCACATGACGTTGATTCTGTTGAGATGGTGGGGATACTATTCTATATGAAGCTAGTGGTCCATATTGCATCTCTGAAAATTCCTTGAGAGTCCTGAGTGTGACAATATACACCTAACTGCATTCATCAGTGTTCTATTCTTTCTTTTAGCTACAACATTTTGCTGTGGTATATAAGGCATTGTGGTCTGCCTACAAATGCTTGCTTGAATATAGTACTCAAACTCCTTTGAGGTATATTCTCATCCTCTATCATTCCTAAGGATATTAATTAGTTTTCCATATTTTATTTCTACTTCTATCTTATATCTCTTAAATGTTTCAAAGGCTTCTACCTTTCTTCTTAAGAGTTAGACATAAGAGAACTTAGAGTAATCATCAATGAAAGGTATTCCTTTATTTCTATGTGTATTAACGCTCAATGGTCCGCATATATATGAATGTATTAAGTCTAATAATTGCTTTGGTCGAATACCCATCGAGAAAGGTTTTCTTGTCATTTTACCTGTCAAGCAATATTCACATGGCTATGTTGTTGTACCTGTAATCTTAGGAAAATGATCAAATTTGATTATTTGATCCATTTTTGAATTTCTTGGATGATCTAGTCTCATGTGACATAAATAATAATTCGATAAATAACATAGAAAGTACTCAGAAACAACATTCATTGATTCCCTAGAACTTATTACAAGAAGACAAAATAGGTCATGCTCGAGTACAAACTTTCCCATGACATAGATCTTCTTATTCTTTCCTATGGATACATGCTTATTATAAAAATGAACTTCAAAATTTTTCATGAGTAGAACTGGAACAAATATGAGGTTCTGATGTATTCCTGAAGCGTATAGTATATCATGAAGTACCATTATACTATTAGTATCGCCCAGATCAAGCATGTATGTCCCAATACCTTCGACATCCAAGTACATGTTGTTCCCCATGATGATCACCTCTTCTCTTTTCTTCAGTTCCTTGAAGTCTACTAGCCCCTCCTTCATCTCGATAATGTGGTGCGTTGCACCATAGTTAATCCACCATATGTCGCAGTCCGTGACTGTAGAGTTGCAATCCATGACAACTGCGAATTCATTTCTTATTCTTACCTTTGTTTTGAGCTCTTTAGAATTTCCTAGCTTCTTCTTGTTGGGGTAATTGACCTTGAAATGGTAATATTTGCTACAACCATAGCAGGAGCCATGTGGGTATTTCCCATCTTTTCCCTTGAAATTCTCTTTAGATGGTCCTAGTCTTGTTTGAGTGCACCATATGTGTTTCTTCTTCCTCGATTGTTAAAGATCTCAACTTTCAGTCTTTGTTTCAAGAGGTCCTACTCAATTATCAGTTGGGCATATAGATCCGTCACACTCTTGATGTTGCCCTTAATCCTCAAGGATTGGTAACTCAGAAGATCAGGGATCCGAGCATTTGATCATGGAGGACAAGTGGTGTCCGACAAGATGGATCCAGCAATCGTTGTATCGGCACCTCTCTCGGCTCTCGGAACCCAATCAACCAAATAGATAGATCAACAATCAGCCCATAATATGAATAAAAAATGAGGAACACGTGGGGTGAAATTTATTATACCCTACAAATGATGTATAGTGATAAGTAGTAGGAGTCAAACCATTGAGAGTAAACTGGATAGGTCTAATTATTATCTATTATTAATAATAAATAATATTATGTTTTGTACTTTTTCTGCCTTTTTTTTTATTTTTGTGTATTTGTGATTTTATTTAATTTTTATGAATTTTTATTTCTTTTATATCTTTTTATATTTTTTGAATTTTTTATTTTCTTTTAAATTTTGCAAAATTTTAAATTCTTTTTTAAGATATAACATATATATCAGTAATAAATATATACGATATATAATAAATAAATATATAAAAATAGGAAATATATATATAGGATCCTTTTTATTTTTAAAGGTTATATATATATATCAAGTGTTTATAATTACTATTACTAATAATATCGAGTATATAGGTAATATAATATATACAGTCTAGATAGGGTCTTGTAATTTTATATATAGCTATATATAGTCAAAATTTACAAAATTATTTTTTTTGTTTTTTAATATTTTATCTATTTTCTATATATTTTTGCTAATTTTTATTTAGTTTAAGGTATTACAAATATCAAAATAAAGATATAATAAATAGACCGGATTATTTTGGGTATGAAAAATAGATAAATAGTCCAAAAATTCTCAAAACTATTTTAGCCTATACTATATAATATAAAAAATATATAGTGAAAAACTATTTTTGGAATTTTATAAAATTTTATTTATTTTTATAGTTTTTAGGGGTTTTCAATTTTTAGTGTTTCCCTTTTATATTTTTTGTGACTTTTGGCCTGGCATTAGAATATATAGTAATATACAATATATAGTTTTTTTTCCAATTTTAAAATATGTTTTATTTTTTTTGGTTTTTTATATCTAAAGAGGGAATGAATAGCTTCTATTCTTTTTAATAAATAGAAAAATACAATAAATACTAAAACAAAAATATAGACGAATATCAACACCAGACTAAGCATCTACAATAAATTTCCATAAATTTTAAAGCATGTGAGTTATTTAATAAAAATAGAAAAGCATAAATAAAAATATACAGATTAGAAGGGGTGTTTTTGTAATAAAATATATTACAAGGTCTCTTGATAAATATTCTTGAATCTGTACACTATTTTTACAAATTTTAAGACTAAAGTAAATAAATAAAACCCACAAGGGTTTTCTCGCAAATAACACAACGTTTTATGTGACACAACACGTGAGGCGTAGGGTCCTCTATGTTATTTCTAGGGAATAAGATGAGGTCTTTGCAATTTTTACAAAAACTATTAAATAGAATTAATATGTACAGATACTAAGAAAAATAAAATACAAACGTATGAGGGGTTTCTAATAAGTTTACTCCATAAAAGCACGATCGGGTGCTTCTCCTTACGTCGCGTGGCTCAATCAAAGGTGGATGGATGCTCTGATTCATCTCGGACCCAACGGTTGAAATAAGACCTGGGGAGATGCTTGATCCGACGACTCTAAGCTACCCTGGAAGAACGTTAAAGCTCTTAGATGAGCTTTGATTGTTGAATCCGTATGTCTTTGGCCTCCTCCTCCTCCTTCTCATTCGACGAGTTCAACACGTTCCTAGAGGCCTTCCGTGTCTACAGGTCACACTAAATGGGCCTGGGACCCATTGGAGGGTCTTAGAGATCTGATCGCCTGGAGCTTCTAGTTTGAGCTTCGACTCAACTCCAGGAGACTCGTGGAGGTCTAGATCCTACACAAATTACTCCCCGACTCGAGGCGAATGTGCTCGGCCAGAGGATGAAGCTGGATGCGTAAGAGAAAGGAGGGCGGGTAGATCGGATGATTGGCAGAGAGAGGAGCTCAGGGGATCAGATTCTTCCAGGATCCGAGGTCAAATTATGGGGGTTTCGCGGAGAAAATGTACAGGATTGCAGATGGAATGACAGGCAGATCGGAGACAATCAGGGAGACGATGATTTTGAGTTGGAGCTTAAGGCTCCATCTTTCGAAGAATCTAAAATTATGCTAAGATAAGCCTTAATTTCTTAAACTGAAGATTACACTAAGCTGTAGGAACTAAATGCTGTTAACAGGATCATCAATACATATCTTAAATAGTAATTACATGGATACAAATGAATTAAAAGAGAAGCATTACATATTAATGTCATGATAATCACGCATTTCCCATTTATTTTCCGATTACAGAATGCAAATAGGAACCGATTAATAAAGCAAAAACATGAATTAGGGTGAGATCAAGGAAAGGTAAAGTAATAAATAATTTGCAGCAAATAATAAGATAAATATATTAGATTAGAAATCATTGAAGCGTCCATGTAATGGACTGTCCTTGGAGAAGATATCGGCCCTACAATTCCGGTGCATAGGGTATTGACGATCTACTCCCAGGATACGATGGCACACGATATTCGTCTGTGCACACCAACAAGATCGTCCTCGAATGTACCTCAGAGAACTGTAGCCGAGAGAACGAGGAACATGTTCGTCCACGAGAAAGGAAGAATGAAAACAAAGTCAAGGCGTCGTGAGAAGGGTTTTCTTTCGAGTGTGTAAGAAAACAACGTCGAGGAAGGGGTATAAAAGGAAGCTCGTGCGCCCTAGCACCCATACTGGCTGGGAAAGAACTAACTGCGGGATTGGGTCAGTCTCTTGGGAGCATCGGGTTCCTACCAACTCGCTTAATCGCTCTTATAGACTGATTGATCACCTAAAATAAAATTGACAAGATTAACGACCGATCCTTTACGGTCATCAGCTCAATGTTATGTAGGTGAATAGGGGGTTTGACTTCTTATCTTATTTGATTTCCAGATCTCATCGGCACTTATCCCTACATCACAATGATGGGAAGGAGGTCCCTTAGGCTGCCTTTGACAACACCAATCTCGAGCGCTCCTCCCCACTCATCTAGGGCTGTTTCAAAGAGCCCATACCTGCTCTCAGAACCCGCATTCGATACCACCCTATTCCCCCTCGACCACCCTTCTCCCACTAGTCCTGAGGTGCCCGATCAAAGGCCAACATAGATTCATGTTCATTTGACGACACCTGAGTTTGGGTCTTTTGCCTTTGTAGAGACCCGCGAGATGGCCAGCAGCGACGGATGCACCGATGAGTAGCCCTAGAGTTCTCCCTATGTTATCGATCAGGGCGCCATCAATAAACACTCCTAGCCTACATGGAGATGATGCAGAGACAGATTAGAAATCAAGGAGTATTTATGGTAGAGGTGTGTAGAGAGTTAGCACAGATGCGAGCCGACAAAGGAAAGCTGCAACGACCAGTCAGTGGAGAGTTACCAGTAGCTGGAGGAGGAGAAGATGGACACCTGGAGGATCAGATAGAGCCAGTTAGACAACCACGACCGATGAGGTAGTTGCACAACCCTGGTGCAACCCTTACCCATCGCTGGATCTAGCTGCCTGAGATTCTAGGCGACTTCAAGCTCGACCCCCAGACGATCCAATTACTGCCCAAATTCCATGGGCTAGCCACCGAGGAGACGCATTTGCACCTGCAAGAATTCAAGATGATATGCAGTACAGTCCACGATAGATTCGTGGACGAGGACACCATCAAGTTGATGGCATTCCCTTTCTCCTCGGTCGACAGAGCAACCTACTAGCTGAAGCATTTAGGGAGATATGCTACTACTTGGGAGCAACTCCAGACTAAGTACTTGAACAAGTACTATCCACTCGGCCAGACCAATGCAGCTAGAGCACTGATTAACAAGTTCATAATGATCCCCAATGAGCAGTTTCATGAGGCATGGGATCGATTTTGTGAGTTCATCGACCGGTATCCACACCATGAGATATCACAATTCTGATGAGCGCCCAATAAATACGGTTCAGGAAATCAATAATCAAAGTTCGTTGCTACCCGGATCACAAGGCACAATCAACGAGAAAAAGAGAAACCACATAATCGAATGATAAAACAATCAAGCACACAAGACAATGTCAGCAGTCTCCGCTATTTATTTTAACCTGGTATAGCAACTAGGGTCGAACACCAGGAGCACGAGAAATCCTACAAAGTAGTTGAAATTCAGAAAATAAAATGCATATTTTTATCGGTTTTAGTTTTGCAAATTTTTATAGTTTTTAATAAAGGAATAAAATCAAGCAACTAAGTAAACAAGACACACAACAAACTTTGTGAATACTTAGCCTAGAAATGCTCAAAAATTAAGATAAAAATATTTTTGGATTTTTCAAATATTAAAGTATTTTTTATAATTTTATTAGATTTTTCTGATGTTTTTGCGATTTTCTAAAATTCAAACAAGGGATAAACATACAAACATTGCACAACCAGGGCAATATTACAAGTTAAAAATAATCACAATGCCCTAATGTCTTAGGGAGCAATTTTATGATAAACTAGATAAAAAGAGCAACAAACAAGAACTGAAATTGTATTTGTGTGATTTTTTAGGATTTTATATGATTTTTATAGGTCTTTTGTAAATTTTAAGGGTTTTAAGAAGGATTTCAAACAAAACTTGAAGAGAAGATAAAGCACATAAAAGTACACAATCAGATTTTTTTATAGAAATTTAAAGGGATTTTTCGAATTTTATATATTTTCTAAAATAGACAGAACACTTTTTTAGGGTTTTTGATTTTTAGAAAATATCAAATGACACCAAATTAATCCAAAGAAATTACAATAAATATTATATATTAGCATGAGCTGACAATACGTTTTATAGAATTTTTGGAATCAATTTGGCGTTTATTTGATCAAAAATGTGCTAGACAAGTCACAAGGACCTACTTGCAATTAAAAAGAACTTTTAGGCCAAAAATTACACATGAAGAATGCTCAAGGTTAAAGTTGCAAAATGCCTAGTTAATTCACGCATATGCCCAATAAATCATGCATAGGGGTATAGATGCAAATATCAGAAAGTTTCCATTCGTCAATTAATAGTGCACACTCTCAAGATATAACATGCAATAAACCCACAAAATCACGTGATCATGCACGTGTCACAGATTCGGAGGGATGAAAATGTAAATAGTAAAACTACGAGGTCCAATATGCAGAATGTCTGAACTACAACTTTTATTTAATAAACTAAATAGACTAAATAGAGAAGTATGAGGGGGTGAAAAAGTAATTTTCCCCTGCAGGGACAGGTGGCGCGTGTGGGAAGGGTTGTGATCGTACGGCTTTGATCACTGCAATTGGCACATCAGACGGTGAAGAGGCTGTCACGGACGTGTGGTCGGATCTGACTCGTCAGCACTGATCTAACGAGAGCATCAGCCTTTTTGTCGGGCGGATGTGATGCAAACTGATAGGAGGGCCTCCATTCGACAGTGACGAAGGTGTCAGCAAGAAAATGGAGCTTGGTTAAGACCTTTATCCACCTAATTCTCAGAGGAACCTTATAGGATTTGGGGCTAAACTTTTAAGGTCCATTAGTGACTTAATTATTTGAGTCCACTAGGTTATGTTCAAATGTCATCTTGATGAGCCTAAGTAGAACATTTAATAATGCACGCATGACTCTTACAGAAAATGGCTTTACTTGGACCTGCACTTTACACTCAGCTCCACACGGATGAGGTGGTGAGGAGGTAGTTTCCTTTGGCTTTAGGTAGCATACGAGGGTAGTACTTCTAGGCGAAACCTCTCGTCTTCCTTTAGGGAGGGAAGTGCACCTCAACTTGGTCTGGCGGTGTTGAGGTCTAAAGACATGAGTTGTGGTTTGCAATAATGCTTCAAAAGAGGGATAGTCTACATGCTCAAGAAGAAAAGTCATTATGTATATATGCCTCACCATGTAGATATGTTGTACATATGCACATTAAAAAAAGTGCAAAATCAAGAAAAACTCCAAAAAAAGTAGCGAACCTGATTGAAAATAAAATGCCTGCCGGAGTGTATATAGTCAAATAAAGCAAAGCTTATGTTACACCTTCCCATCTCATGAAGCTGGCAGCGGGAGACATAGCTACACTGGTTGGGCTCCTAAAATAAAATAAAAATTACTTTGTACTCCTAAAATTATGTGAAAAATAAATAAAATACAAAATTAGGGTATTTGTGCAAGAAAAATAAAATAAAAATTAATGTACATAATACATATGTATATTATACCTGTATATAATACTATATAGTGTATATACACTATTTTATTTTTCATAAAAATAATAAAAATCACAAAAAATTTTGTTTGAAAAATAATAAACATTTTTTTATTTTGTACACTTTTTATTTTGAATTTATTTACTATTTTTATTGAATTTATAAATATTTTATAAATTCTAATTTCCTGATTGGTCCAGCTCGTTTCGTTGACCCAGGTCAACACCCTCTTCCAGGGCTGACCCGACCCGATACCTTCCGTTGGAGCATTTTCTCCCATTTTTCACAGTCAGGTCAGGACTCCTTTTGATCCGATCTTTTGCCCGATCCTTCTTCGAGGATCCATCACCTTCGCAGATCCCTAGCAAGGCGTGGATCTTCCTAGGATAGCGTGCTCTCGCTCGATCCTTCCAGCCTCCTGGGAAGCCTATAAATCATATCTTCCACCTCCACTGCAGCTCAGCTCGTGTCTCGCTCCTTCTTCCGCCCATAGACACCTTTGGTTGAGTGATTGCTGCCGGAGAGCATCTTCGTATTGGAGTTTGGTCGCGTAATCACGCAGCTCATGCTTAGTGGCCGGAGATCCGCCGCGAGCAACCTCGTCTGCCGCAATGCGATTGAGGCCATAACCTCGATGCCCATCAACACCTGGAGCTCAGGAGTCCATCCGGATCTTCAGGTACCCATTCTATCCTCCGTATTTTCACTTTTTATTCCGTTCATTCAACTCAACTCCACCGCACACCCACTTGCTCCGACCATCTGGTCAGAGCCCTGTTATCCGCATCCATTCGTTCAAATCGATCCTTCGTATCGCCCTTCATTTTGCACCGCATCCTAATCACCCTTAGGCTCGACCACCAGGTTGAGAATAAGGCCAAGAATCCTCCTCCATAATCGTCGGGAGTCGACCTCCATTCCCCTCCACTTCTCTTGCTTCTACTTGCAATAAACCCTCGTCGGAGCTATGCCTCCGAGCGTTCTTTCCATTAGAGGCCTTGGTTCGTACCGAAGACCCTTATTTGACCCCCGACTGCTCAGGCGGAGCAGCTCCAGGTGCACCTCCACCGCAACGACCATCTGACCGTTATCCTTTCGATCAGAGCTGACCTCCTGACGTACGACGTATCGCCAAGCATGACGAGACCTTCAGATCTTTCATCGGGCTGACGTATTCACCTCGTTGCTCGGTCGAAGGTCGTCTGGAGGGAGTTCGTTCAGCATCCTCTCCTGCCGTTGGATGGGCCCCGCTCTACCAGATTCGATCACAACTGCCCGCCCAGTTCAGCTTTGCGGCTGTTGGATCTGACGCATCCTGATGCTTCAGGCCACACGTTCCCGACATACTCTATGCCGTCAGATTTGCCCCGCTAGTTGATCAGAGCCGTACGTCTACGACGCCTTCCATGTGTGCTACGTGCCTCTTCAGGGTATATTGCATGTTTTACCTCGCTCTTTTATGCTCTGGTTAGTCAGTCCATAGAATAAAGTTGTAGTTTGAGTATTTTGCAGCTTGGACCCTAAAGTTTTCGTTATTTGCATTTTAGTCCTTCCGAACCTGAGACACGTGCATGTTCACGTGAGTTTGTAGGTTATTTGCTTGCTTGTTCCTGAACTTCATGGATGTTATTATTTGAGTAGAAGTTTTCTGATAATTGCAATATACACCTGTGCGTGAATACCTTAAATAAATTACAAGAATTGCTCTAAGCTTTTTACGTATGTTATCATTTGGCCTAAAATTTTTTATATAATTACATTTAGGTCCATGCTTGTTGTGTGTGTTGTTTTTAATCAAATAAATACCTAATTAACTCAAAAAATTTCATAAAAATTATAGTTAGCTCCTGCTAACACGTAATATTTATGGCAATTTTTGTGAATTGATTTAGTTTTATTTGATATTTTCTAAAAAATAAAAAACACCTAAAAACTGTTCTGCCTATTTTATAAAATACCAAAAAAATATAAAAATTGTCTCAAAAATTCCAAAAAAGTTTGTGTGTACTTGTTTTTGTGTGCTTTGTATCCAATTCCTGTTTTGTCGCAATATCCCTTATGAAAACTTTAAAAATCACAAAACTCCTAAAAACTTGTAAAAAACATTAAAAATTTTAAAAAATAATTTCAGCTTCTATTATTAGCTAATTTTATTTACTTTCTCATAAAAATCACAATAAGGACATTAGGACATTTTTAGTATTTTAAACTTGCCTTTTAGTCCAGGCTGTACACTACTTTCTTTTCTTGCCTTTGTTTGATTTTTATAAAATCATATAAAAATTGGAAAACCTCCATAAAATCAACAAAAACATCTGAATATTTGAAAAATATAAAGATACTTTTGTTTCTGATTTTTGAGTATTTTTGACCTTAACAAAAATTGTGGAAGCTTGCTTGTGCCCTGTTTTTTTTGTTTTTTTGCTTTCTTCTTTTGAAAATATAATTTTTTTTGCAAAATAAAAATAAATAAAATTTAGCTTTTATTTCTCTGATTACGACTACTTCGTAGGTTTCACTCGTGCTCCTTGTGTTCAATCCTGGTCACTATAACAGGTTAAATAACAAGCAGAGACCGCTTTCATTGATTTTGTGCTTTGATTGTCTGATTTGAAGGTGATCTTGATTTTTCTTGTTGAGTCCAACTTGCTGATTAGGGTCACAATGACTCTTGCTTATTTTTCATACATAACCCTAGTTGGTTGGCCGCTCATCAAAATGGCGCCATTGGCGGGGAGCACGACTTAGTAGTTTCTTCATATTTCTTTTTATTTTTATATCTATTTTATATAACAGTTTTTCTGACATTCTCTCTGCTTTGATTTTTGTGCGAGGGACTTCCCAAGGACGTTTCGACTTTCGGTTGGAGTAACCGCACACGAGGAGGAGTAGGAGGACAACAAAAAATTAGCTATATAGAATAGAATAGTCTCTCTTTTTAGCACATTCTATTATTGTTGTAATAATATAGAACCACTTGGACTCTCTTTGGATATTGGCCTATCGGGGTCTTTTTCGCTGAGCACTGGTGTGCTCGGGGGGCCTCACCGTGGTTTTTCACCGGTTTTTATTTTCTTCGTCTTTTTTCTATTTGATTCTCACAGAATTTGGCCCCTAGACTTCAGAATTTCTCTGATCGCGACGTAAATAATTAAGGCCGAATCCCTAATATATTGCTTGCACCTATAGATTCGTAATTGGACCTTATTAATAATTCATAATAAAAACTTAATCTGATTGATCGAGGGGTCACGTGCTGCTAGAGGCCGTATACAGTGCGTGGAAGATCCGTTTTGATGGATACTGATCAGCATCCGAGACCGGACATCGACCTCTCTCTCTAATTAGTTAATTGTTGTGCTTCGCGATCACTAGAAATTGCTCATCTAAGGCTATTTTCTTCTTGCATCATTTAGATTAGTTTAAGTTTCTTTCTTTAAATTTATGCACGGATCACCCTGCATGTAGAGTGGAGTCAGGTACGTCTTTCTTACTTTGCATGCATCATAGTGTTTGATCGCACATCAGCTTTTTCGACTTCCCCCCTTTGTTTTTGGACTTCAAATAATTAGGAGATCAAAAAATTCGTTAGGCATTGTTTGTTATTGAAAATACCATAAAAAGAGAAAACCATAAAATTGGGACTGTTATTGCAAACTTGATCTTAAAGGACACTTCACTTAAAAATCTATTTTGGGAGAGTCATCCCCTCCTTGTTTGGTTTGCTTGGGCGAGAGGGTGACCTGCACAATAGGCTAGAGCCACACCTGAACTCTCATTAGACTACTGGTCTTGGGGTTAGTCGTTCTCTAGTGAGGATATCTCTGATCTCTGGAAAAGCAGGCCATGACATCCATAACAGATAGAGTTGATCGGGTAGCCGGTAAACGGTCCGCAACTTGTACTGGCTCGGAAAGATCTAGCTTTGGGATTAGGCTAGTATCTTGGGAGCATCGGGTTCCCACCAGCTCTCTTAATTTCTCTGCAAGATTGAATTATCACCTAAATAAAATTGACAAGATAAAAGACCAAACCTTTACGGTCATCAGCTCAACGTTGAGTAGGTGAATTGGGGGTTTGACTACTGATCTTGTTTGCATCCAGATCTCATCCGCATTTTGCCCACATCATGATGATGGATCGGAGGTCCCTTAGGCTGCCTTTGACAGCACCACTCTCGAGCACTCCGACCCACTCATCTAGGGAGGTTCCGAGGAGACTAGTCCCGCTCTCCAAACCTGAGTTCGCTTCTTCCCTGTCCCCATCGACCATCCTTCTTATAGTCCTGAGATGCCCGAGCAGAGACCAGCATCACAACTATTTGTTAATACGACGACACCTGAGTTCGGGTCTTTTGCCTTTGCAGAGACCCACGAGATGGCTAACAGTGAGGAGCGCACCAATGGATAGCCCCAGGGTTCGACGCATGTTTTAGATCAAGGAACCATCAACAACACACTTCTAGTCTCCCTGGAGACGACGCAGAGGCAGATTAGAGATCAGGGAGCCTTCATGGTAGAGGTGCATCGAAAGATAGAACAGATGCGAGACGATAGAGGAGAGCCGCTTCGAGCAGGTAGTAGAGATATCCTAGAGGTTGGAGGAGCATATGGAGGACATCCAGAAGAGCTGCAGGAGCCAACCAAACCCGCTAGGCCGATGAGGGAGTTGCACAACCCTGGTGCAACCCTTACACAATGTTGGATCTAGCTTCCGGTGATTCTGGGGGATTTCAAGCTTCCCCCCAGACCATTCAGTTTTTGCCTGAATTCCATGGGCTTGCCACAGAGGAGTCGCATCTATACCTGTAGGAGTTTGAGATGATTTGCAGCACTGTCCATGATAGATTGTGGAGAAGGACACCATCAAGACGATGGCGTTTCCATTCTCCCTCGTCGATAGATCAACCTACTGGATGAAGCATTTAGGGAGATATGTGATTTCGTGGGAGCAACTCCAGATCGAGTACTTGAACAAGTACAATCCACTCGACCGGACGAATGCAGCATGAGCTCTGATAAAAAACTTCTCCATGATCCCCAATGAGCAGTTCCATGAAGCGTGGGATCGATTCCGTGAGCTCATCGATCGGTGTCCACATCACGACATATCCAAGCCCAACCTAGTACAGAGCTTCTTTTGTGGGCTGACACCGGAGCTGTAGGGATAGTTAATGCTTCTTGTAGGGGCTCCTACTTCACCAAAGATGAGGATCAGATCTAGTCCATCTATGAGGAGATGACCGATAACTATACGGTGATGTCCTAGACCAGGCTCTATACTAAAGGGAAGCCCCTACCCTAGGCCGTGTCCTATAAGAGGATAGCACAGGGTGATGCAGATCCATCCACTTCTTTGTCAGTAGCAGCAGCATAGGCAGAGTCATCAACCACTGGCATGGGTATCATCAGCGAGAAGTTGGACCGCATAGAGATCATTGAGAAGAAGCTGTGCCAGGGCTTGACGCAGATCGATCAGTTGGCACAGAACCTGAATGACCTGAAGACCCAGATCATGTGTCTCCAGGAGGCACAGACGGCTTCTCATCCCCGTCTCAGGTCACATGCTGATCCTAGCAGCAGTAGCTCTTCCCAACACTCCGCCTAGTATCGAATGGTTCACTACATCCAGGCAGAACTGGTCTAGCAGTTGCAACACTAGTACACTCAGCCACCACCATCTCAGGACACTCAGATGGTGGTGTATCAGCAGGAACAACCATTAACAGTTCTTCCCCCATCCTTGTAGAAGCAGAAGTCATTGATGGAAGTCAACGAGATTTGGTATGACCGACAACAGCCAGGGATCCACTGAGATCATCTTGGATTCAGGTGGTCTACCGAAAGCACTTCGTCCCAGCAACAACAACCTCCAGCTCACGGTGGACATTCTAGTCAGCAACAGCAGCCCCAGTACTCCCAGCAGCCACCATACCATTACCAGTCAGGTCCTCGTCCCTACCAGCAGGGACAACAGTGGAGGCAACAGCCTCAACAACGTCAGTTCACTCAACCCCCTCACCAGTTACAGCAGCATCAACCTCATTTCCAGTGAGGCAACCTGTATGATTCTCATGAGCCAGCCTATGAGAACCCAGCTCTTGACGATCTAGTTGCCTACTCACAGACCAGTAGACATCCTTTAGGTGGGAGATAGACGGGTTTCTCCATGAGATGAGGGAGATAATAAAGAGAAAGGCCACCATACCCGCTTAGATCAAGCCCAATTCGAACAACCTAAAGAGGAAGTCTGAGTAGGTACAGTTCACAGAGACCACCACTCCTAGTGATTTATTGGGTGACATTGCTTCATACACATTTGATGCTGATTTTGTGTCACTTAGGGGTGGTAGGATGCCAGCCAGCGGTGCCTCGTCTGAGCGACAACACAACTATAAGCCAGGAGCACCATACGAGGAGGATAGCAGTGCTAATGCCTCTCATGATGATGTTGATCATGGTGGTGCTGATGCCACCATGGATGCTGATCCAGTTGACGGTACTGAGGCTGTCGCTTCTCCAGATGCAGATGGTGGTAGTGACGCCACCAGATTACCAGATGCTGAGTTAGAGCGCGGTGCTGATACCGCGAAGTCCAATACCGTGGGTGGTACTGATGCCACCACTTCTACTCGAGTTGTATTTTCTCTAGTTTCTGTACCTCGAGATAATATGAAAAAGAACAAAAAAATAATAAAGGAAAGGTTTCTTCATCTTCGAGTCCATATGTGATGCATGGTGATACTTGTATGGTCTCCATTCCTTCACAGCAGCAGGAACCTCTTCCTAGCCCTCTATCTAAGGAGGGCCCAACCATCCCCTTCCCTCGAGCACTCCGCTTGGTGAAGGGGAATAAAAAAGGAAATCCAAAAAGAGACCGACAGTTAGAGTTTAACCAACAGATGATAGAGAGATTTCATATTCAGCCGACTCTACAGGAGGCATTGGAGCACATTCCTCTCTTCCAAAAGAACCTGAGATAGAAGACCACTATCCGTAGGAAGAGGAGCAACCATCGGGCAGAAATTCATGTGCTCACCCGTGCCACCTGCTTCGCCATCCAGAACCGTCTGCCAGCCAAGAGGCCAGATGCAGGAGCTCCCTATGTCAGATGCCACATTCATGAGCAGAGATTTGATCGTAATCTATTAGACAATGGCTCTTCCATCAACCTACTTCCGACAGCCTTACTTGACCGATTCGAGTTTGGCCCTCTTCGATAGAATAGGACAGTCCTTCCATTTGCTGATCGATCTGTCAAGAGGTCGAAGGAGTTGTTGAAGGACGTGGTCGTCACAATTTAGGGCCTGAAAGTACCCATGGACTTTGTGGTGTTGGACATGGAGATCCCAGAGTTTGTGACAAATACCCTCATCATTTTAGGACATCCATTCTTGGCCACAGCCAATACGGTGTCTGACCATGATAGCCAGAAGGTGTACTTTCACGTCAAGGGTGAGAGTATACAAATAGAGACGATCGATGAGATTAGAGCGTGAGACTCAGCATACTCGGAGCAGTTCAGCGATGCAGAGCAGACGACGGAGGTAGAGTGAGACGTCCACCAGGAGTACGACTTTGTGATCACTGATGATGAAGCCTCTTGGTCTGACCCTGCTTCACGAGCCCTTCTTTCACCTTCAGATGCAGCAGATTCACAACTTCCAACAGAGGAGAGTTCGGAGAGCGCACTCTTGGCCGAGGACATTTTTGAGGCTGACGAAGGCGCTCAGGATAGCGAAGCTGATTTTGTGTCTTGTGATTCTGATTCAGATCCCTCAGATTCAGACATAGACTGGGCAAAGTTTGATGGTTTATTACCTTGTCTGATTTTCACAGAGCCAATAGCTAGGGAGGAGACCGTGTTAGCACAGAGCACAGATACACCAGTAGGATCGTCTTTGCCAGTTATTCATGATTAGAGAGAGTTCTCACACTCAGATCTGGTTGCCTTCATGTAGACATTCTAGAGGCTAGATTTGCCAGCTCCTAGTTGCCCAGAATTGATGCCTTTCCCACAGTCGCTGAAGTATAGGTTCCTTGCGGGTGGGCATGAGATGTGCCCAGTCATTATCTCAGCAGATTTGACTGGAGAGCAAGAATCTTGATTGATGGAGGTTCTTGAAAGAAACAACAAGGTGGTAGGATGTAATGTAGCTGATCTCCAATGGATAAGTTCGGCCCTATGCACCCACCATATCTAACTCGAGGAGGACGCAATGTTGTCACGTGAGTTCCAGCAACGGCTAAACTCGAATCTTTGAGAGGTGGTCATGAAAGAGATATCTAAATGGTGGAGCGCCGACTTTATCTACCCCATATCCGACTCCAAGTGGGTTAGTCCATTGCATGTGGTGCCCAAGAAGACGGGCATCACCACAGTTGTGAGTGAGTTTGGAAAGGAGATCGCTACCCGGGTACCCACTTCTTGGAGGGTTTGTGTGGACTACAAACAATTGAATCAAGCCACCAAGAAGGATCATTTCCCGCTGCCTTTTATTGATCAGATTATAGAGAGGCTATCTGGGAAGAGTCATTACTGCATTCTTGATGGGTACTCCAGATACAATCATGTGGCCATAGCGCTTGAAGAGCAGGATAAGACGACATTCACCTGTCCGTTTGGGACTTATGCTTTCAGACAGATGCTCTTTGGTCTATGTAACGCTCCGTCGATATTCCAAAGGTGCATGTTGTTCATTTTCTCGGACATGGTGGATGATTGTTTAAAGGTCTTTATGGATGACTTCTCAAACTATGATTAAGGGTTTGATGCTTGTCTTGATTGCCTAGACTGAGTGCTTTAGCGCTGCATAGAAGTCCATCTTGTTCTCTCTTGGGAGAAGAGTCCCTTCATGGTGACTCAGGGGATGGTGCTTGGTCATATCATATCCAACAAAGGCATGGAGGTTGATCCTACCAAGGTGGATAACATCAGGAAACTCAATCCATCGTTTAACTTGCGGCAGTTGCAGTCTTTTCTGGGGCATGTCGGTTTCTATTGACCTTTAATGCATGACTTCAACAGGATTTCCTGACCGCTCACTGATCTGCTGACAAAGGACACCGAGTTCATTGTCGCTGATAACTATCTTACGTCTTTTGAGACTCTCAAGCACCTAGTTGTTGAGGCTCCTATTATTCAGCCGCCTGATTGGTCTCTCACATTCGAGATCATGACGGATGCCTTCGATTTTGCCGTGGAGGCCATGCTAGGACAGAGGAGGGTCGGTTTACCATTTGCCATTCACTACGCTAGCCGTACTTGGATGCCGCTCAGCAGAACTATACAATCACAGAGAAAGAGATGCTAGCCGTAGTATTAACCTTGGACAAATTCAGATCATATATTCTTGGGTCCAAAGTGATGATTTTTATTGATCATACCGCCATCAGGTACCTTATGGCAAAGAAGGATGCCAAAGCTCGATTGACTAGATGGATCCTTCTACTCCAAGAGTTTGATATTGAGATTAAAGATAAGCTTAGAGTCAAGAATGTGGTGGCGGATCATTTCTCCCGTTTGGAAAACCTTGAGGGATCCGAGTAGATTGATCCTATTACAGAGACCTTCCCAGATGAGGCGATCCTTACTATCACCTTGCTCCCATGGTACACCGACATTGTGAACTATCTTGTTGCCAAGAAAGTTCCACAAGGTTGGCCTAGGTAGAGACTTGAGACCTTCCTTGCGAAGGCCAAGTTGTATCACTAGGAGGATCCCATCCTTTATCATGAAGAAGGGGACATCGTCTGGCATTGGTGCATTCCTCAGGAGGAGCATTATAGCATCCTCACTTACTGCCACAAGCTTGAGGCAGGAGGACATCGTTCTAGGAGGAGAACAGCACAGAAAGTGCTCCAATCCGGCTTATGGTGGCCTACCATCTTCAAGGATTCTGATGAATTCATGAAGAGATGAACTGACTGTCAGAAGATGGGCACTTGTGGATAATGTGATATGATGCCGATGCAACCCATTCACTTCTGTGAGGTTTTTGACGCATGGGGCATTGATTTCAAGGGTCCATTCCCTAAGAGTCAGGGATTTGAGTACATTTTGTTGGATGTTGATTATGTCAGTCGTTGGGTTGAGGCCATTCCCGCCTGAATCGCAGATGCTAGGATTGTGTGCAAATTTTTGAGGAAGAATATTATCGCACGATTTAGGGTGCCTAGAGTATTGATATCTGACGGGGGGTCTCATTTTATCAACGACAAGGTAAAGGTCCTTGCTAACGAGTTCAGCATAGACCATCGAGTAGCCACTCCATATCATCCTCAGATCAATGGTCTTACTGAAGTATGGAACATGGAGATCAAGACGATACTGCAGAAGGTAGTCCACCCAGACCGAAAGGATTGGTCACAACTTTTGAACTCGATCTTATGGGCATATCAAACTTCCTTCAAGACACCTTTGGGTACGTCTCCCTTTCATCTCGTTTATGCCAAGCCATGCCATTTACCTGTGGAGATAAAGCACAAGTCACTTTGGGTTGTCACTAAGATATTATTGGATCCAGAAAGCATAGGTGAACAAAGGAAGGTAGAATTGGCAGAGCTGGAGGAACTTAGAGATACATCCATTTCGAGAAGCCTATAATATAAGGAGCGAGTGAAGATATGGCATGATTCTCATATCAGTCATAAGCAGTTTGAGCCATATCAGAGAGTATGGTTGTTTGATGTCAGGCTTAGATTATTTCCAGGGAAATTGCAAAGTAAGTGGAAGGGACCATATCTGGTCTGAAAGGTGCATGGCAATGGTAGTATCGACATATCTGAGATGTCATCTGAGTCCACCTTTTGCGTTAATGGTCAGCGCCTCAAGCCATATCTAGATCACGATCTGCTGATTGTTGACATCACCCCGATTCATTTTGCATGAGATGTGGTCGTTGACTCACATCATTTGCATCTCATGCCTGATTATCATTGTGTTCCGCCCTTGTATAGATCTAAATGTCCATATCGCACATTCTTTTATCTAACACCCCTTTGCATCTGATGATTATGCTATACTTAGGGTGTACTTTATCCTAAGTATAGGGGGGTGTCAGATGTTTGATTATTCTTTTGATTATTTTTACTTCTATTTTGCTGCCAATACTTAGGGATATTTTACCCTACGTATAGGGGAGGAAGACCCTGTACATTCTATCACTCGATTTTCCCATGGTATACAGTCTTCTATACTTTGGATTACTTTATCCTAAGTATAGGGGGGGATCACTGATCTCTATTCATTCTATCCTTTTATTTGTCATTGTAGTGTAGCCTTTCTTTTCACTCCCTTATACTAAGCACGAGTTATGTCTTCTTCATAGCTCTTTGATCACTTTGAGGACATCGTTAGAAATAAGTATACGGGGGTGTCGTATATATTACATATATACTTGAGCCATAACTCGTACTGTATGTGTGTATTAATAAATAAAATGGCTAAAAATCACTTATTAAAAATCACAAAAAAAATTAAAATTTTTCATGTACAAAAAATTCTTTTCTTGCACATACATAGTTATTTATAAAAATTATTTTTGTAAAAATGTTTGTAAAAATATTTTTATTGTGAAATGTTTGTGAATATTTTGTATCAAAATTATGTATATAGTGCAAAATTTTTGATAAATATTTGAAAAATAAAAGTTTGCAAAAACCCTGGTGTAAATGTTTGTAAAGATTTTGCAAAACTTCTGCATTCATGCATGCATTCAAATATTTTAAAAAATTTTGCACAGTTTCAAAAATTTTGCATAAAAAGATTTTTGTATATATTTGTTTATTCTTCTGAATCAAAGTTGACAATTACACTATTCTGGAATTAAATTGTAAAATGGAACTTGGTTAAGACCTTAATCCACCTAATTCTCAGAGGAACCTTATAGGATTTGGGGTTAAGACTTTCTAGGTCCATTAATGACTAAATTCTTTGACTCCACTAGGCTATGTTCACATGTCATCTTGATGAGCCTAAGTAGAACATTTAACAACACACGCATGACTCTCACAGACAATGGCTTTACTTGGACCTGCACTTTACACTCATCTCCACACGGATGAGGTGGTGAGGAGGCAGTTTCCTTTGGCTTGGGTAGCATACAAGGGTAGTACTTCTAGACGGAACCTCTCGTATTCCTTTAGGAAGGGAAGTGCACCTCAACTTGGTCTGGCAGTGTTGAGGTCTAAACACATGATTTGTGGGTTGCAATAATGCTTCAAAAGAGGGATAGTCTACTGACTCAAGAAGAAAAAGTCCTTATGTATATATGTTGCACCATGTAGATATGTTGTACATATGCACATTCAAAAAAAAGTGCAAAATCAAGAGAAACTCCAAAAAAAGTGGCGGGCCTGATTGAAAATAAAATGGCTGCTAAAGTGTATATAGTCAAATAAAGCAAAGCTTATGTTACACCTTCCCATCTCATGAAGCTTGCAGCGAGAGACTTAGCTACACTGGTTGGGCTCCCAGGGATACGTGGCTACACTGGCCACATCCATTCTCTTCTTTCCACCTCTTCTTGAGCCGGTTGAACTTGAACTGAGAAGGGAATACCCCGTTCCTCGAGGAAAGAGCTGCTAGACTAGGGAATTAGAGTTACCTTGTTAAGGGAGGTTGTTGCCTTGTCATTTCTGAGGTGGGGAGCTACATATCACTTTCACCGTACAAGGAAAGATACATGGTCTTCAGAGATTGTGTATGTAGACTTGTTCTGATCTGGATTATTGAGGAGTGTTAACCATAGAATGATGGAACTTAGAGGCTGTTGAGTCTTAAACCTAGATCCAAATAAGCTCCGACAAACTAATAATCCAAAGGTCTGACTGAGCTCCATACTTCAATTTAATAAAGAAAAGTTTAACATCAACCTTGATTCTCCTTCTTTTTCTTTTCACTTCTTTTTCAAATAAGTGTTTGCTAAGGGACTAGCAAAGATAAAGTATAAGGGGTGACGAATCCCTGATTCTCACTCTTTATTCTTTTATTTTAACTACTTATCTTGGCAAAACATCATGTAAATAGGTGTAACTACAATAAGTTAGCATTATGCATGCATCTGTTAATATGGAATAACGTGTATTTATGCAAAAATAAAAGAATAAAGGAAACGAAAAATGAAAGAGGTATTTAGAATAAATACAGAGTGATCCGAACCCCAAGAGAATGTCAAGCCTTGACCTAATCACCAAATAAAATAAGTAGAGAGAGATAGGGTTTGCTCTGTGATGTACATATTACCTATGTATATAAATAATTATTTTTGACAAAGTAAAATTAAAACATTATTTTTACCTCTTTGTATACATTCCTAGAAGTAAAATAAAAATAAAATAAAATTAAGAAATTTTCCTTCATTGTACAAAGCACATGTATATATGCCACATCTCCTAATTATTTTATACCTGTAAATAAATCATAAAAATAAAATAAAAATTACTTTGTACTCCTAAAATCATGCGGAAAATAAATAAAATACAAAATTAGGGTATTTGTGTAAAAATAATAAAATAAAAATTAATGTACATAATACAGAGGCATATTATACCTATATATAATATTATATAGTGTATATAAACTATTTTATTTTTCATAAAAATAATTAAAAACAATAGAAAAATCATTTGAAAAATAATAAACATTTTTTATTTTATATAATTTTTATTTTGAATTTATTTACTATTTTTATTGAATTTATAAATATTTTGTAAATTCTAATTTACTGATTGGTCCAGCTCGTTTCGTTGACCCAGGTCAACGCCCTCTTCCAGGGCTAACCCGACCCGATTCCTTCCGCCGGAGCATTTTCTCCCATTTTTCCCGGTTGGGTCAGGACTCCTTTCGATCCGATCTTTCGCCCGAGCCTTCTTCGAGGATCCATCACCTTCGTAGATCCCTAGGAAGGCGCAGATCTTCCTAGGATTGAGCGCTCTCGCTCGATCCTTCCAGCCTCCTGGAAAGCCTATAATAGCAATTAAGTGAGCTGGTAGGAACTTGATGCTCCCAAGAGACTGACCTAATCCCGCAATTAGATCTTTCCCAGCCAGTATGGGTGCAGACCGTTTACCGGCTACCCGATCTGCCCAATTTGCTAAGGAAGTCCCGGACCGATTACCGGCTACCTGGTAAAATCCTCACTGGAGAACGACTAACCACAAGACCAGTAGTCTGAAGGAAGTTCAGGTATGGCTCTAGCATAGTTTGCGGATCACTCTCTCTCTCTCTCTCTACATACAAACCAACCAATGAGGGGGTGACTCTCCCCAAAACAAATATTTTTAGATGAGGTGAATTTTAGGGTCAATTTACATTAGTAGTCCCAATTTTATGGTTTTCTTTTTTAGGTATTTTTCAAATAAAAACAACGTCTAATGGATTTTTCGATCTCCCGGGTTATTTTAAGTCCAAAAATAGGGGGAGAAGTCAAAAAATCTTATGCACGATCAAAAACTATGATGCATGCAAAGATATAGATGCGCACCTGTCGCCAGCACTCTACATGCAGGGTGATCCGCGCATAAATTAAAAGATTGAAAAGAAACTAGCTATATGATGCACGAAGAAATCAACCTTAGACAAGCAATTCCTAATGATCGTGAAGAACAATAGCTAACTGATCAGAGAGAGAGGTCGATGTCCGGTCTCGAATGCCGATCGGTGTCCGCCACAACGGATCATGTACGCGCTGTATACGACCTCTAGCGACATGTGACCTCTCAATCAATCAAGATAGCTTTTTATTAATTATTTTTTGCCAGGTTCAATTACGATCTATAGGTGTAGGCAAGCAATTATGGATTAGGCCTTAGCTAATTACGTCACAATCAATCAAAAATCCTAAGTTCAGGGGCCAAATATGCGAGAATCAAATAGAAAGAAAAATGCGATAAAAACAAAATCGTGAAAAACTCGGTGAGGTCTCCCGAGCACACCGATACTCGACGAAACAGACCCCGATGGTTCAAGTGTTTAGGAAGAGAGTCCAAGTGTCTGAGTTATAACAACAATAAAGGTTCTGCTGAAAAGAAAAGAAAACTAATCTAAATGATATAACTAATTTCTGCTCCTCACTCCTACTCCTCCTTGGGTGTGGGTCTTCTCCAGAGTGTCCTCAGGCGGTTCCTCGCACAAAAAGTGAAATGGAGACAGGTCATAAAACAATTACACCAAATAGATATAAAAATAAGCAAAAGGCTGAAAAGCGACTACTAAGCCATGCTCCTCGGCAACGATGCCATTCTGATGAGCACACTCGAGCTATATGAGTTAGGAAATCAAGAATCAAATATCGTTGCTACCTGGATCACAAAGCACAATCAACGAGAAAATAGAACCACACAATCGAAGGATAAATCAATCAAGCACACAAGACAATGTCAGCGGTCTCCGCTATTTATTTTAACATGGTATAGCAACCAGGGATGAACACAAGGAGCACGAAAAATCCAACAAAGTAGTTGAAATTAAGAAAATAAAATGCATATTTCTATTGGTTTTAGTTTTGCAAATTTTAATAATTTTTATAAAGGAAAAAAATCAATCAATGTAAACAAGGCACACGACAAACTTTGTGAATTTTTATTTAAGCCTAGAAATGCTCAAAACATGAGATAAAAATATTTCTGAATTTTTAATTATTAAAGTATTTTTGATAATTTTATGCGATTTTTTTGATATTTTTGTGATTTTCTAAAATTCAACAAGGGATAAAAATACAAACAATACACAACCAGGACAATATTGCAAGTTAAAAATAATCAAAATATCCTAATGTCCCAGAAAGCAAATTTATGATAAACTAGATAAAAAGAGCTACAAACAGGATCTGAAATTGTATTTTTCTGTTTTCTTTAGTTTTTTATATGATTTTTATAAGTTTTTAGGTCCTTTGTAATTTTTAGGTTTTTAAGAGGGGTTTTAAAGTAAAACTGGTACAGAAGATAAAGCACACAAGAATACACAATATAAAATTTTTAAAGAATTTTTAAAGGACTTTTTGATTTTTTTGTATTTTCTAAAGTAGACAGAATACTTTTTAAAGTTTTTTATTTTTAGAAAATAACAAATGATGCCAAATTAATCCATAAAAACTACCATAAATATTACGTGTTAGCAAGAGCTAAGAATAATTTTTATAGAATTTTTAGAATCAATTTGGCATTTATTTAATCAAAAATGAGGCATACAATTCAAAGCGACCTACTTGCAATTAAAAAGAAATTTTAGGCCAAACAATAACATACACAGACAGCTTAGGGTTAAAGTTGCAAAATGCCCAGTTAATTCACGCACATGCCCAATAAATCAAGCACATGGGTATAAATGCAAATATCAGAAAGTTTCCATTCATCAACTAACAGTGCACAAGCTCAGGATATAACATGCAATAAACCCACAAAATCACGTGATCATGCTCGTATCTCAGATTCGGAGGGACGAAATGCAAATAGTAAAACTACGAGGTCCAATATGCAGAATGCCTGGACTACAACATTTATTTAATAGAGTAAATAAACTAAATAGAGAAGTGCGAGGGTTGAAAAAGCAATTTACCCTTGCAGGCACAAATGGCATGCGTGGGAAGGGTCGCGGTCATATGGCTTTGATCACTACAGCTGGTATATCAGACGGTTCAGAGGCTATCGCGGACGTGTGGTCAGATCTGACTCGTCAGCACTGATCTAACGGCCGCATCAACCTTTTTGTCGGGCGGCTGTGATGCAAACTGGCAGGAGGGCCTCCATCCGACAGTGATGAAGGTGTCAGCAAGAATAGGAGCCCGGCATGTTTCACTCGAGCGTTAGAAGGAATCCGACGCTCCTATGAAAGATTGGAAGGGGGTCCATGGCTTTGCGACGGTGCTCCGCGTTTGATGTGATGCTCCAATGGGAGTGACAACGGCTAGATGATCGTGATGGTGCAAAACAACTTGGGGATGCTCCTCTTGAGCAGTTGGGAGCTCTAGGGACTTCCTTAGCGCAAAATGGATCTTGCAGAAGGTAGAGGAGACTCGGGACATGGCTCCGGTCGATTTTATTGCAGAGAAAGATGAGGGAAGCGTGGGGGAATGGAGCTTGGGTCTCTGGCATAGATGGGGGAATGAGACTCGACCTTAATCTCGATTTGGGGGTTGAGTATAAGGGTGATTAGAATGCATAATGAGATGTGAGGTGAGGTGTAGAGTCGATCTGAATAGATAAGGGGATGTGACGAAGCTCCGCCTAGCTGGACAGAGAAAGGGGACAACAATGGTGGCGAAATGAAAGAATCGAATGGAATGATAAATGGTGTGGAAGGATAGGTTACCTGAGGGTGCTGGCGAGCTCATCAAAGTCTAGCGGTGAGGGAAGTCCGGGTCGTAGCCTCAACCATGCGGCGGCGGGTAGGGAGGCTGAACGCGGCGGAGAGCTCCGGCCATGTAGGGGAGCTGCAGCTACATTCCACCAAGCTTCGATCCAAGGGCATCCACAGGTTGTTGTCACTCTACTGAAGATACCTAGGGATGAAAGAAGGGGCGAGGCACGAGCTACGGTGATAGGAGGGGGATGAAGATAATTTATAGGTCGCTCGAGGGTCCAAAAAGATCGACTAAAGCACAGAACCCTAGAGTGATTCGGATCGACCAAAGGACCCGTGAAGATGTTGGATGTACGAGGATTATCGGGTCTGAATTTCGAGGCAAAAGGAGCTCGGAGTCGGGTTGGAGAATTTCGAGAAGGAGCTCCTGCGATGAAAAGTCGACCCGACCCAATCTAGGAGGGACCGTTGACCAGAGTCAACAATCCCTCCTGGACCAATCAGAAAATTTGATTTTGCAAAATCATTATAAATTCAATAAAAAGTAGTAAATAGATTCAAAATAAAAAGTGTATAAAATAAAAAATATTTATTATTTTTCAAAGAATTTTTCTGTAATTTTTAATTATTTTCATGAAAAATAAATTAGAGTATATACAATATGTAGTATTATATACATGTATAATATACCTATGTATTATGTACAATTATTTTTATTTTGTTATTTCTACACACATACCCCAATTTTATATTTTATTTATTTTCAACATATTTTTAGGAGTACAAAATAATTTTTATTTTATTTTTATGAAATAATTACATGTATATAATAAATAGAGGATGTAATAGATATCATGGAAGGAAATATTGTGATATATCGGCGATATATCGTCGATATATCGATATCGACATGGGACCGATATGTGCACCGATATGGCGGTATATCCTGATTTTCAGGCATTTTCTTCACAAAGGCCCGCCGACATGGGTGATATTTCAGTGATATATCGTCGATATATCGTATCGATACAATATCAAAACGATATCGATATCGATAAGGCCTTCCATTATACATATACATGTGTTTTGTACAATAAAGGGAGGATTTTATTTTCAATTTTTATTTTTATTTAATGATTTTTATTTTGTTTTTATTATTATTTCTAGAAATATATACAAGAGAATAAAAATAATAATTTAGTTTTATTTTGTCAAAAATACTTATATACAAATATAGATAGTATGTACACCAAAAGTAGACCCTATCTCTCTCTACTTATTTTATTTTACGATCAGGTCAAGGCTTAACCTTCTCTTGAGGTTCGGGTCATTCTGTATTTATTCTAAATACCTCCTTCCTTTTTCTTTTCCTTTATTCTTTTTTTTTGCACAGAAACATGCTAATTATGCAATATTAACAATGCTATTTTATTGTATTTACAGGTATTTACATGCTGCTTTGCTAATATAATAAAAAGCTAAAATAAAAGAATAAAGAGTAAGAATCAGGGATTCATCACGTGCGGTACTGTTCGTTTTCCAAAAATACCTCACAACGGGCATATCCCTTCAGATTCCAATACCGTAACTAAAAACAAGCTGTTGCGTCGATTCGAATTCCCATTGCAGTCGAATCCAAATTAATCCACATGATTAATTAAATGACCCTCCAAATAAAATCCACAATAAAAGTACCAAGATCCGAGATCCGGATTGACTCTCCCAAGCCTGAGCCTGAGCCGGAGATGGAGTGGAGCGGAGCGGAGCGCGCGTGTATTCCTCCATTCCTCCTCTCTACTATCGCTACAAGAGCTTGGGTTGTGAACTCATATGTAGGCCCACTAAAAATTTAGAAACACTAGATGTGGTACTAAACTTTCTCACACAACTCTTCTTTCAAATTTGAGAATTCTCAACTTTCCCTTCTAGCCATTTGGTTTCCCAATTGAGACCAAATTAACTTCCATTGTAATTGCATAGGCTTTTTAATAAAAGTCTAATTACATACTTTAAATACAACAATCCTCCATGTATTCATCAATTTGAAAAAGAGATTCAAAGAGAGTTAAAAGACATGTTTCGACTTCCACACTTTGCTTTTAGTAAAGGCACCTTCTGGTTTTAAACCTCTACCTGAGTTTACTACTTTCACTTTAACATGAACAAAGTGAACTATGTCTTGAACTCCAGACCTTAGTGTTAAAGTATACTGTAGAAACAACAAAGCATTGTTCTTGGTACAATCTTCAGGGTTGGTGCTCTTTAAAGGCCATGCACCCTTGTCCTATTTCATGAGTGTACTCAGGAAAGACCCTCTTCCTTTAATCGTGGCCCACAATAACACTCACATAGGTGGTGTTCTCCAAGGATGCGCTGCTAACATCCTGCTCACATGCTTGAACCCATTTAGAGTCTACGCTCGTCCTAAACTTGCATTTTATATGGCACTCAGGCTTCCAAGGATAAGAGATTCATGCATAAGCATTAGAATTAAGAGCGGCAACCAGTTCTCCAAATAGCTTGTTATTACCACATTGAACCTACTTTGTGGGATCTCCACTCAGATAGGCTGGGTTGCTACTGTAAAGGAACTCCCAATGAGTCTTAGTCTCATCCCAAGCCTAGACTTTAGAACTAAAGATCTATCAAGTCCCTTAGTCAACGGATCTGTCGTGTTGTCTGGATCCAACAAAATCCACAGTCAACACTCCTCGAGACACCAATTCTCTTAATATCTTAAGTCTGATTTGTATGTGTTTTCTCATTTTTTGATTGAACTTTGAACTCTTTATCTTGGTAATCGTGGTTATGTTATTACAATGTACTGAGATTGCAGGAACTGGCTGACCTACCATGGGAATTTCTGAAAGAAGTTCCATTAGCCATTCAGCCTCAATCTCAGTGGTGTTCAAAGCACACAACTCAACCTCAAAGGTAGACTGAGCTAGAATGGTTTGCTTCACAAACCTCCAGGAGACTGCACCGCCACCAAGAGTAAAGACATACCCAGTAACACCATTACTCCCAGACTCCTCTATTTTCCCAATCCAGCTTGCATCACTATATCCTTCTAGTACTGATGGATGTCTACCATAATGCAAACTAAAGGAAATAGTTCCCTTCAAATACTTCAGTACTCAATCCAGAGCCTCCCAGTGAGTACGGTCAAGACAACTAGTGTATCTACTCAGCTTTGCAACCGAGAATGAGATATCAGGTCTCGCGCAGTTTGCGAGATACATTAAGCTTCCTATCACTTGTGAATACCTTAGTTGGGCTACATGTACTTCACTTTTATTCTTAAACAATATTTTGGATGGATCAAAAGGAGCGCTTACACCTTTGCAGTCTTGATATCCAAATTTCTCAAGTACATTCTCAAGATAGTGAGATTGAGAAAATACGATCCCATCAACTGACCTTGTCAGTTTGAGACCCAAGATCACATCAGCAACACCCATGCCCTTCATTTCAAATTTACTACTTAAGAATGCTTTAGTCTCAGTAATAATCCTTGCATACGATCCAAAAAAAAGCATGTCATCAACATACATGCACAATACATACACTCATCATTTTTACCTTAGAATAGGCACACTTATTAGATTCATGAACCTTAAAGTCATATGACAAAATGGTTTTGTCAAATTTTTCATTCCATTAATTTTTCATTCCATTACTTTGGTGCTTGTTTCAATCCGTAAAGAGATTTAATAAGCTTGCAAACCTTTCCCTCATTCCTAGGAGTAACAAGCCCATCGGGTTGATCCATATAGATCTCCTCCTCAAGATCGTCATGCTAGAAGGTGGTCTTCACATCCATCTGGTGGATAGAGAGATCATATACAGAAGCCAATGATATGAGCATCCGGATTGTGGTCATCCTAGTCACAGGGGAATACGTATCAAAATAATCGATACCTTCCTTTTGCCTAAAGCTCTTAGCAACTAAGGCTTTATACTTTTCAATTGATCTGTCAGGCCTAAGTTTTCTGTTAAACACCCACTTGCACACAATGGTAGAGTACCCTTTAGGTAAATCAACCAACTCCCAAGTTTCATTAAGCATAATGGAATCCATCTTAGATTTGACAGCTTCCTTCCGTTGTTTTGCTTCAGATGGAGCCATGGCTTCCTTGTAACTTGGTAGATCACCCTCGATCTAGTAGACAACAAAGTCTCTTCCCAAATATTTGGCTATCCGAGTTCGTTTACTCCTCCTTAGCTCAATCTCTTCTGAAGGTCATTGTGTTCAAGTTGAGTTTCTGCCCCCACATTCGTTATCCTTTCCACTAGATCTAGAATAGATCCTGATGCGGAGGCACCCTCAGTGGTCAGATTCTGAGGAATCCCAGTTTTCATTGGGAAGACATTCTCAAAGAAGGTAGCACCACGGAGTTCAACAATAGTGTTGACATCTATGCCCGGTATCTCGGACCGAATTACCAAGAACCTATATGAATAACTATTTTCCAAGTAACATAAGAAGACCACATCAATAATTTTAGGTCCTAGCTTTTTTCTCTTGTGTTCTGGGACTAAAACCTTCGCGAGACTGCTTTATACTTTGAGATATCTTAAGCTCTATTTCCTATTTCTCCAAAATTCAAAAGGACACTTTTTCATATGCCTTGGAGGGACCCTATTCAGAATATGATGCCGTATTCAAGGATTCTCCCCACATATAGGTTGGAAGTCTAGAACTCTTTAGGAGAGCATTGATCATGTCAGTTAAGGTTCTATTTTTTCGTTCTTCTATCCCATTTGACTGTGGTGAATATGAGGCAGTAACTTCATGAACTATGCCAAATAATTTACATCATTCATCAAACAAGTTAGAAGTATATTCACCTCCTCTATCTTACCTTAGACGTTTAAGCACTTTTCCTGCTTGCGTCTCAGCCTCATTCTTAAATATAAGAAATTTCTCTAAGGCTTCATCCTTGATTTTAAGATACACATAGCAGTATCTATTGCCATCATCTATAAAGGCAATAAAGTATTTCTTATTGTCTTGGGTCAACGCACCATTAAACTCACAGATATCTGTGTGCACTAGATCCAAGATCTCACTATCTCTAGAGATAGACTGAAAAGACTTCCTAAGTGTCTTAGCTTGCACAAAAATTTCACATTTTTGAGTTTTTATCAAAAGTGTGTTTAGGGATCAACTCAAAATTTATCATTCTTTCAATTGAATTTAAATTCACATGTCCCAATCTATCATGACATAAATCACAAGATTTTAGATTATTAAGTACACAAGAAGCAGAATTAGAACATTCAGAATTCAAAACATTCATTACATCAATGTTTACTGAATCACATCTAATTCTAAACAGCAAATGAAAATCGACCAAATATCTTTTCCATAAAAAATACCATATCTCAGAATGAAAACTTTATTACATTTAAAGTTCAATTAACCATTTCTAACTAAGATGAAGCCAGATAAAACATTCTTCTTCACATCAGAGACATACAACACCCTGTGCAAAGTCCAGACACGTACAAAGGAGAACCTCAAGTTGACTTGTCATGACCTCAGCATCTTGGCCGCAGAATCGTTCCGCATCTTCACAGTCCCACCACTGTAGGTCTCATAAGAAGAAAATAATATTGTGTTAGAACAGATATGTACATTGGCTCACGTATACACGAGTCACTCATTTGGATCATGAATATCGTATAATTTAGGTTTTACAGATACATACCCCTCGCTAACCCAAGTCCAATAGTGATCATATTCACTTGTGGACTTCCATTTGCAGCTTTAGGTTGAGCCTTTAAGGATGGACAATCCTTCTTCCAATGGTCAACCTGATTATAGCGCTAGTAGGGTTTTTTTTCCTTTTTCTGGATCTTGTCCTTTGATTTTATTTTATTGTTGTTACTAGCCTTTCCCTTTTTATCTTTGCCCTTCGAGGTCATGAAGTTGACTTTAGCCTGAACATCAACATGAACCACATGCTTTTGTTTCCTGTTCCTCCTCTATGTCAATTACCGTCATCAAGTCATCCATAGAAAATTTTCCCTTCCTAAGTTTCAGGGTCATACCGAAGTTTTCCCAAGACTTGGAGAGTTTTTTCTATGATGCACATGACCTGAAACTTCTCCTAAAGTTTCATCTCGGCATCCTTTAGACCATGGAGCAGGAGTAAAAGCTCATGTGCCTGTTCAGAAACTGACTTCCCTACGGTCATGAAAAACTTTAAGAACTTAGCAATGGAGTATTTTTCAATACCAAGATCTTCGTTACTATACTTTTGATCTAATTCTTCTAATAGCCCCTTCACAGTCTGCGTGGATGAACAATATATGTCAAACAACGTGTGGGACATGTCCAACAAGATGAAACCATGACATATACGATCTCGTTCCTTCCAAGCGGACTGCGCCTTCTAGCTATCGGGTGTGGGATTTTCCTTTTTCACTGTAGGACAATCGGTTTCAAGCATAGAGATTAATCCTATGGTGGTCAACAAGATCTTCATGCATTGTTGCCAATGCTTGAAGTTCTGACCACCGAATTTCTAAAGCATACCGTCATATCCACCCTCGATTTAAAAATTATCTCCGACATGATTTTAAAATCGATTCAAATATCTTCTCTAAGATTGTTGTTAATAGTATCATCAATGCATATTTTAAACAATAATTACACGTATCCAAATGTATTAAAAGAGAAGCATTATAAATTAACGTCACGATAATCATGCATTTTCCATTCATTTTCCGATTATGAAATGCAAATAGGAACTGATTAATAAAGCGGAAACATGAATTAAGGCGAGATCCACGAAAGGTAAAGCAATAAACAAATTGCAGCAAACAATAAGATAAATCGATTACAATAGAAATCACCGAAGCGTCCATGTAATGGACTGTCCTTAGAGTAGATATCGCCCTCACAACACCGATGTGTAGGGTACTAGCGATCTGCTCCCAAGATGCGACGACACACGATATTCGTCTGCATACACCGACAAGATCGTCATCGAATGTACCTCAGAGAACTGTAACCGAGAGAACGAGAAGCCGGCAAAAATAGATCCAAGGCAATGTGAGAAGGATTTTCTTTCGAGTGTGTAAGAAAATAACATCAGGGAAGGGGTATAAAAGGAAGCTCGCGTGCCCTAGCATGCGACACTGTTTGTTTTCTGACAATGCCCCACAATAGGCGTGTCCCTTCAGATTCCAAAACCGCATTTAAAAATAAGCCATTGCTTCGATCCGTCAAATGAAATCTGCAACAAAAGTATTGAGATCCGAATTGACTCTCCCGAGCCCGATGAGCTGTGTCTCCAGGAGGCACAGACGGCTTCTCAGCCCCGTCTTCAGTCGCGAGGCGACTCCGACAGCAGCGGCAGCTCGTCCCAGCGCTCCAGCACCCCTGTGCAGCCTAGACAGGTTCACCTTGTACAGGCGGAGCCATATCAGCAGCACCAGCCATCATCCTTCGTTCCTCATCCCTATCAGCAGCAGGGACAGTCGTGGAGACGTGAGCAGCAGGCTCACCCAGTTCAGCAGCAGCACCCTTCCTCATACCCCTCTTACCACCAGCAGCAGTTCCAGCAGCCTCACCCCCAGAGAGGCTACCCGTCGGGCTCCCACGAGAGCCCCGCCTTAGATGACATCGCCCGCCTCCTCACGGACCAGCAGGACACATTCAGACGGGAGATGGACGAGTTCCGCCAGGAGATGCGAGACTTGGTGAGAGGGAAAGCCGCCATTCCAGCCCAGATCGAGCCGAATCCGAATAACCTCAAGAGGAAATCTGAGCAGGTATTACACACTGAGTCTGCCACTCCTAGTGACCCATTTGTTGATACATCTTCGGATCTATTTGATGCTGATTTTGTCACACTTAGGAGCGGTAGGACCCCAGCAGGCGGCGGCGCCTCACCTGAGCTTCACCACGAGGATATTTCAGAGGCGCCACATGAGGAGGAGGAGAGCGGTACTGAGGCCGCCCCAGATGATGACGGTGGTACTGATGCCACCAAGGATGCTGATCCCACCGGCGGTACTGAGGCCGCCGCTTCACCAGATCGAGGAGGTGGTACTGATGCCACCAGTTCACGAGCCAGCCTGCGGTACTGACGCCGCGAGACGTCTACCAGCAGCAGCAGCAGAGCCAGCCCATGGTGGTACTGAGGCCACCAGTGTTTGTCGTGATAGAGATGTTGTCTTTCCTTCAGTTCATGTACCTCAGAATACTGTTGTGAATAAAGGAAAAGGTTTAGTTTCTTCTGGTCCCACTATGGTGCATGATGTATGTGTGGATCCGGTCATCGAACCGTTTAGGCCTTTTCCTAGTCCTTCATCTGCGAAGGACCCTGTGATCCCCTTCCCTAGAGCCCTTCAGATGGGGAAGGGGAAGAAAAAAGAAAATCCAAAAAAGAGAGAGCTTGAGGAGTTCAGCCAGAGCATGATTGATCGATTCCACATCCAGCTGACCCTCCAGGAGGCTTTGCAACACATCCCCCTTCTCCATCGATCTTTGAGAGACAGGACTACAGTCAGGAGGAGGAGGAGGAACCACACTTCAGAGATCCATGTGCTGACGAAAGCCACGTGTTTCGCGATCCAGAACCGACTGCCAGCCAAGAGGCCAGATTCAGGGGCCCCGTATGTCAGATGCCAGATCAGTGAGCAGAGGTTCGACCGTACTCTACTAGATAGCGGATCGTCGATCAACCTTCTTCCGGCAGCCCTTCTCGACCGCTTCGAGTTGGACACTCTTCGACAGAGCAGGACAGTCCTTCAGTTCGCTGATCGATCTGTCAAGAGGCCGAGGGGGTTGTTACGAGACGTTATCGTCACGATTCAGGGCCTGCAATTCCCCGTGGACTTCGTAGTGTTGGACATGGAGATCCCTGAATCAGTGGCCGATTCCCCCATCATCCTTGGTCGTCCGTTCTTGGCCACAGCCAAGGCGGTGACCAATCATGACTGCGGGAAGGTATACTTTCGCGTCGAGGGCGAAAGTATACAAATAGAGACGGTCGAGGACTACAGAGCTAGAGATAGAGCCCGCTCAGATGCGAGTACAGATTCAGAGTAGCTGACAGACGCAGAGCCAGACATCCACCAGGACTGTGATTTTGTGATCACAGACGACGAGGCAGCTTGGGCAGATCCGGTAGCACAGACCATCCTCTCATATTCAGATACAACTGATGCCGAGATGATAGCAGAGGAGAGTCTGGAGAGCACAACCCTGGTTCAGGATACCATAGAGGCAGCAGAGCCGGTCCTTGATCGTGACACGATTTGCAGTGATGGTGGTGTTGAGGCCACCTTGTTTTCCGGTGGTACTGATGCCACCATGGTTGATACAGATCCCTCGGATTCAGAGTTTGATTGGGCCGATTGCTATGATCAGATGCCAGACCTGAGTCCACCTGAGCCTACAGATGAAGAGGAGGCAGATGCAGAGCAGACCAGAGACAGTGCAGTTGAACAGCCTTCTCCCGATCCAGTTTGCGAGAGTACGCTTTCACTTTCCCAGGCAGAGTTGGCAGACTTAGCAGCTTTCACTCAGTTTCTTCCGCAACCAGATTTGCCAGCACCCAGCATTCCAGAGCTGAAGCTGCTCCCTACTTCGCTGAAGTATCGATTCCTTGCGGGCGAGCCAGAGATGTACCCAATCATCATCTCCGCCGAGTTGACTGGAGATCAAGAATCCCGTTTGATGGGGGTTCTTGAAAAGAACCGCAAGGCGATCGGATGGAGCGTAGCAGATCTCCATGGGATTAGTCCATCAGTGTGCTCCCACCATATCTATCTCGAGGAAGGAGCGAAGCCGTCGCGTGAGTTCCAGCGACGACTGAACCCCAACCTGAGAGAGGTCGTGATGAAGGAAATATCAAAATGGTGGAGTGCAGATTTTATTTATCCCATTTCCGACTCCAAGTGGGTTAGCCCCTTGCATGTGGTGCGCAAGAAGACGGGCATCACGACTGTGATCAGTGAGTCGGGAGAGGAGATCGCTACACGAGTACCCACCTCTTGGAGGGTTTGTGTTGACTACAGGAGACTCAACCAAGCCACCAAGAAGGACCATTTCCCCCTGCCTTTTATTGACCAGATTATTGAGAGACTGGCAGGGAAGAGCCATTATTGCTTCCTGGATGGGTACTCGTGCTACAATCAAGTGGCCATCGCTCCTGAGGATCAGGAGAAGACCACCTTTACCTGTCCCTTCGGCACATATGCTTTTCGACGCATGCCATTTGGGCTATGCAACGCCCCTGCGACTTTTCAGAGGTGCATGCTGTCGATCTTCTCGGACATGGTAGGGGAGTGTTTGGAGGTCTTCATGGATGATTTCTCGATCTACGGTGACGGATTCGATTCTTGTCTTGACTGCCTAGATCGAGTACTCCAGCGATGTATTGAGTATCATTTGGTGCTATCTTGGGAGAAGAGTCACTTCATGGTGACTCAAGGGACGGTGCTTGGCCACATCATCTCCAACAGGGGCATGGAGGTTGATCCAGCCAAGGTTGATGTCATTAGGAAACTCACACCGCCGTCCAATCTGAGGCAGCTACAGTCATTCCTGGGGCACGTTGGATTTTATAGGAGGTTCATTCAGGATTTCAGCAGGATTGCCCGACCGTTGACTGACCTTTTGACGAAAGACACCGAGTTCCTTGTCGATGACAAGTGTCTTTCGTCGTTCGCGACTCTCCAGCAGTGTGTCATTGAGGCTCCTGTCCTCCAGCCGCCTGATTGGTCTCTCCCATTCGAGATCATGACGGACGCCTCCGATTTTTCCGTAGGGGCAGTGCTGGGACAGAGGAGGGATGGAGTTCCATTTGCCATACACTATACTAGCCGCACATTGGATTCCGCCCAGCGGAATTATACGGTCACAGAGAAGGAGATGCTAGCCGTAGTGTTTGCCCTGGATAAGTTCAGATCGTATATCATCGGATCTAGAGTGACTTTGTTTACAGATCACACCGCCATCAGGTACCTCATGGCAAAGAAGGATGCCAAGGCCAGACTGACTAGATGGATCCTTCTACTCCAGGAGTTCGACATTGAGATCAAGGATAAGCCTGGAGTCAAGAATGTGGTGGCGGATCATCTCTCCCGACTAGAGCAGCCTGAGGATTCTGAGCAGATTGACCCTATTAGAGATACCTTCCCAGATGAGGCGATCCTTGCTATCGCCTCACTCCCATGGTATGCCGATATTGTGAACTTTCTCGTTGCTGGGAAAGTCCCACAAGATTGGCCCCGGCAGAGGCTTGAGACCTTCCTCGCGAAGGCCAAGTCTTACCATTGGGAGGATCCCATCCTTTACCACGAAGGAGGGGATAGCGTTTGGCGTCGGTGTATTCCTCAGGAGGAACACCATAGTGTCCTCACTTACTGCCACAAGCTTGAGGCAGGAGGACATCATTCTGGGAGGAGAACGGCACAGAAAGTGCTCCAATCCGGCTTGTGGTGGCCTACCCTCTTCAAGGACTCTGATGAGTTCATGAAGAGGTGTACTGACTGTCAGAGGATGGGCACTTGTGGATAGCATGATATGATGCCGATGCAGCCCATTCACTTCTGTGAGGTTTTTGACGCATGGGGCATCGATTTCATGGGTCCATTCCCTAAGAGTCAGGGATTTGAGTACATTCTATTGGCCGTTGATTATGTGAGTCGTTGGGTGGAGGCTATCCCCGCCCGAGCCGCTGATGCGAGGACAGTTTGCAGATTTTTGAGGAAGCATATCATCACGCGGTTTGGGGTTCCAGGAGTTCTGATTTCTGATGGGGGATCTCACTTCATCAACGACCAGGTGAAGGCACTTGCTAGCGAGTTCGGCATAGATCATCGTGTTGCTACACCTTACCATCCACAGACGAATGGTCTAGCCGAAGTGTCGAATAGGGAGATCAAGACTATTCTGCAGAAAGTCGTCCGCCCTGACCGAAAGGATTGGTCACAGCTTTTGGACTCGGTCTTGTGGGCATATAGGACGTCTTTCAAGACACCTTTGGGCACATCTCCCTTTCGCCTCGTGTATGGCAAGCCATGCCATTTACCTGTTGAGCTGAGGCACAAGTCACTTTGGACAGTTACAGATATTTTGATGGATCCAGATGGTATGAGAGACCAGAGGAGGGCAGAGCTAGCTGCCCTGGAGGAGCTTAGAGATGCAGCTTTCTCAAGCAGCCTACATTATAAGGAGAAAGTCAAGGAGTGGCATGATTCTCATATCAGCCACAAGCATTTTGAGATTGGACAGAGAGTATGGCTGTTTGATGCGAGGCTACGCCTATTTCCAGGGAAGCTACAGAGCAAATGGAAGGGACCTTATCTGGTTAGAAAGGTACACGACAACGGTAGCATCGACATATCTGAGTTGTCTTCTGAGAGTACCTTTCGAGTGAACGGCCAGCGGCTCAAGCCATTTCTAGATCATGAGCCGCGGGTCGTTAATCTTGCCCCTATTCATTTTGCGTGAGGTGTGGTCTTTGACTCACATCTAATGCATCTCACGCCTGAGTTTCACTGATCTTCCGCCGTGTATAGATCCAGATGTCCATATCACTACATTCTTTAGTCCCACATCCCTTCCTTCATCTTATGAGTATGCTATACTTAGGGTGCACTTTACCCTAAGTATAGGGGGGATGTGAGACCTTTCGGGTATTTCTTTTGTTTCTATCTACTCCTGTCTTTGCTGCCTATACTTAGGGATATTTCACCCTAAGTATAGGGGGGGTAGACCCTGTACATTCTGCACTCAGGTTTTCCCTTAGCATACAACCTGCTATACTTAGGATTATTTGATCCTAAGTATAGGGGGGAGACCTGAGTCCCTCTTGACTTTTCATTTCCCTTTTGTATAGCCTTTCTTTTCACTTTCCTATACCTAGCACGAGTTATGTCTTCTTCATCGCTCTTGACTCTGAGGACATCGTTCGAGCTAAGTATAGGGGGGTGTGTATATATTTCATATATACTTTAGCCATAACTCGTACTTTGTGTGAGTGTGTTAATAAATAAAATGACTAAAAACCACAAAAATTAAAAATTTTCATGTACATAATCTTCTTTTATTTGCACATACATAGCTAGTGTACAAATTATTTTTGTAAAAATGATTTCAAAAATCTTTTGTGTAAAGCTTGTGTAAATATTTTTGTATCAAAATTATGTATATAGTACAAAATTTTTCCAAAATGTTTTGAAAATCAAAAGTTTGCAAAAATCTTGTGTAAATGTGTGTAAATATCTTTTTGCAAAACTTGCACTTCATGCATCATCCATTCATGATTTCAAAACATTTTTCAAAAATTTTGCATGATTGTAAAATTTGTGTAAATAAGCATCTTTTTGTACATATGTATATAGTTTTTCTGGATGATAGTTGACATTTAAACTAGCCTGGAATCAAATTGAGAAATGGAGCTTGATTAAGATCTTAATCCACCTAATTTCTAAGAGGAACCTTATAGGGCTTAGGTTTAAGGCTTTTCAGGTCCATGGTGACTTAATTCTTTGAGTTCACTAGGCTATGATCACATGTCATCTCAATGAGCCTAAGTAGAGCACTTAACAACAACACATGACTCATATAGATTATGGCTTTACTTGGACAACCGCACTATGCAATGAGCTCTCTACGGATGAGGTGGTGAGGAGGCAGTCTTACTTGACTTGGGGTAGCATATGAGGGTAGTACTTCTAGGCGGAACCTCTCTTCTTCTTATAGTGAAGGAAGTGCGTCTCAACTTGGTCTGGTTGCCATGAGGTCTAACGACGGGAGTTGTGGGTTGCAATAAAGCTTCAAAAGAGGGATAGTCTACTGGCTCAAGAGGAAAAACTCCTTGTATATATGCTGCACATGTATATGTTGTACAGATGCACTTGAAAAAAAAATGTGTGCAAAAAGAAAAGAACTCCAAAAAAGTGGTGGGTCTGAGAGAAAATGATAATCCCACCGGAGTATGTATATAGAGTGCAATAAGCAAAGCTTGGTTTCATGATCCACCTGTTGTAGCTTGCAACAGGGAGACTTGGCTACACTGGTCAAGCTCCCAAGGGTACTTGGCTACACTGGCCTTGACCCATTCTCTTCTTCCCCCTCTTCTTGAGCTGGTTGCACTTGAACTTAGAAGGGAATACCCCGCTCCTCGAGGAAAGAGTGGCCAGATTGAGATCATAGAGTTACCTTGTTGGGGAGGGTTGTCAAGTTGCCATTTCTGAGGTGGAGAGCTTAGACTTCACATCCACAGGACAAGAAAAGATTCATGGTCTTCAGGGTTTGTGATTGATGACTTGTTCTGATCTGGAGCATTGAGGAGTCTTGGTTGTAGATTAGTGGAACTTAGAGGCCGTTGAGTTTTAAGCTTAAGTCTAAGTAAGGTTCCGACACATTAATAATCCAAAGATCTGATCGAGCTCCATACCCCAATTTAATGAAGGCAAGTTTAATAATCAACCTTGATCCGTGTACATCCTCTTTTTCTTTTTCTTTCTTTCTGTTTCACTTCTTTTTCAAATAAGTGTTTGCTAAGGGACTAGCAAAGTTAAGTATAGGGGGGTGATGAATACCCATTCATCACTCTTTATTCTTATATTTTAGCTACAAAAACCTTTGCAAATGCATGTAGATATGTGTAAATAGGAATAATTAGCAAAAGCATGCATTGTGTAAAAACCTATAATTAGCATGTTTTTGTGCAAAAATAAAAGAATAAAGATTAAAAAGAAAAAGAGGGAAATATTTAGAATATTGGGCAACCTAACCCAAGGGAGGGCTCAGCATGGGTCTGACCGCATAAAAGCCAAAGTAGAGGGAGATAGGGGCTCATGTGTAAATATTAGTGTAAATAAATAAAAATATTTTTCCTCACCAAAAATATGCTTGTAAATACTTGTATATATATATTTATATAAAAACAAAATAAAAAAATTAAAAATCAAAAAGATTAAAAATACCCTTTCATCATGTACATAAACCACACCTATATATATTTATTTAGCTTTGAAAATATACAAAATTAATTTTTAAAACTTTTTGTAAATAGTCTATGTTATACTTTGTAAATAAATAAAATAAAAAGAATCAAAACAAAAATCAAAATAAAAATAGAAAAATCAAAAATACCAAAATACATTGTACATATACCATGTATATAGATGTATATATCTATTTATTTTACATATGTATATAAATAATAAAAACAAAATAAAAATACCCTTTTATTCCTTATTTTATTCTATAAATAAATAAAATATAAAATAGGAATAAAATTATACAAAAATAATAATTAAAAATCAAAAATCAAAAGCCTACATATTGTATATATACCTATATATAGCTATATAATGTAAATACCTTATTTTTATTTCCAAAAATTAATTAAAAATCACCAAAAAATAGAAAAAAATAAAATAAAAATAGTTTGTGTTTTGAGTTTTTACAAAATCGGGCCATAACTACCTTAATTTTGAGTTTTAAAATCCTGTCACGTGGCCTGACCCCATTGGGTCCTGGGGATGTTGACCGCCCGATCAACTGGCCCCCCTAGGACCACTTCTCACGGTCTCGAGCATCGGACCCATCTTCTCGGATTTATACCCGCTCGACCCGATCACCAATCCACCAAGCCCCGGGTCCGAATCGTTCCCCTTGCATCCGGCATCCTCGCCGGAGCCGCTCCCTCGGGATCCGCGCGCTCCTGAGCTTGCCCGGACCCCCTCTTCTCGGACCCCTAGCCATATAAAGCTGGAGCTCAGCCGCCTTCCCACGCCATCTTTGGCCATTTGCTTCATTCTCCAGTGAGCTCCAGAGAGAGAGAGAGGTGACAGCTCACGCCTCGACCTGTTGCAGCGAGGAGAGGAGGTGAAAACCATCGATCCGGCGATACATCCGCCGCAGCTCCGCCGCCTGAGCAAGCTTCGAGCCTCGGGCAGAGACATCCCTTGAGGCGATGACCGGGAGCATCCCCAGCTCCAGCACAGTCTCATCGATCACCTAGGTAGTCCCTTAGCTCCGCCTTTTCGTTCGATTTCCATTTTCCCCCATTTCGCACCTCCGACGTACTTCTTCGATTCACCCCGGTTCCGACCACCATCCGACCATCGGACCCGACCCGCATCTTCGCCTCTCTCCGCCGCACCTTCTGCACCCACTTACACAACCCAGCTCGCACAGGAGCTGGGAACCGGGCTCCACCGTCTTCCACCCTCGCCGGAGCCCGTCGCCCCGACGCACCGTCCACCTTCGCTCCGCCTAACGGGGTCGAGGCACTTTGCCCTCGACCCGCGAGTCTTCTGAGCTCTTTTGCAGGTCCTACCGAGCCCATCTGAGGGCTTGGTCATTCAGGCCGGGAGACCCAGCTCCGCCGACCGTGCCTGAGCCCCTCCGAGCTTGGGACGATCATCGGAGCACTGCAGCCGATGCAGGAGCGCACGAGCTTTCTTCTCCGATCATTGGCGCGCTCCGAGGAGGAGACCAGCACCCGCACGAGCCCGGCGAAGTTCGCCGGGGACCAGTTCCTCCAGGACCCTCCAGCGTCGTTGGATCAACCCTCAGCTCCAGACGCCATCCAGACCGTCCATTCCTAGCGTCCCCTTTGACGTCAGGTCTGAGGAGATAGATCCAGGCCGTCAGATCCACACGTGTCCTGGCCTGGACCGTTGGATTTACCAGAGCAGCACCAGTGTTGAGAGCGCCCCCATCCTGACCGTCCGATCTATACGTGGCGGCCATCCATCAGCTCCGCTTAATAAAGGGTAAATTACCCTTAGGCCCTTATCTTTGCGTTATTTCATATCAGTCCTGTAAATGTTTAAATACGTTGTTTAGTTTTAGGTTAAATTGCATAGAGGACCCTGAGCTTAAGTTTGTTTGCATTTATACCCCTGCCTATTGTGAGCCACGTGTTTTGTCACGTGTTTTGTTGGTGTATTTGCAACCTTTGCCCTTGTAGTTCTGGTTGTTTATGAAGTGAATGAAATCTTTTGATATTTGCATTTATGCCCCTGTGAATGGTTTAATTCCGCATGTGCGTTTATTTTTGGGTAAATTGCAACTAAGGCCCCTAGACTTTTGGTACGGGTTACCAATAGGTCCTCGGGACTTATTTTCTTTACAAATAGGTCCCTGAGTGCCCCAGGCACGCGCTTGGTGCGTGATTTGCTGGGTATTTTGCACCTGGACCCCCGGAACTTTGGGTATTTGCATTTCAGTCCCTGTGCACAGTACCCTTTTGTTATTTTTGAATAAAATATCAAATCACCTCCAAATTCGACGAAAATTTGACACATGGCTCCTGCCATGGTGTAGGATTTTTAAGGATTTTTGAGGATATTTTTGATTCCATTTGCTATTTTTAAAAATTCAAAAACCTTAGTTTTTACTATTGTCTAGATTTAAAAATCATAAAAAATATAAAAACACCTCTAAAAATTCCATAAAAATTAGCTACTGTTTAGTTTAGTTTGTTTGATTTTCTAGCCAATTTTGGCTATTTTTCATTGCTTAAAAACCTTAAAAACTTAAAAACCCCAAAAAATCCATAAAAATTCTAATAACTCCATTAAAAATCCAAAAATAATAAATCTGGTACCTAAATTTTCCTTATTTCATCTATTTTATAGGAAAATTACCTCCAGGCCTTTTTGAGGTGCTTAGGTATTTTATCTAGGGACTTTAGGCTTGGCTGGACAGTACCCCTTGTTTTTGTTACTGTTTGATTTTTAGAAATTAAAATAAATATCAGAAAAATCCCAAAAATTCACCAAAAACATTAAAAAATTATAAAACACATAAAAATATTTTTGTTTAATTTTTGGTTGATTTTGGATGCATTACATAAATTGTTGAAGTGTGCTTATTTGTGTTTCTTTTATTTTCTTTACATTTTAAAAATCTAAAAAAAAATATAAAAATACTTAAAAACCACTAAAAGATTTTATTTCTTTATTTTATTTGTTTTTACTACTTCGTAGGCCTTCGGCCAACCCGTGCTCCTTGAGTTCGACCCTGGGGGCTATACCAGGTTAAACACATAGCAGGACCGCTTCCTTGCTTTGATTGATTTTATTTATCGCGAGGTGGTTCGATTTTTCTTGTTGACCCGAGTCTGAGTGATTGAGGTCACAACGACCTTTTAGACACCTTTGCCTTAGTCATTCAGTCGGTCACCAGAATGGAAAAAAAGAAAAAAAAGATAAAAAGATAAAAAAAAAGAAAAAAAAGTAAAAAAAGATAGAAGAAAAAAGAAGAAAAGAAAAGAAACGAAAAGAAGAAAAATAAAAAAAATAAAAAAATATCCTCTCCAACTCTCGCCTCATCTCTATCATAAATGCCCCCCTGATCGCGTAACTGCTGCTGGACTGTCTCAAGTGATGCGATCAGGGTGGAGTTGATCGCTCCCTGGTCAAGTACAAAATGCTCGGGCTGACGGGAGTGATCATCTGAACTGCCGGCTTCGGCCATAGCGACGTCTGCAAAATCAAACGAGCTCAACTCAGGTGCTGTCAAATCAATCAGTCTCTCCTCGGGCTCGTGTCTCTCAGGTAGAACAAAAAGGGGATCGAGGGGGAACAGGGTGGAGTCGTACTCGGGCTCGGAGAGCGGGTCTGAGCTCTCGCGGGCCAACCTAGATGATGAGGCAGACGTGCCCGAAAGCGGTGCAGCCAGAGGCTGCCTAAGAGACTGTCTACCCATCATCTTGATCTGGCGAGTAAGGCGGATGAGATCTGGAAAAATTATGATCAGAAAACAAACCCCCGGTTCACCAACGCAACGCGAGCTGAAGACCGTGAAAGTTCGGTCAAATTATCTTGTCAATTTTATTTGGTGAACACACAAAATATCAGAGCGCTTACGTGACCTGTTAGGATATCCGATGCTAACCCAACCGACTGGCCCGCACAGAAAAGTCGGTAATCAGTCGAGACTAGCAACGGGGGGCTCTACCTAGGGTGCGGGTCACTCTCTCGCGCATCCAAACCATCCAATGAGGGGGTTGCTCTCCCCAAGACAAAGTTTTTAGGGTGAGCGGATTTTAAGATCAATAATATTAGCCAGTCCCAATTTTATGGTTTCACTTTTTTTAGTATTTTTCAAAGCAAACAAATGGCCTAACGAATTTTTCGGTTCTCCTGATTATTAAGTCCAAAACAGGGGGGAGAAGACGAAAAAGCCGATGCGCGACAAATCAATGATGCATGCTGAGTAAGAAATGCGTACCTGTCTCCAGCACTCTACATGCAAGATGATCCGCGCAGAATTTAAAGACTGAAAAGAAACTAACCTAAATGATGCAGTGGTAAAGCCGAGTCCTAGATGAGCAATTCTAGCGATGAACCGTCTAACCGGTCACCGACCTCCAAGCCAAAGAGTCTGGTCTTGGCCCGTCCCTCCTCTGTCCGACAAATCGGGGGTAGGAGTAAGCGCTTTACAGGACGGGCTGCGGCACGTAGGCTACGAAGGTAAGTGAATCGGTTATTTTTATTAATGATTTTTCAGTAGGTCCAATTAACGATCTATAGGAACAGATAAGCAGTTAGGTGTGTGGATCCTACTAAGTACGACACAGTCACCAGAAATTCCTAAGTCTAGGGGCTCGAGCAAAAACCGCGAAAAACCGGAAAAGGCAGAAATAAAAAGAAAAGAAAGCCGCGTAAAAACCGTGAAAAACCGCGAAGGTCCTAAGGGTCCCCCGAGCACACCGGTGCTCAGCGAAACAGACCCGCTACGGTAGAAGAGTCCAAGTGTCTGAGAAGGTCCTGTATTATTACAATAATAATGAAATGAAATAAAATTCTACCCTAATCCTCACCCACTCAACTCTCTCTCACTCTCTCCTGCGGCTCCGCGAAGAAAGGAGCCGCCTCCGAATCCCGCGGTTGCGCCGGCTTCTCGAAATCAGCCGCCTCGGTCCTCGGGCCCTCGCAAGAGAAAATAGAGTGGTCAGAACCAATAATATAATAAAGGAAAAAGAAGTGAAAATAAAAATAAAAATAAAAAGGGTATATATGCAAAAATGTGAAATAAAATAAACACACAAAAGAAGACAAAAACAAAAATAAAAGAAAAAGGAAATAAAGCAAAATAAAACAAAAAGAAAATATAAACAAAAGCCGCGAAGAGCCGCGAGCTCTGAAAGAGCCGCGAAAAGCCGCGAAAATCAAAATGAAAAGAAAAGAAAAACTACTAAGCCGTGCTCCCCGGCAACGGCGCCATTCTGGTGACCGACTGAATGACTAAGGCAAAGGTGTCTAAAAGGTCGTTGTGACCTCAATCACTCAGACTCGGGTCAACAAGAAAAATCGAACCACTCGCGATAAATAAAATCAATCAAAGCAAGGAAGCGGTCCTGCTATGTGTTTAACCTGGTATAGCCCCCAGGGTCGAACTCAAGGAGCACGGGTTGGCCGAAGGCCTACGAAGTAGTAAAAACAAATAAAATAAAGAAATAAAATCTTTTTAGTGGTTTTTAAGTATTTTTATATTTTTTTTGGATTTTTAAAATGTAAAGAAAATAAAAGAAACACAAATAAGCACACTTCAACAATTTATGTAATGCATCAAAAATCAACCAAAAATTAAAACAAAAATATTTTTATGTGTTTTATAATTTTTTATGTTTTTGGTGAATTTTTGGGATTTTTCTGATATTTATTTTAATTTCTAAAAATCAAATAGTAACAAAAACAAGGGGTACTGTCCAGCCAAGCCTAAAGTCCCTAGATAAAATACCTAAGGACCTCAAAAAGGCCTGGAGGTAATTTTCCTATAAAATAGATGAAATAAGGAAAATTTAGGTACCAGATTTATTGTTTTTGGATTTTTAATGGATTTATTAGAATTGTTATGGGTTTTTTGGGGTTTTTAAGTTTTTAAGGTTTTTAAGTAATGAAAAATAGCCAAAATTGGCTAGAAAATCAAACAAACTAAACTAAACAGTAGCTAATTTTTATGGAATTTTTAGAGGTGTTTTTATATTTTTTTATGATTTTTAAATCTAGAAAGTAGCAAAAACTAAGGTTTTTGAATTTTTAAAAATAGCAAATGGAATCAAAAATGTCCTCAAAAATCCTTGAAAATCCTACACCATGGCAGGAGCCATGTGTCAAATTTTCGTCGAATTTGGAGGTGATTTGATATTTTATTCGAAAATAACAAAAGGGTACTGTGCATAGGGACTGAAATGCAAATACCCAAAGTTCTGGGGGTCCAGGTGCAAAATACCCAGCAAATCACGCGCCAAGCACGTGCCTGGGGCACTCAGGGACCTATTTGTAAAGAAAATAAGTCCCAAGGACCTATTGGTAACCAGTACCAAAAGTCCAGACGCCTTAGTTGCAATTTACCCAAAAATAAACGCACATGCGGAATTAAACCATTCACAGGGGCATAAATGCAAATATCAAAAGATTTCATTCATTTCATAACAACCAGAACTACAAGGGCAAAGGTTGCAAATACACCAACAAAACACGTGACGAAACACGTGGCTCACAATAGGCAGGGGTATAAATGCAAACAAACTTAAGCTCAGGGTCCTCTATGCAATTTAACCTAAAACTAAACAACGTATTTAAATATTTACAGGACTGATATGAAATAACGCAAAGATAAGGGCCTAAGGGTAATTTACCCTTTATTAACCGGAGCTGATGGATGGCCGCCACGTGTAGATCGGACGATCAGGATGGGGGTGCTCTCAACACTGGTGCTGCTCTGGTAAATCCAACGGTCCAGGCCAGGACACGTGTGGATCTGACGGCCTGGATCTATCGCCTCAGATCTGACGTCAAAGGGGGCGCTAGGAATGGACGGTCTGGATGGCGTCTGGAGCTGAGGGTTGATCCAACGACGCTGGAGGGTCCTGGAGGAACGGGTCCCTGGCGAACTTCGCCGGGCTCGTGCGGGTGCTGGTCTCCTCCTCGGAGCGCGCCAATGATCGGAGAAGAAAGCTCGTGCGCTCCTGCGTCGGCTGCAGTGCTCCGATGATCGTCCCGAGCTCGGAGGGGCTCAGGCACGGTCGGCGGAGCTGGGTCTCCCGGCCTGAATGACCAAGCCCTCAGATGGGCTCGGTAGGACCTGCAAAAGAGCTCAGAAGACTCGCGGGTCGAGGGCAAAGTGCCTCGACCCCGTTAGGCGGAGCGAAGGTGGACGGTGCGTCGGGGCGACGGGCTCCGGCGAGGGTGGAAGACGGTGGAGCCCGGTTCCCAGCTCCTGTGCGAGCTGGGTTGTGTGAGTGGGTGCAGAAGGTGCGGCGGAGAGAGGCGAAGATGCGGGTCGGGTCCGATGGTCGGATGGTGGTCGGAACCGGGGTGAATCGAAGAAGTACGTCGGAGGTGCGAAATGGGGGAAAATGGAAATCGAACGAAAAGGCGGAGCTAAGGGACTACCTGGGTGATCGATGAGACTGTGCTGGAGCTGGGGATGCTCCCGGTCGTCGCCTCAAGGGATGTCTCTGCCCGAGGCACGAAGCTCGCTCAGGCGGCGGAGCTGCGGCGGATGTATCGCCGGATCGATGGTTTTCACCTCCTCTCCTCGCTGCAACAGGTCGAGGCGCGAGCTGTCACCTCTCTCTCTCTGGAGCTCACTGGAGAATGAAGCAAATGGCCAAAGATGGCGTGGGAAGGCGGCTGAGCTCCAGCTTTATATGGCTAGGGGTCCGAGAAGAGGGGGTCCGGGCAAGCTCAGGAGCGCGCGGATCCCGAGGGAGCGGCTCCGGCGAGGATGCCGGATGCAAGGGGAACGATTCGGACCCGGGGCTTGGTGGATTGGTGATCGGGTCGAGCGGGTATAAATCCGAGAAGATGGGTCCGATGCTCGAGTCCGTGAGAAGTGGTCCTGGGGGGGCCAGTTGACCGGGCGGTCAACATCCCCAGGACCCAATGGGGTCAGGCCACGTGGCAGGATTTTAAAGCTCAAAATTAAGGTAGTTATGGCCCGATTTTGTAAAAACTCAAAACACAAACTATTTTTATTTTATTTTTTCTATTTTTTGGTGATTTTTAATTAATTTTTGGAAATAAAAATAAGGTATTTACATTATATAGCTATATATAGGTATATATACAATATGTAGGCTTTTGATTTTTGATTTTTAATTATTATTTTTGTATAATTTTATTCCTATTTTATATTTTATTTATTTATAGAATAAAATAAGGAATAAAAGGGTATTTTTATTTTGTTTTTATTATTTATATACATATGTAAAATAAATAGATATATACATCTATATACATGGTATATGTACAATGTATTTTGGTATTTTTGATTTTTCTATTTTTATTTTGATTTTTGTTTTGATTCTTTTTATTTTATTTATTTACAAAGTATAACATAGACTATTTACAAAAAGTTTTAAAAATTAATTTTATATATTTTCAAAGCTAAATAAATATATATAGGTGTGGTTTATGTACATGATGAAAGGGTATTTTTAATCTTTTTGATTTTTAATTTTTTATTTTGTTTTTATATAAATATATATATACAAGTATTTACAAGCATATTTTTGGTGAGGAAAAATATTTTTATTTATTTACACTAATATTTACACATGAGCCCCTATCTCCCACTACTTTGGCTTTTATGCGGTCAGGCCCATGCTGAGCCCTCCCTTGGGTTAGGTTGCTCAATATTCTAAATATTTCCCTCTTTTTCTTTTTAATCTTTATTCTTTTATTTTTGCACAAAAACATGCTAATTATAGGTTTTTACACAATGCATGCTTTTGCTAATTATTCCTATTTACACATATCTACATGCATTTGCAAAGGTTTTTGTAGCTATAATATAAGAATAAAGAGTGATGAATGGGTATTCATCACCCGAGCTGGAGACGGAGTGGAGCGGAGCGTGCGCGTGCATGTGGTCCTCCATTCCTCCTCTCTACTATTGCTACAAGAGCTTCGGTTGTGAACTCATATATAAGCTCACTAAAAGTTTAAAAACACTAGATGTGATACTAAAATTTCTCCAATAACTCTTTTTTCAAAGTTGGGAATTCCCAACTTTCTCTCGAAGCCATTTGATTTCCCAATTGAGACCAAATTAGCTCCTACTGTAAGTGCATAAGCTTTCTAATCAAAGTCTAATTACATACTTTAGATATAATACTAAATTATACTAGGAAGCGATAAAAATCATCTCATACCTACTTGGGACATGGAGCATAAGAATCGTCGCCAACGGTTAGTCCGGTGAGCTTGGATCACACCGATTTACGCCTTTGTCCACGCCGACAAGGGTAGATAATCACTCGATGTCACCAGTCAACTCAATCTAAGTGATCCTATTGGGGTTACAGGGTAGAATCGGGGATCAAAACTCAAAAAGGGCATGGAGATGGGGTTTTGTAGACATGGGACGGAGCGAGCTTCGAGAGGAGATGGCGTGAAACAGAGAAGGAATTTGTGGAAGATAGGGTGATGGCGAGATGGTCGAAGGTGTCGAGCAAAGGTTTCGTGAAGAAGACAAGGTGCTCGCGTGGATCGAGCACTAAAATTCAAGGAAGATGGGGCACCCATGAGCTCTAACACGGGTTAGAGGTGAAGGAACCCTTAAAAGAAGAGAATATTGCACATAGAGGTGATATTAAGGACCACTTGCTGGCGGAGCAGTGAAATATATCTATTCACCTTGCCTTGAAATTGCAAGTTGTTTCGTGTCCTCAAAATCCTATTACTATTTTCGCATTCCCCTTAAAAAAGGAGCGCTTTGTCTTCTGGAGGACTAGTATTCTTTGCAAACAACCCCAACTATGAGCGCGCACAGGAGACCAGCAGATGTTTAAACGTGGCATTTCTATTCATCTAATAATAAGGTCATGCAACATTTTTATGCATATTTCGACACTCGAAAGTCATATATAACATTCTTATTTAACATTTGAATTTGTATCCATTTTCTCTCCCATATTAGGACATGTTTCACATATTATGTGCGATAATTCCCTCGAGATTTCTCAAAGTTAGTATATCTAAAAACGTACTTAAGGACATACATATATAATTAGATTATTATAACATCAATTTAAAAGAGTGAGAGAAGACGTCAACATTGAACATTCCGATCGAGGTTAGACGGTCCGGAGTTCACATCGTTTTAGGTGGCGTTCATTTGGAGAATAAGAAAATGTGGAATAAGAAAAAGTGGAATAAGAGATAGTTATTTGCTATTCTCTGTTCGGTTGGCACATGAGGGATAAGGTGGAATAAGGTTTGAAAGTTAGTTAAAAATTCTTTTCGTGAGTTATTCCACACATGTGCAATAACAGACCGGCATCGTAGTTATATTTGTTATATACAACTCGAACTATTTAGCCGTATGCTTGAATGCATATACTCCATTCAATAAAAAAGTAGAATATTATTGTTGATCATTTATTTCATATTCATATTTGACAGTACAACAAGCCGACTGCTTCGAAACAACAATGTGTTACATAGTCACAATATATCGAAACAATTGAATTGGCAATACCAATTTATTACACATACGACATGCTAAAATATTTATACATCATCTACATGGAATACAGGATACCGCACAACACAAAATCTACGAAACTACATGCTTATCACACACATGATCATCAAAGGGGTCATGAGCTGGTGTCAATCTGCCAGTTAGGTGCGAGATAAGTCTATCCTTCTCACGAAGTAGCCGTTCCTATTCTTCCAACTTCTCCAAGTTGTAGTTTCACCAAATTCGATAGCAGGTATCATGTCATACAAAAAACTTTCTTCACTGCCAAAGACTCCACGATAAATCCGAAGCCTTAACCATGTACCCGTAGGACCTATGTAACAATCCAACTTTATATCAATTGACTTTGTCAAGGAATTTAGTAAAGTACTTGTCATGCAATAACTTACATCGCCCGGACACTACTACTGTAGAAAAACATAATGCGGAAGCGGAAGCGGAAATAAAGATAGAACAATAAGAACAAAGATTTTAACGTGGAACCCTACTCAGAAAGGAGCGGGATGAAACCACGGGAGAAGCCCCTGAATTGGGCGTTTCTTCTATTGAAGTTCTCAATGAGTACAGGGGGTGTGGGGCTCCTTATATAGCCCCACGGACAGACCCAATAGTGACCGCTCCCTCATGTGGTACTAAACACATGGGTGGGCTCTTTTCTTTTCCAACACTCCCCCTCAAGTTGGTAGCTGGGACAGCTGCAACTTACAACAATAAAGAAAAATATACACCATTACATCTTCACTCGAAATCACCACAATAAACGTATGTATCCGCAACTGGTAGACAAACCCGCTTGCTGACGGGTATATCAGGTCACCGGAACGTATCTCTGTCGTGCCTGGAAGGTCACCGGACTGTCTCTGTCATGCCTGCATGGTCACCGGATCTCTGTCTCAGTCGTGCCTGCGGGTCACCGGACTTTGTCTCCGTCGTGCCTTGAAGAAAACAAATCCAGTGCGGAGTCGATGTCGAGGATAGAGACACCACGACGAAGATCGATGCATAGTGAAGATGGCTTGATATCCTGTGAAATCCGAAGTGTTTGGTCTGTCAGTCAATGATGTAGGATGCATATGGCATTTACTCCCCCTTTCTCCCAAACTTGTGAGAATAATGAAAATAAAGACAAGTTGGGAGAAGCAAATATGAACCACATTTTTTTAATGCGTATGACTTTTTTTTATATGCGTCTTTTTTTACAACGTACGGCTTTTTTTATTGTACGCGACTTTTTTTTTGCAAAACTTATTTTTTTACTCCCCTTTTTTTTTGAAATATTCCATTGGTCCCTTCTGGACCCAAACAAAAATAATCCTTCCTATTCTTTTGTTGCAGCCAACGTACCCTCCCCCTCCTTTTTTTTAAACGCAGGTCTCTCCCTTTCTTTTTTTTTTCTCTTTCTCAACCAGACACAATCCACCTCTTGCAATATTGGACGATTTTTTTTCAAATAACCATGCACATGGGACTTAGGGCTCCGTCAGCGAGAACACCTTTCTGAAAACATGAAGTCGCCGCCTCCAGACTGGAGGAGCTCGGAGGTGCGAATGGGGGTGCCGAAGATGGAGGGGCGGCGACACCTGTTGAGCGCAGGCTAGAGGAGGGCGCGCGGAGGGTGCAACTGCTGGAACCCCCGCGGGAGGGTGCCGCTGCTGCGGTGGGGAGTGTCGCGCACTGCCTGTGCGCGTGCGGCAGGGCCTTGAGCAGGGAAGGCTGGAGGGCGAGGTGCTGCTGTTGCACCACACGGGGAGGCGCCGCTGCCTAGAAGTTGTGCTGCTGGATATCGATGGAGCCGTCGCCCCTGGAATCGAAGATAGAGTTGCAAGTGCGCGTTGTGCGCGTGAAGGTTTTACCGCCGCAACGAGATTCGTCTAGGGCTGGATGGCAGATGTCGCCTGGGCCGATGCCGCGAGATGGGGCTCCGCCTGGTGCGCGTGAGCAGTGCGCGTAGGGAGTACCACGCTGCCGCTTGGAGAAGAGGAATCGTCAGGAGCTGGAGAAGAGGATTGGTGGCGCTTGCGTGTTTGGGCGATCGCCTGGTGCCCGTGCATTGCTGCAGCGCCTGCTTGGTTGAGGAGATCTCGTTTGGCTGATTGTAGCGAGAGCATGAGCTTCCAAAGCTCGGGGCTACCAAAGCCCTAACTTTGAATCACGACGAGTCCAGAAGGTGCTCTCCTGCAACCTATTGCGGGAGTTTCCTGGCGAAGAAGAAGAAGCAATCTTTGCATGGGGATTCGGCTGCTGCTGCCAAATGGAAATCAGATCTAGGGTTCGAAAGAACCCTAAAAAAAACAAAAACTCTTGAACAGAATATAAACTTGAATAGTACAATAATCTTCATAAATACATCTTCAACATCAACCTCGACTCTCGAAAAATAAAGAACATAAAACCTCGAGAATCGAACCCGCTCTGATACCATGTAGAAAAACATAATGCGGAAGCGGAAGCGGAAATAAAGATAGAACAATAAGAACAAAGATTTTAACGTGGAACCCTACTCAGAAAGGAGCGGGATGAAACCACGGGAGAAGCCCCTGAATTGGGCGTTTCTTCTATTGAAGTTCTCAATGAGTACAGGGGGTGTGGGGCTCCTTATATAGCCCCACGGACAGACCCAATAGTGACCGCTCCCTCATGTGGTACTAAACACATGGGTGGGCTCTTTTCTTTTCCAACAAATACCACAATCGCTCCTTGATATCCTCTAAACGACGCACGCCATTGAAAAGGAGGACTGCATCAGTTGGGCAGTGCATGTACATCCATGTGTCCTCCCTTGGTCGCACCTTATGAACATGAGTTCTGAATATCTAATTAAGATGCACATGTTGTCAATAAAAGTTGCGACTCCATTTATTTCAAAGCTCAGAAGAAATAGAAAATAAATTGGAAAAAATTGCTAAAAAGTATGCTCATAAAGCCATAAGATTCAATAGTGGACGTGTTCATTCCTGGCAGTTAAACCTTGCCACCTAGGTGCCTGCTCATGCAAGTCGAGAGACAACAGCACCCCTGTTGTCAAGTAAAGTGTGCTTTCATCATCACAACACAGATTACGATCTTTGTACGTGAAAATTGAGAAAAAAGATGGGTTGGGAAAACTATGCTCAGAAAGCCAACGCTTTGGTCGTGGGATGGTTTTGATTCTGGTGGTCAAGCCTCTCCAACCTAGTGGTTGCTCATCCAAATCCGGTGAACCCCCCCGATACGTTAGGTAGAGTGAAGGCGACACCGATTCGAAAATGCGAGAAAACATAAAAGATAAGTGCTATGAAAATTTTGGTCTGCAAAGAAAATATATAACGTAAAAGAAGAAATTAAGCTTGGGAAACGTAGTACATAGCGTTCATCACATTAACAAGAACCTTGAAAATAAGACTAGAAATTGACCATAAGCTTAGCTATGTTGCATTCCACATCAGGGTTGTAATTGCATTTCGCAGCCTTTCCCATGCACGAATGTCTTTCTTGGCTCTGCGAACATCATCGTTGTTGTCATCAATATCGAACACGTCCTCCTCGTTCTCATTGCTACCGATCTTTCATTATCAACAAGATTCTCCCACTGGCTTGTTCGTGAAATTTAATCTTCTCTCTCAATTTGGTGGATGAAATCGTGGGTAATACAACATGCCATAACCACCATTGATTGGTTTTGGAAGCTGTAGAATGATCTCTCGACGATTGCTTGAATCGAGCCTTCACAATACTGAAAGTTCGCTTCACATAGGATCGCAGTTGAGAGCGACAACGGTTGTATAACTCCTCCGATACGACGTATGCTCGACCTCTCCTCGCTCTGAACAGGGGAAGATGCCCGATCACTCCTCGATATAGTGCCATGAATGTATATGTATTCACATACCCGCAGTCGACGAGGAACCTCCTCATATGCGGAACTTTGAATTCTCCTTCATCCAACGCCCATCGCAAGACTTTCATGTTTGCAACAAAAACCTCCCGTCCCACTGCTATATATAGGAAGCGGTGTTGGAAGTCCGCATGGGCCATAATGTTTTGAGAAAGGAATTGGTGTTGGTTGCGAAATTTTAGATGTGACATCGGCCTGCACATTTGCGGGTATGTATGTTCCATCAATAATGTCTATGACATCTTATAAATAAGATGTTACCAATCACATATTACTGAAAGGCATGTGATGAATACTCATTCATCACTCTTTATTCTTTTATTTTAGCTACAAAACTTTGCAAAACACCATGTAGATACTTGTAAATATAATAAATTACCAAATTACATGCTTTGTGTAAATAGCAATAATTAGCATGTTTTTGTGCAAAAATAAAAGAATAAAGAAGAAAGAAAAAGAAGGAGATATTAGAATAAATATCTAGTGACCCGAACCCAAGGGAGGACTAAGCATTGGCCTGACCGCAAAAGAAACCAAGTAGAGAGAGACATGGCCATTCACCTTGTACATACTCCTTCATGCATATATTTTATTTTATTAAAAATAAAATAAAATAAAAATGTGTTCCTCATATTTTGTATATATTTATAAAAATAAAAATCAGAAACTAGAATAAAAATAAAAATAAAAATAAAATCATTTCTCTCTCTTGTGCTTGTACAAACCTTGTATATATGTACCTATCACTTTTTTCCCTTTGTAAATAATTAATAAAAATCAAATAAAAATTATTTTATATCCTAAATTTTATGTTGTAAATAAATAAAATATAAAATTAGGATAATTGTAGAAAAATAAAATAATAAAAATAAAAGTATAAAATACATAGGTATTTATACGTGTATATAATAATATATTATGTATATACGTTAATTTATTTTTTAAAAAATAATAAAAATCACTAAAAAATACTTTGAAAATAAATAAACGTTTTTTATTTTGAAAATATTTTGAAATAAAATCTTTTTCTATTTTATTTTGAATTCTTTGCTTTCGGATCTTCGCGTCGACCTGATTTCACTGGTTTTTAGCGCCATGATCTGATCACCATTTGATCAAACTCTGGGCTCCGATTGTCAAGCTAACATCCATGACGCACGCCCGATCTTCTCTCTAGGGGTCCATGCCTCGATTCGCTCGCCTGGCTCCAATCTTCCCGGATCCCCGCCAGTATATAGCCTCGTCTGGAGCCGCAATTTGATTCATCTTTGGCCTTCCCCCTCGCCTCCAATGAACTCCTCTCCTTCACTTGAGTGACAACTGTGTGAGAGAGGGTTGCAGTGAGGGACGAACAGCCGGGAACCTCTGATCCGGCGATTTCCATCGCCGTGCTTCGCCACGAGGTGAGCTCAGCCTTTGGACACGTCACTCCATCGAGGCCATGACCCCGGAGGTCCATCACCTTCAGCAAAGACGGATTCCTCCACCAGGTAGCGTAGTTAGCCCTTAGCTTAGTTTAATTTCCGAATTTTGGGTTTCAGGCCGCCGGCCTTCGCCGGCCAATCCACGTCGCTCTGATTACCTATTTCGCCTTATGATCATCCCTTCACCTTCACAAGACTTCTCCGCACCTTCTTCGCCCATCCATACACCCTGGTTCGCCCCGGAACCTGGACTTAGGATCTCCTCCGCCGCCACTCGCCAGAGACCCACGCACCACCTCCTACGACCACCCACTTCGCCCACTAACGGGTCGAGGCAGTTTGCCTTCGACTCCTCTTGATTACTGTGCAGGTACGGAGGCTAAGGAGCCTCATCTAGAGGCTCGATTACTCACGAACAGGAGCCCCAGGTCCCCTTCGTCGTCGGAGCACCCCGGTCGCTCTCGGCTTCATCGGAGACCCCCACCAGCTACGGATCGCCTCCAGCGTCGATTTCCCCAACTCAGCAGCATCAGAGGAGGTCCTGAGCGTACGAATTGGCCGGACAAAAGTCACCGGCGAATTGTTCTTCAAGGACCCTCCAGAGCCTTCGATCGAGCCCCTCGCGCCAGTTTAGATCTCAACCATCCATCTGCGGGAGGATCTCCACCGTTCGATCCATCTGAGGATCAGATCTAGGATGTTCATCGCCGAAGGGGTGTCCACGCATCTCAGCCGTCAGATCTGAAGAGGGCCCCCTGCTAGCCGTTGGATCATAATAAAGGGGTAAATATCACTTAGGCTCTTCTTCCTTTATCATTTATAGTTTAGTCCTGTAATTATTAGTTGTAGTTGTTTTTATTTTGGAATAATTGCACTTTGGGCCTGGTAGTTTTACTATTTGCAACTTAGTCCCGATGAATGTAGCTCACGTGGTTTGGCACGTGTTTTATGGTGTATTTGCACATTTTGTCCCGAACTTCCTTGGTGTTATTGTTTACATTTTTATAAATAGGAATGACAGATATGCCCTTGTGTTTGTGAATTACGTGCATGCCTCGTGCCCTTCTAGGCTTTTTGCAAGTTTCACCCCGCCTTTTTACACGTGTCATTTATTGGGTGAAAACTTTTCTGAAATTGCACTTAGGTCCTCGTGAGCTGTCTGTCTTCTATTAGTTGAATAAAATATCAAATCAATTCCAAATCTTCTAAAATTTGGAAAAGTGGCCCCTGCCACTATGTAAAAAATTCATTAATTTTTTGGAACATTTTGGCTTTGATTTTCTATTTTTAAAAATTCAAAAACATCTATTATTGCTACTATTTGAATTATAAAATCAACTAAAATTATTAAAAGCCTCTAAAAATTCTAAAAAAATTAAGTACTGTTTATTTTTGTGTCTTTTTGCTGCTGTCCAAATTTCAGTTGATTTGGACTTATAAAACCCCTAAAATTTGAAAAACTCTAAAAACCTTATAAAAATCATTTAAACTTCTACAAAAATTAAAAATTGCAATTTCTTTTCCTGTAGCTTAGTTTTTATTTGTAGTTTTTCATAAAAATTGTCTCTAGATTTTTAGAATTATTTCATATTTTTGAATAGTCTTTCAAATCTGGCTGCACATTGATTTCCAATTTTTGCCTTATTTTATTTTTTATAAAATTAACAAAAAAATATAAAAATCTGAGAAAATTACCAAAAACATCTGAAAAATCATAAAATCAAAAAATAATTTTATTTTCATTTTCTGGTTTGTCTTTATGTGTTTAATAATTGGTTGATTGTGCTCTTTTTGCCTTCTTTTATATTTTCTTCATAATTAAAAATCACAAAAAAATAAAAATCTATAAAATCCACCAAAAATTTTTTCTTTATTTTTGATTTTTGGACTACTTCGTAGGCCTCGTGCCAATCCGTGCTCCTTGAGTTCGACACTGGTCGCTATACCAGGTTAAATAAATAGCGAGACCGTAATTCGGCTTTTTGACTGATTATTATATTTTGGTGGTCTTACTTTTCTTGTTGATTGAGCCTCGCTATTCAGGTCGCAACGACCCTGATCATTTACACCTTAGCCCGATAGTGAGATACTCGGTCATCAAAATAGCGCCGTTGTTGGGGAACACTGCTTAGTAGTCTTTTTCTTTTTCGGTTTTTGTTCGTGGCTTTCTCCGTGGCTTTTCTTTCTTTCGCAGCTTTTCGCGGATTTTTCATCTTCTTTTGTTTTCTTTTTATTTTCTTTTTTTTTGTTTGTTTTTATTTCATTTATTTATTTCAATTTTTGCATATATTTTCTTTTATTTCATTTTCCTTTTTATTATTATAATAACTGTGATCTGACGCATTTTCTGTCTATTTTCTTGCGAGGGCCTGACGATCGAGGCGGTTCTCTTCGGAAAGTCGATGCAACCGTGGGGATCAGAGGCGGCTCCCTTCTACACGGAGCCACATGAGAGTGCAAGGAAGCGAATGGGAGTGTAGGAGCCGTAGATAACCGTAGATAGCCGTAGAGTAGTTTACTTTTCAGCAAAACATATTATTATAATAATACATGGACCAGAGACACTTTCAAACTTGTGGATTGCCCGGGTCTGTTTCGCTGAGCACCGGTGTGCTCGGAGGACCCCACCGCTGTTTTGTTTTTTCGCTTTCTTTTCTTTGATTTCACGTGGATTTCTGTGCTTGAGCCCCTAGATTTAGGTTTTTATTTCGCTAAGCCATGTAGCACTAGGTCTAAAGCCCTAATAGAATATCCGTTCCTATAGATCACGCTTGGACTTAGACAAATAAACCGGTGCTTCACGATAATAGGAGCTTCTGTTTAGGATGGTTGTGAAACCCCAAGTTTTAGTACTCCAACTTCATCAAGTTGATGATGATCAAATAGTTGCAGTCCATTTAGAAAATTTATGGAAAATTCAATTTTGATCTGATTGTATAAGAAGATAGCTTATTAGATGTGTTCATCGTTAGGAATCCAACACATCTGAAATTTTATAAATCGGATATCGGATGGTTGAGATATGATCATTTTAGTGAAGAGGGGTCACCTCTTAAGTGGTTATACGAGATTGAACAAGATCCATCTAAGAGATCCGCCCAACTATGATTTTTGAGATATAAAATACCTCATGGGCTGATCTCTCCTCTCAGTTATAAACCCAAGCCACCACGCACCATCTCCCACCTCTCAAGATCGCTGGAGCTCCGACGGAGTGTTGGCGGAGTTGGCTGTCCTCCACTATTTCCGTGAGGAAGTTTTCCCTCGACATCCTCTATGCAAATCTCATATTAGAAAGGTAAGATCATCTCTCCATCTCACTTTATTTGGTGATTTTGTTTATGGATTAGATCTAAAAAAATGTGCTTGTGATTTAGAGGTTTCCGTGGTTGGGATAGTATGTGGAAGATGGATTAGAACGAAGACATGATGTTGCAAGCGAGAACAACTATATAGGTACGATCTCCTCTACCCTTTTCTTGTGATTTTCTCACGGGACATGTGTCCCATGGACCTTAGAGCCCCTCTTGCTGGATGGATTTCCCATTGCTATGGTGATTGTTAGTTGTTCATGTTCATGTTTTTAAAGAAATAAAATATATTATATGATGTTGTTTGATAAATTTATATGCATGCTAAATTAAAATGGTATGAATAAAATATGTGTTGATGCATTCTTGCTAGGTGGGTAGATTTGATTTGTGTAAGGGAATGGAAAGTACCATGAACGGATGCATAGGAATGTACATGCGTAGGTTCATGTTCAGACTATTATTAATGGTCATCGTTCAAATAGATAGAATTATTTGATTGTTTGGATAATGATTAATCATCTTCTGGCTTTTATATGTCCTTCATCCAGTTATAATCAACTAATGATATATAGGTGATGCTCTAAGGTAATTATCAAGGGCTTAATACATACACATGATTTTAATTAACATGGTGCTGAGGTATGACTGTAATCACGTAGAGGGCTTGATATCCAAATCTAAACATGGGTGCTTTTTATGTATTCAAGCAGTTTATTGCCATGCTTTTTCACGCATAGTCTTCCAATAATGGATGTAATAAAGTGATATTTATCACTATTTACGATATGGTATTCGTCACCATTGGAGATAGAGTTACGGATATAGTAACGTATAACAAGGGTCATTAAAGATATTGTTATGTTTGTTAGTAAAAGATGGATGTTACGGATTGGAAACCAATAGGAAAAGGATGTCTCCATTTTTTTAACGATAATATGCCTCTGTATTATAGAAGATTTCTATTTAAAATGCTGGTGTCGATTGTAAAAAAAAAGGAGAAAAGAGATCGATGTGTTACGGGTAAGTCTACTAACATGTACCCAACATTCACAGTATAATCTAGTAAGTGATTGGTGGGAGACGTGTTATCTAGATGAAATTCATTAGTTTAGAATGTGTTGTATTGCATCTTCTGTGTAGATATGATTTATGGTAATTATGACCATGGAGATGTATCTTTTGATACAATTGTTTCTTATATCCGTAACCGGTGGTTTTACTCCAATGCTTTGTATTAGATTGCATTTATGTGTGCATGTTCCTCTTTATAATACCCATTTAAAACGATGGTCATAATAACCTATTCTCTATAATGGTATAACGTGTCCATACATGTGCTCCTAATCATTGTGTGTTTACAATTTTTTTGCCGTGATATTAATATCATGTTACCGTTACGTTTTCTACAATCTCACATGACGTCACGCTAGAAACAAGTAAATCGTTCATTGTAGCTACAGACAAAAGAATTATATCTTGTTGAAAGTATCAGTATAATTGATGATTCTTAAATAAAGATAACAAAGTTAAAAAAAAGATCGTGCATAGACACCTTACTTGATGTCCAGGTGATAGATAAATTATTGCACAAATTGTATTCGTGAGATCATAGGAGAAGTGTGTGCATGTGAAGGTTTTCGCATTTTGTTAATGGTACGTTATACATCACGCTTTCTCACAAGCATACACATATTGAAATCACATATACACTAATAAGCACACCTATGAAAGGTTTTTCGAATATAACTGCAAGTATTAACAATTATTTTTTTAGAGGTAATATATATAGAATAACTATTCATGATACGATTTTGAATAGGTTGGTATTGACAATTGATTATAGTTGGAAATAGGATACTGAATCCAGAATCCATGGCAGTATTGTATATGACGAGAGCTTGCTTTTTAAATTTGCACATCTGATCTTATATAAGATAAGGGTTGTAGTGTTATGGGAGGAATTATTGTGATACTTCTTGGCATGCGTTAGTATTGAATCTAAATAGAGATTGATCATAGTTATCACCATAGTTTGCACTGGTAGAATCTCAAGTGGTGTCCTTATAATGATATGTGCTTAAGCGATAAATTCAAATTTTCATTAAATAAATAGCATTGTTTATGTTTGCGATGCCCATGGGTGAGATCTCATGGTGACTCCTAGAGAGAATGAAATATTATATATCAAGATAGGGCTAATCGAAATTAAGTTTGAAACAACCTTATCAATATTTGTTTGCATGTATTATACTTATAGAAGTTAGCATACCCGAGAGTAGGGCGCAACTCTCGTGGTCCTGATGAGTCCTAGATGGAGTGTTAGTTCTAGTTCCGCGAGTCTGTCGGTGTGTTCCACGACTCTGCCGATTGAGCGTAGTGCTACGGGTACAGTCGGAGTGTCCGCGTCCCTAGTACGACACTCGTCGAAGACTCGTGCTTTGTCACAAGGGTGTATCCGGTGCGGTCCCGTTTGACCGCGGCGTACTCGTTCCCGGGTATTCCCCTCGTGACGGGTAAGCCGGGGGAAACGGGATGAAGTTGGAGTTGGGGTTTGTTGTCTTGAGTTGATTACTCTAGTGCACATGGTGTGACTGTTGAGATGATGTGTTTATTGTTTGAGGTCAACAACTAAATGATGAAAATATGCTTTGGATACCTATGTGCTTCTACATATATGATGATCCCAAAAAATGCATGCATATAAAGGTATAGTTACAAACTCATGAGATGAATAATAATACTAGAACTTGTAGAGTACAAGTAGATCATATGTAACTTCTAATAACCTATTTATAAATGGTTGGGATAACGAACATAAATTACAAAAAATAATAATGGAACATGAACATCCCTCTCTTTATTCTTTTACACTTTCTGCTTAGTGTAGTGTTAGCATGTTATAGCTGTGCTGAGTTTTTTGCTCATGCGTACTTCTTTGGAAATCCATTCAGGTTTACAGGTTGCCGAGCAGCAGTAGTGACTTGAGCTTCCGCAGTTTTGAACCAGACTCAGGGTACAGTTCCACTTATAGAGTTGTATTAGTTGTTGGTATGCTTTTGTAGATTATATAGTTTAAATTGCTAGTCATGTAAAAGTACTTTGTGGACTCTATTGTCAATTTATAAAATTTTTGGGAACCATGAACATATAAATGTCATTTGAGCATTTTATTATTTACTTTTCCTTCTTTACATCCTGAATGTTAATCATGATGTATGAATGTGGCTATTGCTGAGTATCTGGATCCTAAGAAGATAGGTCCGACACCTTCTCCGCGGGGCGGGGCGTCACAATGGTTCTCGTATTGCATCCATATAGCTTAGTTTAAATTTATGCGGGGATCATAATTGCATGTAGACTGCTGGAGCAAGGTACGCCTTCTATCTCGTGCATGCATCATTGATTTCCTCGCGCATCGGCTTTTCCGTCTTCCTCCCCTTGTTTTCCGGATTTAGGAATAAAAAGGAAATCGGAAAATTCGTTAGGCGATTGTTTGAAAAATACTTAAAAAACAAAAATAATAAAATCGGGACTGTTAAACACACTTGATCCTAAAAGACATCTCATTTGAAAATCTGTCTTGGGAAGAGTAACCCCCTCCTTGTTTGGTTTGGATGAGCGAGAGAGTGACCCGCACACTAGGCTAGAGCCATATCCGATTTCCTATCAGACTACCGACCTTTTATACGGGACAATCTGTTGGGAGTAATGGATTCCCATCATCTCGCTTAATCGCTCTGAAGGACTGACTTGATCACCTAAATAAAATTGACAAGATAATTGACAGAACCTTTACAATCTTCAACTCAGTGTTGAGTAGGTGAATTGGGGGTTTGTTTTCTCATCTTGTGTGTTTTCAGATCCATTCCGCCTTCCCATTTATCTTCTCCTCCAGTCATTTATCTTTCTCCCTCCCACCCTCCCTTCAGTCTTCTACTTCTTCCTCTTCTTTAACCCTAGATGATGGACCCCCCTCACTTCTTGCTGGCTCTTACAGCTTCTCCATCTTCTTTCCATCAGTCCAGTCCACCCTCGAGGGAGGTCGGATCTCCGATCGACCTTCCGTTCCCTCCCTCCCATCCCTTTCAGTCTTCTGGGCATGCTACGCTACACGTCCGCGGAGATCAGATTGAGCAGATGCAAGACTCGAATGATTTCACTGCTGGGACGAGAGTGCACTCCGTACGCGATCATAGAGAGCAGATGCGAGTATCAGATGCCTCCTATGCCAGTAGGATGGATGAGCAGATAGAGCAGGGAGCTGAGTCAGCTTCTACATTAGGTCCATTCATTATAGATTTGGAGTTTATTCAGACACTGCCGGTATTTTCAGGGGAGGTGCACGAGGAGTCTTATCTTCATCTGGCCGCGTTCGAGGAGTTTTGCGAAAGACAGATATATTTAGATACCACTGCGAAGGAGCTGATGCTAAAGACATTCCCATTTACACTCCAGATTAGAGCCATGATATGGCACAGACGATTGGGAAGGAGAATCCTACGTGGGGAGAGCTACGTCAAGAGTTTCTACACAGATAATATCCCCAGCATAGAGCAGATATGATGCGGTCTTTGATCATGGATTATTCAGTAGACCCCCAGGAGCCAGTGCATGATGCATGGCTAAGGTTTCTTGACCTCTTGAGGAGATTCCTCGATCACAGACTTTCACCGACAGACCTCATCGAGATCTCCATGTGGGGGATGACCGCTGATCAGATAGCACTGGTCGTGACCTCATGTGGCGGTTCACACCACAGTTCCGACGTTGAGCTACTTGATGCCATCTTGAGATCACTTTCACAGAGACCATCTTCACGAGATGCATTAGTCGGGACAACACATGAGGATGTTGCAGTACCAGTAGGGTGTGCCACATATGATGAGGACATATCTTCTACACACCAGATCGAGGACATGGATCCTGCCGCATCACAAATGATAGAGGAGATGACTACCACAATGGAGGTTCTGACCCAGAGACTACTCGAGTTCCCGTTGGTCTTCCATCTAGAGTTCGAGTCAGCCCCAGAGTTTTCAATTGTCGAGTCTTGGATATCAGATCTTCTGATACTCCAGGAGACGGAGGAGCCCCCGCTACTACAACCATTGATCCAGCCACTTCAGTGTCCAGTCCCAGATGACTCAACTTCCATTCTGTAGAGATACTTCTCAGATTCAGACAGATACCAGGACTCAGCCCAGCAGCCATAGCTTGATACAAGATACCACTTAGAGAAGACTGATATAGACAGTCCTGTATTTGAGCATGTTGTCCTCCATTTTGATGAGATAGATACATATTACGAGGACCAGATGATAGCCAGCACTGTCGCAGAGCGAGGATCAGTTGCAGCCACATTGCCAACCTCTGCGGTGTTAACCCGTACCTTCTCCTGCTTCCAGATTGACCAGAGATAGACTTCAGATGATGATGCATTCTGGTGCACAGAGTGGATGCTTGATAACAACGCAGATGACCTTATAGATTCTGATCTTCTCCTCATTGATGATCTTGCATTTCTCCCCAAGGGTTATCTACGGGAGAATGCCCCTTGCGATGTGTACTCGGTTTCATTTCCTAAGAGTGTATCCGATCTGTCGGATCAAGAAACCGAGTCTTCTGATCTTTCTAACTCCGAGTTGCCTCACCTCGACGACCCTCGCGAGGATGAGCCGATCCTTGAGATATTCGACGATCTGTCTGATTTTGCTCCATTATATGCATCAGATATCAATTTTCTTAGAGAGTCTCCTGATGTTAACTTTCCACACCTTTTTGAGACGTTGATTGACGTGGAGGACTCCATGACTGATCCATCCTTCTCCACGTTTGATTTCTTAAGCTCTACACTTCCACTCCAGTCTGATCCTGAGCCGAGGATTTCTTTTGTGCTACCAGATCCCGATCACATCTTCCCGTATCCTTGGCCGGTAGCAGACACCGGCCTGATTGCCTACCTGGCTATCTTTCTTTACATCATTTATTTCGTCATTGTTCTCATACCGAAACTGCGACGACAGTACGGCATTCGCCTTACCGATGACGTCCTGAACCTTGATACAGCTTTATCCTAGCCTTTGCGCCCAACTAGGGGCGTAAAATCTAGCGCTTGTTGAGAGGTGATGAATCCACGATTCATCATCTCAATATCTTGATCTTAGCGAAATCCCCGAGTAAAATCTCAAATAAATGTACATAAAATAAATAAATTAACAAAATGACTCTTGTAAATAAAACACACTAATTATTGTATATTAGATTTTACAAAATATATTAACAATAAAAGCCACAAAATTAAAGGAGTTTCTCACCTATAAATACCCTAAAACTTCATATATTTTTAATAATTTTATTTCAACTCCTTTTGGCTAAGTCTTTCTCTGACTTGTTCATAAAAATGTATATAAAAATACAAAAATACAAAACAAATTTCAGCTCAAATAAATGCTCCTAGATCCCAAAGAGAAAAAGCCGTAAATTCCAACTTCCAGGCTAAATTCTCGCTCCGTATGAACTCCAGATTCACCAAACTCACTTTTAAATTTCAAGTTAGAAAATTATCTATCCAACAGAAGTGGTTTCATTAAAATCGGAGCTCATTTGTAAAAGTTGGGTTTTGGGACCTAGATGTACATTGTATATTATGTATATATTCGTTCTTTCCTTATTTTTTATTTTATCTTTCTCAATTAATTAAAAATCCAAAAAATCATTTTTTGTTGTATTTTAATTATGCTATTTTATTGTATTTTTCTGTTATAAATATCTTTTATTAAAAATATAAAAAAATAATAAAATTAAAAAAAAACTGTACTTAGTGTTTGTCTTATTTTGTAAATTCCCCACTCTTTTTCTTCTCTTTTATTTATTGTATTTAAAGTAGCCTACTTTATTTCATTTTATTTTCCTTTTATTTTTTTCCCATTCTCTACAATAACTTCTATTCTACCATCAACTCCCATTCCACCCCGCATTCTTCATCTAACCTCCATTCAACTCCACCAATAATCTAACCTCCATTCATCTCCACCATCTTTCTAACCTCCCTTTCTCTTCTTCTTTATATTCATCTCTACATTATCATTTTTGGCCCATCCGCCATTCTAATAGAATAAGGAGAGAGCTTGGAGTGTTTTGTTGGTGACATCGGCGAGACATCTTCCTCAAGCGATGACCTCCTTCAGACGAGATCCGCGGAGTCCCCATCGAGCTCGCTTAGCTTCTCTGATTTTCATTTCGCCAATCGGATTGAGGCGACGACAGGAGTTCAGCATAGCTGCTCCGCCAATCCGGCAAAGATCAGGTAAGAATTTCATCTCATCTTCCTTTTTATTTTTATTTTATCTCACAATTTGTTTACTTGTTATTTTCATCACACTAGCATTTCACACCACCACCGTTACATCTTTCCCATCACCATCATTTTCATCCCACACCATCATCCACCATTTTTTTCCTTTTTTATACATATTTGTTCCCTGTTTAAAAGAAAATTTAAAAAATTAAAATCTAAAAAAATTAGAACAACAAAAAAATCAAAACAAATAAAAAAGGTAATGGAGGTGGAGCAGCAGCTCCAAGGCCGCCGCCCCACCTCCCCCCAAGGCCGCCCCACCTCCCTCAAGGTCGCCGCCGCCGTGCGCTGCCGGCGCTCTCCTCCTCGCGCGGCCGCACGTGAGCTGCGCCAGCAGCCGCATCCGCAACTCCCCTCGCCCGACTACCAACGACCCTCCAGAGCCTCACTCCCCGCGTCGCCTTCCACCACCGACGACGACCCTTGTTGGGTTCCCCCTTGTGCATAGCCGTCTATCTCAGGAAGAAGAAAGGTTACTTATTTTTCTTTTTTTAATTGTAAAATTTGCAAGTTTGTCCTTTTACGTTTCCGTAATTACAATTCAATCCCTGTTCATATTTTGTTCTAAATATTGTTTCTCTGAATTTGCAAAGACACCCCTGTGTTCACATCTTCATTTGGACATCTGTATTGCATCATTTTATCAAATGAAAAATGTCTTTGCGTTGAGCAACTAATTGTCCACATTCTGAATATTTATTTATATTTTTGTGAGTTGTGGTTAATTAATTAAAAATATTTAACTGAAATTCTACTTTTTTACCCATTCCGTGCTATTAAATTCATATCTGCTACATAATTGCTCTAAAAATTCCATAAAAAATTTGCAGGGATGTCTTGACGTGAGCTTTAATTAATGTCCAAATTTCATCCAAAGTGTAGTTGTCTTGTGCCTGAAATAAATCATAGAGTGAAATTCATATTTGATTTTTAAATAAATCCACATACATCCTTTTTGCGAAATTTCAACTCTCCTGCATTTCTTGTATAAATATCTATTTGAGATAATTTGCTCTATGGCTAATTTGATAACATGGATTTACTAAGAATTAATTACTCACAATCACTCTATTTCCACTAAAAAATCCATAAAAAATTCATATTTTGTTAAAAAATTCCAAAAACATTATTGTAGTATCCTTGCATCATGTTTATTTTCCAGTAAATTTTTCATGATTTTTGCTTACTGTTTGGTTGAGAAATTGCAAAAAAAACTCATAAAAAGTGTGTATTTTTATTTGTTGCATTTTAACCCATAAAATTCCAAAAAAAATGTTTTGCATTCATCACTGGATTAGGTTTATAGGAAAAATATAACTTTACTAAATTAGACTTATTTTCTATTTAAAACTTATTTGGCTAGTTGTATGCTTTCTTAGTGTATTAATTCAGTCGCATTTGTATTGGCATTCATTTTGCATTAAAAAATATAAAAAATTGCTTTGGAAACCAAGTTCTTAATTTTTGGATTAATCCTAAAGTTGTTCCTTTGCCTCCTTGTATTCGACCCCGGACTTTCCCGGGATATAAATTAAGCCGAGACACTCTTCACGGAGATCTTCTCTCGGTTCTGACTGAATCGCTAAGTACACGTGCTACAATGTGCATGAATTATTCTCCGTGAAGAGCGACCGTCAAGAGGCACCTCAACATTGTACCCTTTTGTATATACGTGTTTCATCTTGGTTTGATCGTTCTTTCTTCCGTGTTTGTTTTCACCCCAGGTCTCGTATACGATTATCTTTTCTATACTTAGGATATACCTCATCCTAAGTATAGGGGGGTGGAAACACCGAGTTGTTCTATTCGTTCTGTTTCATTACTCCTGTCGTTGCCTATACTTAAGGATTCTTCACCTTAAGTATAGGGGAGTAATGCTCTTCCATCTTGTATATATTTTTCTTCGTCGTCATGTTCTACCACTGTTTTGTTGCCTATACTTAGGGATATTTTACCCTAAGTATAGGGGAGGTAGACCCTGTACATTCCTCACTCGGATTTCGCTTTGTGTACAACCTGCTATATTTAGGATTACTTGATCCTATGTATTGGGGGAAACCCCGAGATTCTCTTTCCATTTCTATTCTTTTCATTCGTCTTTGTATATAGCCTTTCTTTTCACTTCCCTATACTAAGCACGAGTTATGTCTTCTTCATCGCTCTTGATTCACTCCGAGGACATCGTTCGAGCTAAGTATAGGGGGGTGTCATATATATATTCCATATATAATTTAGCCATAACTCGTACTTTGTGTGATTGCGTTAATAAATAAAAATGGCTATAACCCTTAAAATCCATAAAAATTAAAAATTTTCCTTGTAAATAAAATTCTTTTATTGCACATACATAGCTATGTACAAAATTATTTTTGTAAAAATGTTTGTAAAAATCTTTTGTGTAAATAGTTTGTAAATATTTTTATATCAAAATTATGTATATAGTACAAAATTTTTGTAAAATATTTTGAAAAACAAAAGTTTGCAAAAATCTTGTGTAAATTTGTGTAAATATTTGCAAAACTGGTATTCATGCATACATCCATCTTTTCAAAACATTTTTCAAAAATTTTACACATATGTAAATTTTTTGTAAATTACATCTTTGTAAATATTTGTATAGTTTTTTCTGAATCATAGTTGACATTTAAACTAGCCTGGAATTAAATTGAAAAATGGAGCTTGGTTAAGATCTTAATCCACCTAATTCGAAGAGGAACCTTATAGAGCTTAGGGTTGAGACTTTTCAGGTCCATGGTGACTTAATTCTTTGAGTCCACTAGGCTATGATCATATGTCATCTCGATGAGCCTAAGTAGAGCACTTAACAACACACGCATGACTCTTACAGACAATGGCTTTACTTGGACTGGCACTTTACACCGAGCTCTCTACGGATGAGGTGGTGAGGAGGCAGTCTTCTTTGACTTGGGGTAGCATATGAGGGCAGTACTTCTAGGCGGAACCTCTCTTCTTCTTATAGTGAAGGAAGTACGTCTCAACTTGGTCTGGTAGCCGTGAGGTCTAACGACATGAGTTGTGGGTTGCAATAAAGCTTCAAAAGAGGGATAGTCCACTGGCTCAAGAGGAAAAACTCCTTATGTATATATGCTGCACTTTGTAGATATGTTGTAAATATGCACATCAAAAAAATGCAAAAAGAAAGAATAACTCCAAAAAAGTGGTGGGTCTGAGAGAAAATGATATTCCCACCAGAGTGTATATAGTGCAATAAAGCAAAGCTTGTTATCCATGTTCCATCTCATGAAGCTTGCAGCAGGGAGACTTAGCTACACTGGTTGAGCACCCAGGGATACATGGCTACACTGGCCATGGTCCATTCTCTTCTTCCTCCTCTTCTTGAGCCGGTTGAACTTGAACTTAGAAGGGAATACCCCGCTCCTCGAGGAAAGAATTGCCAGACTAGGGTATTAGAGTTACCTTGTGGGGAGGGTTGTCACTTTTCTACTTCTGAGGTGGAGAGCTATACCTCACACAGTACAAGTAAAGATTCATGGTCTTTAGGGTTTGTGTATGTAGACTTGTTCTGATCTGGATTGTTGACGAGTCTTGACTATAGAATAATGAAACTTAGAGGCTGTTAAGTTTTAAACCTAAGTCCAAATAAGGTTCCGACACATTAATAATCCAAAGATCTGACTAAGCTCCATACTTCAATTTAATGAAGGCAAGTTTAATAATCAGCATTGATTCATCTTTCCCCTCCTTTTCTTTTTCTTTTCTTTTTCACCTCTTTTTCAAATAAGTGTTTGCTAAGGTATTAGCAAAGTAAAGTATATGGGGGTGATGAATACTCATTCATCACTCTTTATTCTTTTATTTTAGTTACAAAACTTTGCAAAACACCATGTAGATACTTGTAAATATAATAATTACCAAATTGCATGCTTTGTGTAAATAGAAATAATTAGAATGTTTTTGTGCAAAAATAGAAGAATAAAGAAGAAAGAAAAAGAAGGATATATTTAGAACAAATATCGAGTGACCCAAACCCAAGGGAGGGCCAAGCATTGGCCTGACCGCAAAAGAAACCAAGTAGAGAGAGATAGGGCCATTCACCTTGTACATACTCCTTCATGCATATTTTTTTATTAAAAATAAAATAAAAATAAAAATGTGTTCCTCATATTTTGCATATATTTATAAAATAAAATAAAAATCAGAAAAATAGAATAAAAATAAAAATAAAATCATTTCTCTCTCCTGCCCTTGTACATACCTTGTATATATGTACCTTTCACTATTTATTTTACCTTTGTAAATAATAAATAAAAATAAAATAAATTATTTTATATCCTAATTTTTATGTTGTAAATAAATAAAATATAAAATTGGATAATTGTACAAAAATAAAATAATAAAAATAAAAGTATAAAATACATAGGTATTTATACCTGTATATAATAATATATTATGTATATATGTTAATTTATTTTTCAAAAAAAATAAAAATCACTAGAAAATACTTTGAAAATAAATAAACTTTTTTTATTTTGAAAATATTTTGAAAAAAAAATCTTTTTCGATTTTATTTTGAATTTTCAAATAATTTTCAAATGCCGAATTCTGATTAGTCCACGGGGGATGTTGACCCCCGGTCAACTCCCCCGGGCCACTTTGCTTCCGGATCTTCGCGCCGACCTGATTTTGCTAATTTTTAGCACCGTGATCCGATCACCATTTGATCAAACTCTGGGCTCCGATTGTCAAGCTAAGATCCATGACGCACACCCGATCTTCTCTCTAGGGGTCCGTGCCTCGATTCGCTCGCCCGACTCCAATCTTCCTGGACCCCTGCCAGTATATAGCCTCGTCTGGAGCCACAATTTGATTCATCTTCGGCCTTCCCCCTCACCTCCGATGAACTCATCTCCTTCACATGAGTGGCAGCTGTGTGAGAGAGGGTTGCAGTGAGGGACGAGCAGCCATGAACCTCTGATCCGACGATTTCCACCGCTGTGCTCCGCCGCGAGGTGAGCTCAGCCTCTAGACGCATCGCTCCATCGAGGCCATGACCCCCGGAGGTCCAGGACCTCCAGCATAGACGGATTCCTCCACCGGGTAGCGTAGTTAGCCCTTAGCTTAGTTAAATTTCTAAATTTTAGGTTTCAGGCTGCCGGTCTTCACCGGCCAATCCACGTTGCTCCGATTACCCATTTCGCCTTCCGACCATCCCTTCATCTTCACGAGACTTCTCCACACCTTCTTCGCCCATCCATACACCCTGGTTCACCCCAGAACCTGGACTTAGGATCTCCTCTGCCGCTGCTCGCTGGAGACCCACGCACCGCCTCCTACGACCGCCCACTTTGCCCGCTAACGGGTCGAGGCAGTTTGCCCTCGACCCCTATTTCTTCCTGTGCAGGTACGAAGGCTAAGGAGCCTCATCTGGAGGCCCGATTACTCAGGAACAGGAGCCCCAGGTCCCCTTCGTCGCCGTAGCACCCCGGTCGCTCCTGGCTTCATCGAAGACCCCCACCAGCAGCGGATCGCCTCCAGCGTCAATTTCCCCAACTCAGCAACATCAGAGAAGGTCCTGAGCGTACGTATTGGCCGGACAAAAGTCACTAGTGAACTATTCTTCGAGGACCCTCCAGAGCCGTCGATCGAGCCCCTCGCGCTAGTTTAGATCTCAACCATCCATCTGCGGGAGGCTCTCCACCGTTCGATCCATCTGAGGATCAGATCCAGGACGTTCATCGCCAAAGGGGTGTCCACGCATCTCAGCCGTCAGATCTGAAGAGGCCCCCTGCTAGCCGTTGGATCATATTAAAGGGGTAAATTTCACTTAGGCCCTTTTTCCTTTAGCATTTATAGTTTAGTCCTGTAATTAATAGTTGTAGTTATTTTTATTTTTGAATAATTGCACTTTGGACCTGGTAGTTTTAGTATTTGCAACTTAGTCCCTATGAATGTAGCTCACGTGGTTTGGCACGTGTTTTATGGTGTATTTGCACATTTTGTCTCGAACTTCCTTGGTGTTATTGTTTACATTTTATAAATAGGAATGACAGATATGCCCTTGTGTTTGTGAATCACGTGCATGCCTCGTGCCCTTCTGGGCTTTTTGCAAGTTTCGCCCTGCCTTTTTACACGTGTTATTTATTGGGTGAAAATATTTTTGAAATTGCACTTAGATCCTCGTGAGATGTTTGTCTTCTATTGGTTGAATAAAATATCACATCAACTCGAAATCTTCTGAAATTTGGAAACGTGGCCCCTGCCACTTTGTAAAAATTTCTATAATTTTTTGGAACATTTTGGCTTTGATTTCTATTTTTAAAAAATCAAAAACATCTATTTTTGCTACTGTTTGAATTATAAAATCAACTAAAAAATTAAAAACCCTCCAAAAATTCTAAAAACATTAGGTACTATTTATTTTTTTTGCCGCTGTCTAAATTTCACTTGATTTGGACTTATAAAACCCCTAAAATTGAAAAATCCTAAAAACATTATAATTTTTTAAAAATTCTACAAAATTCAAAAAATTACAATTTCTTTTCCTGTAGCTTAGTTTTTATTTGTAGTTTTTCATAACAACTGTCTACAGATTTTTAGAGGCTATTTCATATTTTTGAATAGTTTTTCAAATCTGGTTGCACACTGATTTCCAATTTTGCCTTATTTTTTTATATAAAATTAACAAAAAATATAAAAATCTGAGAAAATTACCAAAAACATCTGAAAATCATAAAATCCAAAAAAATTATTTTAATTTTATGGTTTATCTTTGTGTGTTTAATAATTGATTAATTGTGCTTTTTTGCCTTGTTTTATATTTTCTTCATAATTAAAAATCACAAAAAATTTAAAAACCTATAAGATCCACCAAAAAATATTTTTCTTTATTTTTGATTTGTAGACTACTTCGTAGGCCTCGTACCAATCCGTGCTCCTTGAGTTTGACCTTGGTCGCTATACCAGGTTAAATAAATAAATAGCGAGACCGCTATTCGACTTTTTGACTGATTATTATATTTTGTTGGTCTTAGTTTTCTTGTTGATTGAGCCTCGCTATTCGGGTCACAACGACCCTGATCATTTACACTTTAGCCTGATAGTGAGATACTCGGTCATCAGCATGTCATGTGTACGAAGTCCACGAGTTATAAGAAATACCTGAAAGTATGGATAGAAGTTGCGGTTTCTAGGGATCACGTCGGGAACAGGGCTATGGAGCGAGGGCATGTGTATGAAATCATCTCTGAGCGACACAATGCACGTTAGCATATCATTGAGATGCCATGAGATCATGTCGCCTGAATCTGGAAATGCTCGCATAAAACTCGATTTTTGGCATTGTGTTCGAGGTAACACATAAGTATACACAATGACTCCTCTGCCTTGAGATGCCTGGAATCCTTTAACCATGCTCATTTCTTTATATATGAGCATAGAGTTGTCACAAGTGTCAGGTACAAGAGAAAGATCTCATATGGTCTCCCAACGTGGCCAATGAGCATTTTGCAAATCCAAATTTGTCATGTTTACATCGTTGTGTGCTTCGATATTTGGGGAATAAGATATGCTGCTTCATTCTGTCGCTCCTCCTCCTCTTCCTCAAGTAGCGCACAGAGGTATTGCATGTTCATCATCGTTAATTTGTATCTCATTGCAATGATGGCCTCCATATTCTGTGTCAAATAGCTGAGTATATGAATAGAGGAAGGATTTACAATCCTACAATTACTTAGGTCATCCCGTAAAGGTTTCATGAAAGAAACAATTGGTGTCCATAATGGAAATAGTTTTATAAAGGAAAAAGGGAAAAGACGCAACAACAACTAAACTATGCAAGCAAACAAGGGGTGAACAATAAATCAATATCCCCTCTGCACAACTATAGTTTATGCAGTTGTACAACAATCCAAGCATTGAGCTTTGCGGGTTTCATCTTCGCCCTATTTAAGAGGATCCGCTCGTACAGATCCCACAAGCTACGCGCTAGACGCATCTATGTATTGGGGGGTAGGCTTGGGACCAACGACTCTAAGTCATCGAGGACGTCCTCCAACCCTGCATGCGGATCCTTCGATTTCAGGTCATTGATCATCTCATGTTTCAGTCAGATAATTTCCTCTGTCAGGAGAACTATCGCTTTCCCGAGGATTTCAGACATGGGGATATTGACCCCTTCACTTCACGGTGCCTTCGAGTTCGATGACTGACCTCCAGACTCACGACGTCGTCGTCGCCTATTTGTATTATCGATGATGGCAATGGTCTCGGTCAGTGCCTCCACTTTCCTGGTCTTTCGTACCCTCTTCGACCTCATCCACGAACGCCTGTTGAGTAGATGGATCACCCTGAGGAGGTTGTCTACGAAGAGAAGGCAAATGTACCTCGAGCGGTGTATTCGCCGATCATGCTGTCGACAAAATCATAGTATGGGAAGGTCTTCCTCTTATATATCTTGTATGCCTTGTCAATATGCATTCGAAGTAGTTACCACTCAGATCAATAAGTTCAGAATTGTTGTGAGAAATGAAATCTTACCGAGTCCCATGCGCCATCGTTTGTTGCAACTACAGTGCAAGATACGTGATCCCATCCTCAACCACTCTTTATCACGAGGTAGACACAACCATTGTACTCCTTCTTGATGGTTTTTCATCGATTCTGGAGCTTCTTCTTATCAAGATGAATCTCCATCTACATTTCAAAGTGCACAGTTATCGTGTTCCACATAGGGGAGGTGAATAAGCTTCCTACCCAATCATCAATGTCGAAATGATGCATTAACAAGTGCAAGAGGCACTCATCTATGGCAAGCATCCATGTTTCACGCATTTTACCGGATTGATTTTCCTGTTCATCTACTCTTGATGAAGAAGCACGATTTCAGAACATTCTGTACTTAGTCATAGAGAAGTTGTGACCCAAAAGACAGTCAAGGTGGTGCTAGATAATTCCCATCATTGTACTATGAAGAAACTAGTAGTATGCAATTTTCACAGCATACCCACATATGAAATATCAAAATGAACATAAGAAACTTCATTCAATCCATAAAACTAACATCGGTAAATTTAACAGAAGCACAATTAACCAGCAGTATCAATATCAACAAATGGAAATAAAAAACAATGACCAGCAATATGAACATCAAACAAAGGAGCAGTTGACCAACAATATGAATATCAAGAAATAGAAGTCAAGTACAACATGACTAGCAGTATGAGCATAAAAAATGATTAAAGAGTATAAACATAAGAATAATACACGAGATAAGAAACTTCGGATGAAACAACATCAAACAAAACTGTACATAAGAGTCACCATCGAGCCGAACAACATTTCATTTTCATATGAAGAGTATGACATGATTAAAGAGTATGGACAAGGATAATGAAGGCATTAAGAAATTGCATTCATCATTTCATCGATAATCCATCATCAAGGATCACCAAGTGCAATTCAACATGTGAAGAATCGATATTAATCTTAGTTGGAGTTCACCATATAGGTATATTATAGGAAAAGAACCGATTTTAAGCATTGTTTGGAAATAAAAAAACTGTACCGAAAAGTCATCATCAAATAAAACAATTGTTCATTTTTCATATGAAGAGTATGACATGAATAAAGAGTATGGACAAGCATAATGCAGACATTAAGAAATTGCATTCATCATTTCATCCATCATCAAGGATCACCAGGTGCAGTTCGACATCATAAGAATCGAAATAAATTTAGTTGGAGTTTACCATATATGTATTATAGAAAAGAATTGATTTTAAATATTGTTTGGAAAGAAAAAAACGTACATAAGAGTCAGCATCAAGCCAAACAACAATTCATTTTCAAATGAAGAGTATGACATGTTTAAATAATATGGTCATAAACATAATACATGATATTAGAAACTCCATTCATCTCATTGAGAATCCATCATCAAGCACGAATTTCAGTTCAACATCATATTGTAATCTTAGTTGGAGTTCACCATATAGGTATTACAAAAAAAGAATCAATTTTAAGCATTTTTTGGAAATGAGAAAAATGTACAGCATAATAAGCATCACACAAAAATAACACTTCATTTTCTTATGAAGAGTATGACATCAAAGAAAAGAGCAGAAAGAGGAGCATGTTAGAGAGCATGCCAAATAAAAGAACAGATCAATACAACAAACATTATGATAGCATATAAATGAACGACAATAGTTGGAGAAAACAAGCTTTAAGATAGCATATGAATAGGAATACGATTAAACTCACAACCCACAAAGCAAGTATAGAAATCATCCCATCTCCAGATCTTGGATAGTTTCCGCATTCACAACAATTGTAGCATAACCCTAGAAACGACAATTTTATTTGAAGCCAAATATACTCAGAACAAATCACAACAACGGATATGATGGAAGCATCTAGCAACGTCAAAACCCCAACGTAATTTTTTTTAAAATCATATGAAATCAAACAATACCCCAACATACGTGCCAACAACAAGAACAAGATCAACAGAAAACCATCAACATAGGCCACCCATCTTGCAATGCTCCATTGAGAAAAAGAGGCACAAGCTAAAACCACAACAAAGATCGTAAGACAACACACCATCAAGAGATGATGATGATCGGAAAAAGTTTACCTCTGCCGCATAACCGCCCACAAGGATGATGATATGTGAAGTCAACATACCAGCAAGAGAAGCTCCAAGAGGCGTTCTTTCCCACATGACGACGTTTTCCACCATGATTTATAGACAAAGCCAGGGGTCGAAGAATCCCTTGAGCTATGGTTCCAAGTCATGGTCTTACGAAAGAGATGATGGAAGAAGCATCCACAATGCTAAGCCTTCCAAACACAATCCCTTTATTAAAGATGATAAGCCCATACATACATACCTCACAGAGATGATCGCCCACTAGAGTTGCTGCTAGAAAAGCACCTCCTGTGCAGACACCATTAAACCATGGCCAGACAAAGATGGGAGGAAAAGTGTCCACTACAACAACATGATAAGGGGGAGGATGACCGCACATAACCTCATCGTGCAGAAGGTAAAGTGTACATGAGGGAGCGGCAACTTCAAGAGAAAGGCGAAAGGGGAGTAGTAGAGGGAGGGGAGAAGGGGCAGCAATTGAGATTGTGGCGGGAGAAAAATCTGTTTGGATTTTGGTCCATGATGGCCTTTTATTGATTTTGACGATAGGATTCTCTATGAATGGAAATGAAGTCGGGGGATAGCTTCTCCTCCCTTATTCCATGAGGGGGTTTCAGGCATGGTATCCGAGGAAGACTCGAGGGATAGTAAATCTGGTGGAGAAGTGCGCCATAGTCCCTCACGTTATCCCGCCATATTCTACATCCAAACAGTCCTTAGAATAATCCGGATCATATGATTTTTGTTTGGAATATCAATGGAAATTTATCCTTTTAGAAGTATTGTTACACTAAAAATTATTCTTATGATGCGATCAAAATATAGTGAAACTGTATTCTTGATTTGTTCTTCGAAAAGACATTCATTTCTTAGAATATCCATTGTAGTGTGTGCCACAGCAAGGATCCCCTGCCCAATTTGGATCGAAGGGGATCCCATACTACGGTTAACACTACGTGGGGTTGCTGTGAACCTCGAGGTTGGCCAATCGAAGATCGAACGGCGTGGATGAGACATTTTCATGAGCATTTGGGCCCTACATATGGGAAAGTGATATGACCGTCCAATATTTGATCCGACGTCAACCTTGCCCACAACACCCCTCTTGTGGTGTCAACCACTGATGCGAGTAGATTCCTTCTTCTCCGGATTGAAAATCAAGATGTTTATTTTAACTAAAAATCAAATATTATAATCAAACAATTGTATCTTGTGAGGGGCTTACGCAAAAATCGATCCTTTATCCAAGGCTTAGAAAACGCCTCAAATAGATATCCTTTCCTCTTATTGTGAGAACCTGTATTGGACGCATCCATTTAATAAACTCGCATAAATACTGAAAGTCCTCGATCAACATTGGTGTCATCTCAAATAGACAAAGCGATTGCGCAGGTGTTGCCAATAAATTTTCAGAAAGGCCCAGAGTGAGATCACAGCAGACGCTCTCTCCTAATTTAGAAACATTACTTACCCTCTGCTTTGCATGAGAACCATCGAAGGGAACCCAAACGCAAGAAGTGGGCGAAGCAATCCTAATAAAAAGAATCAACCGAGGAAAAATCTCAAGAATCAGGAGTCGTGGATTATGATCAATGCAAATGTCAAGATCTAGGAAATCAATCATTGGGAATATAATATCACAGATAAAGTGGAGGTGGGAGATCGCGTTCCTCGTTCTGCAGGACATAATATTCTACTATGAATAAACAAATGGTGCATCTCTGGTTTAAAAATAGTCGCGGCAATCTACTATCCTTGGTCGATGCAAAATTTTGATGCGGGCAGTGAAATCTTACTGTCAAGCTCAACTGTTGAATAGAAAAGCCATCGTCAAATGCAAAACAATAACAATTACATTATGTTATTAATCTATCCACAAACTCCACAGAAAAAAAACAAGATCAAAGAAAAGCAAAAGGCTAATCAAACCCAACACCTGCTTAAACAACGACGGTCAGTCAATCTCACATGTGCGTCGACAGATCGATCTCTATGAGGTTATCCTCCTCCAGCTCAATCTCGATCAACTCCTCCTCGTCTTCCCACATGAAGCAGATACTCCCCGACCCCTCGCCGGAGTCGCTCCCGCTCTCCGAATCCGTGTAGCAGAGCCCCGCGCAACCCAACTCACTGTTTCCGGAGTACCCACAAGCTTCTTCATCATCGTCTGCTTCCTCCCCTTCGTAGTCTTCGTATATAACCTCCAGCGGCCCTCTATGGCACCACCCAAAGAAGTGGTCGTCGTATAAAGAAGCCTCCTTTTGAGGCAACATGACAGTAGGACCCGATTGGTCATCATGGTTGTCTGCATCTTCCGAGATGGGTTCTTCTGGTTGTTGGGTTTCGTCGGGTTCTGAGGTCTCCTGTTGCTGTTGGACTTGCTTGGAGCCGAAGTGGAGGAGCGTGAAGAGGAGGATGAGGGTGGAGAGGGTGATGGGGGAGAGGAGGAAGGGGAGGAGGCGGCGTGGGAGGTAGAGGAGCGTGAGGAGGGAGGTGGTGCAGAGGATGGAGAAGAGGGGGTTGGAGGTATGGGAATGGTGGCGGAGTGCGGACATGGGGAGTGAGTCGTGGGCATATGTTCCCTCTTTGTTGGTCTCGATCTTGAGCAGTGGAGGGATGGGACTTTCATATAGGGAAGGGAGGGGTGTGTGATTTTAAGATGGAAAAACAAAAACACGTGATTAAATAATATCATGCATTGTTAGGAATAAGACCAACTCTTCCTCTCCCTCTCATGTGGAAGAAAAAGCTAACTAGATTATATAAATGCAGTTCATGTCCTTTGCAAGACTGTGGGATTAGAAGAGATAATAATAACACACACTTTTTGATCTTCTGGTATGCGTAACATGCCTAGGACACAGGAAAAAGAATTGCCAAGTAGTATGTTGCATGGTTGTTCCATCCAGATTCTTTTCTGGATCATGGTATAGTATATAGCTGGACCATAGTGAGCTATTCTAATTAAATTGACGGGGAGGAATAAACCTATACCTGCTACTACATGGTGGGTCTCTTCGCATTAAATGTCTCGGGAGTGGTTGCATTGCCTCTTTTTCCACATCCAGACAAGACTTCTGAATGTACTTTTTTTAAAAAACTAGAAGTTAATGCTCCAACCCATTAATATAATTAGATTCTTCAAAGGGTCGCAATAGGAAACAGTTTTGGATGCTAATACGGATCTGATTAGGAATGCACCCTATTTTATTACTGTTTCAATCTTGCTCTTCTACCTTCAGGTGAAAAAGCTAATCGGTCAGCAGCTATAGATTGAGTCAAAATCCAGTGAAAAAGGTTGTGGTGTCGAGATCGAGTCAAAAAAAATCCAGTGGCTGTCAAAGTAGATAGTTAAAATATATGAAGTGTCAACTCAATGCCAGATTGTTTGCTGTAACATCAGAAAAGCAAGAGGACAACACCAACTCAATGAGTTCTCATCCACTGTATGTACACATCTGCAGAAGCCAAAGATAAAGGAACAAACCTCAGCAGAAAAGGCACCATGGAGATAGATCCATGATTAGGGATGCACGCGCTCGTGTTCATATAAAATCTGAAGATTTTCCCGTCCGTTCATTTGAAACCTCTCTGCCTGTGCAATGTATATATAATTGGATTCTCAAAGCTGATGTATACTCTTATGTCATTACAGTTAAGTACATATGTAATGTGGTATTTATGTACAGCCTTATGTGTACGAAGTACAGTGCGCAGCAAGCAATCTTCCAGCAGGGAAAAAACAAAATCAAATGGAAGAGGAGCGTGTGTCCTGTAAATTCTGCAATTACTACTGTATTTATACGTATCTGTCAGCTGTTTTTAGGGGGTTTGTCATCATGAATGTGTAGTTTTGGAAAGTGGTAGGAGGTGTTTAGAGTCCTTCAAGTAAGGTCGCCGTCTCTGGGGATTACGAGCCTTTTGGCATCCCCTTTGTCTGGAAGATGTTGGCTTAACTTTAGTTTGGAGGGGCCATATTGCAGGATATGTCCACCAACTTTTATTGGCCAAAGGAAAAAGGCTCCCCTCCGCACATCACACTTGTCATGCAAAGCATCATATACGCAGTGCGCCCACGTGAATAGGCCTTTACAAAGACTTTGCTTTGCCGTGTAGTTGCATTATTTCCCTTATGGCATGTTCGGGTTACGAGGCGGGCACCCTTCTTACTTGCATGTTCTTGGGTGTTTTAGGCCATGAAGATATGTTTAGGTGATCTATTGCTCTGGCTTCTTTCATCACATTTAAAGGCTTAGGATGACTATAGACAGAGATTGCTTACAATCAATTAAACAATCTAGTGCTTAAATGGTTGCCTTGATGCAGTTCCACCCTCCAAGATCCTAGCTGTTTCATACCAAAAAAAAGGACATGAATTAAGATAGTCACTTTATGGGCATATTAAAAGTATTTTGTCTCATTTTACAATACTCATCCTTTCTTGGTCGTCAAACTAATCACACAAGAATGGAGATAGATCACACTTATTTATTATTATTTCTTCTTCTTTTTAATCTTGGGAGAGAGCCGACACAAATACTAATCCAGATTTTAAGAACTACGTCAAGGTTTTGAAATTGTTATGAGAACATCATGAAGATGATGCAAATAGAAAATCATACATTGATGTCAACTATGTAGGCATTAATGATACTCGAAGCATACACGCTAACAACTAATTTAATCTAGAACTCTATTTAGATATTGTTAGTGTCTTGGTATTACATTATGTGATGGTCCATGACAATGAAAGAGATGTGTCCCTAACTAATCAATGAATGCATTATTTGGGTGTGAATTATAGGGCGTGTGCTTTTTTAACTGAAAGGAAACACATATCCGATGTAAAAGTAGTTAACTTCTCCCTTACCATTGATTTTATGGATCATGATACCACTAGAGAGGGGAGGGTGAATAGTGTTTCGAGGCATCTTTAAAAACTTTATGGAATAAACATCAAGTATTCAAGCAGATCAATCAACACACTTGTACAATATTTTTACGTGAAAATCCACCTGTGTAAAAACCACGACCCAAGTCTTCCTAACTCGGGATTTCTCATTTAGTCAAGCTAATCATCTGCTTCACTAAAGAATACGCAGATTTCTCAACCATTTACAAAGCTGTTGCTTTACAATCTTGGATCAAACATCAAGATCAACACTACAGATTAGACATTGTAGCACAAGTAGAAGAACATGAGAGCTTTCGACTTTCTTCTAACTTCCTTGGATATCTCATGTCCAAGAACTTCTATGCACACTTAAAATCAGAAACCTAAAGTCTTATGAAAGATGTTAATATGGAAACAAGATATATATCAATAATAATATTTAAAAAGATTATCTCAGAAGATATTATATAATAAATCTCTAAGCAATAACATCTGATATCTAGAGATAAACAACAATCCTATAATGCACAGATAATTCACCAAGAATAATACAAGCAATTATCACAAATATCACATGTGGATAAGCAATACCAATAATAGTAAATATTACCGTGATGAGATGAAGCTACCAAAAGTATTCTGACTAATCAGAATAACTTGAGAAGGTCAACGGATCAAACACTGCTGAGTGAGCAAAACTTGCTTCACGACTTTTCACAACAACGAATATTCTTCTAAGAAGATCGAAGGGATCGAAAAAATAGGAGTGTGTTCCAACAATGAGTATGGGGTCCTTTATATAAGTGATGAATAACCATTCATATACCTTTATTCTTCCATTTTGTAATTAAATCCCTTTCAAACCACCTAAAAATATCAATAATATGTATAAATTAACACACATCAATCATTTGTAATTAATGTATAAACATACATATTTAAATCTAAAATAAAATATAAATAAAAGAAAAGAAATAAAAATGAAGTATCAAAGACATTAAATGAAAATAAATCCTGAGACCAAGTCAATATTGACTTGGCAGACAAGGAATAAAGTAAGGGGAGATAAGGGACAAATATGGTATATAAAACCCTAATTCTAAATCTTGAAATATATTTTTTTACTCCATTTTATACACACATATACACACCTCAAATAATAAAGTTATCAACAGAAACTTGGACATCCTAATATACAAAAAATTATGAAAATAATAAACCTTAAAAGTAATGCACAGTGCCACTGGGACACAGAGATGAAAAAGCCGGAAATTGAACTTCATAGATCAATATCTTATTATGAATTCAAATTGAACCACACTCACCTCCATTGTATTCTAAATTAAATTAACTATCTAATGAAGGTGGTTTCATTAAAAATAGAATTAAGATGCAAAAGTCGGCTTGCTGGTTACCATTATACTATGTATTTGTATAAAATATTCATTTATTTTATTCTTTATATTTTTACTCTTCTCATATTTTTAAATAATTTTATATTTTTTTTTGAAAATATTAAAGACATTAACACAAAATAAAACCATAAAATGTACTTTATATAAATAATACATTATAATATATATACATACAATATATCTATATAATACATACATACAATTATTTATGTTTGTAAATAAAATCAGAAAAATAAGACAAAATATATAAATATATGTTTAATATATTATAAATATAAAAATATGTAAATAGGATAATAAGTATTAAAAATACAAAATAAAAATTAAATACACTAAATTTAAGTATTTATACCTAGAAATATACATGTAAAAAGTAACACCTACTAAATTAAGTGTTAAAATAAAAAGCATAGTAAATTGTTTGAAAAATAAGAAAGATTTTTCATGTTTTGAGTTTTAACTAATAAAATAATTTAGTATTTATTATTGAATTAACAAGTTTTTAAATTTTTATTTTGTCTCATTTGGTCCTACGTGGACCAATGAGAATCGAAGGAAATTTAACTCTAAATCAATTGTCCTGCCCTCACTCTGACCCCTGTCAGACTCACGAGAACCTCGTATCTTCTCCCATTTTCACTCCTTCTTCTATAACCCCTTCTTCCTCAATCTCCTCACCTCTCTATAGCCTCTATCATCCTCTTCCACACCCATGCCATAGTATCCACCAACTCCATTCCTTCCTCACACAACCTCCTTCCCAAAACTCACCATTACCATGTTTATAAATAACAATCTTCCACCTTCTTCACCTTTTTGATCCTTCTTCACTATATGTAACTCCAATGTCAACTGCCATCAAGCCTCCTGATGACAACAACAAGGTCTGAGGAGTGTCGGCGTGGACGAAGGTGGTGAGAGAAGCGATCCACCATCGCCAAGCTTCAGCTCCAACGAAGGTCACATGTTCCTTGGTTCCAACCAAGTTGAGTTGCTTGGTTAGTGTATTTTAATCATATTTTAATTCATTGGTATAGATCTAGGTCTAGTATTGCTTCATTTCAGTCCAACTAGCTTTAAATTTCAATTCGTACTTCCCTGAAGCACTAGGCTCCAGCCATCAGTTCATCACTATTCCGACCTTGTTCCGACCCATCTGAGCATCTCTTCTCACTTAACACCACTTCTTCATTAAAATCCCTCGCTCGATCCAATCTGATCTGTCCTAGATCAGGGAATCAGATCTCACCTCTGCCCGCTCGCTGGAGGTCTGCCATCCACTCCCATTTCTTGTGCAACCGGCTTTACTCCAAGGTCGAGAGCATATCTCTCAATCCCTTTAACCATTTTGTGTAGGTTAGAGGCTTTCTTGGTTCTGAGTTTTATGGGGTTTAATTATTTAAGAGAAAATGATGATATATCAATGTGTTGTCATAACCCAAAATTGACTCAAACAAAAATTTATGTTTTTATTCAATGAAGAAAAGAAATAATGCTATTTATTTTACATGGTATATCAACACGATCGAATTCAAGGAGGCTGCAAAAATTGAGGGTCAATTAATTATTGCTAATTAACGAAGATTCTTTTCTTTTTGTACTTTTTATGTCTTTTTTAATGCTTTTCTATTTTTATGGATTTTTAGTACTTTATATTTTTATATTTTCTGATTTTTATATTTTTAATGAATTTTATTTTTTTTGAAATTTTTATATTTTTAATTTTTAAAGAGAATAATTTAAAATATATATTTATATATATAAATGAGAAAATATAGCTTTTTTATATTTCAAATGTAACAAAAATGCTAAAAAATGATGAAATAAAATATTTTGTGTTTTATCTATTTGCAATATTTATGATATTTTTAGATATGGATTTTATAATAATCTAAAATAAAAAACAATGAATAAAATGAAAATCAAGCTACTTTTTTGGATTTATAAAATTGAAAATAAAAGAAAATCAATAAGAAATAATCTTTATGCAGAAGTGTTTTTATTTAGCTTTAAAATAAGGCCAACATGTATTTTTGGGATTTTTCTAAAATTTATGTGTTTTTTAAGTTTTTCTGTATTTTTCATTTTTTTATGATCTTCTTAAAGTATTTTTGTATGATTTTTATACATGTGATAAAATATAATAAAAGCAATATACTGTAATTGTTGTATATTTTTTAGAGCAATTTTCAAAATTTTATGAATTTTTAATACAAAGAGAGAATATAAACATTTTTAAGAATTTTTAAAAATAACAAATGGAAGAAATTTTGAAAACAAAGATTATCAAGTGCAAAACAAATAAACAGGAACTTAAGTTGATTTTTTTGGATTTTAATGAGTTATTTCGCTATTTAATAAGATCAATTAATGAGAAAATAAAATGTTTCAGGAACTAGACTTTAGTACAATTAATAGAAATCTGCAGATCAATTTACAACAAAAGAACAAAATGTAAGGTGGAATGTGCAAATTAAATGAAATACACGTGGTATCCCACGTGACAACAATTAAAATGGACTAATTATCAAATAAATGATCACACGGATCGTTCAACAATTATTTCAGAGTTTTATCACATGCATAAAGGACTAAAAATGCAATTCTATAAAGTAACAATAGAAAAGTCGCAAAGTCACCAAAAATATCTGGGGGAAGCTAGGGATGGGCATTGGGCTGGGCCGGCCCGGCCCAGCCCGAAGCCCAACCCAAAAAGCCTGGCCCAACCCAAGCCCAATAGAAGATTGGGCCGGGCCTGGGCCTAAAATGTCAGCCCAAAACTACTTTGGGCCGGGCTCAGGCTCGGGCTTGGCTTGGCCCAACCCGACCCGGCCCAAGGCCCAGCCCGTTCGGGGGGTCGAGGAATGGCCCGAAGTTGGCCTGAGGGTAAAGCCCAAGATCCAACCTGAACATGTGTATGGGCCTTAGACAATATGTTTTGCCTACTAAGGTATACTGTATATGATTGTTGAAGTACCAATATTGTTATTGTTTAGCCATTGTTTTCTCATTGGAATAGTACTATAGTTTAGCCATTGTTATAGATTCAAGATATATGCAAAATTAGTTGTTTTGTAGACATCTTAGGTTCCTATGCATAGTTTAATAGCTACTTTATTGTGGACATTCTTATGCGTGTAGCTTCTTTTTTGCGCTTGATTTAGGGATGTGTAATCATTCTCTTGAATGCATAGCATGATCCATCATTTCTATATTTCTCGTGTTGTTGTTTTCATGGCCAAGAAATGAACCAAGGCTTGGGTCAGGCCGGCCTAAGCCCGTCCCAAAGGAAACGGGTCGGGCCTGAGCTTGGACCGAACAACACCAAAATTTGCGGACCTAAGCTCGACCCAAGGCCCGAATTATTTAGATGGGCTTGAGCATGGGCCCTTCAGGGTCCGACGCATGCCCATCCCTAGGGGAAGCAGGCACATATCACATGTGCTGCTCAAAAGCAGCATCTCTTTCCGAATATGAAAAATGTTTAGGGACAGAGTGTAAATGACCCCAAAATATCTTCTCCATCACGTGCATATCACGTGAAGACACTTCAGGTTTAAGCGATTGATCGAACAGTTGTGAATCACGCCTCTTTCGATGATCGGACGATGGTAAAGAGATCTGGAGGTGAGCCACTATTCTTCATTGTTCTTCCCTATTTTCTGAATCGGGCGGTGGTTCTCACACTATTACTTCAACTCGAGTTCAGATCTCGACAAGTGCTTTGAATAAGAACAGTGCTACGGTGTTTCTCTGAGGATGTTTGCTTCGATTACAGGTTGATTGTTCAGCAAAGAAGACATCCTCTCCAGAGGTTATGGTTCTCGAACTCTTCAGGTATTCGATTTCAGACAGACAATCGATGCTTCTTCTCGAGTTGGTCGCTGCGATACGGGTTGTCTTAGGATATGTTGTTTGTTGGTTGTTCTACAAGTTCGTGCATTGATGTTCCTCATTCCGATTTCATTCATCCCCAATTCACTCGTTGTCCGCTCCATGTGGTTCTCTCCAAATGATAACATCTGACTCGAGCTGAAAGCTCGAACCAAAAGAAATTAGAAATTAGATGAGCGGGGGAGTGGGTTGGGTTTCGACGTTCATGGAGGAATCAAACCCAAACGTCTCAGATCCTAAGATATGAGATGGTCAGAGGTGGAAGAAGGTTTGAATAAGAGTAACTCATTGGATGAGGTGACCGACTTGGAATTTGGGATCGAATCAAGGGAAAAGGGCCTCCGATCTGATGCTCAGAGGTCAAGGGTGCAAGCTACTACAGATCGAAATCTTAACACAAATCAAATGGAAAACAAAAATCTGAGATTACTTGGAACGAAGCAGATTCATGGGCTTATGGATTAGACCCTCGAGGGGGTGTTTGGATAGTGGGTTTAGGTGGGTTAAACTGGTTGCAGGTAACCCATTTTTGGGTTTTGGTATTTGGATAGAGGGTTAAACTGGGGGTGGGTTAGAAGTGGGTTTATTATGATATGATTGTATTGGAGTTTGAAAAAGTGAGTAGTTATTGTGATGTGATTGTATTGAAGTTTGAAAAAGTGAGTAGAAGTGGAGTAGTTTATATTTTTTATATGAGATGATGGTATAATATATTATTTTTTGATAAGATTGATGATGTAAATTTTATTTATTTAATTTTTTAAAAAAGGAATAAAGTGGGGCCCACGTGGAGGGAGAAAATATGGGTTTGGAGAGTTAAACCACCCCGGGGGTGGGTTAACCTTATAGCCGAACGCACTATCAGGGGTCATTACCTTGATGGCTCGGTTGTGTCAGTGGCGGGGCTCGCCAGAGGTGGAGTACGGCGGTGACGCCGGATCTGAGGAGCAAACACTCTTTATCCTCTCTACAAAGTACCACTCATGTCACTAGTTATCCCTAGAACTCACTAGAAGAAGAAGACGAGGCAAAACGATGCAGAATGGAAGAGCTCTTGGAGTTTTTATACAAAAGAAATGGCAAATTTTGAATGAAATTTTGGCCTACGAAACGAAGCGGATCGGGCAAAATATTACATGGGTGTAGATCATGGATATATGGACTCTAATCGGGCGCTAAAAATGAGGGAAATAAACGTCGGAGCAGATCGATAAAAATCCGTGAAGTAGGCGAGTCAAGCATTTTATTAGGGTTGAAAAGGACAATGATGAGTTGACTGGGTGGTCAGCAAAATCATACTGGCTAATCAGAAGCACCCGGGGAAAAGATAAAATAATGAAAATTATAAATTAAGTAAATTAAATAGAAATAAATCAAAATAAATTAGAAAATGATTTTAAATTTAAAAATTATAAATAAAAATATTTATGAACTAATAGGTTATTTTATGGTGATTTTTAATAATTTAGATAAGTAATTTATAGGTTAAAATAAATAAAAACCTTTATTCATAGGTATATAATACATATATATACAATATACATATTTTATAATAATTATTTTTATAAATATATACATTATTTCATATTTTATTTATTTATAGAATAATTAGAGGATTTTAAATATATTTTTATTTTATTTTTATAAATTAATTTAATAGGTTAAATGAATACTCTATGTACAATTTATGTATATTATACCTATAGTATAAATACAAGTATTTTATTTATAATTATTATGTTTTGTTATTTTTATTTGCAATTTATAGAAATAATATAAAATATGTACAAAATAAAAAAATATAATATATCCAAAAATATAATAAATAAATAAATAAGTGAGATAATATAGACATATAGGTACAACAAAACTCCAAAAAGCTGGCATTCATATCTTTACTCCAATTTTTATGAAAACACTTTCATTTTAAAGCTTGTTTCATTTTCAACACAGTGAAAGTGAGTTTGCTTTCTTTTGAGTCTGTATAGAGTAGATATTGGTCTTTCAATTCTTACTTCATAACTTTTTCAGAGTGTTGGCCCTTTTATTTTGTACATGATTTATTTTTGCAATTTTTTTATTATTTTAAACATATTTTTATATAAAATTTCAAGAGGAAAATATTTTTATTTGGGATTGAATTGATGATAAATAAAATAGTACAAGATACATGCATAAAGAACGGTGGTGAATATATATTTTTGAAATTTTTATACATTAATGACAATATCTCCCCCTACTTTATTCCTTATCGATTAGGCCAAGTCTTGCCTACTCTCGAGGCCATGATCAACCTGTATTTATTTCATATATACAGTCTTATTTTCTTTCTTTTTTCCTTTAATTATTTATTTATTTATTTTGGATTAAAGTAGTAATAATAATACAATATTTACATATGTGATTGGATTATTAATAAGTAAACCTAATGCTATTTACATGTATTTATAAGGGATTTTAAGCCAAAATTGATGAATACATATGATGAATTGGCGATTCGTCATCCCCTATACTTTAACTTGTGATAGTTTCCTCGCAAACACTTATTCGAGGAATCACTAAAAAGGAAAAGGAAAAAGAAAGAACTTAGAAGAATTTTGATTTTTAAACTAATCTTCAAAAAATCAAAGTATGGAGCTTGATCAGACCTTTAGATTATTAGTTTGGGGGAACCATATTGGGAATAGGATTAAAGACTCAACAACCTTTAAGTTCCACAAGTCTCTATTCAGTTTGCCTCGACAAATAGGTCATAACTAGTCTGCATACACAAATTCTAATGACTATGAATCTTATTTTTATTGTGAATGTGAAATATAGCTCTCCACATCTGAAATGACAAAGAGCAACTTTCTCTAGCAAGGTGACCCTAATTCCCCAGTCTAGCTACTCTTTCCTCGAGGAGCGGAGTATTTCCTTCTAAGTTTAGGCACGTGATGTGTCCACAATCGAAAGGGGGAGAAGCTAGAAGAATGAGAAAAGAAGTGGAGTGCGACTAGTATAGTCACATCTCCTTGTGAAGCTTGACCATTTTTGACAAGTCTCCACTAAGACATGCAAGTTCTCAGAAGCTTGGACCATTGTGGTCATGTATATATTTAATGTATGGCTTCTTTTTGGTAGAAAATATTATTGTATGACATTGATCTTTTGTGCCCCGATGGATATAGAAACTTTTTTTCTGCCCATATTTTGAGGATTTAGAAAAATTGTGCCAGCAGACCATCCTCGTCCGAAGCTTTATTTCAATCCACAACATCCTGCCTTTAAAGGTCCATGCCACTAGACTAGGTTGGGGAGCACTGGTCACATAAAGTAATCGCATATGTTTCCATTCACGTGCACCTCGAGTTAATGGGTTCTGCCCCTCACCACCACATCTTTGTTGAGCTATTTGCAAGGCACTTATCAGTTACGTCACTATCTAAAAGAATCATGTATGTGTATAGAGATATTCTACTTAGGTCAATCAAGATGACATGTGAACATAATCTTACGGAAATAAAGAATTAAGTCACTAGACCTGAAAAGTCACTACTCCAGTTCCTATAAGGTTCCTCTGAAAGTAGATTAAGGTCTTAACCAAGCTCCATTCTTCAAAATTTATCCATACAAGTTTAATCATCGATATCATTCTGAAAAATGTGAATGCTAATGCAATAAAGTTTTTTTACTGAAAATAATTTTCTGATTTAAGCTTTTTATGTGCTTTTTAGAAATCTTTTACATTTTTTAATGAATTTTAAACCTGTTCAATTATTATGCATTTTTGACATAGTTAGAGAATGAGATGTATTTACAAGTATTAACAAGGATTTTATACAAAAGATATATACAAGGATTATACACATATTATACAAGAGTTTATTTATAAAAATAATGTATCTACAAGTTTTATATACAAATGTTACAAAAGGGTTTTATTGACAATTGAATTTTATATACATATTTTATGAAAGAATTTTATATGCAAGTTTTAAATACAACTTTTATAAAAGAGTTTTATTAATAAAATAATTTTATATACATATTTTAAAAGTTATTACAAGTTTTATTTACATGAATTTTACAACACATTTATACACATATTGTACAATAATTTATATACAAGGTTGGAAAATAAATATGCAAAACTAGTTTACAAAATATTTTTATAAATCATTTTTAAAAAAATCATTTACACAAGATTTTACAACAGATTTAACAAAAAAATACAAAAAAGTCCAAGCCAATTTTTCAATCATTTTATTTTCGAACATTTTATAAATAGTTTGCACAATAATAATTTTATATAACAAATAATTTAATGAAACATTTTACAAACAAAATATTTTTTACAAATATTTTACAACAATTCGTAAAAAAATATTTTACAAAGATTTGTACAAAGAGTTTACAAATATTATGCAAAGAAATTACAAAACCTTTTTCAAAAGTTTTTTTACAATTTTTTTACAAAACATTTTATTCCCATTTTATTAGCCATGTCATTAAACACACAAAAGTACAAGTTATAGCTAAAGTATATATACAATATATACGACACCTCCTATACTTAGCTCAAACTATGTCCTCATAGTGACCAAGAAGTGACAAAGGAAGACATAACTCGTGCGAAGTATATAAAACTGAAAAGAATCCTATGCTACAATGACTCAAAGAATAAAGAATAAAATGAACAAAAGTCGGTTATCCCCCCCCATACTTAGGATCAAATAATCCTAAGTATAAAAGACTATACAAACAAGGAAAATCGAGGAAAAGAATTTACAAACTTGACGACTCGACTTGTCCCCACCCCCCAATACTTCAGGCAAAAGATCCCTAAGTATAAGAAAGATTATTGATAAGTTAAGGGACATTCGAGAGAATAGAAGAAAATAAAATGAAAATAAAGAAGAATGAAATGAATGACATCACCTCCTATACTAAGGATCTATTCTTTCTAAGTATAGCACACACACACGAGCAAAAAAGAGGAGAACGATAAAAATAGAAGAAAGAAAGAATTAAAAGAAGGGGGTATACAAGATGAGAAGAATATACAATGCATACCTCCCTTATACTTAGGATCTATTCATTCTAAGTATAGCACACATACACACACACACACACGAAAAAGAGGAGAACGATAAAAATAGAAGAAAGAAAGAATTAAAAGAAAGGGGTATACAAGATGAGAAGAATATACAATGCACAAGAAGGAAGGAGTTTGATCTTCTTTCACGTTGATTGAGTTATAGACTCAATGAGATGAATGTCGACATCGAGGTCATCCTCAGACGTGTCCATGTCTAACTCCTCAAACCCCTGACTAGAGTTGACATGGTGAAAGTACTCAACGGATTTGTAACAATCATGTATTGTCATAAAAGGTAGGAGTGAATCAAAGCTGGCCTAAAAAAATCACATCCATAAATAATCATCATCTCTTTGATGTACTCAGGAATTGTTGAATCTTCTTTAGACACTATGCATGTCATCAACAGTACTCCCATCTTCAGTATGCAGCCTACAGAACATTGTGCTTTCCAAGTCTTCATCTTTAGAGAGGAATTCTTAGGTCCAAATATCATTCAAAGGTAATGGTTCTTATCTGACCTCTACTATAAAATCACAAACTTCCCTGTCGAATGAATCGGAAACAATCTCATCTAATGCGGCTTTCACTTTTGTGGCTTAGAGATCGTCTCAGTAATAACACTTTAATTGTGAGAGTAAAAAAGTTATCTTATCTACTCCATAATCAATGATAGCTTTTGTTGTACGTAGAAATTGTCATCCAAGAATAATCGGGGTGTAATGTAACCGTACTATAGATTCCATATCTAAAACAATAAAGTCTATGGGAAAGTTCATGCCATGTACTATCATGACAACATTTTCAAGTATGCCCTTCAGACTCTTAATAGATCAGTTTGCAATTTGAAGGATCATTCTAGGCTTCTTAAGATGTCCAAGCTTGAGATGGTTAAGTAATGATAAATGTATTAGGCTAATTAATGAACCATTGTCCAAAAGAGTATGATCAAACTGTAGATCATAAATCTAGCATTTGATAATAAAATCCACTGATGTCACAAAAATGAGACAAGTGTCACATAATAAAGAGGACAAGTTAAGCTACACAATGCAATTTTTAGAACTTAAAAATCATGCCAAATGGACAACTAAATATGCATGCAAAGACATGGACTAAATTGCAAATACAGAAAATAAATTACTGAAATTTAAACATGCTGACAGGGACTTAAATGCAATTACCTATAATGAGGGGGGTATGTGTGCAAAATGTCCACTGAAACACGTGCGCCTCACGTGATGCTCCTGGTAGGGACTGAATTGCAATTTTCAAAACCTCTAGGGGCCTCAGTGTAAAATGCCCAAACCGCACGTGAGAAGCACGTGAGGTCCCAGGCTTGGTAGAAGTCGGAGGCTCGGAGGTCAGCTCGGGGGCGCTGCAGGCTCGGGTGTGGCTCGGGACAGCTTCGGAAGCTCCGAGCCTAATGGTCGGGGAGGAGGCTCGGAGGAGGCGACATGGCGCTCGCTGGACCGCTAGATGAATGAGATCTAACGACTACTGATGGCTGATACGTTGCGTGCCTGGGACCGTTAGATCGAGTTAAGATCCAACAGAGGATGAGGGCTCCTGAGATGAAGCAACGTGGATGAACGAGGGCCATTGGATCAAGATGAATCCAACGACATCTAGAGCTCGGAGAAGCAGCGATGTGTGTGATCGTGAGCGTGGGATCCTCCTGATCTGACGGCAACGGGTTGATCGCGATGTGGCTCGCTCAGAACCGTCCGATCATGAGGATCGGATGGCTACTTTTCTTCGTGCTCCTCCAGTTTGTCTCCTCCTACGGCGGACGTGGCTGGACTCCGACGAAGTCCTCCTGGCTCCACCTCCTCCTCATGTCGTCGATGAAGGGTGTTGGAGATTCCTAAGCAGCTGGGAAAGATCGTGGAGGTGTCAGGTAGCCACCGGAGGTTCTGGAGGGGTCTGGGAAGGTCCGTAGGCCAGAGGCGATGAAGGTCGAGGGAGCTCCGGCGAGGCTTCTGGCCAATCAAGGAGAGTGTACCTGCAGGGGTTAGCTCGATAGCCGAAGCGTGCAACATGTTCGTGAGGTGATGGTGAGTGCGGAGGGAGGCCTGTGGTGCAGTGAAGGTGGTCCGGTGGTGTTGCTCCACCAAGGTGTTGGAGCTCTTGTCAGAGTGAGGTGCGAGGTGCCATAGGAAGAAATGGAATGGTGTACGAAGATCAGAGCTCCATGGCGGTGCTCGGAGGATGGTTAGGCGATCATGAAGATGAGCGGAGGAGGCGAATAAATTTTGAGATAAAGAAAGAAAATAAAGATGGAGATCGGAGGGGGATGGAGGGTGCTACCTGGGGATTGGAGCTCCGAGTTGAGCTCCTAGTCGTCGCTCAAAGGCCGGCAGGGTTCCTGAGTTCATGCAGCTCCCGGGAGGAGCTGCGGCACGGCGGGGCAGAGCCGTGGATCTCGTCAGAGAAATACAGCCGTCGTCGCTCGACGTCTCTTCTAATTGTTGTACCAAAAGGAAGGTAGGAGCTTGGGGTTTCTCTCTACAGTGGCGGATGGGGTCAACGGTCGACGGAGATGGAGTATTTATAGGTTGGAAGTGAAGGTGTAGGTGATGGAGGGTGAGGTTGGTGGAGGTCATGGGACGACGTGGGTGCGGTTTATGGCGATCATGGAGGTCGGTGAGGATGAGGGTAGAGTGGGCTACGAAATGGAGGTGACCGGAGGCGAAGCGGGTGGCCGGAGTGGTGCCAAAAATAGAAAGGGGGTGGCTCGCGCGCAAGGTGGACGACGTGGGTGTGGGCCTTGCGAGGGGTAGAAGACGATGTCTCTGCCGTTGGATCTCGCGATCCAAAGGCTGAGAATTAAGCGCTAATGAGAGGTTGGGATTATATTTGAAGTGATGAGATCAAGGGTGCAGGGTGAACCACATGGCGGGCGGAGGGTGTGGCGCTGGCGTGCGGTCGGGATGAAGTCTTGAGGATCTGATCGTGCGATCCATGAGATGCTACGTGGCGCGCTAGGACTTAGGCGGAGACGGACGATCGTGATGATGGCTGGGCTTCGATCGAACGGTAGAGGGCTTGGGGAAGAAGAGCGGCTGAGATGGAGAAGAAAAGAAGAAGCATCGAACGACCGAGGAAAAGGGACGCATGGCGCGTAATGGAGCAGGCCGCGTGGCGCAATCAGAGGGCGCCACGTGGCCTGATCTGAATGGTCAAATAAGAATATGGATTTAGATAGAGAAGGAGGCCGAATTTGGAAAAACTCAAAACATAAAAGTTGTAGATTTCGATGATACAAGTTTCATGTTCACCAAAAATGGAGATGAGGTCAAATATGATACAAAAATACAAGGGTACAAATATACATACATATAGTACACAAAGGGGCCCAAAAATCCAAGTTTTGCATACGAGCTCTGATTTAAATGAAATTGGTCTCATATTGAAGGTCTCTGAATGTGTATTAATCTGAAAGTAAGTGGACCTAGATCGGAGGTTGTATGAGGTAGATATTTGTATTCTAAGGTCTGGGGCCTCCAACTGGTGGTTTGGGATTTTTTATTGGGTATATTTACAAGCTAGGAATTTTTGGCCTTTTCCTTATATTATTAACTAGTAATATACACAATATAGGGTCAATTTTATTGTCATTGGAGGTGGTATAAAATACAGATTAATAGGTGAATATTTTACAGGTGAATTGGGCTTCTTATTTAATGCAAATATGAATGCTAAAATGCAGATATTACTTATGCATGCATGAATGCTAATTATGCAATATAAGTAGAAATACGCATCTAATTACTCGGGAACAAAGCTCTATTTTTAACTTTTAGAGTGATGAATTAGAGATTCATCAACGACGAAGGCTGACTATTAAGGGATTCCAGTGTCTTGAGCATTGCTGTTGGAGCTCAAAGGAAACCCATTGTGGCGTGATGGTGGGGCTGCAGCTCGGCTAGGGGTGGGGTAGCTCGTGGCAAATCAGTGGATTGTGCGAAGCAATCAAGACGATGTGGGTCGATGAGGGTGGAGTTGCAGTGGCCGAAGCCAAGGAAGAGTATGAACGATGGAAGGTGGACGAGTATGATGAGGTTGCAGGAGACGGAGAAGAAGAAGTACGGTAGACTCAAAAAAGGAAGGAGATGTAGCAGAGAAAGAAGATAAAAATAGAGGATGAAGAAGAAGGAGATGGAAAATGATTATCTGTAGCTTCGTCGAGTGGAGCGGTGATGCGCTGCTCCTATTTTTGCCTCAAGATATGGACGAACACAACGAAGCTTGACATCTTCCTGATAAAGAGCTGTGGCAAGGTTCTGACAAACCTTGGATTTCACATGGCAGAGGTTCTCGCTCGAGGATGGAGGTAGGCTGCTGTCACCGGAAGATCTCTCCGAGATCTCTCTCTCTCTCTTGCATTAAAGCACGAAGTGGAGGATGCTTAGCGACGAGGGCGTAGGGCGTCTTTTATAGGCGGTTGGAGGACACGAAATGAGAGGGTGTGGTTAAGTGGGAGACGTGGGCGATGAGAGGGGAGACGACATCGTGGGGTCACTTGCAGAGGTATGCGTGTGAGAAGGGAAGGAGAGAGGGAGACATGTGTGGTTGTGCTTGCGCGAGATGCGGGGAGGAGGTGGCTGGAGGTTGCTCATAGTCGCACAAGGGGCAGGTGATGAATCTCCATTTCATCACCTTTATTCTATCATTTTGGCTCTAAAAACCCAAGCTAATGAATGTAAATAGCCTCAATTTTGTGCATAATAGCATTCATTATTTATAATTACTATTTGTGTATAAAATAAGGTTTTTAAAGCCAAAATTATAGAATAAAGAGAAGAAAAGAAAAAGGAATAAAATATTGAAAATATTTTATGATCCTAAACCCCGAGACCAAGTCAAGAATTGAGTTGGTCGACAAGGAATAAAGTAGGGGGAGATAAGGGCCAAAAATACAATAAAACCCAATTCTTTTATTCATTATTTAAGCATTTTTTACACCTATTTTATTATTTATTATTTATTCATCAAATGAAGAAACTTTAGACATAAAAGTTGTAGATAATAATGTAAATAAAAATACAAAATTGAGTTTGTACAAAAATAATACACTATGTACATTTTATACACAAAATAAAAAGTCAAAAACTAAACTTCACAGACCCATATCTTTCAAATAAAAATCAAAACATATCAAAACCACCCCTAATTGTATATATCTTTTCACAAGCTATTTAATGGTGTGGTTTTATATTTTTTAGAGTTACTATGCGAAAGTTAGGTTTTTAACCCCTATTGTATATTCTACTGATCAAAATATTCATTTTATTCATCCCTTATTATTTTCACAAATTCATTTTTTTATATTTTTGTAAATATTATTTCTACCAAATATGTATATTAAAACTAGAATTGAACTAAAAAGAAAATGTAAAATAAAATAAATCTATGTGAAAACATGGATAAAATACCTATGTTATACATGTGTACAAATAAAAGGGGAAACACATTCTTTTATTCTTTATATTTTTATAATATTGTAGATATTATCTATATTCTATCAAAAATACAAAACCAAAATAAAACTCAGCAAAATACATTAAAATAAAGATATGTATATAAAACATAGGTGAAATACCTATAAATATACCTAAATAATATACATACTTATTTATTTAAGTGTACAAATAATATCATAAAAATCATATAAAAATATATTCACAAAAATAAGTTATAAATATATAAAATAAAAGAATAAAATAATAAAATAAAATACACAAAATAAACATAAAAATGTACAAAATATAGGCAAATATACCTATAACTAAATTATTAAAAATTAACTACTAAGAAATAATGTCAAAAAAATAAATAAAAATCATAATAAAATACTACATAAAATAATAAAATTCTTTTTATTTTATACTCAAAAATTAATAAAATAATTTACTATTTTTAATTAATTATTCTTTAATAATATACCATGTTTTGTCGTTTAGCGGCCAGCGTGGCCCAATCAGAAGCCGGGGATTGTTGACCGCCAGTCGGCTTCCCGTACGCTTCTGACTTCTGTCAAAACTATCCTTTCCCATAACTTTCGCCCTATTTCCCAGTTGATCTATTGATCAATCTCCCTCGATGTCTTCTTGACATTTGATCACCACTCATTGTACATACACACCATATCATTAGATCCGTTGTATATATGATAGATTCTTGAATATTTGCCGGTTAATAAGGGTGCTTCACAATGTTGATAAATAAACACCTCCGCCTCTCCTCCTAATTTTGGTCATCTTCAACCCCTTCAACTCCGTAACCTCGACCAAAGGGAGCATCCCTGTGACAGAGAGAGAACCCCTGAGGTCGCGACGATCGAAGGCAGCCGGAGGTGCACCCACGGTACCTACTCCGGTGGCCCTACTCCTTGGTTGATACCCAGGTTAGAGATGTGCTATTTCATATTTCCTAGGTATCTGTAGCTTTTATGATTATTTTTACGCTTTTTATTTCGTTATTTAATTAGTTAATTACCCTAGGTTAGCCAATTCGAACTTCGCCGGAGCTCTGCTCCGGCGAACGATTCCACCGTATCCCTTTGTTTTCCAACCACCATTTCGCCCCCATTTGCTTCCCCTTCCATTTCCCTATGCTTAGCACACTTCCATTCACCCAGATCCAACATGGATCTGGAGATCGGCCCCTCCAACTCCACCGCACGTCGGAGGAGCTCCGCCCGAGCCATCCACCCATCCCTCACCTCCAAATAAGGCCGCCAGACCTCCTTTTTGCTTGTGCGTATCTTCTTGTAGGGTCTGTAGCGCCAAGGGACCCCCTAAGGGGTCGATTTTGCCAAGAACATGATACATGGGAGGCCTATTCTTCATCGGCCTCGCGGAGGAGCTCCGGCGAACACCGGAGCATTTTGTCGCCTCCAGTAGTTAGGGGACCTCGCCAGGAACGTCTAGAGCCATCTCGGAGCTTCAATCATCGCCGGAGGAGGGGGATATGGTCGTAGGAACCTCTCCCAAGCGAGGGTTCTTCCCGGTTCTTTCATTGATCCTCTCCGTCGTCGGATCAGATGCAGCGACCCAGATCAAGCCACAGTTGTTGGATGACGTCCTGCTACGACCGTCCTATCGCTCGATGCGATCTAATCTACGCCATCCAACCGCGAAGCGTCATCGGCCGTCAGATGCATGACACGTGGCAAGTGAAGAGATCATCACCGTTGGATCGTGCCTATTATGGGGTAATTTGCAGATCTGAACCCCGACCTTTTTGTATTTATTATTTAGTCATGCAAATAAAAACTAACATTAGAAAATAAGTGGAAATTTTGCATAAAGGACCCTGAGTTTCTTGAAATTACAAATAGGTCCAATCCACGTCACCTCACATGCCGTTCCACGTGAGGTGGCGAAATTGTAGGGATACCCCTGCAAGTTTTTGTATTTATAAAAAAGTCCAATAAAAGGAAATTCATGTTATATAATTTTGTGAAAATTGCTGAGAGGTCCCTAAACATTCTTGTATTTGCACTTTAGTCCCTTCCAACGTGCATCACGTTTGTCCCACGTGATGGGTAAATTGCATGAGTACCTTGGCGGGTTTTGTAATTGTAAATTAGTCTTTAAAAAATAAATAAACATTGTATATTTTTGGTGTAATTGCACAGCGCCCCCTAATATTTATTTTAATTGCATTTATGCCCCTACTAGGACATGAATTTTTGATGTTTTTATCTATTTATTAAAAATATCTAATGTGCTACTAAAAATTTTCAAAAATAGGATTAAATGCTCTATGTTCTATACTTTCATGCCTCTATTTTTAATTGGTATTTTTTGCATTTTATCTATTTATTAAAAATGAAAAGGAGCCTTTTTTTACCATGTTTACCTATAAAAATACAAAAAAAATATAAAAAAACTTTTTGAAAAATTACAAAAAAAAATTATATATAGTATATTTTGGTATTTATTGAGTCGAGAAAACATAAACCTCTAAAAATACAAAAAGAAAAATAATAAAAATCAGAAAGCTCCAAAATCCAACAAAAAATATAAAAACTCTACAAAAATATGAAAATTATATTTTTCCTGTTTTATAATTATCTATATATTATTATTTATATTTTAAAATTAATTTTGGTAATTTTGGGAATTGTTTTCTATTTTTAAAACCCAAATCAATTCCAGATTATTTATTAATCCCTTATTTGGGATATTTTTGATTTGAAAAGTATATAAAAATTAGCAAAAATTCCAGGAAAATATTAAAAATTTGAAAAATAAAAAAATAAAAAAAGACTATTTATAATCTATTTTGTCTATTTTTACATATTTATAAATACATAGTATATACATATATCTTATGTTGTATTTATATATCCATATATACATATATATAATATTTAAATGGAAAAGAAAATATAAAAAATGAAAAATATTAAAAGAAAATACAAAACTATAAAACCAAAAATATAAAATTAAAAGCCCACAAAAACAATAAATTTAACAAGAGATACATAATAGAATTTTTGTGCATTTACTTTGCCTCCTCCTCCTACTTGCTCCCAGTGTTCGACCTCTACATATGCTTACACCTATACACATTTGTTGTAGAGTTATAATAAATTTTAACTAACTATTTTTTATTTTTTCATCGATTTATTCATATTGTGGGTTATCTGTTGATTAAACCCAAGATTTTTGTTAGTCAACGCATCTACTGCTTTCCCGCCTTGTGTGGAACGCACAACGGATGATTATTTTTGCGGTTATCAAATGGCGTCGTTGTTGGGGAGCAACGTCGCGTAGTTGGAGCTTATTTTATTTTGTCTATTATCTCTTGTTCATACATTTATTTATTTATTTATCATTTATTTATTCTCCTTTATTATTTGATGTTATTGATTGACTGCTCCGACGACTCTTCTTTGTTTATCTTTTGATGCGAGGGGCCGCTACGCGAAGGAGGCCTCTTAGGAGGACCGGTGCATCCAAGTAAGGTGGAGTCTGCCTTTCTTGCCCGGCTTGTAGGAGAGAGCATTAAAGGCAGATGGAGCAGAATTTTTGAAGACCAGTCTAGTCTATTTTGTATTATTTATTTATTATGTATATCTATGTGAGAGAGTGACACTTGGCATGTAATAATTCAGGACTCTCAGAGATTTTCCGACTTCTCGAGGTCCAGCACCCGAGGGATTGTTCCCTCGGGGGCCTCGATGGTTTTGACGTTTTTTCACTTATTTTATTTTTTTTATTTTGTGTGAATAAGCCTTAGCTTAGGAATTGCTTGCTCGATAGATTGAGGTCCAAAGCCCATAATATATTTGCATGTACCTATAGACCCGTGCTTGGACTTAGTCAAATAATAATTGCTAGTTATTCGGATTTGAGATCGAGTACCGAGAAAAGTGTTGTACAACGCTTACAGGATCCGATGTGGCAGACACCGATGCACTTCAGAGATCGGACTTTTGGATCTCATCTCTAGATATTTAGCATGTGGTTCTTCACGATAATAGAAATTTCTATATCTAGGGAGGTTTCATCAGATTGCAACTCATATAGCATATATTTTCAATTCTCTCTTGCAACCTGCATGGAGAGAGCTGGGAAGCATTGTAAGTCTTCTTACTTGGCATGCATCATCGATTTCTGACTTACATGGTTTATCCGACCTTCTCCCTCCGATTTTGATCACCTATGATTCTAAATGGAATTGGAAATCTCGATAGGCCGTGCATTGAAAAATAAACAAAAAAGTAATAATCTAAACAAAATCGGAACTACTAACTCTACTTGATCTCTAAAATAAAATGTAATGGATTCCTTGTAATTGGGAGAGCAACCTCCTCCTTGTATGCTATTTTAGTCTCACGTACACGCTAAGGATTAGTGCCCCAATCCCAAGCCTAACTCTAGTGTGTACAACTTTTGATGATCATCTAACTCTAAAATAGACAAGATAAAAAGACCACATCTCCGTCTTGACTGTGTTGAGTAGGTGAATCGGGGGTTTGCTTTGTGTATTGATTGCGCTTTGAGTCCATTTGCATTTTTCATCTATCTTTGAATTCGCTGTCCCACCTATGTGAATCACCATTTTTTATCCTTGAGTCTTTCTACCTCTCTTATAAATACATTTCCTCATCTGCATTCGAGTCGTGATATTTAGTCTTGATCCTCACCATCTTCATCGAATCTTGTGGCTTTTATCCTTGCCCATATCACCCACATCTAGTCCGATTCGAGGAGGCCCTCTCCTTGAATCACAATTTTGGTTATATTTCCACCTCGTGTGGAACACACTATTTTGACTATGTCCCCTTTCATCTCACCCACCCTCCTCATCTCCCCCATATCATTCTTCTTCTACCTGGGTTTGCTGCACTTATAGAGATAGCCCGCATCGAGGATTGCGATTGTTATTGATGATTTGAGTAAGTCAGGCACAATTTTGAGGATGCTGAGATTGGTGAGCTACATTTGGTGGATCTAACTTGAGATTTGTGCATAACTATTATTGATGATTTTGATGATGCACGACTATCAGGTGTGATGCTTATTGAGGATTTTTGATCTCGCACACTAGCTTGAGGATGTGATGTGTTTTGATGATTTGATGATGATATCATGAGCTATGAATGATCGATTTATTTTGAGGTTCCACTCGTCTTGATTTCTAAGCTTGATTGCCTATTTTGATTTGTGCTTTACATTAATGGTGTGTGGAAACCACATGATTTCACTCATCTACTTGTCTGAGCCATCTTCGATCTCCTGACTATCATCCACCCATGGCAGTCTGAGGATTTCTGCTTTTATTTCATGCCATCTTATCTAATTGGATTGACTTGAGGGACGTACTTTGATTGACCTGATTATCTATCCCTCACATGACCTTATGCCCTCCTGAGGATTGATTGATTGATTTCTTTTGAGGACCTGAGATGCGATGCCAGCAATCCCATGTTGTGATTGACCTAGTTTGCATCATCTCCCCGAGGATTATCTGCGGGAGGATGCAACACATTCTCTACAACCGGTTTCATTCACTGACTATGTCTCCACCTTGTTGGAGCCCGAAACCGCATCGTCTGATTTGACTGTTTGGCCTCCCTGTTGATTGTACACCCGATCTGTAGGTGCACGAGGCCAATTTCCCCGACTCCTTTGAGTTAGCTCTCCTTGAAGGTCCTCGCAAGGATGAGCCCTACATTTCTGATTATTCCTTGACTAGTTTGTAGTACTCTCTGAGGGTTATCTGCGAGAGACTTTGACACCTTGCTAGATCCACGGTCTCTTCTGCCGGGTAGCCGATCTGTCGTCTATGAGACCGTTCTGATTGACTCATTTAATTCTTCCCTCCTTGACGACCCTTGCAAGGATGGGATATGATCTGACTATTCTCTGTTTACCTTGCATTGCTCCCCGAGGACTATCTGCAGGAAAATGCAACATTTTTTTACGCTCGGTTCCCCTTGCTGACCGTGTCTCCTATCTGTTGGAGCACGGAACCAAGTCGTCTGATCTATTCATGGTCCCCACTAATTGGTTGATTATCTGATCTGTTGGACCCTGGGGACCTATCTGACTTGACTCCTTTGAGGCTGCTCTCCTTGACAATCCTTGCAAGGACGAGATATTTTTCTCTGATTGTTCGATGCTTAGTTGGCAGCACGTTCCCTGAGGGTTATCTGCGGGATGCTATCACATTTTCTTGATTTGTCAGTATCTTCTGCTGGTAGCTGATCTGTCTCCTGTCGAGACCTCTTCTGTCATCCGTCTGATGGATCCGGCTCCTCTGATCCTTCTTACCTTGACAACCCTCGCAAGGGTGAGCCTCTACTCTGATTATTCACTGACTAGCATGTTTTACTCCCCGAGGGTTATCTGTGAGAGGGTACAACATTTTCTAGGTATTCGACTTCACTGTTGGTGTCTCCTCTCTGATGGAGCATGAAGCCGGGTCCTCTGAATTGTGTACTCGGTCTCCTCCCTGGTTGTGTCTCCTATCTGTAGGAGCACGGAGCCGAGTCTTCTGATATCTTTGACTCACCTAACTCTGCTCACCTTGAGGACCCTCGTAGGGTTGAGCCATGACTTGTGGTGTTCGGTGTATTCTTGTGACTTTCAGACTATACAACCACCATATTCACGCCGCGACATTAGGAAAGTCTCATGTTCTCCACCTTTCATATCATTTTGAGACTCTGATTGACTAGGAGGAGTCTGTACTGTTCTTTCTTCTTCCAAGTCTTACAATATCTGCTCCACTCACTCATTCCATCCTTATGAGTCGATATTCTGCTTTCGCTACCAGTCCCTGGTTTAGTTTTCGATCTCTTGTCCACGGTATCCGACACCCACTTGAGTGCATATTCGGGTGTCTTTTCACTGTCTAACTGCGTCCTCGTTCTCACAGGGAGATGATGACGAGAGTACAGTATTCATTTGTCAGATACCGCCCTGTACTTCACCAGTCTACCTTGTTGTATATATGTGTTTCTTCTTTCATTCATTCGTTCACCCGATGTCACGTGTGCCCCAGATCTTTCGCTATATTTGTGTGACTATACTTAGGATGTACTTTAGCCTAAGTATAGGGGGGTACACGCCGCGTTGTTCTTTCTTCATTCTATTTCATCACTCCTGTCGTTGCTTATACTTAGGGATCTTTCACCCTAAGTATAGGGGGATTGATGCGTACATTCTCTATGATCTTTTCATCTATCTGTATATCTCCTTTCTTCTTTTCTTCTTTTCCTTTTCATTTTTATTTTTCTACAGAAAATGTATCGACCCTTTTTGTCAGTTTTCTGTACTTAGGACGTACTTTATCCTAAATATGGGGGGTGTGCACCCTTGATTATTTCATTCTTTGATCCCCTCCACTGTCTCCTCTCTTTTTGATTTGTTCTGCTATACTTAGGAATATATCACCCTAAGTATATGGGGGAGACAACCCAAACTGTGATATGTTTATCTTTATTTTTCTGTTTATTCCCACCCTCGAACCTCCCTGCTTGGTGTATAGTCTGCTATACTTCGGATTATTTGATCATAAGTATGGGGGACAGTCAACTGCTTATTCATTTATCTCTCCATTCTTTCATTCCCTCCTCAATCGTTGTAGTATAGGCTTTTCTATACTCAGTACGAGTTATGTTTTCTCTTTTTCTTTTCGATCTATGAGGACATAGCTCATGCTAAGTATAGGAGGTCGTATATACTCTGTATATACTTTATCCATAACTCGTACTTTATTATATATACATATATAATTCATTAAAAACCATTTAATAATGTTTTTATTCCTCAAATTCTTTTTGTATATACGATTAATAAATCAGGTTAAAAATATTATTTGCAAAATGATTTGAAAAATGGTGTGAACCGTTTGGAAAAACTTTTTGTGAAATATTTTAACCATTGTAAAAATGTTTTTGATTGCAAAATTCTTTTCTTTGTGTGAAATAAAAGATTTAAAAACCTATTTGCAAATGATTTTGAAAATGGTTGTAAAAATATTTCGAAATATATATATATTGTTTTAAAAAATCTTTGCAAAATGGCCTTCAAATATTTGTAAATATTTGCAAAAATTTTTTTGTACTATAGTTGTCAAAAATTACTTTCAAATAAATTTGAGGAATAAATACATCATTAAAATAGGAATAAAATGAGTATATAATTATAAATTAAAATAAAATTCTTCATCAATTGTATATATAATTATAAATATAACTGTTAAACAAATAAATTCTTTAAAATTCTTAACCCTTGTAAATAAATAAAAAGATGTACTCCCATGTAAATAGTTTAACATATTTTGAATGCCAAAATTCTTTGCTAAATTCTTTGTGTAAAAACACTTTTTATTTTCAAATTCTTTGAAAAATTGTATCATTCTTTGCATCATTGTACATAGCGTTTGCATAGCATTCATATTTTTTCAATTGAGCTTGATGATTGAACTAGTCCAATAAAGTCGAAGATTGGAGATTAGTTGGACCTTACTGCACCTAATTGCACTGGAACCTTATGGGAACTAGGTTTAAGTTACTTCAGGTCCATTAGGACTTAATTCTTTGAGACTCAGGATTGGGTTCAAGTCACCTCAAATGACTAACTAGAACGTTTCGAGACAAACACATGACTCTTGTCGGCCATGACCTAACTTGGACATTTGCACCTTTCACTTGTCTCAACTCAGTTGGAGTGGTGAGGGGGTTGGATTTGCCAGTCCGAGACACACACGGGTGGAAACATTCATCCTCGTATATGGAGGGAAGTGCACCACACCTTGTCCAGTTACAATGAAGTCTAAAGATAGGAGAGTGTGGGTTGCAATAAGGCTTCAAAAGAGGGATAGTCTTATTACTCAAGAGGAAAAAAATCTCCTTATGTAAGTGTTGTTGTAAATAGTATTTCAAAAAAAAACTCTAAAAAGTGTATAGGACTATAAATAAAAATAAAATGCTCGCCGGATTATGTGTATATGTTGTATAGTCAATAAGAAAGCTTGAGCATCAAAGTTATACCATGTGAGCCTGCAGCTAGATGACTTGACTACACTGGTCATGCATCCCAGGATAGGTATCTACACTGGCTACCATCCATTCTTTTCTTCACCTTCTCCTCTTGAGTTGGATGCCACTTGAACTTAAAAGGGAATACCCCACTCCTCGAGGACAGATTGCTGGATTGGGGAATCATTGGGTTGTCATTCTGAAGAAGTCAGTTCATTTGTCATTTCAGTTGGGGAGAGCCACTATCACTTACAATGTACAAGTCAGCTTCATGGTCATAAGGGTTTGCGTATGATGTAGGCTAGTTCTGACCTGGCTGTTGAGGTGGTTTGAACCGAGTTCTGTGACTCTCAAAGGCTGTTATGTTTTAAATTTGGTTCCCAACCAAGTTCCACACACATTTTCACATCTAGGTCTAGCCTGAACTCCAAACTTTGATTTTTGGCCTTAAAAACCTTAGCAAATTCATGTAAATAGCCTCAATTTGTGCATAATAGCATTCATTATTTATTGTGTTATTTGTGTATAAAATAAGATTTTTAATGCTAAAATTATAGAATAAAGAGAAAAAAAGAAAAATGAATAAAATATTGAAAATGTTTTATGACCCTAAACCCCGAGACCAAGTCAAAAATTGAGTTGGTCGACAAGGAATAAAGTAGGGGGAGATAAGGAACAAAAATACAATAAAACACAATTCTTTTATTCATTATTTAAGTATTTTTAACACCTATTTCTTTATTATTTATTCATCAAATGAAGAAACTTCAAACATAAAAGTTGTAGATAATAATGTAAATAAAAATATAAAATTGAGTTTATACAAAAATAATACGATGTGTACATTTTATACACAAAATAAAAAGCCAAAAACTAAACTTCAAAGACCCGTATCTTTCAAATAAAAACTCAAAACATATCAAAATCACTCTAATTGTATATAACTTTTCACAAGCTATTTGATGGTAGTGTTTTATATTTTTTGGAGTTACCGTGCGAAAGTTAGGTTTTTGACCCCTATTGTACATTCTACCGATTAAAATATTCATGTTATTCATCCCTTATTATTTTCACAAATTCATATTTTATATTTTTGTAAATATTATTTCTACCATAGGTGTATATTAAAACAGAATAAAACTAAGAAGAATATGTAAAATAAAATAAATCTATGTGAAAACATAGATAAAATACCTATGTTATATATGTGTACAAATAAAAGGGGAAACATATTCTTTTATTCTTTATATTTTATAATATTGTAAATATTATCTATAAACCAAAATAAAACTCAAGAAAATACATTAAAATAAAAAGATGTATATAAAACATAGGTAAAATACCTATAAATATACCTACATATTATACATACTTAGTTTTTTGAAAGAACTATACATACTTAGTTATTTAAATGTACAAATAATATCATAAAAATATATTTATATTAAAAAAAGTTATAAATATATAAAATAAAATAATAAAATAATAAAATAAAATATACAAATATAGGCAAATATACCTATAAATACACTATTAAAAATTAACTACTAATAAATAATGTCAAAAAAATAAATAAAAATCATAATAAAATAATACATAAAATAATAAACATTTTTTATTTTATACTAAAAAATTAATAAAATCATTTACTATTATTTATTAATTATTCTTTAATAATGTACCCTGTTTTGTCATTTAGCGGCCTGCATGACCCAATCAGAAGCCGGGGATTGTTGACTGTTGGTCAACTCTCCCTGCACTTCCGACTTCTGTCAGAACTATCCTTTCCCACAACTTTCGCCCTTTCCCAGATTGATCTATCGATCGATCGCCCTCGATGTCTTCTTTACATTTGATCACCACTCATTGCACATACACACCATGTCATTAGATCCATTGTATATATGGTAGATTCTTTACTATTGGCTGGTCAATAAGGGTGCGTCACAATGTTGATAAATAAACACCTCCACCTCTTCTCCTAATTTTGGTCATCTTCAACCCCTACAACTCCGTAACCTCAGCCAAAGAGAGCATCCCTGTGACAGAGGGAGAACCCCTAAGGTCCGTGGCGGTCGAAGGCAGGCGGAGGTGCACCCACAACCACTTGCTCTGGTGGCCCTGCTCCTTGGCTAATAACCAGGTTAGAGCTGTGCTATTTCATATTTCCTAGGTAGTTGTAGCTTTTAGGATCATTTTTACGCTTTTTATTTCGTTATTTAATTAGTCAATAACCCTAGGTTAGCCAATTTGAAGTTCGCCGGAGCTCTGCTCCGCGAACGATTCCACCGTGCCCCTTTGTTTTCCGACCACCATTTCGCCCCCATTTGCTTCCCCTTCCATTTACCTACGCTTAGCACCCTTCCATTCACCCAGATCCAACATGGATATGGAGATCGGCCCCTCCAACTCCGCCGCACGCTAGAGGAGCTCCGCCCGAGCCATCCACCCATCCCTCACCACCAAATAAGGCCTCCAGACCTCCTTTTTGCTTGTGCGTATTTTTTGTAGGGTATGAAGCGCCAAGGGACCCCAAGGGGTCGATTTTGCCAAGAACGCGATACCTGGGAGGTCTATTCTTCATCGACCTCGCGGAGGAGCTCCGACGAATGCCAGGGCATTTTGTCTCCTCCAGCAGTTAGGGGACCTCGCCAGGAACATCTAGAGCCATCTTAGAGCTTTAATCATCGCCGGAGGAGGGAGATATGATCGGAGGAACCTCGCCCAGGCGAGTGTTCTTCCCTGTTCTTTCATTGATACTCTCCGTCGTCGGATCAGATGCAATGGCCCAGATCAAGCCACAACTGTTGGATGACGCCATGCTACGACCTTTCGATCGCTCAATGCAATCTAATCCACGCCATCCAGCCGCGAAGCGTCATCAGTCGTCGGATGTGTGATGCATGGCAAGTGAAGAGAGCATTACTGTTGGATCACACCTATTATGGGGTAATTTGCAGATCTGAACCCCAGCCTTCTATATTTATTATTTAGTCATGCAAATAAAAGTTAACGTTATAAAAAGTGGAAATTTTGCATAAAGGACCATGAGTTTCTTGAAATTACAAATAGGTCCAATCCACATCTCCTCACATCCCATCCCACGTGAGGTGGAAAATCACAGGGATGCCCCTGCAAGTTTTTGTATTTATAAGAAGTCCAATAAAATGAAATTCATGTTATATATTTTAGTGAAAAGTGCTGAGAGGTCCCTGAACTTTCTTGTATTTACACTTTCTTCCCTCCTAGTGTGTGTCACGTGTTGTCCCACGTGATGGGTAAATTGCATCAGTACCCTGGCGAGTTTTGTAATTGTAAATTAGTCTTTAAAAATTAAATAAATGTTGTATATTTTTGGTGTAATTGCACAGAGCCCTCTGATGTTTATTTTAATTGCATTTATGCTCGTACTAGGACATGCATTTTTTATGTTTTTATCTATTTACTAAAAATAGCTAATGTGCTTCTAAAAATTCACAAAAATAGGATCAAATGCTCTATGCTCTATTCTTTCACGCTCCTATTTTTAATTGGCATTTTTTGACATTTTATCTATTTATTACAAATGAAAAGGAGCCACTTTTTGCTCTGTTTACCTATAAAAATTCTAAAAAATATATACAAACTTTTTGAAAAATTACATATATATAGTATATTTTAGTATTTATTGAGTCTAGAAAACAAAAACCCCTAAAAATACAAAAAGGAAAATAATGAAAATCAGAAAGCTTCAAAATCCAACAAAAAATATAAAAAATCTACAAAAATACCAAAAATATGATTTTTCTTGTTTTATAATTATCTATATATTATTATTATTTATATTTTCAAATTAGTTTGGGTAATTTTGGGAATTATTTTCTATTTTTAAAATCCAAATCAGATTCAGATTATTTATTAATCCCTTCTTTGCGATATTTTTGACTTTTAAAGTATATAAAAATTAACAACAAATCCAGAAAAATAACAAAAAATTTCAAAATATAAAAAATAAAAAAACACTATTTATAATGTATTTTGACTATTTTTACATATTTATAAATACACAGTATATACATTATCTTATATTGTATTTATACATATCCATATATACATATACATATATATAACTTTTAACTGAAAAAGAAATTATAAAAAATGAAAAATATAAAAAGAAAATAAAAACTATAAAACAAAAATATAAAAAAATATAAAATAAAAAACCCACAGAAAACAATAAATTGAACAAGAGATACATGACCGAATTTTTGTGCATTTACTTTGCCTCCTCCTCCCGCTTGCTCCCAGTGTTTGACCTCTACACATGCTTACACCTATACACATTTGTTGTAGAGTTATAATAAATTTTAACTCCACATTTTTGTTTTTTCATTGATTTGTTCATATTGTGGGTTATCTGTTGATTAAACCCATGGTTTTCGTCGGTCAACGCATCGACTGTTTTCCCGCCTTGTGTGGAATGCACGAACGATGGTTATTTTTGCGGTTATCAGCAGGGGCACAGGTCTTGCGGGCGACGGTTGCACAGGTGGTTGGATTAACGGGAGATCGAGGGGCGTGAGGATTGAGCGTCATGTTTGGGATTTTGCATGGAAAGAGAAGTGTGTGTGTAGGGAGAGAGAAAGAGATGAGAGAGAGGGAGAGGGGGTAAAAATGTGGGTTGCATGGTGTGGAGAGAGAGATATAGAGAGAGAAAATGAAGGGGAGAGAAAGAGATGGTGGCACCACGTGACACACGTGGGGACGACCATGTGGCGGAGATTAAAAAATTAAAATTAATAATAATTATAAATATAAATAATAAAAATAAAAATAATTAAAATAAAATTACAAAAACAAACAACAAATAAATAAATAAAGGCGTAACACGTGGTAGCTCTAGGAGCTGCCACATGTCGCTTCCAAAAAATTCAAAAATTACATGTAAATAAAAATAAAAAGAAATAGCAAAAGGGGTTCAAATACAAAAGTGGTCTAACAAAATTGATCATCTCAGTGAGATCTACAACTTTTGTGAAAGATCAAAAATCAAAAGAAGTCATTTGTACAAAAAGTATTTTGGGGTACCTTATAGATATAATATAACGTATTGTTAGTTTTTGCAATTTTTTTGTCATTTTAAATAAGAGAAATATCAAAATAAATATAGAGAAAATATAAAAGGAATATTTACAATTTGAGATATTTTTTTGGATTTTTAGTAAATACGAAAATAAAAATATAAAATAACAGGTATTATGGTCAATATGTACAATATACAATAGGGGTACACAACCCAAGTTTCACATACGAACTCCGATTTTTATAAGTCTTGTTTTGAAGGTTTTTGAATGTATATTACTTTAAAAGTGAGTAGATCTAAATCAGACACTGTTTGAGAGAGATATGCTCATTTTTGTCCATCTGTTTGAGAATAAGGTTTTGGGTTTATTTGTCAACATTTCAAATTAGTAATTTTTTATAATTTTCTTTTATTCATGTCAGTAATATGTACACAATAGAGTGGATTTTATTATATTTGGAGTTGGTATAAAATAGATAAAAATAAGTGAATTTAGCTAATATACAGGTGAATATGTACAAGTGAATTTGGCTCCTTATTTAATTCAAATATGCATGCTAAAATGCAGACATTAATTCTAAATGCGTGAATGCGAATAATGCACAATAAATGGAAATATGTATCTTATTACTTGGGAACAAACCTCTATTTTTGACTTTTAGAGTAATGAATCACAGATTCATCATCAAAGTCCATGAGTTACAAGAAATACCTGAAAGTGTCGGTAGAAGTTGCGGTTTCTTGGGATTACATCGGGAACATGGCTATCGAGCGAGGGCATGTGTATGAAATCATCTCTGAGCGACACAATGCACGTTAGCATATCGTTGAGATGCCATGATATTGCGCCGCCTGAATGATGACAATAAATTAATATCCACTCTATACAATTGTAGTTTATGCAGTTGTATGACAATCCAAGCATTGAGCTTTGTGGGTTTTGTATTTTCCCTATTGAAGAGGATCCACTCGTATAAATCCCACAAGCTATACGCTAGCTGCATCTATGTCTCGAGGGTAGGCTTGGGATAAATGACTCTAAGTTATCGAGGACGTTCTCCACCCCTGCATGCGGATCCTTCGATTTCAGGTTGTTAATCATCTCGTCTTGCAGTCAGATAATTTCCTCTGTTAGGTTGACTATCTCTTGATCGGGGATTTAAGTTGTCCCTTCACTGCATGGTCTCTTTGAGTTCGACAATTGACGTCAAACCTCAAGATGTCATCACCTCCTACTTGTATTATCGGTGGCAGCAACAGTCTTGGTCGGTGACTCCACTTTCCTGGTCCTTCGCACCCTCTTCGACCTCATCCACGAATGCCTATTGAGTAGATGGATCACCCTGGAAGAATTCTGCAAACAAACCTAAGGAGGATGTCTACGAAGAGAAGGCAAATGTGCCTCAAGTGGTGTATTCACTGATCATGTTGTCAACAAGGTCATAGTATGGAAAGGTCTTCCTCTTATACATCTTGTATGCCTTGTCAATATGCATTCGAAGTAGGTACTCAGATCAATAAGTTCAAAGTTGTTGTGAGAAATAAAAACTTACCGAGTCCCGCGTGCCATCGTATGGTGCCAACTACGGTGCAAGATACACGATCCCATCCTCAACCACTCTTTATCATGAGGTAGACACAACCATTGCAAAGTGCACAGTTATCGTCTTCCATGTAGGGAAGGTGAATAAGCTTCCTACCCAATCATCAATGTCGTAATGATGCTTGAATAAGTGCAAGAGGCACTCATCCATGGCAGGCATCCATGTTTCATGCATTCTACCAGATTGATTTTCCTGTTAATCTACTCTTGATAAAGAAGTACGATTTTAGAACATTCTATACTCAGTCATAAACATTGATCAGAAGTTGTGACCCAAAATACATAGTCAAGGTGGTGATAGATAGTTCCCACCCAAAAGACATAGTCAAGGTGGTGATAGATAGTTCCCATCAGTACTACAAAGAAACTATTAGTATGCAATTTTCACAACATACCCACATATGAAAATCAAAATGAACATAAGAAACTTCATTCAATCCACAAAACTAACATAAGTAAATTTAACAGAAGCACAATTACCAGCAGTATCAATACAACATGTCCAGCTTTATGAACATAAAACATGATTAAAGAATATAAACATAAGAATAATATATGAGATACGAAACTTCAGATGAAACCACATCAAACAAAACTATATAGAAGTCACCATCGAGCCAAACTACGGTTCATTTTCATAAGAATAGTATGACATGATTAAAGAGTATGGAAAAGCATAATGCAAGCATTCATCATTTCATCATTTCATCGAGAATCCATCATCAAGGATCACCGAGTGCTATTCAACATCTAAAGAATCGATATTAATCTTAGTTGGAGTTCACCATATAGGTATTATAGGAAAAGAATTGATTTTAAGCATTGTTTAAAAAGAAAAAATTGTACCGAAAAGTCATCATCAAACAAAACAATTATTCATTTTCATCTGAAGATTATGACATGAATAAAGAGTATGGACAAGCATAATGCATACATTAATAAATTGCATTCATCAGTTCATCGAAATCCATCATCAAGGATCACCAGACGTAGTTTAACATCATAAGAATCGATATTAATATTAGTTGGTAGTTCACCATATATGTATTATGGAATAAGAATTGATTTTAAGTATTGTTTGGAAAGAAAAAAACATACATAAGAGTCAGCATCAAGCCAAACAATAAGTTCATTTTCAAATGAAGAGTATGAAATGATTAAATAGTATGGTCATGAGCATAATACATGAGATTAGAAACTCCATTTAGTTCATTGAGTCTCCATCATCAAGCACGAATTTCAGTTCAATGTCACATTGTAATCTTAGTTGGAGTTCATCATATAGGTAATACAAAAAAAGAATCAATTTTAAGCATTGCTTGGAAAGGAAAAAATGTACAACATAATAAGCATCAAACAAAAATAAACACTTCATTTTCCTATGAAGAGTATGACATCAAAAGAGCAGAAAGAGGAGAAGGTTAGAGAGCATGTCAAATAAAAGAATAGATCAATACAACAAAAATTATGATAGCATATAAAGATTATGAACGACAACAGTTGGAGAAAACAAGCTTTAAGATAACATATGAATAGGAACACGATTCAGCTCACAATCCAAGTCTAGAAGTCATCCCATCTCCAGATCTTGGATAGTTTCCGCATTCACAAAAATAGCAACCTACATATAACCCTAGAAAAGGCAATGTTTTTTTTGAAGCCAAATATGCTCTAAACAAATCCCAACATCGGATATGATGGACACATATAGTAACGTCAAAGCCTCATCATAATTTTTCAAAATCACATGAAAACAAGCAATACCCCAACATACGTGCCATCAACAAGAACAACATCAACAGAAAACCACCAACATAGGCCACCCATCTTGCAAAGCCCCATTGGGAAAAATGTGCACAAGCTAAAACCACAACAGAGATCGTAAGACAACACGCCAACAAGAGATGAAATCGGAAAAAGGTTACCTCGACCGCGTAACCGCCCACAAGGATGATGATGAAGTCAACACACCAACAAGAAAAGCTCCAAGAGGTGTTCTTTCCCACACGACGACCTCTTACACCATGATTTATAGACAAAGCTAGGGGTCGAAGAAACCCTTGAGCCATGGTTCAAGGTCATGGTCTTACGAAAGAGATGATGGAAGAAGCATCCACAATACTAAGCCTTCCGAACACAATCCTTTTATTAAAGATGATAAGCCCATACATACATACCTCACAGTGACGCTCGCTCACTAGAGTTGCTGCTACAAAAGCACCTCCTACGCAGACACTATTAAACCTTAACCAGACAAAGGTGGGAAGAAAAGTGTCCATTGTAGCAACATGACAAGGGGGAGGATGACCGCACATAGCCCCATCGTGCAGAAGGTAACATGACAAGGGGAAAAAAGAGTATGAATCATAATACAAAAGCAAAAATCATCATATGTACTAACCTCATTCATTTAGTGAAGTGTATCCTCCTTATCATCTTCCTTTTTATATAGATCAGACCTTGTACCTAGCCGACTAACAATAAAATTAAATCAATAATTTGAAACTTAAATATACATGTATCAAAGGAAAATGATAAAATTTAATCAATCATACCTAATGACGTAGGGTTTGGCCTTCTATATCCTCACAATCATATTCATACTCTTTCAAGAAAAACGACCGTGTTCGTACTCACGATCATGTTCAAATGTAAAGACCTAAAATCTAGTAATTTTGAAAAATTGGAAGTGAATACGCTTTTCAATAATAAAAAGAATAATACCTCTAGACATGAATGCTCAATAAATCATCTTGTAAAATCATGATTGTAAATACATGAAGACACTTCATGAAGACAAAGTGTGAATGACGATATAATAGATAAACTCATCACATGCATTAACCTTGTCTGCTTAGTGAAGTACATTTTCAATAAACCATCTTTCAAAAATATAAAAGTAAATGCATGAAAACAAAGTCTGAATTATGATACAATAGCAAAAATTATCACATGCACTAATTTCATCTACTTAGTGAAGTGCATTTTTAACAAATCAACTTACAAAATCATGAAAGTAAATGCATGAAGATAAAGCACTAATGATGATACAATAGTAAAAACCATCACATGCACTAACCTTGTCTACTTATATAAGTGCATCTTCCTTATCCTCTTGCCATCATATTTTGTATAGATCAAACCTTATACTTAATCAATTAGAATAAAATAAAATTAATAGTTTGAAACTTGAATATGCATGCATCAAAACAAGATGATAAAATTAAACTTAAAATACATAATTATATAGGGGTTTACCTTATGCATCATCTCGATCATATACATATGTTTGCTAGGGATTCGAACCCTTCCAACACAGCCTTCTCAATTGCAATTTCCGTTGAAGTAACCATTATAGTAGATGTAATAGAGAGATGAATAAATTATATATATATTTATACCTAGTACTTCTAATACTTTTTTATTAAAGACGTAGTAAAGAGATGATAAAACTATAAATAAAAATACATCACTTACAACTTCATTTCTTGCTTTTCTCTTATAGATAAATAATATCATTATTGATAATAAGGTATGCCCTCTCTTCTCCCACCTCATCCTCATATTATTTGCTTTGTAGTGTATTCTTTGGATGTTGATTCCTTTTACATATTCACATGTTTTAAAATACAAAGATAAGAGAAAATATGCATATTCATAGAATTTGAAATTTTGAAAGGCATGTACATGACTCTATACTTACAAATAGAAATGTGTACATTATCATCTTATCGTAAAACAATTCTTCATACTAGATCCCATCATATTTTATATGGATCCTAACATGTTCCTAATAACTTAACTATAAACTTTAATTCAAAGTTTGAAACTTGTTATACATGGATAAAAGTAGGAGGGAAATATTTAAATGAGCATACCTAATGATAGAGGAGTTGACGTCTTCTGAAATGCTCATGCAGTAGTGGTTAAATCAATTGAGTAGTCAACTTTCTTATATTTTTTCTAAATCTAAGTTTTAGATGTATACATAGGGAAAGTCGCGTGCAATGAAAAATGCAAGCACTGTTTGGGAGAGGTTTTTTCTTGTAATAAAGAAAAATTATCTACTCCATCCGACTAGTTCCGGGTTCGAGTCCCGAGCAACCCATAAGCCGTATGGAAATATTTCCATTTTCATTTTTATTTACTTTATTTATTTCTGTTCTGATGAACTATTACCCCTGGATATCGGTTGACATTGATATATAGGCCATGTTATATTGTTAAATAACAAGCCTTCCATTAGCTATTCATAGTTATAGCTAATATGTGTTCTTGGGAGTACTTGAAAATTGAATAAATCAAGATTTTGCCATTAAATGAGTCTACATTATGTATGTAAGCCTGCATTCAATTATAAATGACTAATCTCAGTAGAAATCTTAATAAACTAAAGATAGATAGGTTTTTACTAGAAAATAAAGCGTTACGAATAATACCGAGAGCTTCCTCCTACTATTCCAAATAGGGAGCAAATACGATAGTATATTGTCACCCTCACAATCGCGTTCATATGCAAAGTAACAAAAAATATAAAATAAAAAGTTAGGTTAACACACATATCTATGACAACATTCCACATGTAGAAATTTTAGGTATTTCATTAATAACATTAAAATTAAAGTTATTTTATCAACACTTCACAAATAAATATTACACACTAAAATAAATGTAACATATTAAGAAGTGTATCATCACTCTCATAAGCTCATGCTCCATACATACTAAACCAAGACTCTCTCTAACACATACTAACGCATATTGTAATATACATGCATACTCTCTCCGACACACATTATACTAACGCACTCCCTAAGATACATGCTCATGCATGCCCACATAATACGCATACATAAACAACTCACACAAATAATTTCTCCACCCCTTCCCTCTCATATCCACACATACATAACTTAGTCACAAGAAAACACTATAAAGAAACATCATTGTATTAAGACACCCAACATGTACGCACACATGTACACATATGTACACATACTAACACAAACACGTACACATATACTAACACACAGACATACCAACACACACACACATACTTAAATACCACAACCACATATACAATAAACCACTACTATATAATCCTAAAAATTGTAGAAAAATATGGGTATTTAGTATATGTGTAGGTTATTGATTTAGCCAAAAATAGGTGGTCTTAAGTTCAACACAAAGCGTGAACTCAGTCGGTGTGGTGACCACACTAAATTCGGACTAAAGTCAACAATTAACCCACACTAAGATCAATAAATTAGAACTAATGCGGAGTTAAAATTTATTTTTAACTCTACATAAAAAGATGTATAGGTGCAAGTATGTAGAGAGTTCGAACACAGGGAGCAAACAAGGTAGTTCAAGCAAATGTATGCACAAGTGTGTGTGTGATGTGTGGAGTGTCTACACTAAGCAAGCAAGTTAAATGAATTTTTGTGGGTTTTTAATTTTAAAATTTTTTTTATTTTTATTTAATTTTTAATTTTTTATTAGATTTTTAATTTTTCTGATTTTTATATTTTATATTTTTTTATTTTTTATTTCTTTTTCAATATTGGAGAATAAAGACTATATAATAAAAGGCAAGCTAAAATATTTATAAAACTAAGTAAAAATTACCAAAAATTCAGAAATAAAGTGTTTTTAGTCTTTTTAAGATTTTTTTACTGTTTTTGTGATTTTTGGGGATTTTTCAAGGTGTTTTTGGTATTTTTAAATACTTAAATAAGAGAAAACAGTGGAAATAGGGCTGGCTGTGGATAAGATGCAATTTAAAAATAGCAACCAGTAATCAAAATGTTTCACACTATTTTTCTAATAGAGAGAATAAAATAAGGACTAAACAGAACCTGAGTTTATAATTTTTGGAGTTTTCTACTATTTTTTATATTTTTTTAAGTTTTTAAGTGTTTTTAGATTTTTAGTGTTTTTCTTTTGAAATTTTTAATGATTTTTGGACTGACACTAAAATATGATAAAATAGACACTAGGTAATTTTTTTGGAATTTTGGAAGTGTTTTAATATTTTTTTGGTATTTTTTAAGCTAGATAGTGCACAAAAAGGTTGTTTTTGATTTTTAATAAATATAAAAATAAGATGAAATCAAAAACTAAAATGGTCGCGTGAAAGTTCAAGGTAGTAGGAGCCTAACCCTAATTTTGTGGAATTTTTGGGCTCGAAATGATCATTCAATTAAATACAACAAGCATCCAATAAATACACAGGCCTGGCAGGGGTATATGTGCAATATCTAAAACATCCAGGGGCATACATACAATTTTCCACAAAAATATACACTTAATATTCAATTTTTAGCACCAAAATGCAATTACAAAAGCCGCCTGGGCACGCAAGCAATTTACCCACCAGGGCGCGTGACTTGCACGCGCCTGGCGAGGACTAAAACGTAATATTTCAAAACCTTGGGGGCCTAATTGCAAAAGAACCAAAAAGTTTACACTGTATACTAAAGTTTCAGGACTAAAACGAAATACACAAACGACCGAGGGTATCCTTGCAAAATGCCCACCCCCTCACGTGTACAAGTCACGTGAGGTGACGTGGCGAAGGACCTAAGTGCAAATAAACAAAGCCTGGGGGTCTTTGTGTAAATATTACAAAACTTTTAAACTACAGACAAAAGTTTAAATACTAATAAATAAATACAAAAAGTGCGAGGGTTGGGATGCAAAATACCCTCGCTCAGGCGCTCCGCAGGTGACGCGTGGCGTGAATCCAACGGCTGGCGGCGGGAGACGATCCAGCGGCGGGGAGCACGCCACTTATCCACGTGGCAGCACGAGAACGGCCGATGACGGTTGGCGTCGACGTCTGAGATTAGATCTCAGAACGAGATCTGACGGTGGATGGGCTTGGAGGATCGGACGGTCGACACGCGATCTGGAGCTGCGGCTCGATCGGACGGTGGGGACGCGAGGAGGAAGAACAGGGAAGAAGGCCGGCGAAGGCGAACTTCCCCGGCTCCGATCTCGCTCCTCAGGTGATGAATGGGCTCCAAAATGGAGCTGCAGACTCCTGGAAGGTCCCTCTGTGGACTGGATGGCTCGGATTCGCCGGAGGAGCGTCGAGGTGCTGGCGCGAAGGCGGCGGAGCTTCACGCTCCAGGTATCTCCGGCGAGGAATCAAAATGGCCCCCCAGATGCGTTCAAGGGTCTTTGACCTGCAAAAAGTGGTGAAAAGGCCCATGGCAAATTGCCTGGGCCTCGCGGAGGCGTAGGGATGTGTGCAGCGAGGTGGCGGCGAAGGGCCGGAGGTGCGCTCCGGCCAAGGTGGGTGATCGAGCGAATCAGATGATAGAGCTTCGATTTTTTTTGGGGGATATTGATCCTAAGACTACCAGGAGTTGAATGCAAGAGATAAATAAGCGGGGGAATGCCCTCGATGGCCTGAACCAGAGGAAAAAGGATACCTCGACGCCGGCTGTTGGCGGAGGTGGTGGAGCTTCCCTCGACTTCGCACGCCTTGGCTGAGGAGCTCTCGATGGAGCTGTCACCTCCAGGGAGCTCAAGAGCACGATGGTGGCGCTGAAGGGTGGACCAAGGGGACTCGAATTCAAAAGGAAAGAAGGGGGTCGGTTATATGTGGTTTGACCCGAGGTGACAGGGGTCCAAAGACCAAGAGGTCTGGAGCAGCTCCTTGATCCATAGCCCAATGTAATCACTTGGCGGGCAAGAGGGATGAACGAGGAAGGATTTTGCAGAAGGAATCGAGTCGAAAGGATGCAAGCTCGCTCCTCGAAAAAATGGTGAACATGGGGTCAACAGCGGTTCTGACAAGGGCTACAGGGTGTAGGTCAGACTGTTGACCGAGGTCAACAGTCCTGGCCTCCTGGTTGGTCCACGTGGACCAACCAGGAAAAACCCTGGAAAAATATTTTAATAATTCTATTTAAAATACTAAATGGCCGAATTAGTTAAAAGTTATAAAATAAAAAAATGTTTAGAATTTTATGTAGTATTTTATTTTGATTTTTAATTATTTTTAGGAGTTATATTTTTACAAGTTACCTTTTTAACCCTATATAAGTATAATACCTATGTATTTTAGTATTCTATTTTTATTTGGGGTATTTTATTTTTATTATTTTTGTTTGGTATTTTACAAAATTATAACATACTTTTATATACATAAATGTATTTTTATTTTATTTTTCTGATATGTTTTGTATATTTAATAAAATACAAGTATGTTTTGTATAGGTATATGTATAGGTAATGTACCAATGTATTGAAAATATACAACTATTTTTATTTGTATTTTATTTATGTTTTTATTCTGATTTTAATACACATACTTATTATAAGTAATATTTACAACATTATAAAAATATAAAAATATAAAAAATAATGAATAAAGAATAAATTGAATATTTTATTCAGTACAAGTATACAATGAGGGTCCAAAAATCAACTTTCAAACCGTAGCTCCGCCAAATGCGAAACCACTGCCATTGGATAGATTATTTTATTCTATATACAATTAAAGGTGAGTACAATGCATTTGGAGTTGTCAGTTGTGAGATACGGGTCTGGGAAGTTGGGATTTTGGATTCTTATTCAGACCATATCTTTTTGTCTGAACATGATTTTTCTGTGAAATATATTTTGTATTTTTCTTTATTAAATTATCTACAACTTTCATGTATAAAGTTTCTTTATTTGATGTATAAAAATTGAAACCAAAAATAGGTCCCAAAATGAATAAAGAATGAATAACATGTATAGGCATTTTGTTTGTATTTCTGACCTTATCTCCCCCTACTTTATTCCTTGTCGACCTATTCATCAAGATGCCTAGGTCTCAGGGGTTTTGGGTCATAAAATATTTACAATATTTTATTCTTTTTCTTTTCTTTATTTATTCTATAATTTTGGCCTTAATTACAGTAATTTATACACTGTTTAGATACACATGCATGAATGCTAAGATGATGATTTTAATGCTATTTACAGGCATTTGCTAGAGTTTTTGGTGCCAAAATGATAGAATAAAGATGATGAAATGTGGATTCATCATCCCCCTATACTTTACCTTTGCTAGTCCCTAGCAAACACTTATGCAATAAGTGCAAAAAGAGAAAGAAAGAAAAGAAAAAGAAGAACTTGGATTTTATTTGATTATCAAACTTGTCTTTGCAAAATCAAAGTTTGGAGCTTAAGTCGGACCTTTGGAATTTTAGTGCGGGCGGAACCTTAGTGAGAACCGTGTTTGAAATCCAACAGTCCTTGAGAATCCCAAAACTCTGTTTAAGTCTCCTTAACAGCCAGGTCAGAAATATCTCAATTCATACGCAAACTCTTACGACTATGAATCTGACTTGTACAGTGTAAGTGATGGTGACTCCCCCCAACTAGAATGACAAAGAAACTGACTTCTCCAGTACGACAACCCAATGATTCCCCAATCCAGCAACTCCATCCTCGAGGAGCGGGGTATTCCCTTCTAAGTTCAAGTGACACCCAGCTCAAGAGGAGGGGGTGAAGAGAAGAATGGACGGTACCCAGTGTAGCTACCTATCCTTGGATGCAAGACCAGTGTAGTCAAGTCATCCTGCTGCAGGCTCACATGATATGACTTTGGAACTCAAGCTTGCTTACTGACTTTGTACATACTTGCAGGCTTTTTATTTTTGTACATGCCTGAACATTTTTTTTTTTGAAATACTATTCACAGCAGCATTTACATAAGGAGTTTTTCCTCTTGAGCCAGTAGACTATCCCTCTTTTGAAGCTTTATCGCAACCCACAGCCTCCTGTCTTTAGACTTCCTAATCACTGGACGGGTTGGGGTGCACTTCCCTCCCTAGAGGAGGACAAGTGTTTCCACTTGTGTGCGTCTCATACCGGCAAATCCAATCCCCTCACCACTCCAACTGAGTTGAGCCATGTGAAAGGTGCAGGTGTCCAAGTTAGGTCATTATCAACAAGAGTCATGCGTGTGTTCCAAAACACTCTACTTAGGCAGTCAAGAATCCATTGAACCAAGTCCCGTGATCCTCAAAGAATTAAGTCAACTAGACCTGAAGTACCTCAAACCCAGTTCCTATAAGGTTCCTGTTATTAGGTAGATTATAAGGTCCAATCAAGCTCCAATCTCCGGATTTTACTTAGACTTGTTCAACTATCAAACTCAATCCGAAAAATGCTCATGCTATGCAGAATGCAGAAAATATTTTTGTGATGCAATTTTCAAAGATTTTGAACTTTTTATGGATTTTTGAAAAGATGATGATGATGATGATGATGCATATGCATTTTTTTGTATTTTTCAAAAAGATTTTTCAAATGTTTTTTTAAATTTTGCAAATGTTTTTGGGGTTTTTGAAAAAGAAAAAGAAAAAGATTTTGGTTGAAAACTAGGTTAAAAATATGTACACGGGAGTGCTTCTTATATATACAAGAAGTGGATTTTAAGAATTTACAGGGTAAGTGATCAATTTTATAGATATAGATACATATAGTGGATTTTGGTGTGATGTGTATATTCCTCAAATTTATTTGAAAACAATTTACACACAATTTTTGAAAACTATAGTCCAAAATAATTTTTACAAACATGTACACACATTTGAAAATCATTTTGCAAAGGCTTTCAAACAGTATATATAGGTTTTTCAAATCATTTTTGCAACCATTTTTCAAACCATTTGCAAATCATTTTTCAAATATGTTATTTCACACAAAGAAAATAAATTTTGCAAAACACACATTTTTACACAGGTTGAAAACATGTAACAAAACATTTTCAAAATAGTTTTCAATAGATGTTCACAAAGATTTTCAAACTATTTTTCAAACATTTTGCAAAAAACATTTTCACCTGATTTATTAATCAGTAAATACAAAAAGAATTTGAGGAATAACCACATCTTTTTATTAAAGATTTTAATGAATTTTAAAGAATTATTAGCCATATTATTAGGAAAATACGAAAGTACGAGTTATGGCTAAAGTATATACGTAGTATATACGACCCCCCTATACTTAGCTTGAGCTATGTCCTCATAGATCAGAGAGAAAAGAGAAGACATAACTCGTACTGAGTATAGGACAGTCTAAAGAATACATGAATGAATAAATGAATCAATGAATGAGAAGTTGACCGTCCCCCCTATACTTAGGATCAAATAATCCTAAGTATAGCAGACTGTACACAAAGCAGGGAGGGTCAAGGGTGGGAATGAACAGATCGTACTCAGATTGTCTCCCCCTATACTTAGGGTAAAATATCCCTAAGTATAGACAAGAAGAGGAGACAATGGAGAGGATCGAAATGAAAATGAAAGAAACTCGGGGTGCCAACCCCCCTATACTTAGGACAAAGTACGTCCTAAGTATGGAAAACTGTCTACAAGGGCGACACCTTTTTGATAGATAAAGAAGATAGAAGAGGAAAAGAAGAAAAGAAGAAAAGAGATCTGAAGATGGAAGGATAGATCAGAGGATATATACATCACTCCCCCTATACTTAGGGTAAAAGAAGCCCTAAGTATAGGCAACAACAGGAGTGATCACACGAAACGAAGAAGGAACACTCAACTCGTCTACCCCTCCTATACGTAGGACAAAGTACGTCCTAGGCAAGGCAAACACGAGAAATGGGTAGACGAGCAAAAACGGGAGATGGAAAGAGTGTCACAGGATAGAATCTACAACATAAATGGGTGATCATCAGAAGGTGGAAAGCAAACCTTCTTGCGGGACCGCTGAGGGATGGATCGGATATGGTGTATGTCGACATCGGGGTCCACAGTGGACGGAGGCCGATCAGGGTCGACACGGTGAAGGCCCTCAGTGGAATCAAAACGGAAAGGGACGAACTGATCGATGGAAGTAGTATGGCTAGGTTCTCCCTTGGTGGTCCTATGGTGTGAAGGCACAGACGGGTGAGTGGAAGAAGTACGACTAGGTCCGGCCTTGGAAGTCTCGCAGATGTCAAAGTGAAATGGGACAAACTCATCATCCTCGGAAGAAGTGTAATCGGAGTCGTCCTGCGAGTCCTCGTCCAGGTCAAAATCAAAAGGAACGAAATCATCTGTGGAAGTATACGAACTCAGATCGTCCTCAGGAGTCTCACCTGAATCCTTGTCTTCAACAAGAGGTCTGAATTTATCAAAATAAATGGCAGCATCATAACCGACCTCAATCATCTTCACTTGTGAAGGGCCAGGAACGGATTTATTAGTGGAAGTAGTCAAAACGGGTCCGTCCTGTCTAGTCTTACTCAAGTCATTTGTTGCCTTATGAGGTCTCTCAAAGTAATGGGCAACATCATAAACATCCTCAATTATCTTGGTGTCTGCCCCCTGATCAAATGGTTCAATCACATAAATACTCTAGATCTCATCAACACATCGCCACACACCAGGAGGAGGATTAGTGAGGTCCATGCTTTCTGACATCCTCCCCTTTCGGGGGATCCGTCGGGGCTCATCAGGGATCGCTAAGGAAGTATCTCTAGTATCATCAGATCTGTCATGGGCCTCAGAGTCAGCTATGATCGGTGAAGGAGCATCAGGTGCAGGTCTCTGGTCAACTGTGGGTGCGGTGATCGACACTTCGTTCCCGTCAACAGGACGGAAACGAACCTCTCCTGATCCATAATCAATAACGACCCTCGCAGAGGCGAGGAATGGTCGTCCCAGGATGATTGGAGATGGCTCCCCTGTGGAGTTCTCCATGGGCAACACGACAAAATCAACATGGTGGCTCGTGCCCTGAATAGAAACGACGACGTTTTCAAGGATACCCTTCGGCCTCTTGATAGATCCATCAGCAAACTGAACGATCATCCTGATCTTCTTGAGAGGCCCTAAGTGAAGAGACTGTACCAGCGAGAAGGGTAATATGCTAATCGAAGCACCGCCGTCTAGGAGAGTGCGATCGCAAGTATGGTCAGAGATGGTGCAAGTGATGAAAGGTGTAGCTGTGTTCTTCCTCTTGGGAATGGGACGGTGTGTGATGGCGAGGGCAGTGGCCATGGTCAGAATGTGACGCTCAGATCTGCTCCTCCGCTTTCTCTTCTTGGGAAGAGGAGCCGATAATTGGATCATGGCCTGCTGAAGTGGGGCACGGATAATCTCATGAATAGTAGCCACCACTTCCGGTTCAGATAACATCTTTTTGAATTTTTGGACTTCCTCCATACAAGGGAGGGAGTCAGAATCAGCATATACACGAGGCGTGCCAAGAGCAGTCTGTACAGCGGCATCCTCGGGGTCAAAGGTGGGACTGGATGTGAATGGGTGTGTGGTCCAGGGTTCTGGCAAGTGGACTCTCTCCTTAAAATCTTGATCAACCAAGTGTCTCCCGAAATCTTTTTGGATTTTTAAGTTTTTCTCATTTTTTTGTATTTTGGGCGATTGCAAGCTCCCATGATCACCTACAAGTGAAGCTGTATTCCCGACAAAAGGAGCATTAATCTGATTATTCCTCAAGATAGCAAGATTATCATTCAACAAATCAATGCGCTTTGTCATCCGATTCAAGATATCACTCATAGAGATCGAGGGAGGTGACTCCATCAGGTCAAACTCGGGTGGATGTGAAGGTGGAGGTGGATAATACACAGGTGGAGGTGAAGGTGGGTAAAAGTCCGAGTCGTGATACTGTGGATGAGGCTGGTATGTACAAAAATCAGAAAAAATAGGAGGAGGATCCTCCTGATAAAAGGGAGGTGGATCAACTGGAGCGAGCGAGGGGTCCGCAAAGTCAGGATAAAATGCACTCCAGGGGTCCATCTCGAAAACAAAAGGAAGTGATTCGGGGGAGCACGAAAGTCAAGTCAAAAGAGTGAAGAAAAAGGCGCAAATGCGTAGGTATGATCTAGGACACACAAAACAATCACAAGCAAAAATGAAAAGAATACAAACCCTCAATTCACCTACTCAACTCGGTAGAGACCGCAAAGAGCGGTCTTTTTATCTTGTCGGTTTTAGAGTTAGGTGAGAAGTCAAAGAATTTCACACACACTTAGGGGCTTGATGGGATTCGGGCACTAATCCTTAAGGTGTGCGCGAGCAAATAAAAGCGAAGACAATGAGGGGATTACTCGCCCCAATACAAGATGTTTCTTTTTGATCGGTTTTAGGGTCAAGTAATATTAGCAGTCCCAATTTTATTGGTTATCACTTTTTTGGATTTTTAGTAAGAAATGCACGTGCCTAACGAAGATTCAATTCCTTTAAGATCCTAGGTTGGCAAAATCAGAGGTAGAGAGGCAGAAAAGCAATGCAAGCGATCAAAAACGATGATGGATGCTAAAGCGTAAATGCTCACCTTGCCTCCAGCACTCTACATGCAAGGATGCTCAGCAGAATTGAAACCTATCTATATGCAAATGCAAAACCGATGAAATCGCCCTAAGTTTCAGAAATTGCTGTTATCGTGAAGAACCACAAGCTGAACGCCAATCTTCAACCCAAGAGTCCGGTCTAGGCTCACCCCTCCTCTGCTCAACAAATTGAGGGTAGGAGAAAGCGCTTTGCGGGGAGAGCTCGCGGCGCGGCGGATTGAAGGTGATGATCAACTGTTTAAGATTTGACTAAGTCCAAACGAGACTATAGGTGCATGCAAAGGTATTAGGTGTTTGGCCTTAATCTATCGCAAGCAATCCTAAAAGCTAAGGGCTCAATCACACAAAAGAAATAAAATCGAAAAACAAAACAAAATAAAAGAATGCGAGAAAAGCCGACAAAAACCGCGACGAGCCCCCAAGTGAACAATCACTTGGAAATTAGGCTCAAGAGTCCAAGTCCGGGGGTACCTGTATTATTACAAATTAAGAGTTTCTCACTCACTTAAATTACAAAAATAAATGCAAGAAAATAAATGCTAAGAAATTGTCCTGCAAAATCCTCCAAGTTCTTCTTCGTGCTCAGCTAGAGCCGCTTCACGTGGGTGCCAAGGTGCTCCAAGAGGGGCTCCTCCCTCGATCCACGTATCTCGCACGGAATCCAAACAAGGAGAGTGGTTAGACAATTCAAAAGATATATCAAAAATAATGCAAAATAAACAAGCAGAAATAAAAGCCGCAAAGGTAGACAAATGATCACAACACAAAACAAAAACTCGAACTACGCGTTGTTGCTCCCCGGCAACGGCGCCATTTGATTTAGCCAAAAATAGGTGGTCTTAAGTTCAACACAAAGCGTGAACTCAGTCGGTGTGGTGACCACACTAAATTCGGACTAAAGTCAACAATTAACCCACACTAAGATCAATAAATTAGAACTAATGCGGAGTTAAAATTTATTTTTAACTCTACATAAAAGATGTATAGGTGCAAGTATGTAGAGAGTTCGAACACAGGGAGCAAACAAGGTAGTTCAAGCAAATGTATGCACAAGTGTGTGTGTGATGTGTGGAGTGTCTACACTAAGCAAGCAAGTTAAATGAATTTTTGTGGGTTTTTAATTTTAAATTTTTTTTTATTTTTATTTAATTTTTAATTTTGTATTTGATTTTTAATTTTTCTGATTTTTATATTTTATATTTTTTTATTTTTTATTTCTTTTTCAATATTGGAGAATAAAGACTATATAATAAAAGGCAAGCTAAAATATTTATAAAACTAAGTAAAAATTACCAAAAATTCAGAAATAAAGTGTTTTTAGTCTTTTTAAGATTTTTTTACTGTTTTTGTGATTTTTGGGGATTTTTCAAGGTGTTTTTGGTATTTTTAAATACTTAAATAAGAGAAAACAGTGGAAATAGGGCTGGCTGTGGATAAGATGCAATTTAAAAATAGCAACCAGTAATCAAAATGTTTCACACTATTTTTATAATAGAGAGAATAAAATAAGGACTAAACAGAACCTGAGTTTATAATTTTTGGAGTTTTCTACTATTTTTTATATTTTTTTTAAGTTTTTAAGTGTTTTTAGATTTTTAGTGTTTTTCATTTGAAATTTTTAATGATTTTTGGACTGACACTAAAATATGATAAAATAAACACTAGGTAATTTTTTTGGAATTTTTGGAAGTGTTTTAATATTTTTTTGGTATTTTTTAAGCTAGACAGTGCACAAAAAGGTTGTTTTTGATTTTTAATAAATATAAAAATAAGATGAAATCAAAAACTAAAATGGTGGCGTGAAAGTTCAAGGTAGCAGGAGCCTAACCCTAATTTTGTGGAATTTTTGGGCTCGAAATGATCATTCAATTAAATACAACAAGCATCCAATAAATACACAGGCCTGGCAGGGGTATATGTGCGATATCTAAAACATCCAGAGGCATACATACAATTTTCCACAAAAATATACACTTAATATTCAATTTTTAGCACCAAAATGCAATTACAAAAGCCGCCTGGGCACGCAAGCAATTTACCCACCAGGGCGCGTGACTTGCACGCGCCTGGCGAGGACTAAAACGCAATATTTCAAAACCTTGGGGGCCTAATTGCAAAAGAACCAAAAAGTTTACACTGTATACTAAAGTTTCAGGACTAAAACGAAATACACAAACGACCGAGGGTATCCTTGCAAAATGCCCACCCCGTCACGTGTACAAGTCACGTGAGGTGACGTGGCGAAGGACCTAAGTGTAAATAAACAAAGCCTGGGGGTCTTTGTGCAAATATTACAAAACTTTTAAACTACAGACAAAAGTTTAAATACTAATAAATAAATACAAAAAGTGCGAGGGTTGGGATGCAAAATACCCTCGCTCAGGCGCTCCGCAGGTGACGCGTGGCGTGAATCCAACGGCTGGCGGCGGGAGACGATCCAGCGGCGGGGAGCACGCCACTTATCCACGTGGCAGCACGAGAACGGCCGATGACGGTTGGCGTCGACGTCTGAGATTAGATCTCAGAACGAGATCTGACGGTGGATGGGCTTGGAGGATCGGACGGTCGACACGCGATCTGGAGCTGCGGCTCGATCGGACGGTGGGGACGCGAGGAGGAAGAACAGGGAAGAAGGCCGGCGAAGGCGAACTTCCCCGGCTCCGATCTCGCTCCTCAGGCGATGAATGGGCTCCAAAATGGAGCTGCAGACTCCTGGAAGGTCCCTCTGTGGACTGGATGGCTCGGATTCGCCGGAGGAGCGTCGAGGTGCTGGCGCGAAGGCGGCGGAGCTTCACGCTCCAGGTATCTCCGGCGAGGAATCAAAATGGCCCCCCAGATGCGTTCAAGGGTCTTTGACCTGCAAAAAGTGGTGAAAAGGCCCAGGGCAAATTGCCTGGGCCTCGCGGAGGCGTAGGGATGTGTGCAGCTAGGTGGCGGCGAAGGGCCGGAGGTGCGCTCCGGCCAAGGTGGGTGATCGAGCGAATCAGATGATAGAGCTTCGATTTTTTTTGGGGGGATATTGATCCTAAGACTACCAGGAGTTGAATGCAAGAGATAAATAAGCGGGGGAATGCCCTCGATGGCCTGAACCAGAGGAAAAAGGATACCTCGACGCCGGCTGTTGGCGGAGGTGGTGGAGCTTCCCTCGACTTCGCACGCCTTCGCTGAGGAGCTCTCGATGGAGCTGTCACCTCCAGGGAGCTCAAGAGCACGATGGTGGCGCTGAAGGGTGGACCAAGGGGACTCGAATTCAAAAGGAAAGAAGGGGGTCGGTTATATGTGGTTTGACCCGAGGTGACAGGGGTCCAAAGACCAAGAGGTCTGGAGCAGCTCCTTGATCCATAGCCCAATGTAATCACTTGGCGGGCAAGAGGGATGAACGAGGAAGGATTTTGCAGAAGGAATCGAGTCGAAAGGATGCAAGCTCGCTCCTCGAAAAAATGGTGAACATGGGGTCAACAGCGGTTCTGACAAGGGCTACAGGGTGTAGGTCAGACTGTTGACCGAGGTCAACAGTCCTGGCCTCCTGGTTGGTCCACGTGGACCAACCAGGAAAAACCCTGGAAAAATATTTTAATAATTCTATTTAAAATACTAAATGGCCGAATTAGTTAAAAGTTATAAAATAAAAAAAATGTTTAGAATTTTATGTAGTATTTTATTTTGATTTTTAATTATTTTTAGGAGTTATATTTTTACAAGTTACCTTTTTAACCCTATATAGGTATAATACCTATGTATTTTAGTATTCTATTTTTATTTGGGGTATTTTATTTTTATTATTTTTGTTTGGTATTTTACAAAATTATAACATACTTTTATATACATAAATGCATTTTTATTTTATTTTTCTGATATGTTTTGTATATTTAATAAAATACAAGTATGTTTTGTATAGGTATATGTATAGGTAATGTACCAATGTATTGAAAATATACAACTATTTTTATTTTATTTTATTTATGTTTTTATTCTGATTTTAATACACATACTTATTATAAGTAATATTTACAACATTATAAAAATATAAAAATATAAAAAATAATGAATAAAGAATAAATTGAATATTTTATTCAGTACAAGTATACAATGAGGGTCCAAAACTCAACTTTCAAACCGTAGCTCCGCCAAATGCGAAAACACTACCATTGGATAGATTATTTTATTCTATATACAATTAAAGGTGAGTACAATGCATTTGGAGTTGTCAGTTGTGAGATACGGGTCTGGGAAGTTGGGATTTTGGATTCTTATTCAGACCATATCTTTTTGTCTGAACATGATTTTTCTGTGAAATCAATTTTGTATTTTTCTTTATTAAATTATCTACAACTTTCATGTATAAAGCTTCTTTATTTGATGTATAAAAATTGAAACCAAAAATAGGTCCCAAAATGAATAAAGAATGAATAACATGTATAGGCATTTTGTCTGTATTTCTGACCTTATCTCCCCCTACTTTATTCCTTGTCGACCTATTCATCAAGATGCCTAGGTCTCGGGGGTTTTGGGTCATAAAATATTTACAATATTTTATTCTTTTTCTTTTCTTTATTTATTCTATAATTTTGGCCTTAATTACAGTAATTTATACACTGTTTAGATACACATGCATGAATGCTAAGATGATGATTTTAATGCTATTTACAGGCATTTGCTAGAGTTTTTGGTGCCAAAATGATAGAATAAAGATGATGAAATGTGGATTCATCAGTTATCACATAACATATAATAATGGAATTTCTCAATTTTTCATTAGCATGCCATACACCATGCATACATGTTGATTTGCATATAGAATAGCCTCACAAAATTCATTCTAAAATATAATCTATAGTAACTAATCGTATAATGTCCAATCTACAAGTAAACAAATTTGAAAAGTATTGTTCTTTCAAATGGTAATGGTTTAGGCATTTTATCATACACCTTCCATACATGTTGATATGCATATACAATAAGCTAACAAAATCGATTCTAACATCTAATGTACATCAATGCAATCGTATGATGTGCAATAAACAAGTTAACGGATTCTAAAAATAAGTATGATGTTTTAGTCTAAAAAAATTGCAAACCTTAAAACATTGAATATATACATACTATGCAACCAAAATCAAAATAAGCAAGAGAGGAGTGCTTGAAGTACCTTATGGAAGAAGAAGTAGCGTATAGTGGAGCAAAATGATTGTCGATGGAGGTGAGGGATGCCGCTCAAATATCATCGGGAAAGGGTTTTTGGGGTTTGGTTTCATTTGGAATGAAGGATCGGGAGCCCGATAGCGTTCTGTTTAACAGACATGGGCGAGCACATGTGCTCGCCAATGTGCTCTCCAAGTGCTCTCCCCCAAATTTTCACGCGCCATTTAAATATACATGTAAAAAGTAACACCTAATAAATTAAGTGTAAAAATAAATAAAAATCATAGTAAAATAGTTTGAAAAAAAAATAATTTTCATGTTTTGGGTTTTAATTAATAAAATCATTTAGTATTTGTTATTGAATTAACAAGTTTTCAATTTCTATTTTGTCTCATTTGGTCCTACGTCGACCAATGACAATTCAAGTAAAGTTGACTCTAAATCAATTGTCCTGCCCTCACTCTGACCCCCGTTAGACTCATGAGAACCCCGTATCTTCTCTCATTTTCACTCCTTCCATAACCCCTTCTTCCTCAAGCGCCTCACCTCTCTGTAGCCTCTATCATCCTCTCCCATGCCCATGCCTTAGCATCCACCAACTCCATTCCTTCCTTACACAACCTCCTTCCCAAAACTCATCATCACCATGTTTATAAATAGCAGTCTTCCACCTTCTTCACATTTTGATCCTTCTTCACTACTTGTAACCCCAATCTCAACAGGCAATGTGCCTCCTGGTGACAACAACGAGGTCTAAGAAGTTTCAACGTAGGCAAAGGTAGTAAGAGAAGCGATCCACCATCATCAAGCTTCAACTCCAGCGAAGGTCACATGTTCCTTGGTTCCAGCCAAGTTTAGCTGCTAGGTTAGTGTATATTAATCGTATTTTAATTCCTTAATATAGATCTAGGTCTAGTATTGCTTCATTTTAGTCCAATTAGCTTTAAATTTCAATTTCTACTTCACTGAAGCACTAGGCTTCGACCATATGTTCATCACTATTCCGACCTTGTTCCGACCCATTTGAGCATCACATCTCACTTACCATCGCCGCTTCACTAAAACCCCTCGCGCAGTCCAATATGATATATCCTAGATTGGGGAATCAAATCTCAACTCCACCCACTAGCCAAAGGTCTGCCATCCACTCCCCTTTTTTGTGCAACCAGCTTTACTCCAAGGTCGAGCATATCTCTCAATCCCCTTAACCATTTTGTGCAGATTAGAGGCTCTGTTGGTTCTAAGTTTTAAGAGGTTTAATTCTTTAAGAGAAAATGATGATATATCAATGTGTTGTCGTAGCCCAAAATTGACTCAAACAAAAATTTACATTTTTATTCAATGAAGAACATAAAGAATGCTATTTACTTTACATGGTATAGCAACATGATTGAACTCAAGGAGGCTAAAAAAATCGAGGTCAATTAGTTATTGCTAATTAATGAAGATTCTTTTTTTATACTTTTTATGTCTTTCTACGGCTTTTTGTTTTTTATTGATTTCTAATATGTTATATTTTTATTCTCTAATTTTTTATTTTTTATTTTTAAAGAGAACAATTTAATATATATATATATTTATATTTATATTTATATTTATATACACAAATGAGAAAATACAACTTTTTGTATTTTCAAACGTAGCAAAAATGCTATAAAAGATGAAATAAAATCTTTTTGTGTTTTATATATTTTTGATTATTTTAGCTATATTTGTAATATTTTTAGATTTTTATGATTTTATAATAATTTAAAACAAAAAATAATGAATAAAATGAAAATCAAGCTACTATTTTGGATTTTTAAAATGAAAATAAAAGAAAATCAACAAGAAATAATTTTTATGCAAAAGAGTTTTTATTTAGCTTTAAAACACGACCAAACATGTATGTTTATGATTTTTCTATGAATTTATGTGTTTTTAAGTTTTTTGTATTTTTTAATTTTTATGGTCTTCTGAAAGTATTTTTGTATGATTTTTATGTAGGTGATAAAATACAATAAAAGCAATCTAATGTAATTGTTGTATACTTTTTAGAGCAATTTTCAAAATTTTATGAACTTTTAATATCAAAGAGTGAAAGTACACACTTTTTTGATTTTTTAAAAATAACTAATGGAAGAAATTTTGAAAACAAAAATTATTAAGTGTAAAACCAATAAACATGAACTTAAGTTGATTTTTGTGGATTTTATTGAGTTATTTAGCTATTTAATAAAATCAATTAATGAGCTGCAGGAACCCGACTTTAGTGAAATTAATAGAAAGTTGCAGATCAATTTACAACACAAAGAACAGAATGCAAGGTGAAATGTGCAAATTAAATGAAATAAATGTGGTATCTCATGTAAAACAATTCAAATGGACTAATTAGCAAATAAAATGATTACAAGGTTCTTCAACAATTATTTCAAAGTCTTATCACATGCATAAAGGACTTAAAATGAAAATCTATAAAGTAATAGGAGAAAAGTCGTGGTCACCAAAAAAATCTGGGGAAGCACGCGCATATCACGTGTACTGCTCAAAAGCAGGATCTCTTTAAGAATATGGAAAGTGTTTGGGGATGGAGTGCAAATATCTTCTCCATCATGTGCAGATCACATGATGACACTTCAGGCTTAAGCGATTGATCAAACAGTTGTGAATAATGCCTCTTTTGATGACCAGACGATGGCAGAGAGATCTGGAGGTGAACCACTATTCTTCATTGTTCTTCCCTCTTTCTGAATCTGGCCATGGTTCCCACGCAATTACTTCGACTCGAGTTCAGATCTCGACAAGTGCTTTGAATAAGAATGGTGTTGTGACGTTTCTCTGAGGATGTTTGCTTCGATTACAGGTGTTCTGTTCAGCGAAGAAGACATGCTCTCCAGAGGTTATGGTTCTCGAACTCTTCAAGTATTCGATTTAAAGCAGACAATAAGTGCCGCTTCTTGGGTGGATCGGTGATGAATCTCATATTCATCATGTTAAATTCTGATTATTAATCCTCAAGCTTAAACAAATCGATAAAAATCACTAACAATTCAGTATTATTATCATCTTGTATTATATTGTATATAAACTGTGTATAATTAACCTATAAATAACTCTAGCTAACTCTATTTATTGTGTTTTATTAACTAACCTTTTCTTATTTTTCTATTTTATTAAATCCCTAAAAATAGATTAATTATTATCTATATTTATTTTGTCCTTTAAAAGAGATAGAAAATTACAAAAAAAAATCTCAAAATCAAAAGCATTGTTTTTATCCCATTAAAAATTCCCCCAAAAATATACTTTTGTACAAATGACCTCTTTTGACTTTTTGTTCAACATGAAACTTGTAGATCTCATCGAGACATACAACTTTCATGTTTTGACTTTTTCCTAATTAAGCCTCCTTCTAAATCTTTATAAATTTATTTGTTTTATTGATTTTTGAAATTTCTGGAGCGGCCTCGTGGCGCTCTTGGGATCTGCCCCATGGTCGCTTCCTCTTTTGACACCCACCCCCTCCTTCTGGCCATTGGATCACTTTCCCCTGCCTCCATCTTTGCCGCCCATTCCTCTTCACTCCCAGCTGTCAGATGGACATCCAGATCGCATCCCAACCACATACACCCGCCTTGATCCTAACCATCCACTGCCGCTTCCGCCCACAGTCGTCTGATCATATGATCCCCACCGCCCTTCACCGCCCTCTTCCCTACTGCACGATCACCCTCCATCCTAACCCTTAGATCGCCCCACTTCTCCATCACAACCGTTCTTTGGCACCCTTTCTCCAGCCGTTGGATCAAATCCTCTGATCTGATCTAGACCCACTGCCCGCGCCCTAACCAGAATCGTTGGATCATAAGATCCAATGGCCCCGCCTCTTCTTCCACCTCCATAAGGCACCCCTTTCCGTTACACCTCGCCAAGCCTCTTCCCCCTTTCCTTTTTAGCTCCTTCCTCCATACCCCTCCCGCTCCATAACGCCACCTCTACATTTCCCTACCCCACCTTCTTCGTGCGACGTTCTATAACCCTCATCAATGTCCCACCTTCCTCGAGAGACTGTTGCAAAACACCCCCATCACTACTTGAAACGTCCGGACACCACCTATAAAACTACCCTCGCCATCGCATTCCTTCCTTATCTACCATTCTACGAGCAAGGCCCATCTTCCCTTACCCCTCGGGTGACAATGGAGGGCCGATAAGTCGAGACGACTATGACCTCTGCCCGAGTTTGACCCGTGACCGTCTGGCCACGTCGTGGTGGCTACCACCACTAAGCTCCTCGGAGCGGCTGTCAGAGTCTGAGCGACGACCAGAGGACCAATTTGGCCCTCAACTCAAGCCACTTTGTCTGCCTCCGATCAGGTATATTTCTTCATTCTCTGGCCCTCTACTTTCCTCTGATTTACCTCATCGCACACACAGAGTCACCTCCGATCAACACCACCCCCACCATCGCCTAACATCTAAGACCTTCGTGCTACTTCCTCCGTCTTCCAGAACCACTCCTCAATCCGACCCAACTCCTCCATCATCATGGCAGAGGAATTCCCAAGGCCATCACCTTCTCCACCCTCGCAAGCCCTCCATTCACCCTCTCCTAACTCACCCTCACCTCACGCACGCTTCGACTACACTAACCTCGCAGGACTCTTCAATGGCCGGACCTAGTGCCTCCTCCCCGTCCTCCGTCTCCTCATGCGAGGCGCCATTGATAGCTCAAGACGTCCATCACCATCGCCACCACGACTCGCCAGCATCTTCGCCTTATGGCCAGCAGGATCCCCCAACCCTCAGATGTTGCGAAAGATCTCGGAGGTGTTAGGAAGGCGCTCCTCAGAGCCCATAATTGCTGCCACTCCTCTGGTAGACGATGAAGTACATGAACGGTTGGATGGTGCGTTGCAACGGCCATCCAACATGCCACATTGAACCACATCATCCTCAACAAAGCAAAGAGGCTCGGGCGAGAACTAGCAAAACACTGAAGCACTTGGGAGGCACTACATGTCCACCAAAGCTGCACCTCGACTAAACTTGGACCCCCGCGTGCCATGCATGTGAGGGGATGGGATATTTGCAGGAACTACCCTGACATTTTCCAAATTACATCCAGGTCCAGTCGCACATGCCTTACAAGCGTTTCTGGACAATTTACGATAAAGACCCGTTGGTTTTTCATAATTATAGAGAGGTCCCTAAGCTTTAAGAAAATTTGTAAAAGGGCCCCTTCAGGTTTTGCTATTTGCAAATGGGTCCCTCTAGGGATCTATTTGCAATATTTATCTTTATTTTCTCTTGCATTTTTATTACATTTATGCCCTTGCACCGTTATTAGCATAACTTTAGCATATTAAGTCCAATTTGACTGATTTTAGTTTCATTTTGATGTTCTCTCCATTATATTTCTAATGGAATGACTAATTTATTTATTTGATACCTTAGATATTCATCCAAGCACTAACCACTATCATTCAACAATTTAATCAACAGATGTATGATCATTAAGATGGAAATGGTATATAACCATAATTGTACTAAAGGACCTATTATGCAAATTATTTATTCTTCATTTCAGACCGGGGAATGATATTTGCAATAACATTTATTGCATAATGGCTCATCGTGGGCTTGCATGTCCATCGAGCATCCACAAGTCGTTGGCTCTCCTGATGTAATCCCTCAAAGAAGTTCAATATTAAGCAATCATTGTGGGGGTACTTCTCCTGAAGATCTATGAACCGTTCCCATGCCTCATGAAAGGCTAATGAGAAAGTCATCACATAAAGTCAAAATACAAAAAATGTTTTTGGAATTTTTATATTTTTCTCTATTTACGGTATTTCTAGGGTATTTCTAAGTTTTTTATGGATTTTTAAGAAAAAATACACAAAATAAAACAAACAGATTATATAGGAACTTTAAATAGATCTAAAAAATACCTATCAAATCAGAAAGGGCTCAAAATGACTTTTCTTGTATAGAAAATAAAACAACGAAAATTTCAATCTTTAGAACATATTTTTCTGACTTTTCTAAAATTGTTTGTGTTTTTTTAAGTTTTCTATATTTTGTAATTTTTAAGGCTTTTGTTTTGATTTTTTATGAATTTTAGATATGTGATGAAATGCAATAAAACACACTTACCCTAATTATTTGGTGATTTTTGGAGCCATATTTTAATTTTTATAATTGTTTAAAATCAAAACATTAAAATATAGCTAGTTTTGAAATTTTTAATTATGAAAATAATATCAAACACCTTGATAAAAATATATGTGATATAATAATATTTAAGATATTTAAATTAATTTTCCTAAAATTTTTGGAGTTAATTAGATAATTAATACAATTAAAACAAAAGGCAAGGAATTAACTAAATAGTAGAAGGACTATTCTATAATTATTTAAACCTTAAGCATGCATTTGCAACAAATAAGAAAATGTAGGGTCTTAATCATAATTTTTCCAATTAACTCCATAATATAAAAGCACCTCGTAGGGTCATATATGCAAATAAATAAAGATCCATGGGCAACAATGAATTTATCCCAATAAAATATAATTCTAATTCAAACTGGCAGGTACTAAATTATAAATTTCAAAAATATGCAAAATACCCACAAAAACTCTCGCGTGGGACGACACATGAGGTGACATGGCTTGGACCTAAATGCAAATACCAAAACCTTAAGGTTTTAAATGCAAAATATCCACAAGTTTTTAAACTACAATAAATAATTACAGGATCAAAAAATAAATATCAAAAATACGAGGGAAAATATGCAAAATACCCTTGCTTTGCATGATGGGGAATGGCTGGGATCCGAACACTTATACACGTGACGCTCATCTAGCGTTCGACACCGCATCGTCGATTGTCTGCTCGGATTAGATGTTCGATCAGATCTGACGGCACTAGTGGCCTCTCATTGGATGACTGATGTTGAATCTGGGTAGTTGTTCTTCATCGGACGACTGCTGAAGGCTACGGAAGAACGGTTGAAGAACAACCGCCTAGCGAACTTGGATCGAAGCTCCCGCACTGCTTCAGCCTCCTCCCTATGCATTGATGGGCTAGTAAGGTTCATGGGATGATGTCGAAGCGATGACGATCAGAAGAAGGTTCGAGACCCACATAGAGAGTCCTGGATGTCGCGGAAGAAATCGGACCTAGAGCTTACTGTTTTGGTAGATGGGAATCTGCAAATGGGGTCCTCCTGAGTTGAGACCTGCTTGGTTAGAACCATGACCTAGAAGAGGTCTAAAAAGAAGCAGGAACATGCTATGAATGAGCTGGAGTGGTGGGTCTCTGACGAGGCAACTGAGGGTGGCCCATCGGACCCGATCTTTACATGATCGGGGTGGCTGAGGTGATCTAGGAGATGTAGAAGCAAAGGGAAAACTGATGGAGGTGGAAAAAGTGGCGGGGCATACGTGTTTGAGCGAGAATAGTTGCCAGAGTAGCGAGCTTCGACCAAGATCTATTTCTGAGATTTTTGAGTGATTTGAAGCAGAATCAAAGCAACTGAAATAACCCTAAGCTACTGCTAACCTAAGAAATGAAAAGCAAGGGAAATGAGCAGCTCACCACAATCAGAGACCATGGAGCAGAGCTTCACTAGAGGTGATTCCATCGATGGGTGGATACACCTCCACCTCCTTCATCCTCGTCTCAAAGCCTGTGTCTGGCCTTCTTGTCACTAAGGAGAAGCGCAATAGGGATTCGGGGGGGGGGGGGGTTAGAGAGGTAGTAAGTGATCAACGGATCAAAGGAGAAGGTGGAGACTTGTTTATACCTGGATGGAAAAGATTGAAAATGGATTTAGGGTTTCGATGTGATAGACTAACAAGAATCAGATGGAGATTATTCGTGAGATAGAGCATGATATGATCTGTAATTTTTAAAAAGAAATTAGGCTCAAATAAGCAAAGGAAGTCACGACTTTTTTGGAGAAGTCGACTACCCGACGACATCTGATAGGCAACAGAGGGGAGGGGGTTGTTGACCGGAGGTCAATAGTCCAAGGCCGGTGATTGTCCCACATCAATGCCACTTAAGCACTAAACGACAAAACAACAAGGAAAATACAAGAATAGTAAAATTAAAATAAAAAATGAATTATTTAAATATATTGAAAGCATGAAATATGTTACAGATTTAATAAAGAATTTTGGGTGATTTTTATTTATTTATATCACGTTATTTGTTAGGTCTTGATATTTACATGTAATTTATAGGTATAAATACCTATGTATTCCATATTTTATTTTTATTTTGTGTTATATAATTTATTATATATATAATTTTTATATTTACACTATATTTAATTACATGTGTACATACTTTTCTTTTATTATCTCTGAAGTTATTTATGTAATTAAATATATTTTTACACATATATTATTGGTACTTAATGGGAATATTTACCTATGTAAAAAAGTACAATATTTCTTTTAGTGTATTTTTAATGATTCTATTTTAGTTTTATAATGTACATGTAAAATATAAGATACATAGAAATATAAAGAACAAATGAATTGATTACTTTATATTGGTTTGTTGCAAAATGAGGGCCCAAAAGCCAATTTCTACATCTTAAATCCAAATTGGATGACACCACCTTCAATAAGTAGCTTATTAAAAGTTAAATACAATTAAAGGCATTTTTGGTGAATTTTGAATCTGTTTGGAGAAGATACAAGTCTGAGAAGTTTTCCTTGATACTTTTTATTTTGTGTGTCCCGGACACACTGTACATTATTTTTGAATGAAAGAAATTTTGTAATTTTTTTTATATTTTTATGTACAATATTCATGTTAAAAATTTATTGATTTAAGGAGAAAAAATATGAAAATAAAATGAGTCCCAATATATATACATATATTATATTGACAAAATAATTAGGGTTTTAGCTTTGCTTTTTATGCGATTTCTCTGCCCTATCTCCCCGTAATTTATTTCTTGTCGACTAAGTCAAGGCTTGACTTAGTCTCGTGGGCCATTGTCAGTTAGTATCTATGATACTTTCTTTATTTTTCTTTTCTTTTTTTATTTCCTCATTTAGGGTTTAATTACATGTATTTATATACAATATATAGATGAATATGTAGGTGTTAATTCATGAGTGTTTTGATATTTACATGCATTTATCTAGGGATTAAAGCCTAAAATGAATGAATAAATATGCATGAATGGTAATTCATTAGTGGCTCGATTGGAGATGATGTACTCAAAATATTTGACTACATGCCTAAACCAAAGTCTTTAATAGTTAAGATGGGTGTTCATATGATGAGTGTGATCATTCTACTACCTCTACTTATATCCTTCATGAAGCTTCATATTTTTTATATTTCATAAAAGAGATGAAGTAAGTAAATGTTGAAATAATCTCGCATTGAAGTCCTTTGAGGAAGTGTTCAATTAGAGAGGTCCTTTATCTTAAGCAATGGTTGTTTAAGAGTTAAAGGAAGAACAGTGGAAGTATGGATCCGACCCAAGTAAGAAGGAAAGTCAAAGAGTTGACTGCACTTCTGGGACTTCCACACCTATGACATCCAAAGAGTTGGATGAATGCCAATACTGCAACAAGCTGATATACTAATAGTATGACTATCTAAACAATCTAGAATTCTTAGATAAGGACTTGGATAGTACATCGACATAGTATACATCTACATATCATCATTGAGTCGACTTACTTATTGAATAAGACTAAAGTCTAATAATTGTATCTCATTCTTCTACTATAGTCTATTGCACATGTTTTATAAGACTAGAAAACTTGATCTTAAGGTTTATCGTCATCCACATGGGAGTTGATGCAATTGTTGCAACGATCTCCATTAGATAGATCGATTACTTCTTTTTAGTAGGAGAGCCGTTAGTCTTAGAGAGTATCTTTATGACCTAAATATAGAATAGATTCATTGTTTATTTCTAAATTTGTTAGAAATATACATAAATCTAAGATAAACATATCATAAAGAGTTATGATGTTTATATTTCAGGTGGTAGTCTAATATCTAGAGGGCTCTACTAAATTAGAATATTAATGAATCATTCATTGACAATTCTAATACTAAAAATTAAACTTTAAAAGATCAAAAAGAGGATGATGATCATTTGACAATGATATAGCATCATGACTTGGACATATGTCTGTTGATAAGATAAATAGACTTATAAGAAATAGAACTTCTGATTGTCTCAAAGTTCAAAGCTTACATACTTGTGAATGTTGTATTCAAAGTAGAATAACCAATGCACTCTTCTGTAGGAATGATGTAAGATGTAGAGGTATTCAAGACCTCATACATATTGATGTATGTGGACCATCTATGCCATAATGAACATTAATGATATATGTGATATCCATTGATGATTATTTGTGGTATGATATTTCTTCCTTACCCATTAGAACCTTTGAAATGTTCAAAGATTTTATAATTTGGTTGAGAACTGAAGTTAGAAGGAAGATGAAAAGAATTCGATCTGACCAAGGTAGGCAGTACCTATTAGATGAATTCAAGAAATACCTTATATATAAAGGAATATTATTCCTATCTTACTCCTCCTAATGCACCTCAACTCAATGGAGTTGTATGGAGATGCCACTGGATCATGTTTGAGATGATCTGATCGATGATGATTATTAGTAGAATGACCTATTAGTTTCCAGGTATATGTAGTAGAGACTGCAATGTATATTATTAATAAGATTCCAAGCAAATCTATACCTAAAAACCCCTCATGAGCTATGGTTTGGAACCAAACACAATATTATATACTTAAGGATTTAGGGTTGCTTCTCCCATGACAGAAATATGGATGCAAGAAAGTTGGAATCTAGTACTAGACAATGTTACTTCATTAGATATATAAAGGAATGCATTAAATACCTACTTTATAACCATGAGATTCTTAAAGATTTCATCTCTGAGGATATGATTATTAGAGGATGACTTCCTTAAAAATCAAGGTAAGAAAGAAGTAAAGGGACTCATAAAATCCTAAAAAGATAACGAAGCTCCTAAAATTATAAACTGAAAGGAAAATTAAATATGAAACATTCATACCTCTTCAATTCAGTTTGAGGGTGGAAAGACCACCTAGAGGGAATGGATTTCATGTGTCGGAGAAGTCTGATAATGATCTGACTTCATATGATGAAGCTTCTGAGGATCATGACATGGAGAGATGTATGTTAGCAATAAAGTCTAAAGTAGACTTCATGCACAAGTGTCGTGTATGGACCATCAAGAATCCACCTATAGGAGCCAGAAATCGTTGGGTGTAAATGGATCTTCAAGACAAAGAGGGAACCTGGTAAGAAGGTAGAGACCTTCAAAGCACAACTCGTATCCAAGATCTATACACGCTGAGACTTTCTCTCTAGTGACCATGCTTATACCCATTAGAATATTGCTATCTATAGCTACACAACTTGACTATGACATTTGGAAGATGGAAGTAAGGATTACATAAATTAATGAATACCTCAACGAGAACATTCATATGAAGTAGCCCTAGGGCTTCATAGTTGAGGAAAGTAAGGTATGAAAGCTAATAAATTCCATCTAAGGATCAAACGAGCTTCTCGTATTTGGAACTTCAGATTTGATGAAATTATAAAGGTTATGATTTCAGAAAAAATTTTAACGAACCATGTGAAGAATAGTGGGAGCGCCATTGTGCTCATCATGCTAAATGTAGATAAAATCGCAATCATTTGAAATGATATAAGTATGATAATAAGTGTTTAATAATATGGTTGTACCATACTTTTGATATAAAAGATCTCAAGATCTTAGTTTTGAAGCTGTTAAGAAGAAAAGAGAACATGGCATTGTGATAGTCATATGAAGGGTACACTTTGAAAAGACCCCACTTGGGAAATTTTAAAGGAAAACTTATTTTCCTTAATATATGGTACCGACCTATCTAAATGGATAACACCTCATAGTGTTGATGATGCTAAAAGTACATGCCTCATCAGCTATAAGAAGCCAGGTGTATGCTAAATATGAACAAAAGTCAGATGTCTTCCATGCAGTGGGAGTGGTAAACTGTTACCGATACTACTATGGAGAATAATACACTTAATTACAATAATAACAACATCTTCAAAGACATAAGGCGTTAGAGATAGTGGTCTCAAAGTCTTATCTTCAAGGATTTAAGACTTATGTAGATAGTAATATAAAAGTCTTACCTACAGATACCTTACAAGACTTAAGACTATGTCTTAGTCTAAGGAGATAGAGATCTCTAGGCATAAGAGTATTTTGTTGAGGATAATAGAAATTCCTTAATGGTTAAAATAATTGGTGAGTTGTGGTGCCAAAGGTTAAAACTAGCAAGATACAAGTGATGAATCTCGTATTCATCATGCTAAGAACTCCGTATTAAAATCCCTGCTTAAACAAACCAATAAAAATCACCTCTAAAACTCTATTTTTATCATGTATTATATTGTCTATATTTAACCTTAATTATTGTGTATTAAATTGCCCTTATTTTTCTGTAATTATTTTATCACTCAAAAACCCCTAAAAATTAGGTAGATAAGTTGTCTATAACTCACTGACCTTTAAAACCTCTAAAAAATACAAAAACAACTCAAAACCACAAAATCGGTGTTTTTATCCCCTTAAAAATACCTCCAAAAATAGCTTTTATACAGATGACCTCTTTTGGCTTTTTGACCAACATGAAAGTTGTAGATCTCATCGAGACGAACAACTTTCATGTTTTGACTTTTTCCAAATTCGGCCTCTAACTATTTCTTTTACATTTTTCTTTGTTTTTATTTCTGAATTATTCTGATTGGGCCACGTGGCGCCCCCTGGGCCGCCCACGGGGCCCGCTCATCCTCTCGCCACCCGGCGACCTCCGCGGCCGTTGGATCTCCTCAATCCCGCCTGCATCTGAGCCATCCATCCCGCCTCAACACCAGCCCTCGGATCCACTCCCAGATCAGATCTAAGCCACCCGCTCCCGCCTATTTCTCCACCGTTTGATCATGCGCCCATCCTACGCCTCCTCCAAAAGCCACGTCACCCAGTACCCCACACCGTTAGATCCCCCCTTCCTTTCATCGTGGCCCCCCATCAGCGCCCTCATCAAAGCCGTTGGATCACTAGATCCAACGGCTGCCACCCGTCGTCAACCTCCGTAACCTCCCCCTTCCTCAGCCGTTTCACCTCGCGCATCCTCCGCCCCCTTCCATTTCTAGCCGACGCTCCAGCCACCACCTCCTCGTCGTAACGCCACGAAAGGCTTCTCCGTTCGACCGACATCCCTGCGCCACCTTCATCACTCGCCCCCATTAAACCGTTCGCCATAAAACCCCCCTCGAAAACGTCCCTCCATCACCGTTACCTCCGACCTCCTCCACCTATAAAACCCCTCCCCAGCCACCGGAGCCACTCATCCACCATTTGGGAGCTTCGGCCCGAGCCCCTGGCTCTCCAGTGACAGCGGAGGAGCCCTTGCAAGGGGGCGTCGACGGCCGAAGCCCCGGTGTGATCCGTGGCCTCCGGCCACGTAGCGGTCGCTTCATCATGCGCCGCCGAGCACCGGGGAATGGTCGCCCCCGTTGTGCGAAGACCCGGGCTTCCATTGAAGCCCAGCCCAGGCCTCCACCTCCGCCAATCCTCGCTCCGGCGAGGAGGTCTCTGCCTTCTTCTTTTCTTCGAATTTTCCTGCAATTTCATGTCATCTCCACCTTTGTTAGACCATCCAATCACCTTCGCCATTCCACCACCATTCACGCCGACCACCTTCTTCTTCTCCAGAACCCCCTCCGCTCCAAACCCCTTCTCCTCCGCTTCGCCGGAGAAGAGGCTACGGCCACCACCTCTCGACGCCCCCACGGCCGTCCACTCACTTCACAAACACCGCCCATATCACGCCTCGGCTATCTAACATCTACAGGTGCATCGAAGATCAATGATCGGAGCTCTCGCCTCATCGCCGATCACCAACTCCGCCGCGTCACAAGCACCTCCGCCTCGCCATCCTGAACGTCGACGGAGCTTCGCCTGGCTCCCACGGGCTTCGCCGCGAGCTCAGCAACCTACACCAACCTTCAGGCGAACCTATGGCGGGCGGTGGAGCTCCATCCAACACGCCGGAGCCCCGCCTCCTCCGGTCGTCCACGGCGGAAGAAGACAAAGCAGTTACCGTCCGATCGTTTCGATCGGACGGCCAGGATGAAGACACGTGGTGTCCCGAGCCTCCTCTCTAGACCTGCAGGCTCGGGACAACCGGACCTAGAGCCATACCTCCAGACCACGCCACGTGGCCCCGAGCCCAAGCCGCCTCCTCAGCCAGCCTCCCGAGCCTGGGCCCTCACGTGCACCGCACGTGAGGCCTGGGTAATTTGCAGCGAAGACCCTGAAGTTTCAAGTATATACACTTTGGTCCCTAGGCACGTGCCTCACGTGCGTGCCTGGGTAAATTTCAGAGAGGCCCTCCGAGATTTGAAGATTTGCAAAAAGGCCCCTGCGCGCATGGACAAATTACTCACAGGCCCAGGCGGTTTTTGGTATTTGCAATTAGGTCCCTCCAGGGACCTAAATGCAATATTTATCCTTTATTTTTCTTGCATTTTTATTACATTTATGCCCTTGCACTGTTTTTAGCATAACTTGAGCATCGTAGGTCCAAATTGCATGATTTTAGTGTCGTTTTGATCCTTGTTTTGTCCTCTACAATCTAGCATACTTATTTGTCTCATTCGACAATGTTTTAAATGAAGTGATTTTTTATGTCAAAAATGGGACCTAGCTCTGCTTGTTTTGCTAGATTTCATGACCGATTTTTAATGATGTGTTCAAAATGGCTCTAACTTCATTCTATATTGTGTTGCTCATATTTTAGGGTATAATTGTAGCATTTGAATCATCATGCATATTCTCTTACATTATTTGCACATACATCACTTTAACTCGCATAAAAATGTCTAAAAAATGCATGCATCATGGCATTGCCTTGTAAATATTATAGTGCATCATAAATTGCATATGGACCTGAAATTGAGATTAAATCACATTGAACTTCATGAATCAATATTCAAAAGCCTTAATTAAGCAGCTGTATCCCTGTGTTCGACCTTGGTACACTTGCCAAGCACAAATATTCCACAACATTCAAAGACTGTGGTTTTTGCTGAACAAAATTCGCCTCCTGTGCTACGACTTAATTTATACTTATTAAAGAGGCGAATTTTACGTCCATCAAATGGAGCCGTTGCCGGGGATACGGCTTTGCTTAATTTTTGAATTTTGATTTTTTTTTAATTAATTCAATAATTTCTTGGTCCTAATTTCATGCATCATTTCTTTGCATTATTTTGCTGATTTAATTTCTCGGAGTTCTAACTTTTCTCTTTTGTGGCAGGGCCCATGAAAATCGGGGACGCCTGATCGTCATGGAGGCGCGAAGTCGGGAGCTTCAGCTGAAGAGGCCGCAAAAGAAGCCGTGAAGATTTCTAAGATTTTTATCAGTCAAATTTTGCATTGCATGTTGTAAAAAAAAAAAAAAAACTTGCATCTGCATATTTATTTTCAGAATTGCATTTTGTAAAAAAAAAAATCCCCCCCACACACACTCACACCTACACTGCACATACTCACCCCACCCACCCCCTGTATATTTCTATCTCTCTCTACTCTCTCTCTCTACTCTCTCTCTCTCTCTCTACTCTCTCTCTCTCTCTCTACTCTCTCTCTGTCTCTCTCTTTGTCTGTGTATATATATCCTTCATCAAACCCCTCCTCCTCTCCCTTGTATCATAAACCCCCCCCCCTAACACAGACCTTACTTAGGCTATTTGTAGCCTAAGTATAGGGGGGACCTGCCTGCTCTTCCTTCCCTTGTCCCGTCTTCTTATACTTAGGCCAATTTTGGCCTAAGTATAGGGGGACCCTCCTCCTCAGTTCCGCTATATCAACCTGTACTTGAACCGAGCCTTGGCTTCATGGCACTTGTGCTATGAGGACATAGCAAATTTTAAGTATAGGGGGGTATACCATATATTACTGTTTATTACTTTAGCCTTAGCTCGCGTTTTTAAAACTTTTTAAAATTTTATTTTTCGGGCTGGGTTTTGGTAAACTAGTGAACTGAGTAAAAACCTGTAAAAATTAAAATTTGAGGGATTAATCTTTGTAAATAACCTTTGTTCAAAAAAAATTGAAAAATTAAAAATGTTTTTCGGAATTTGGCTCTGAGTACTAGGCTTGGTAGATATTTTCAGTGAGGGAACTTCGGTCTCCCTTAGCAGAGTGGGTGGTTTAAAGGACACCGCATATGGCACCGTCCTTAAGGATCACGGGTCTCGACCCGCACTTACACCCATACTGGCTGAGAGTGGATACTTTTATTTATTTGAGCCTGGGCCAGTCATTGTCTCTCCGAGGAATTTAAAAAAAAAAAGGGCTATAAAAATTTGCAAAAGATGAAAATCACACAAAAAATTCACTAATCCTTGGAGTTGGTGTATTCCTGACACATTCACACTCACGCAAGGCTTGAGGATTTTGAGGACACTGGATCTCTGGGATCTAGAGAGTCTGAGTTAACATGCCTTAGTCATTAGGGTTTTCATAACTTAAATATCCACACTCCTCTAGTTTGAAAGATTTGAGTGCTATATTGCACTCTTAATCTCTATTTTCAAGAAAATATGATCAGCACAGTCACTTCCACAACTGCATGATTGATGAGCTGAGATGAAATATCACTTGAGGAACTAGGACCATGGATTTAAGTTTAGACCTGATCTAAGGATATTCGAGGATGGGATAAAGTTAATGAAGGCTTCAGAAAACCTGAGTGTCAGCAAAAACCCTAGCCAGTATGTGAACAAGATTCATATGCTATCTCTTGATATTTGCCTAAAAGTGCCAGGGTGTGATGAAACTTAAAAGAACTTGTTGATCAGTGTGCGCCAATCTCTTGGTAAAAGCAGTGGAGCTAGCCAACAAAAGAAATGAAATGTCAAAGAAGAGCTCTAAATCCAAAGTCAAAAATTCCAAATGAGCTTCCACCAATGGCGAGCGCTCCCAACCATTTTTCAAAGTGTCCACTTGGACCAAGCGCTAATTAGGACTAAGGAGTCGGGCTGACACCACAAAAAGGGCCCTACATCGTAAGCGATACAAGTCTGGGTGTTGAAGGTATCTTAGATACTCAGAAAAGACACACCCCGGTGTACTCCCAGAAAAACAAGTGCAGACGACTCCAACTCTCTTGACGGACACATTGATCAACAAGATAATAATTTACAAGTGTTGAGTAAAAGGCACTCGAGAGGCCCCTTGTTCCAATGTGAGGGTGAGAAAAATATACACAATCCCATGTACCTCCATCATCTGGCCATCCATCTACATTTTAAAGTCTGACAAACTAAAGAGATGGTCGACTGAAGCAAGAGTAGACTTCTTCCCTAGTATTGAGGATTAGGTCTAGAGGAGAGTCTTTGGGACTGGAACTTTGGGTGATGCATCGACTCGGCTCTCATGAAATGCAGTACACTAAATGTCATATCCTTATATTATATGTACAAAAAGAGAGTCTGATAATCAGAGAAGTTGGATTCCTTCTGACTAAGGCGTGGATAAACCCAGAATTTTAGGATAACTTAGGTCAAGGGTCTTCGAAAGATCAAGCCTTGTATTTTTCACGCGCACTGTCAGGAATCAATCCGACTCCTTCATTCTTTAGATGCTCGAGGACGAGCATGGTTTAAGTATAGGGGTATGATGAATATCGTATTCATCATGCTAAGAACTCCGTATTAAAATCCCTGCTTAAACAAACCAATAAAAATCACCTCTAAAACTCTATTTTTATCATGTATTATATTGTCTATATTTAACCTTAATTATTGTGTATTAAATTGCCCTTATTTTTCTGTAATTATTTTATCACTCAAAAACCCCTAAAAATTAGGTAGATAAGTTGTCTATAACTCACTGACCTTTAAAACCTCTAAAAAATATAAAAACAACTCAAAACCACAAAATCGGTGTTTTTATCCCCTTAAAAATACCTCCAAAAATAGCTTTTATACAGATGACCTCTTTTGGCTTTTTGACCAACATGAAAGTTGTAGATCTCATCGAGACGAACAACTTTCATGTTTTGACTTTTTCCAAATTCGGCCTCTAACTATTTCTTTTACATTTTTCTTTGTTTTTATTTCTGAATTATTCTGATTGGGCCACGTGGCGCCCCCTGGGCCGCCCACGTGGCCCGCTCATCCTCTCGCCACCCGGCGACCTCCGCGGCCGTTGGATCTCCTCAATCCCGCCTGCATCTGAGCCATCCATCCCGCCTCAACACCAGCCCTCGGATCCACTCCCAGATCAGATCTAAGCCACCCGCTCCCGCCTATTTCTCCACCGTTTGATCATGCGCCCATCCTACGCCTCCTCCAAAAGCCACGTCACCCAGTACCCCACACCGTTAGATCCCCCCTTCCTTTCATCGTGGCCCCCCATCAGCGCCCTCATCAAAGCCGTTGGATCACTAGATCCAACGGCTGCCACCCGTCGTCAACCTCCGTAACCTCCCCCTTCCGCAGCCGTTTCACCTCGCGCATCCTCCGCCCCCTTCCATTTCTAGCCGACGCTCCAGCCACCACCTCCTCGTCGTAACGCCACGAAAGGCTTCTCCGTTCGACCGACATCCCCGCGCCACCTTCATCACTCGCCCCCATTAAACCGTTCGCCATAAAACCCCCCTCGAAAACGTCCCTCCATCACCGTTACCTCCGACCTCCTCCACCTATAAAACCCCTCCCCAGCCACCGGAGCCACTCATCCACCATTTGGGAGCTTCGGCCCGAGCCCCTGGCTCTCCGGTGACAGCGGAGGAGCCCTTGCAAGGGGGCGTCGACGGCCGAAGCCCCGGTGTGATCCGTGGCCTCCGGCCACGTAGAGGTCGCTTCATCATGCGCCGCCGAGCACCGGGGAATGGTCGCCCTCGTTGTGCGAAGACCCGGGCTTCCATTGAAGCCCAGCCCAGGCCTCCACCTCCGCCAATCCTCGCTCCGGCGAGGAGGTCTCTGCCTTCTTCTTTTCTTCGAATTTTCCTGCAATTTCATGTCATCTCCACCTTCGTTAGACCATCCAATCACCTTCGCCATTCCACCACCATTCACGCCGACCACCTTCTTCTTCTCCAGAACCCCCTCCGCTCCAAACCCCTTCTCCTCCGCTTCGCCGGAGAAGAGGCTACGGCCACCACCTCTCGACTCCCCCACGGCCGTCCACTCACTTCACAAACACCACCCATATCACGCCTCGGCTATCTAACATCTACAGGTGCATCGAAGATCAATGATCGGAGCTCTCGCCTCATCGCCGATCACCAACTCCGCCGCGTCACAAGCACCTCCGCCTCGCCATCCTGAACGTCGACGGAGCTTCGCCTGGCTCCCACAGGCTTCGCCGCGAGCTCAGCAACCTACACCAACCTTCAGGCGAACCTATGGCGGGCGGTGGAGCTCCATCCAACACGCCGGAGCCCCGCCTCCTCCGGTCGTCCACGGCGGAAGAAGACAAAGCAGTTACCGTCCGATCGTTTCGATCGGACGGCCAGGATGAAGACACGTGGTGTCCCGAGCCTCCTCTCTAGACCTGCAGGCTCGGGACAACCGGACCTAGAGCCATACCTCCAGACCACGCCACGTGGCCCCGAGCCCAAGCCGCCTCCTCAGCCAGCCTCCCGAGCCTGGGCCCTCACGTGCACCGCACGTGAGGCCTGGGTAATTTGCAGCGAAGACCCTGAAGTTTCAAGTATATACACTTTGGTCCCTAGGCACGTGCCTCACGTGCGTGCCTGGGTAAATTTCAGAGAGGCCCTCTGAGATTTGAAGATTTGCAAAAAGGCCCCTGCGCGCATGGACAAATTACTCACAGGCCCAGGCGGTTTTTGGTATTTGCAATTAGGTCCCTCCAGGGACCTAAATGCAATATTTATCCTTTATTTTTCTTGCATTTTTATTACATTTATGCCCTTGCACTGTTTTTAGCATAACTTGAGCATCGTAGGTCCAAATTGCATGATTTTAGTGTCGTTTTGATCCTTGTTTTGTCCTCTACAATCTAGCATACTTATTTGTCTCATTCGACAATGTTTTAAATGAAGTGATTTTTTATGTCAAAAATGGGACCTAGCTCTGCTTGTTTTGCTAGATTTCATGACCGATTTTTAATGATGTGTTCAAAATGGCTCTAACTTCATTCTATATTGTGTTGCTCATATTTTAGGGTATAATTGTAGCATTTGAATCATCATGCATATTCTCTTACATTATTTGCACATACATCACTTTAACTCGCATAAAAATGTCTAAAAAATGCATGCATCATGGCATTGCCTTGTAAATATTATAGTGCATCATAAATTGCATATGGACCTGAAATTGAGATTAAATCACATTGAACTTCATGAATCAATATTCAAAAGCCTTAATTAAGCAGTTGTATCCCTGTGTTCGACCTTGGTACACTTGCCAAGCACAAATATTCCACAGCATTCAAAGACTGTGGTTTTTGCTGAACAAAATTCGCCTCCTGTGCTACGACTTAATTTATACTTATTAAAGAGGCGAATTTTACGTTCATCAACAAGGCACTGCAACTACTTTAACAAGCTTGGATATCGATTGCATAAGATACAATATTCGCATTGGATGCGAGCACCGTTACTGGGAGATATGCGAGTTTGTAAAAAGGACTTGGCATAGTCTCTCGGGACAGAGTGACTAGTCAAATGACCAGGCTATTTATCTGAATGGATTATTATTAGCACATGAGTGTGGGTTTAAAGACTATCCCATTAATGTATCTTTGGGATAGTGAGAGATTGTTGGACATGTGAGCCTACGACGAGCCATTATGCAAGAACGGTTATTGCAAATCGTTCCTTAATCTAAAATGAAGAATAACATATTTACATAATAGGTCCTTTAGTACAAATATGGCTATGTACCATGATGATGAATCCACATTTCATCATCTTTATTCTATCATTTTGGCACCAAAAACCCTAGCAAATGCCTGTAAATAGCATTAAAACCATCATCTTAGCATCCATGCATGTGCATTCAGATTGTGTATAAATCACTGTAATTAAGGCCAAAATTATAGAATAAATAAAGAAAAGAAAAAGAATAAAATATTGTAAATATTTTATGACTCAAAACCCCGAGACCTAGGCATCTTGATGAATAGGTCGACAAGGAATAAAGTAGGGGGAGATAAGGTCAGGAACACAGCCAAAACACCTATACTCTTTATTCATTCTTTATTCATTTTGGGACCTATTTTTGGTTTCACTTTGTCTACATCAAATAAAGAAACTTTGTACATGAAAGTTGTAGATAATTTCATAAAGAAAAAGACAAAATTGATTTCACAGAAAAAGAATGTACAGACAAAAAGATATGGTCTGAATAAGAATCCAAAATCCCAACTTCCCAGACCCGTATCTCACAAACGACAACTCCAAATGCAGTGTACTCACCTTTAATTGTATATAGAATAAAATAATCTATCCAATGGCGGTGGTTTCGCATTTGGCGGAGCTACGGTTTGAAAGTTGAGTTTTGGACCCTCATTGTATACTTGTACTGAGTAAAATATTCAATTTATTCTTTATTCAATATTTATTCATTTTTATATTTTTATAATTTTCTAAATATTACATATACTATATATGTGCATTAAAATTGAAATATAATGCAAAGAAAAATAAAAATAAAAATACTTGTATAAATCCAATACATAGGCACTTTACCTATATACATACCTATATAAAACATACTTGTATTTTATTAAATATACAAGACATATCAGAAAAATAAAATAAAAATATCTTTATGTATATAAAAGCATCTTGTAATTTTAAAAAATAATAAACATAAAACAAATAAAGTAAAAATACAAAATAAAAATAAAAGTATTAAAATACATAGGTAATATACCTATATAAGGCTAAAAAGTAAACTTGTAGAAATATGTATCATAAAAATAAATAAAAATCATAATAAAATACTACATAAAATAACAAATAATTTTCATTTTATAACTTTAATTTAATTCGACTTATTTCTATTTTTAAATGAATTAATAAAACATTTTTTATTCTCTTTCTCCTGGTTGGTCCACGTGGACCAACCAGGAGCTTGCGACTGTTGACCGGCGGGTCAACAGTCTGTCCTCTTCTTCTCAGCCCGTGGCGCGCGTCGTTTTCCCCCTGTCTTCGCGCCTTTTTCGAGGCCACGCCACTCATCCTCTGCGGCCGCCTCCTTCACGAAATCCCCTCCTCGATCCATCACCTCCATCGCCATCTCCTCAAATCTACCCATATCTGCTCGATTCGCCCGTGATCTTCCCTCGAAGTCACGCACTCCACCACCTTCAAAAGCAGACCCCCATCTTCCTCCCCAAGTTTGAACACCTTCGGTCCACCCTTCAGCGCCATTCCCGTGCTCCTGAGCTCCGTGGAGGTGACAGCTCCACCGCCAGCCCTTCAGCCAAGGCGCGCGAAGTCGGAGGCGTCTCCACCACCTCCCGCAACTCCGGCGGTCGAGGTAATCTTCATCCTCTGGCTCCGGCCATCGAGGGCAGTCCCCCCGCTATTTCTTTATCGCATTTAGTTCCTGTTAGCTTAGGCTTTAAAAACCCCCAAAAAAATCGAAGTTCCATCGCCTATCGTGCCCGATCCACCATCCTCGCCGGAGCGCAACTCCGGCCGAACTCCACCCCTTCGTTCCGCGCCATTTCTTCGCCACCGCGGGGTCCAGGCAACTTGCCCTGGACCCTCTCACCTTGTTTTGCAGGTCAAAGCACAGTCAACGTACCTAGGAGCGATTTTGTAGCTCGCCGGAGCGTGGCTGGACCTCCCAGCTCCGCCACCTTCGCCTGAGCACCTCGGCCGACGCCGAGGCTTTCTGACGCCTCTGATCGTTAGAGAAGACCTGCAGGAGGCTCCTCGTCCATTTTGGAGCTCAACAGCCATCAGAGCTAGCCGGAGGGGCGCGACGAACTTCGCCCAGTCGGAGCTCCGCCTCGTTCTTCCAGCTGCCTCCACCGCCGTCCGATCGAGGAGACCTTCCAGATAGAACGTGGGCCGTCCGATCATCAGCACTCAGCCACCGTCGATCTCGCCCGAGATCTAATCTCAGACGTCCACAGCGAAGCGTCATCGGCCGTCCAGATCGTGCCACGTGTCAAGTGGCCTCTTCATCGCCGTTGGATCGCGCGCCGAGGGTATTTTACATCCCCACCCTCGCGCATTTTGCATTTGTATTTTAGTACTAAAACTTTTGTCCGTAGTGTAATAATTTTGTAATATTTGCATAAACACCCCCGTACTTTCGATATTTGCATTAGGGTCCTTCGCCACGTCACCTCACGTGACCTGTACACGTGAGGGGGTGGGCATTTTGCAAGGATACCCTCGGTTGTTTGTGTATTTCGTTTAAGTCCATGAACATTTATGTCAAGTTGTAATATTTTGGAGAAATTGCATCGAACCCCCTGAGCTTTGTAATATTGCAAAAATACCCCTCCCAGGCGCGTGCAAGTCACGCGTCCTGTGGGTAAATTGCACATATACCCTTGCGGGTTTGGATATTTGTGGTTAACCCTTAAAATGCAAGTTTCAGAGTAAAATTTTGTGGAAAAATTGCGTACGTGCCCTTGGATGTTTCACTATTTGCATATATGCCCTTGCCAGCACTGTTTGATGATTGGGGTCTTGTTCTAATTAATTAAAATATCATTTTAACTCCAAAAATTCCACAAAAATAGGTTTAAGTTTCTGGATAAGTGTACTTTAACGCCACCTAGTTAGTTTTTGATTTTATTTTATTTTCATATTTATAAAAAATCAAAAACATGTCTTTTTCCTACTGTCTACCTTAGAAAATACCAAAAAAATATCAAAACACCTCTAAAAATTCCAAAAAAATCACGTAGTGTCTATTTTATTATCTTTTAGTGTCAGTCCAAAAATCATTAAAAATCTCAAAACAAAAACACTAACAAATTAAAAACTCTTAAAAACTTCAAAAAAATATATAAAATAGTAGAAAAACCCAAAAATAGCAAACTCAGCTTCTGTTTATTCCTAATTTTGTTCTCTTTATTAGAAAAATAGTGTGAAATATTTTTGCTACTGGTTGGTATTTTTAAATTGCATTTTTGTCGCAGCCAGCCTGATTTCCACTGTTTTACTTTACTTTAATATTTAAAAATATCAAAAACATCTGGAAAAAGCCCCAAAAATCACAAAAACAGTAAAAAACCTTAAAAATACCAAAAACATTTATTTTCTGAATTTTTGAGCATTTTGGTGCATTTTTATAAATATCTTATCTTGCCTTATCTTATATTGCCTTTACTTTCCACTATTGAAAAAGAAAATAAAAAAAATATAAAATATAAGATATAAAAATCAGAAAATCAAAAATCAAATACAAAATTAAAAATCAAATAAAAAAAAATTAAAAATTAAAAACCCACAAAAATTGTAGTTGCTTGCTTGCTTATTGTAGACACATCACACACTCACTCACTTGTGCATTCATTTGCTTGAGCTACATTGTTTGCTCCCTGTGTTCGAACTCTCTGCATACTTGCCCTTTACATCATTTGTGCAGAGTTAAAAATAAATTTTAACTCCACATTGTTTTTAATTTATTGATCTTAGTGTGGGTTAATTGTTGATTGAGCGCGGATTTCATTTGAGGGTCGCAACAGCGACGGTCATCTCCGCCTTGTGTGAGATACCAATTTAGACCCTCGTGAACTTCGCGGTCATCAAATGGCGCCGTTGCCGGGGAGCAACAGCTTGTAGTTCACTTCTTTGATTGATTGTGTGATTGTTCACCATAGCTATATTTTCCATCTCTCACATTTTTGATATATCTTGATTGAGTTATCTGACCATCTCTTCTTTGTCTTCTTGCGAGGGACCGCGGAGCAAGGCGGATCGCCTAGGTGACCCGAAGCAACCTTGGGACGTGGAGCCGGCTTTTCTTTAGCCAAGCCGGCAGGAGAGAGCAAGGAGTGAGAGAGAGAGGGATTAGTTAGCTTTTATTTTATTCTGTGAGAGAGTGATTCATTTAAATTGTAATAATACAGGTACACTAGGACTTGGACTTGGACTTAGACATTCGGGCCTAATTTCCGGGTGTTTGTTCACCCGGGGGCTCACCGCAGTTTTGCCGCGTTTTCATCGCTGTCATTTTCCGGTTTTGTGTTTATTTTTCAGTTTCTTTTGTGGATTGAGCTCCTAGATCTAGGTCCTGCTTGACTCGAGTAGAATAGGTCCAAACACTTAATTATCTTTGCATGCTCCTATAGTTACGTTTTGGACTTAGACTAATTAAACAGTTAGCGAGTAGCTCCCAAATCCACGCGTCGCGAGCTCACACCCGAACAAGCGCTTTCTCCTACTCCAAATGTGTTGGGCAGAGGAGGGGTGAGCCAAGACCGGACACTCGGATTAGAAGTTATTAGCTAGCTTGTGGTTCTTCACGCTAGCAGTTGCCTAATCTAGGACGATTTCCGTGTGCATACCGGCATATAGTATAGGTTTAAAAATTTCTGCTTTGCATCCCGCATGGAGAGAGCTGGGATTCGCTGTAAGTCTTCTAACTTTGCACGCATCATTTAGGCACAAAGGTGAGATTTCCATCTTTGTGCCGACTTGCACGGCTTTTCCGACTCTTTTCTCCCTCTGTTTTTGGACAAAGTAGGACCAAAAAGAAAATACAAAACCGTTAGGCGCTTGTTTGAATTTACTCAAAAGAAGCGATAACACCAAAAAAAATTTAAAAAAGGGACTGCTAAGAAAACTTGACCAAAATAAAAAAGGTAATTGGATTCATTGCTTGGGGTGAGTAATACCCTCACTTGTATTCAGGTTGCATGGGAAGGTCTCCTTCCAAGTGAGGTGAGCGCTTCGTAAGGATTAGAGCCAAAAACCCAGCTTGTGGCTGCCTTGTGTATCGCCTGGATTACCGAAGTATTGGCGCTTCTATCGTACGTAGACGAGTAGGGCTTGGTCAACATTGGTGACTCTCTATTGTGAGAGCATCGACCTTGTCCGAAGTATCGAGCATAGGCCACGCCTTCACGGGGGTGTCTGTCTCATCGTCTTGCGTCCGAGTAGGTTCTTGCACGCTCACGGGTGATTCCGTTGCGAGCGAGTTCCGAAGTATTGGTTTCGCCTATTGGCTTCCTCTCTTATTCTTTGGCTGAGTAGGGATCCAGGAAGGGTTACAAGGACCTCAACTGCACAAGCTACAGGTTACACAGGAGGAGGACAAGTACGGGATACTTTTCCGGCAGTACTCTCTCTCCTATAGGCGTAGCGTTCTAAGGACTCGTTCAAAGATAAATATCTGAATCAAGTTAAAAATTGAAAAGATAAAAGCCGAACCTTCACGGCTTCATGTGTTGAGTTGGTGAACTTACCCTTGCTTTGTGTTTGATTGCTAGATTTATCTAGGTCAAGATCAAAAACACCACACAATCGTGCGCAATTTTGTTGCACCTTACTCTTATTCTTCTTTTTCTTCCCTTGCCCTTCCTCTACTCTTCTCAATAATCAAGATGATGGGACGGATATCTCTTAGGCCGACCCTGTCGGCACCGCTATCCCGCACTCCTCCTTATTCATCTAGGACTACCTCGGAGAGTCCGCTCTCCGAGCCTGAGTATACATCCGCCCTGTTCCCCCTCGACCATTCTTCCCATTCTCCCTCTCTCAGTCCAATTATTTCAGATTTCAGTGCATCACAGAGTTCAGATCATTCTACAGCACCTGAGATGGCCTCTTTTGCTTTTACAGAAGATCCAGTCATGTCGGACAGAGGCGAGCATGAAGATGATCATGAGCACCCTCCATTCGTATTTGATCAGGCAGCCATCAACAATTCGTTGTTAGCATCCCTGGAAACCATGCAGAGACAGATCCGAGACCAGGGAACATTTATGGGTGATCTCATGCGAGAGATAGCACAGATGAGAGAAGACCGTGCTGGCGGAGAAGGTGGAGGAGGAGGAGAACCCGATGCAGGAGGAGACAATCCAGGCGGCGAGAGACCGCCACAGACCATCATGAGGGAATTGCATAACCCAGCTTCATCCCTCACTCACCGATGGATTCGACTCCCACCTATCCATGGAGACTTCGAGCTTCGGCACAACACAATTCAGATGCTACCCAAGTTCCATGGGTTGCCGACCGAAGAGCCGCACCTCCACCTCCAAGAATTCGAGATGATTTGCAGCACCATCCATGATCGGTTGATAACCGAGGACACAATCAAGATGATCGCCTTTCCATTCTCTTTGGTTGACAGAGCCGCCTATTGGCTCAAACATCTTGGGCGTTTCGTCGACACATGGGCAGATCTCCGGGCCGCATTCCTGAAGAAGTACTATCCTCTCGGCCGGACCAACGCAGCTCGAGCCATGATCAGCAACTTCGTCATGATCCCAAACGAACAATTCCATGAAGCCTGGGATCGATTCAGAGAGCTCATCGACCGGTGTCCCCACCATGATATCTCCAAGCCCAATCTCGTTCAGAGTTTCTTTTGCGGGCTGACACCGGAGCTGCAGGGGCTTGTCAACGCCTCTTGCGGTGGGTCTTATTTCTCCAAGGGAGAAGACGACGTCTGGGCCATATACGAAGGCATGGCAGAGAACTCCACAGTGATGACCCAGGCTCGTGTCTATACACAGCAGAAGCCCCCGCAAGGAGCGGGATCATTTCAGAGGATCGCTCGCATCGATGCCGGTCCCAACACAGTGTCGGTAGCCGCAGCCCAAGCCGAATCAGCCGCAGCCGACATGGGCATCATCAGTGAAAAGCTGGACCGCATGGAGATCCTTGAGAAGAAACAAAATCAAGGCATGGCCCAGATGGACCAAATTGCCAAAACCATGAGTGACCTAAAAACCCAAATGTTATGCATTCAGGAGGCCCAAACTCATGCCCAACAGCCTCCTAGGTCACAGGTTGCTTCCAGCAGCAACAATTCCAACCAGGCCTCCACCTCATACCGCCAGGTGAACCATATCCAGGCGGAGCCGGTTCCATTGTTGCAGTACCATCCAGAGCAACCGCCATCTCAGGAGACTCAGATGGTGGTTTATCAGCCGGAGCAACCACTGGCAGTTCTTCCTCCACCCTCCTTCGAGCAGGAACCGTTGATGGAAGTCAACGGGATATGGTATGACCGATACCCCCAGCCAGCGATTCGTAGGGATCACCCCGGATTCCGTTGGGGTAATGGTGCTCCCTCATCCCAACAGCATCCTCCTGCCCAAGGATACCAGAACAGCCAGCCACAGCAGCAACACCAGCAGCCCCAGTATGCCCAACCGCAGCAATATCACAGTGGTCCTCGTCCCAACTATCAGGGACAGCAGTGGAGGCAGCGCCTGCCGCCTCAGCATTTTCAGAACCAGCCTCCTCCCCAGTACCAGCAGCAGCAGCCTCATTTCCAGCAGGGACAATCATCCGGTTCTCATGGCCCATCTTTTGAGAACCCCGCTCTAGATGGTCTTGCCCGCTTGCTTTCCGAACAGCAAGCCTCTTTTAGGCAAGAAATGGACGAGTTCCGGCAGGAGATGCGGGATATTATCAAAGGCAAGGCCGCCATACCAGCTCAGATCGAACCAAACCCTAATAATTTCAAAAGAAAGTCTGAGCAGGTAGAGTTTTCAGAGGATACCCCTCCTAGTGACTATGAGAGTGATGTGAATAATATCTATTATGATGCTGATTTTGTTACTACTAGGAGCGGTAGGATACCCGCCGGCGGCGTCTCTTCTGAGCGACAACCGGATGCAGAACCAGGAGCGCCAGAAGAGCAGAAGAGCGGTGCTGATGCCGCTCATGATGATGTTGACGGTGGTGCTGATACCACCCATGATGAAGTTCAGAACGGCGGTGCTGATGCCGTCGTGATACCAGATGAAGACGGTGGTGCTGATGCCGCCATTTTTGATGAAGAACCAGGAAGCGGTGCTGATGCCGCGAAGACAGGTGCTAGTGGTGGTACTGAGGCCACCACATCTACTTTTATTGAGCCATCTTCTGTGATGTCACCACGTTTTGTATCTTTGGACTGTGATCAAAACAAAAACAACAAAAATATGAATAAAGAAAAGGTTTCTGTTCAAATTACGGATCCATATGTATTGAATGATGATGTTGGTATGGATTCTCCTTCTTCACAGACACAGGAACCTATTTCTAGTCCTCCATCTGAGGAGGCCCCCACCATCCCCTTCCCAGAAGCACTTCGCCGGGCGAAGGGGAATAAAAAAGAAAATCCAAAAAAGAACCAGGAGGTAGAGTTCGGCAATCAGATGATTGACAGATTCCACATTCAGCTGACTCTACGTGAAGCTTTTGAGCATATCCCTTTCTTCAAAAAGAATCTGAGAGAGACAACCACTGTCAGAAGAAAGCGGAGGCACAGAGATCAGATCCATATGCTCACACATGACACTTGCTGCACCATTCAGAACAAGTTGCCAGCCAAGAGACCAGATGCAGGAGCTCCCTATGTCAGATGCGAGATTCAAGAGCAACAGTTTGATCGTACTCTATTAGACAGCGGCTCTTCAATTAATCTCCTCCCGGCAGCCTTACTCAAGCAATTTGAGTTCGGCACTCTTCATCGAAGCAGAACAGTCCTTCAGTTTGCTGATAGGTCGATAAAGAGGCCGAAGGGGTTGTTGAAAGACGTGGTCGTTACCATTCAGGGCCTGAAATTCCCCGTGGACTTCGTTGTGTTGGACATGGAGATCCCTGAGTCGGTAACCGATGCCCCCATCATACTCGGACGTCCATTCTTGGCCATAGCCAAGGCGGTGACCGACCACGATTGCGGGAAGGTATGTTTTCGCGTAGAGGGCGAGACCATACAAATAGAGACGATCGAGGAGACCAGAGCCAAAGAGTTAGAATGCTCCGAGCAGTCCAGCGAAGCCGCGCAGATGACAGAGGAAGAGCTAGACGTCCACCAGGTTCGTGATTTTGAAATGACTGATGATGAATCTAACTGGAAAGACCCTGTAGCACCGACTCTCGCCTTGCCTACCGAATCATTGTACCTCAAGCTCATGGCAATCGAAAGTCGGGAGAGCACATTCCTGGATACGGATACACCTGAGGCTGACAGCATCGCGACGAGTGGGGCCGATGATTTCAATTCATGTTCTTCTATTTCTGATCCCTCATATTCAGACATTGAATGGGCCTATTTTGATGATCCGTTGTCTTGTCTGATTCATTCTGAACCAGCAACCATGACAGAGTGCGAGCCCGTACAGTACATTGATAATTCAGTCAGCCGCCTTTCGTCAGAAATTCATGCCGAGCGAGAGTTCTCTCATGCAGACCTGGTAGCATTCACCCAGACATATCAGAAGCCAGATCTGCCACCTCCCAGTTGCCCTGAAAGAAAACCTCTGCCGCAGTCAATGAAATATAGATTCCTTGCAGGTGAGCCAGATATGCACCCAGTCATTATCTCAGCAGATTTGACTGGAGAACAGGAATCTCGTCTGATGGAGGTTCTTGAAAGAAATCGCAAGGCAATCGGATGGAATATAGCTGACCTCAAAGGGCTGAGCCCGAAGCTGTGCTCCCACCACATCTATCTCGAGGATGACGCTAAGCCATCGCGCGAATTCCAGCGACGGCTGAACCCGAATCTTCGAGAGGTTGTCATGAAAGAAATCTCAAAGTGGTGGAGTGCTGATTTCATCTATCCCATCTCCGACTCAAAATGGGTAAGTCCGTTGCATGTGGTACCCAAGAAGACGGGTATCACAACAGTTGTCAACGAGTTCGGAGAAGAGGTCGCTACCAGAGTACCAACTTCTTGGAGGGTCTGTGTGGACTACAGACGATTAAATGAGGCCACCAAGAAGGATCACTTCCCGCTGCCCTTCCTTGATCAGATTATCGAGCGGTTAGCCGGGAAGAGCCATTACTGTTTTCTTGATGGGTACTCTGGATATAATCAAGTGGCCATTGCGCCCGAAGACCAGGAGAAGACGACTTTCACCTGTCCGTTTGGGACTTATGCTTTCAGACGGATGCCCTTTGGTCTATGCAACGCTCCGGCGACATTCCAAAGGTGCATGTTGTCCATTTTCTCGGACATGGTGGGTAACTGTTTAGAGGTCTTCATGGATGACTTCTCGGTCTATGGCGACGGGTTTGATGCTTGTCTTGACTGCCTAGATCGTGTGCTGAAGCGCTGCATAGAGGTCAATCTTGTATTATCCTGGGAGAAGAGTCATTTCATGATGACTCAAGGGACGGTCCTTGGGCATGTCGTCTCCAACAGGGGCATGGAGGTCGACCCTGCCAAGGTGGATATCATCAGAAAACTCAATCCGCCGTCCAATTTGCGTCAGTTACGGTCTTTTCTGGGGCATGTCGGTTTCTACCGACGGTTTATTCAGGACTTCAGTCGAATTGCCCGACCGCTTACTGACTTGCTGACCAAAGACACCGAGTTTATTGTTAATGATAAGTGTCTTCAATCATTTGAGACTCTCAAAAATATGGTTGTTTCAGCTCCTGTCCTTCAGCCACCCGATTGGTCTCTTCCATTCGAGATCATGACGGATGCTTCAGATTTTGCCGTTGGGGCTGTGCTTGGACAGAGGAGGGATGGATTACCGTTTGCCATTCACTACGCCAGCCGGACCTTAGATGCCGCTCAAAGGAATTACACTGTGACTGAAAAAGAAATGCTGGCCGTAGTCTTCGCTCTTGATAAGTATCGATCTTACATTCTCGGATCTAGAGTGACCATTTACACCGATCACACCGCCATCCGGTACTTAATGGCTAAGAAGGATGCCAAAGCACGTCTGACCAGATGGATCCTTCTACTCCAGGAATTTGATATTGAAATTAAGGACAAGCCTGGAGTCAAGAATGTGGTGGCGGATCATCTCTCCAGGTTGGAGAATCTTGAGGAATCTGAGCCCAGCGCACCTATCTCAGAGACATTTCCAGATGAGGCGATCTTAGCTGTCACCTCTCTCCCATGGTATGCCGACTTTGTAAACTATCTTGTTGCCAAGACAGTCCCTCAGGGTTGGCCCAGGCAGAAACTTGAGACCTTCCTAGCTAAGGCCAAGTTTTACCATTGGGAGGATCCCGTCCTTTATCATGAAGGAGGGGATAGCATCTGGAGAAGGTGCATTCCTCAAGAAGAGCAGCATAGCGTCCTCACATACTGCCACAAGCTTGAGGCAGGAGGACATCATTCAGGAAAAAGGACAGCACAGAAGGTGCTTCAATCCGGCCTATGGTGGCCTACTCTCTTCAAGGATTCTAATGAGTTCGTGAAGAGATGTACTGATTGTCAGAAAATGGGAACCTGCGGACAGAGAGACATGATGCCCATGCAACCCATTCACTTCTGTGAGGTTTTTGATGCATGGGGGATTGATTTCATGGGCCCATTTCCTAAGAGTCAGGGATTCGAGCATATTTTGCTCGCTGTAGATTATGTCAGTCGATGGGTTGAGGCCATCCCCGCCCGAGCCGCAGATGCTAAAACCGTGTGTAAATTCTTGAGGAAAAATATCATTTCACGGTTCGGGGTACCTAGAGTTTTGATTTCTGACGGGGGGTCTCATTTCATAAATGACAAAGTTAGGGCCCTTGCTGACGAGTTCGGTATTGACCATCGGGTTGCCACTCCTTATCACCCTCAGACTAATGGTCTTGCTGAAGTATCGAATCGGGAGATAAAGACTATCTTGCAGAAAGTTGTCCGCCCAGACCGAAAGGATTGGTCACAGCTTTTGGACTCGGTCCTATGGGCCTATCGGACTTCTTTCAAAAATCCATTGGGGACATCTCCTTTTCGTCTCGTCTATGGCAAGCCGTGCCATTTGCCAGTGGAAATCAAGCACAAATCTTTTTGGGCAGTTACTGAGTTACTTTTAGATCCCGAGAGTGTAGGAGATCAGAGACGAGCAGAATTGGCAGCCCTGGAGGAACTAAGAGACACAGCCTTTTCGAACAGCCTACAGTACAAAGAAAAAGTGAAGACATGGCACGATTCGCATATCAGCCATAAACAGTTTGAGTCAAATCAGAAACTATGGTTGTTTGATTCCAGGCTGAAATTATTTCCAGGGAAGTTGCAGAGCAAGTGGAAAGGTCCGTATGTGGTTAGGAAGGTACATGACAATGGCAGTATTGATATATCCGAACCGTCATCTTCTTCTACCTTCCGCGTCAATGGTCAACGCTTGAAACTATATCTTGATCATGATCCGCCGACCATTGACGTTGCCCCCATTTTTCTGGTATGAGACGTGTCCTTTGACTCTTATCATCTACATCTCATACATGGTGATCAAATTCCATCTTCCGCTGTACAGATCCATCTGTTTATATCACTTGGTTTTCTTATTTTCTTCTTTTCTTCTTTTCCATCTCTATCTTCTTTATCTACCGAAACGGTGCCGCCCTTGAAAACAGTTTTCCATACTTAGGACGTACTTTGTCCTAAGTATAGGGGGGTGTGCACCCCGAGTTTCTCTATTCTTTTTGATCCTCTCCATTGTCTCCTCTTCTTGTCTATACTTAGGGATATCTTACCCTAAGTATAGGGGGAGACAATCGGAGTACGATCTGTTCATTCCCACCCTTGACCCTCCCTGCATTGTGTACAGTCTGCTATACTTAGGATTATTTGATCCTAAGTATAGGGGGGACGGTCAACTTCTCATTCGTTGATTCCTTCATTAGTTTGTATTCTTTAGACTTGTCTATACTTAGTACGAGTTATGTCTTCTCTTTTCTCTCCGATCTATGAGGACATAGCTCAAGCTAAGTATAGGGGGGTCGTATATACTGCGTATATACTTTAGCCATAACTCGTACTTTCGTATTTTCCTAATAAATATGGCTAATAATTCTTTAAAATTCATTAAAAATCCTTAATAAAAAGATGTGGTTATTCCTCAAATTCTTTTTGTATATACTGATTAATAAATCAGGTGAAAATGTTTTCTACAAAAATATTTGAAAAAATAGTTTGAAAATCTTTGTGAACATCTATTGAACACTATTTTGAAAATATTTTCAACCTGTGTAAAAATGTGTGTTTTGTAAAATTTCTTTTCTTTGTGTGAAATAAAAGATTTGAAAAATGATTTGCAAATGGTTTGAAAAATGGTTGCAAAGATATTTGAAAAATCTATATATACTGTTTGAAGAACCGATTGCAAAATGATTTTCAAATGTGTGTAAATGATTGTAAAAACTATTTTGGACTATAGTCTTCAAAAATTGTGTAAAAAGCTTGTGTCAAATAAGTTTGAGGAATACTAACATCACGCCAAAATCCATCTGATGTATATATGTATAAAATTGACCACTTACCCTTGTAAATTCTTAAAATCCACTTCTTGTATATAAGAAGCACTCCCGTGTACATATTTTAACCTAGTTTTCAGCCAAAACTTTTTGTTTTCAAAAATTCCAAAAACATTTGAAAAATCTGTTTGAAAAATACAAAAAAAAATGCATTTGCATCTGCATGCATCATCTTTTCAAAAATCCATAAAAAGTTCAAAATTCTTGAAAATTGCATCACAAAAATATTTTCTGCATTGCATTGCATAGCATGAGCATTTTTCGGATTGAGTTTGATAGTTGAACAAGTCTAAGTAAAATCCGGAGATTGGAGCTTGATTGGGCCTTATAATCTACCTAATAACAGGAACCTTATAGGAACTAGGTTTGAGGTACTTCAGGTCTAGTTGACTTAATTCTTTGAGGATCACGGGACTCGGTTCAATGGATTCTTGACTGCCTAAGTAGAGTATTTCGGAGCACACGCACGACTCTTGTTGATAATGACCTAACTTGGACACCTGCACCTTTCACATAGCTCTCCATGGATGAGGTGGTGAGGAGGCAGTTTCCTTTAGCTTGGGGTAGCATATGAGGGTAGTACTTCTAGGCGGAACCTCTCTTCTTCTTATAGTGAAGGAAGTGCACCTCAACTTGGTCTAGTGATGATGAAAGCTAAAGACAGAAGCCGTGGGTTGCAATAAAGCTTCAAAAGAGGGATAGTCTACTGGCTCAAGAGGAAAATTTCTTGTATATAGGCTGCACCATGTAGATATGTTGTACAGATGCAATTGAAAAAAAAAATGCAAAAAGAACTCCAAAAAAGTGGTGGGTCGGATTGAAAATTTAATAACCCCACCGGAGTGTATATAGTCCAATAAAGCAAAAGCTTATGTTATCCATGTTACATCTCATGAAGCTTGCAGCGGGAGACTTAGCTACACTGGCTGAGCTTCCAAAAGTCTATACTTCTTCCCCCCTCTTCTTGAGCCGGTTGCACTTGAACTTAGAAGGGAATACCCCGCTTCTCGAGGAAAGAGTTGCTAGACCGAGGCATTAGAGTTACCAGGTTAGGGGAGGTTGTTTCTTTGCTACTTCTGAGGTGGAGAGCTACATATCACTTACACTGTACAAGTCAGACTCATAGTCGTAAGAGTTTGCGTATGAGTTGAAATATTTATGACCTGGCTATTGAGGAGACTTGAGCAGAGTTTTGAGATACTCAAGGACTGTTGGATTTCAAATTTAGTTCTCAGTAAGGTTCCGACCGCGCTAAAATTCCAAAGGTCCGACTTAAGCTCCAAACTTTGATTTTATGAAGACAAGTTCAATATTCAAATTAAATCCAACTTCTTCTTTTTCTTTTCTCATTTTTCTTTTTGCACATATTGCATATGTGTTTGCTAGGGACTAGCAAAGGTAAAGTATAGGGGGATGATGAATCCACATTTCATCATCTTTATTCTATCATTTTGGCACCAAAAACCCTAGCAAATGCCTGTAAATAGCATTAAAACCATCATCTTAGCATCCATGCATGTGCATTCAGATTGTGTATAAATCACTGTAATTAAGGCCAAAATTATAGAATAAATAAAGAAAAGAAAAAGAATAAAATATTGTAAATATTTTATGACTCAAAACCCCGAGACCTAGGCATCTTGATGAATAGGTCGACAAGGAATAAAGTAGGGGGAGATAAGGTCAGGAACACAGCCAAAACACCTATACTCTTTATTCATTCTTTATTCATTTTGGGACCTATTTTTGGTTTCACTTTGTCTACATCAAATAAAGAAACTTTGTACATGAAAGTTGTAGATAATTTCATAAAGAAAAAGACAAAATTGATTTCACAGAAAAAGAATGTACAGACAAAAAGATATGGTCTGAATAAGAATCCAAAATCCCAACTTCCCAGACCCGTATCTCACAAACGACAACTCCAAATGCAGTGTACTCACCTTTAATTGTATATAGAATAAAATAATCTATCCAATGGCGGTGGTTTCGCATTCGGCGGAGCTACGGTTTGAAAGTTGAGTTTTGGACCCTCATTGTATACTTGTACTGAGTAAAATATTCAATTTATTCTTTATTCAATATTTATTCATTTTTATATTTTTATAATTTTGTAAATATTACATATACTATATATGTGCATTAAAATTGAAATATAATGCAAAGAAAAATAAAAATAAAAATACTTGTATAAATCCAATACATAGGCACTTTACCTATATACATACCTATATAAAACATACTTGTATTTTATTAAATATACAAGACATATCAGAAAAATAAAATAAAAATATCTTTATGTATATAAAAGCATCTTGTAATTTTAAAAAATAATAAACATAAAACAAATAAAGTAAAAATACAAAATAAAAATAAAAGTATTAAAATACATAGGTAATATACCTATATAAGGCTAAAAAGTAAACTTGTAGAAATACGTATCATAAAAATAAATAAAAATCATAATAAAATACTACATAAAATAACAAATAATTTTCATTTTATAACTTTGATTTAATTCGACTTATTTCTATTTTTAAATGAATTAATAAAACATTTTTTATTCTCTTTCTCCTGGTTGGTCCACGTGGACCAACCAGGAGCTTGCGACTGTTGACCGGCGGGTCAACAGTCTGTCCTCTTCTTCTCAGCCCGTGGCGCGCGTCGTTTTCCCCCTGTCTTCGCGCCTTTTTCGAGGCCACGCCACTCATCCTCTGCGGCCGCCTCCTTCACGAAATCCCCTCCTCGATCCATCACCTCCATCGCCATCTCCTCAAATCTACCCATATCTGCTCGATTCGCCCGTGATCTTCCCTCGAAGTCACGCACTCCACCACCTTCAAAAGCAGACCCCCATCTTCCTCCCCAAGTTTGAACACCTTCGGTCCACCCTTCAGCGCCATTCCCGTGCTCCTGAGCTCCGTGGAGGTGACAGCTCCACCGCCAGCCCTTCAGCCAAGGCGCGCGAAGTCGGAGGCGTCTCCACCACCTCCCGCAACTCCGGCGGTCGAGGTAATCTTCATCCTCTGGCTCCGGCCATCGAGGGCAGTCCCCCCGCTATTTCTTTATCGCATTTAGTTCCTGTTAGCTTAGGCTTTAAAAACCCCCAAAAAAATCGAAGTTCCATCGCCTATCATGTCCGATCCACCATCCTCGCCGGAGCGCAACTCCGGCCGAACTCCACCCCTTCGTTCCGCGCCATTTCTTCGCCACCGCGGGGTCCAGGCAACTTGCCCTGGACCCTCTCACCTTGTTTTGCAGGTCAAAGCACAGTCAACGTACCTGGGAGCGATTTTGTAGCTCGCCGGAGCGTGGCTGGACCTCCCAGCTCCGCCACCTTCGCCTGAGCACCTCGGCCGACGCCGAGGCTTTCTGACGCCTCTGATCGTTAGAGAAGACCTGCAGGAGGCTCCTCGTCCATTTTGGAGCTCAACAGCCATCAGAGCTAGCCGGAGGGGCGCGACGAACTTCGCCCAGTCGGAGCTCCGCCTCGTTCTTCCAGCTGCCTCCACCGCCGTCCGATCGAGGAGACCTTCCAGATAGAACGTGGGCCGTCCGATCATCAGCACTCAGCCACCGTCGATCTCGCCCGAGATCTAATCTCAGACGTCCACAGCGAAGCGTCATCGGCCGTCCAGATCGTGCCACGTGTCAAGTGGCCTCTTCATCGCCGTTGGATCGCGCGCCGAGGGTATTTTACATCCCCACCCTCGCGCATTTTGCATTTGTATTTTAGTACTAAAACTTTTGTCCGTAGTGTAATAATTTTGTAATATTTGCATAAACACCCCCGTACTTTCGATATTTGCATTAGGGTCCTTCGCCACGTCACCTCACGTGACCTGTACACGTGAGGGGGTGGGCATTTTGCAAGGATACCCTCGGTTGTTTGTGTATTTCGTTTAAGTCCATGAACATTTATGTCAAGTTGTAATATTTTGGAGAAATTGCATCGAACCCCCTGAGCTTTGTAATATTGCAAAAATACCCCTCCCAGGCGCGTGCAAGTCACGCGTCCTGTGGGTAAATTGCACATATACCCTTGCGGGTTTGGATATTTGTGGTTAACCCTTAAAATGCAAGTTTCAGAGTAAAATTTTGTGGAAAAATTGCGTACGTGCCCTTGGATGTTTCACTATTTGCATATATGCCCTTGCCAGCACTGTTTGATGATTGGGGTCTTGTTCTAATTAATTAAAATATCATTTTAACTCCAAAAATTCCACAAAAATAGGTTTAAGTTTCTGGATAAGTGTACTTTAACGCCACCTAGTTAGTTTTTGATTTTATTTTATTTTCATATTTATAAAAAATCAAAAACATGTCTTTTTCCTACTGTCTACCTTAGAAAATACCAAAAAAATATCAAAACACCTCTAAAAATTCCAAAAAAATCACGTAGTGTCTATTTTATTATCTTTTAGTGTCAGTCCAAAAATCATTAAAAATCTCAAAACAAAAACACTAACAAATTAAAAACTCTTAAAAACTTCAAAAAAATATATAAAATAGTAGAAAAACCCAAAAATAGCAAACTCAGCTTCTGTTTATTCCTAATTTTGTTCTCTTTATTAGAAAAATAGTGTGAAATATTTTTGCTACTGGTTGGTATTTTTAAATTGCATTTTTGTCGCAGCCAGCCTGATTTCCACGGTTTTACTTTACTTTAATATTTAAAAATATCAAAAACATCTGGAAAAGGCCCCAAAAATCACAAAAACAGTAAAAAACCTTAAAAATACCAAAGACATTTATTTTCTGAATTTTTGAGCATTTTGGTGCATTTTTATAAATATCTTATCTTGCCTTATCTTATATTGCCTTTACTTTCCACTATTGAAAAAGAAAATAAAAAAAATATAAAATATAAGATATAAAAATCAGAAAATCAAAAATCAAATACAAAATTAAAAATCAAATAAAAAAAAATTAAAAATTAAAAACCCACAAAAATTGTAGTTGCTTGCTTGCTTAGTGTAGACACATCACACACTCACTCACTTGTGCATTCATTTGCTTGAGCTACATTGTTTGCTCCCTGTGTTCGAACTCTCTGCATACTTGCCCTTTACATCATTTGTGCAGAGTTAAAAATAAATTTTAACTCCACATTGTTTTTAATTTATTGATCTTAGTGTGGGTTAATTGTTGATTGAGCGCGGATTTCATTTGAGGGTCGCAACAGCGACGGTCATCTCCGCCTTGTGTGAGATACCAATTTAGACCCTCGTGAACTTCGCGGTCATCACATGACCATCTTGATTTCATACAACTTTTGATCCAAAGATTGGATCACAGAGGCTAGTGTTGGATCGATTATCAGAAGAGTTAGATTGAAGACTCAACTACACTGTCAAGTGATTATCAAGAAGGGATCTCTAGACTGAGAAGGAGATGGCAATCCTTACTCCAAATGCTGACATTCGACCAACCTCTTTGATGTAGGTCTTCTGCATAGGAATAGAGATTTATAGGTATTGGATGAGCTAAGACAAAGAGTTGACTTTACGAGATGGAGATAACTAAGACCTATGTCATATGTTGTCATGTATAGGCATACATCCTCTAATCAGAGACAAATGTATTATTATATGTCTAAGTGTGTACATTATTCAGACCGCTAGGTTGATGACCTAATCAAGGTATATACAATAATGAGCTGGGGTGCATACAAGGGCATATGAGTAATACAAACTCCCAAACGAATCATACATGTTAACTACTGAACTAGAAGATATAAACTCACTCATGAGATTTTGGGATAAACTAAATTCCAACGTTGGTCATCTTATTTTAATAATAAGACATGATTTCAAGGTATGTTATATGATTTTGGAAAGCATATGATTTATATAAACTCCCAATGATCGAGTTGGAATCTTAATGATAAAATCTTGAAGGAGACAATACAAATAAGATCATAACTTGGGGTTAATCATAATCTTCTAGTATGTAGGAAGTACGGTTATTGAGAATTCTCGAAGATGATGCGATCTTAATCAATTGTATAACTTTGGTGCATCCATTCCGAGGAAGTGATGAAATAGGTTTGGATATTTGTGACCCTACTCATTAGACTAGTTATCCAATCTTAGTCCAAATGTTGGACATTGATCTAAATATAGTTCGGATACAATAAGAAGATTAGATATTCCGCTTGACTTGTTCAGACATCTGATGAGCCAAATTACCGATCAGACTAAGGTGAATAAAATATAACTAAGGTCTTTGCAACCTCAGTCGCTCGAGAAATCAAGCTAGATCAAGAAAAAGAGAAGCAGACCACCAATCAACAAGATAAAACAATAAAGGCAAAAATAGTGGCCTTGGCTATGAGATTAGCCTAGTATAGCACCCAGGGTCGGACTCAGGGGGCACGAGTTGGCCTCGCGGCCTACGAAGTAGTCAAGAAGCAAATAAAACAAAAACAAGTATTTTTGGTGGTTTTTAAATATTTTTATAATTTTTTGGATTTTTAATAATGGAGGAAAATAATAAAAGGCAAAAACAAGCACAAATCAACAAATTATTTAATCACTCAAAATCACTCCAAAAATTCAAACAAAAATATTGTTTATATTTTATGGGGTTTTTACTATTTTTGGTGAATTTTTGAGATTTTTATAATTTTTATAGAATTTTCTAAAAATAAAAGAAGGCACAAACAATGTGCTACTGTCTAGCCACGCTTCAAAGGGCCATGAAAAATATCAAATGATCCTATAACAGCCTGAAGGTAATTTTTATGAAAAATAGAAATAATAAAGAAAACCCAGAAAAAGAATTTGATTTCTTTGGTTTTTCTATAATTTTTTAGAATTTTTATGAGTTTTCAAGTGTTTTTTTAATTTTTAAGATTTTTATAAGTCCAAAAATAACAAAACTTGCACAGAAAATCAAGCACAACAAAATCAACCAAACCTCATTTTTTTAGAATTTTTAAAAGAGTTTTTATATTTTTTATGATTTTCTAAACAGGACAGAAGGAAAAACAACAGTTTTTGAATTTTTAAAAATAATAAAAAGCCTAAAAAATGTACCCAAAAATTAGAGAAATTTTTACATAGTGGCAAGAGCCATGTGTCCAAATTTCACGCTATTCAGGTTAATTTTGCTATTTTATTTAAATAAAAGAAAAACATATAGTGAATATGGACCTATAAGTAATAAAAAGTATGTCTGGGGGACAAATAATAATAATACAAGAAAACTCAGGGCCCCTCGTGTAATTTGTCCAACAAATCACGCACAGGGCACGCGTCTCAGGCACGGAGGGGTATCCTTGTAATTCCTATTTTAAATCATCCAAACACTAACACGCAAGGAACACGGGATAAAATGTGCAAATTCACCATAGCCTCACGTGTCGATGCACGTGGTCCACAATAATAAGGACTAAAATGCAAATGTCTGAAACCTGATGGTCCTCTATGCAATTTTTACAAAATTAAAACAACTATATAAAATATTTACAGGACTAAGGTGCAAAAACTAAAGAGAAGGGGCCTAATAGAAATTTACCCTTTATTATAGCAGACGGCGGAGACGACGCCACGTGGATTATCGAACGGTGTAGGATTGATGGCGCCTCTTCGAAGAACCCTGGCTGGGATCTGACGGACGAAGGCGCGCCACGTGTCTGATCTGATGGCTCTAGTGTGGGCTCGCCTCTCCTCTGCGATGGACGCTCCAGATGAGGTCCTGACCAGGATCTGACGGCTGCTAGCTCCTCGCAGATAGACGGTCATGATTAGAACTGGGTGAAGGAGCACGATCGGACGGTGATGGAGGATCCTCCAAGAACAGGTAGCCGGCGAGTTTCGCCGGCCTAATGTGCACGCCGAGGTCCTCCTTTGCTGTTGCTGGGATAGGGATGAACTCCGGCGACGAAGGCGGAGCTGAGCCTCTGTGCTCGAACCTTGGGCCTCCAGATGAGGTCCCTTTGACCTACAAAAGTGCATGAGAGGACTCTTGGGTCGAGGGAAAACTGCCTCGACCCGGTTAGGGGTGGCGTGGGTGGCTGGATGGGTCGCGGCGAGGACATCCGGTGAAGCGACGGCGATGGAGGTCGAGCCTTGGCTCCGGGGCGAGCCAAGGTGGATGCGTGGGTTAAGAACATGAAGAGGGGTCTCGCGGAGATGGTGGACGAGTCGGATGGTCGGAACGATGATCAAAGTGGGTGGAATCGGTCGGAGACGGCAATGAGTCGATTTGGGGGTAATCGAAAATTAAAGAAAGATAAGAAGAATCGGGTCTACCTGATGACGGAAGCCGACTGGGGATGAGCTCAGGAAGCTCTGGGTCATCGCCTCGAAGGGTTGTCGGAACCCGAGGCTCGAGCGCAGCTCGCGGCGGTGCACGGCGGCAGATGTCGCCGGATTAGTGGTACTGACGTCCTCTCCTCTCTTCGACACCAACCTCGCAATGCTGTCACTCAGAGGAAGGGGATGGAGGTCCTGGGACGAAGGAGTAGCGCCAAAGATGGCATGAAAAGCTGGCCGGAGGCGAGGCTAAATACCACTAGGGGTCTGAGAAGAAGGAGTCGGACATGGTTATCGGAGCTCGGATCCCTAGGCAAAACCAACGGGCGTGGATTAGGAATGGATCTAGTACGATTAGGACCCGGGGTTTGAGTATTTGGGGCTCGGATCATGCGAAGAAAATTTGGAGAAAAGCGGGTCGGGCGCACAGATCCGGTTTGACTGGTCCAGGGGGGAGAGTTGACCAGGGTCAACAATCCCCCGTGGACCAATCACAGGCCGCCAAGCAATAAAGATTTGGAAATTCATTTTAAAATAATAAATGACTTATTTTCGAAAAACGTAAAACATGAAAAATGTTTCTTTATTTTTAAATTATTTTTTTGTGATTTTTATTTATTTTTTTAAAATAAAAATAATGTATTTACAAAATATTATTACTATATTCAAGTATATACATATGTATTTTTGATTTTTGATTTTTAATTATTTATTTTTATGCATTTTATTCCAATTTTATATTTTATTTATTTATAGTAAAATATAGAATAAAATGGTATTTTTATCTGATTTTTATTTCATTATTTACATAGGTTAAATAAATAGATATATACAAATATGTACATGGTATCAATACAATGTGGATTTTGATTTTTATTTTGTTTCTTTTTATTTTATTTTTATTTTTATGATTTTTATTTTATTTATTTACATCATGAAATTTAGAACGTGAATATATTTTTATTAAATTTTAATTATTTATTTATAAGAGGAAAATAAATAGATGTGTGGTTCTATGTACATGGTATCTATATACAATGATGAAGGAATTTTATTTCTTTTTATTTTTCCTTTGTTTTTCCCAATTTTATTTTAATTTTATATGTACAAATATGTACAAATAAATAAGCATCCATTTTTACTCTGAATAAGAGGAAAATAATTTTTATTAATTTACAGGTATATGTACACACACATGAGCTTCCCTATCTCTCTCTACTTGAGTTCTTTTGCGGTCAGGCACATGCTGAGCCCTCCCTTGGGATTAGGTCGCTCAATATTTATTCTAAATATCTCCCTCTTTTTCTTTTATTTCTTTATTCTTTTATTTATGCACAAAAACATGCTAATTATTGTATTTTACACAATGCATGCTATTTGACAATTATTGTTATTTACATGAATATACATGTGTTTTTCATAGGTTTTGTAGCTAAAATAAAAGAATAAAGTGTAATGAACGGGTATTCATCACCCCATATACTTAACTTTGCTAGTCCCTTAGCAAACACTTATTTGAAAAAGAAGTGAAAAAGAAAAAAGAAAAAGAAAAAGAGGAGAAAAATGCATGGATCAATGCTGATTATTAAACTTGCCTTTATTAAATTGAAATATGGAGCTCGCAGATCTTTGGATTATTAATGTGTCGAAACCTTATTTAGACTTAGGTTTAAAACTCAACATCCTCTAAGATCCACTAATCTATAACCAAGACTCCTCAACAATCTAGATCAGAACAAGTCTACATACACAAACCCTGAATACTATGAATCTTTCCTTGTGCAGTGTATGTGAAGTATAGATCTCCACCTCAGAAGTAGAAACTTGACAACCCTCCCCAACAAGGTAACTCTATGACCCTAATCTGGCCACTCTTTCCTCGAGGAGCGGGGTATTTCCTTCTAAGTTCAAGTTCAACCGGCTCAAGAAGAGGGGGAAGAGGAGAATGGATCATGGCCAGTGTAGCCATGTATCCTTGGGAGCTCAACCAGTGTAGCTAAGTCTCCCTGCTGCAAGCTACATAAGATGTAACATGAGTCTCAAGCTTTGCTTATTGCACTATATACATACTCCGGTGGGATTATCATTTTCTATCAGACCCACCACTTTTTTGGAGTTATTTTCTTTTTGCATTTTTTTCTCAAGTGCATCTATACAACATATTTACAAGGTGCAGCATATGTACATAAGGAGTTTTTCCTCTTGTGCCACTAGACTATCCCTCTTTTGAAGCATTATTGCAACCCACAACTCCTGTCGTTAGACCTCATGGCAACCAGACCAAGTTGAGACGCACTTCCATCACTAAAAGAAGAAGAGATGTTCCGCCTAGAAGTACTACCCTCATATGCTACCCCAAGTCAAGGAAGATTGCCTCCTCACCACCTCATCCGTAGAGAGCTCGGTGTAAAGTGCGGATCCAAGTAAAGCCATTGTCTATATGAGTCATGTGTGTGTTGTTAAGTGCTCTACTTAGGCTCATTGAGATGACATGTGATCATAGCCTAGCGGACTCAAAGAATTAAGTCACCATGGACCTAAAAAGCCTTAACCCTAAGCCCTATAAGGTTCCTCTTATAATTAGGTGGATTAAGATCTTAATCAAGCTCGATTTCCCAATTTAATTCCAGGCTAGTTTAAATGTCAACTATAATCCAGGAAAAACTATACAAATATTTACAAAGATGCTATTTACACAATATTCACACATATGCAAAATTTTTGAAAAATGTTTTGAAACCATGAATGTATGCATGAATGCAAGTTTTGCAAAATATGTACACAAATTTACACAAGGTTTTTGCAAACTTTTGATTTTCAAAACATTTTGGAAAAATTTTGTACTATATACATAATTTTGATATTCACATATTTGCACACTATTTACACAAAAAGTTTTTGAAAACATTTTTACAAACATAATTTGTACAATAGCTATGTATGTGCAAACAAAAGAATGTTTATTTACAAGGAAAATTTTTTAATTTTTATGGATTTTTGGGTTTTTAGCCATTTTTATTTATTACACACTCACACAAAGTACGAGTTATGGCTAAAGTATATATGGAATATATACACACCCACTATACTTAGCTCGAACGATGTCCTCAGAGTCAAGAGCGATGAAGAAGACATAACTCGTGCTTAGTATAGAGAAGTGAAAAGGAAGGCTATATACAAAGACGAATAAAAGAATAGAAATCAAGAGGATCTCGGCCTTTCCCCCTATACTTAGGATCAAATAATACTAAGTATAGCAGGCTGTACACAAAGGGAAATCCGAGTGAAGAATGTACAAGGTCTACCCCCCTATACATAGGGTAAAATATCCCTAAGTATAGGCAACAAATACAGGGGTAAAAATGAATCAAAAGAATACCCGAGAGTCCTACATCCCCCCTATACTTAGGGTAAGGTACACCCTAAGTATAACATAATCATAGGATGAGAAAAGGGATGTGGGACTAAAGAATAGAGTGATATGGACATCTAGATCTATACAAGTCGGAAAAACAGTGATAATCAGGCGTGAGATGCAATAGATGTGAGTCAAGAGACCACATCTCACGCAAAGTGAATCGGGGAAACATCAACGACCCGCAGCTCATGATCTAGAAATTGCTTGAGCCGCTGGCCGTTCACTCGAAAGGTACTCTCAGAATACAACTCAGATATGTCAATACTCCCATTGTCGTGTACCTTTATCACTAAATACGGTCCCTTCCATTTTCTCTGTAGCTACCCTGGAAATAGACGAAGCCTAGCATCAAACAACCATACTCTCTGTCCAGGCTCAAAATGCTTGTGGCTGATATGAGAATTGTGCCACTCCTTCACTCTCTCCTTGTATTGTAGGCAGTTTGAGAAGGCGGTATCACGAAGCTCCTCCAAGGCTGCTAACTCTGCCCTCCTCTGATCTCCTATACTATCTGGATCCAAAAGTATATCAGTGACATCCCAAAGTGACCTATGTCTCAGCTCAACAGGTAAATGGCACGGCTTTCCATAAACGAGGCGAAAGGGAGATGTGCCCAAAGGTGTCTTGAAAGACGTCCTATATGCCCACAAGATCGAGTCCAAAAGCTGTGACCAATCCTTTCGGTCAGGGCGGACGACTTTCTGCAATATAGTCTTGATCTCCCTGTTCGACACTTCAGCAAGACCATTCGTCTAAGGGTGGTAAGGATTGGCAACTCGATGGTCTATGTCGAACTCGCTAGCAAGGGCCTTTACCTTGTCGTTGATGAAATGAGACCCCCCGTCAGATATCAACACTCGAGGTACCCCAAACCGTGAAATGATATGCTTCCTCAAAAATCTGCAAACAGTCCTAGCATCTGCCGTTCGGGCGGGTTCCTAGCATCTGCGGTTCGGGCGGGGATGGCCTCAACCCAACGATTAACATAATCTACGGCCAACAAAATGTACTCGAATCCCTGACTCTTAGGATCCGTTTGGTTGCAGGGTTGGGCAGGGTTGGGTTGGGTTGGGTACTATTCACAGGGGTACCCCCTCCTCACAGTTTACTATTCACCCAGCCCTGTGAATAGTACCCAACCCTGTCCAACCCTGCAACCAAACAAACCCTTAGGGAATGGACCCATGAAATCGATGCCCCAAGCATCAAAAACCTCACAGAAGTGAATGGGCTGCATCGGCATCATATCACGCTGTCCACAAGTGCCCATCCTCTGACAGTCAGTACACCTCTTCACGAACTCATCAGAGTCCTTGAAGAGAGTAGGCCACCATAGGCCGGATTGGAGCACTTTCTGTGTCGTTCTCCTCCCAAAGTGATGTCCTCCTACCTCAAGCTTGTGGAAGTAAGTGAGGACGCTATGGTGCTCCTCCTGAGGAATGCACCTACGCCAGATGCTATCACCTCCTTCATGGTAAAGGATAGGATCCTCCCAGTGGTAGGACATGGCCTTCGCGAGGAAGGTATCAAGTCTCTGCCTGGGCCAATCTTGTAGAACTTTCTTAGCAACAAGAAAGTTCATAATATCGGCATACCACGGGAGAGAGGCGATAGCAACGATCGCCTCATCTGGGAAGGTCTCACAAATAGGCTCAGTCTGCTCAGAATCCTCAAGATGCTCTAATCGGGAGAGATGATCCGCCACCACATTCTTGACTCCAGGCTTATCCTTAATCTCTATGTCAAACTCCTGGAGTAGAAGGATCCATCTGGTCAATCTGGCTTTGGCATCCTTTTTGGCCATGAGGTACCTGATGGTGGTATGATCAGTGTAAATGGTCACTCTAGATCCGATAATGTAAGATCTGAACTTATCTTAGGCAAAAACTACGGCTAGCATCTCTTTCTCAGTGATTGTGTAGTTCCGCTGTGCGACATCCAATGTACGGCTAGCGTAGTAAATGGCAAATGGGACTCCATCTCTCCTCTATCCCAGCACGGCCCCTACGGCAAAATCGGAGGCATCCGTCATGATCTCGAATGGGAGAGACCAATCTGGCGGCTGAAGAACAGGAGCCTCTACAACACATCTCTTGAGAGTCTCGAACGATGAAAGACACTTGTCATCGACAAGGAACTCGGTGTCCTTCGTCAGCAGATCAGTCAATGGTCGGGCAATCCTACTGAAATCATAGATGAAGCGCCGGTAGACACCGACATGCCCCAGGAAAGACCGTAACTGCCGTAAGTTGGACGGCGGTGCGAGTTTTCTAATGACATCTACCTTGGCCGGATCAACCTCCATGCCCCTGTTGGAGATGATATGGCCAAGCACCGTCCCTTGAGTCACCATGAAGTGACTCTTCTCCCAAGACAGCACAAGGTGAACCTCAATGCATCGCTGAAGGACTCGGTCTAGGCAGTCAAGATAGGAGTCGAATCCGTCGCCGTAGACCGAGAAATCATCCATGAAGACTTCCAAGCACTCCCCCACCATGTCCGAAAAGATAGACATCATGCATCTCTGAAAAGTCGCAGGGGCGTTGCATAGCCCAAATGGCATGCGTCTGAAAGCATATATGCCGAAGGGACAGGTGAAGGTGGTCTTGTCCTGGTCCTCGGGCGCGATGGCCACCTGATTGTAGCCGGAGTACCCATCCAAGAAACAGTAATGGCTCTTCCCTGTCAATCTCTCAATGATCTGATCTATAAAGGGCAGGGGGAAATGATCCTTCTTGGTGGCCTGGTTGAGTCGTCTGTAATCCACGCAGGCCCACCAAGAAGCGTATACCCGGGTAGCGATCTCCTCTCCAGACTCGCTGACAACTGTAGTGATGCCCGTCTTCTTGGGCACCACATGCAACATGCTGACCCACTTGGAGTCGGAGATGGGGTAGATAAAATCGGCGCTCCACCATTTCGAAATCTCCTTCATGACAACCTCTCTCAGATTCGGGTTCAGCCACCGCTGGAACTCACGCTATGGCTTTTTCTCCTCCTCGAGATAGATATGGTGGGAGCACATGGCCGGACTTATCCCCCTGGAGATCGGCTACGCTCCATCCTATCGCCTTGCGGTTCTTTTCAAGAACCCCCATCAGACGGGATTCCTGCTCTCCGGTCAAATCGACGGAGATAATGACTGGGTACATCTCATGCTCACCCGCAAGGAATCTATACTTCATCGACACAGGAAGTGGCTTCAACTCTGGACAAGTGGGTGCTGGTGGATCTGGCCTCTGAAAGCTCTGAGTGAAGGCTGCCAAATCCGCGTGGGAGAACTGAAACTCTCGCTCACAATCAGTATCTGGGGAATGCTGCTCTACTGGACTGTCTCTGCTCTGCATGGCATCTACCTCCTCCCTAGCTGCAGGCTCAGTGGAAGTCAGATCTGGTATGAAATCATCAAACTCTGCCCAATCAACATCTGACTCCGAGGGATCTGTATCAAACTCACAACAATCGATCTCGCGGTCAAGAACCGGCTCTGCTGCCTCAAAGGTATCCTGGACCAGGAATGCGCTCTCCAAGCTCTCCTCTACTAGCGTCTCTGCATCAGCGGACTCTGAAGGTGAGAGGATGGCATGTGCACCTAGGTCTGCCCAAACTGCCTCGTCATCTGTAATCACAAAGTCGCAGTCCTGGCGGATGTCTAACCCTGCATCTGTCATCTGCTTTGAATCAATGGTCGGCTCTGAGCATGTTGAATCTCTGACTCTGATGTCCTAGACCATCTCTATTTGTATACTTTCGCCCTCGACGCGAAAGTATACCTTCCCTCTATCATGGTCGGTCACTGCCTTGGCTGTGGCCAAGAACGGGCGACCTAGAATGATGGGGGTATCGGTCACAGACTCAGGGATCTCCATGTCCAACACAACGAAGTCCACGGGGAATTACAGGCCCTGAATCATGATGACAACGTCCCTCAGCAACCCCTTCGACCTCTTGACAGATCGATCAGCAAACTGAAGGACTGTCCTGCCCTGTCATAGAGTGCCCAACTCGAAGTGGTCGAGAAGGGCTGCCGGAAGCAGGTTGATCGAAGAACCGCTGTCTAATAGAGTGCGATCGAACCTCTGCTCTCTGATGTGACATCTAACATACGGGGCTCCTGAATCTGGCCTCTTGGCCGGCAGACGGTTCTGAATCGCGAAACACGTGACTCTGATCAGCACATGGATCTTAGACTGGTGGTTCCTCCTCTTCCTCCTAACTATGGTCCTGTCTCTGAGTGATTTCTGGAGTAGAGGGATGTGCTCCAAGGCCTCCTGAAGAGTCAGCTGAATGTGGAACCTGTCGATCATATGCTGGCTGAACTCTTCCTGTTGCTTCTTTTTGGGATTTTCTATTTTCTTCCCCTTTTCCATCTGGAGGGCTCTAGGGAAGGGGATCACAGGGTCCTTCTCAGATGAAGGACTAGGAGAGGGTCTAGGCTTCTCAACGGAAGAATCCACACATACATCAAGCACCATATGTGGATTAGAAGAAAATAAACCCTTTCCTTTATTGCCAGAAGTGTCCTGAGATACATGAACAGAAGGAAAGACTACAGGACTATCAGAAGTAAAGACAGTGGCATCATCACCACCCTCGGCATGTCGACTCACGGCATCAGCACCGCGCTCTGGCTCGGCAACACTGGTGGCGTTAGTACCACCTCCTCCATCTGGTGAAGCGACGACATCAAAACCGCCGGTGGGATCAGCATCCATGGTGGCATCAATACCACCGTCATCATCTCTCGTGGCATCAGCACCGCTCTCCTCCTCGCCTGGCGCTCTGGAAATGGCCTGGGGTTGTCGCTCAGATGAGGCGCCGCCTGCTGGCATCCTACCGCTCCTAAGTGTGACAAAGTCAGTATCAAAAAGATAGGCATGCATATCAACAAAAGAATCACTCGGAGTGGCATACTCTGTGAAATCTACCTGCTCAGACTTCCTCTTCAGGTTGTTCGGGTTAGGCTTGATCTGGGCAGGGATGGCGGCCTTCCCTCTCACTATCTCCCGCATCTCCTGGCGGAACTCATCCATCTCCCGTCTGAATGTAGCCTGCTGGTCAGTCCAGAGGCGGGCTATGTCGTCTAAGGCGGGGTTCTCATAGGGTGGCCCATGAGAACCTGACGGGTGTCCTCGCTGGTAGTGAGGCTGCTGTTGTGGCTGGTGCTGCGGGTGAGAGGGGTACTGCTGTGGATGAAACTGCTGCTGAGGCTGATCACGCCTCCAAGAATGTCCCTGCTCATAGGGACGAGGACCATACTGGGATGACTGCTGCTGCTGCTGGTACACTGGGGGCTGCTGCTGTTGGTGATCTCACTGATGTCCGTACTGGCAACCCTGACCTGAAGGCTCCTGCTGAGAACTGGCACCTCTGGCCGACCAACGGAATCTGGGATGGTCTCGTCGGATACCGGGCTGGGGTCGGTCGTACCAAATCCCGTTGACATCCATCAACGGCTCTGACTCGTAAGGGGTGGCAGGAGTACTGCCAGAGGCTGATCCGGCTGGTAGACCACCATCTGCGTGTCTGGAGATGGTGGCGACTGGTAGTGTGGTTGCGGCTGCTAGTACGGCTCCGCTTGTACAAGATGAACCTGTCTAGGCTGCTGGGAGCACTGGGACGAACTGCAGCTGCTGCTCAGATCTCCTCGTGACTGAAGACGGGGCTGAGAAGCCGTCTGTGCCTCCTGGAGACACATGAGATGTGTCTTCAAGTCACTTAGTGTCTGTGCCATCTGATCCATCTGTGATATGCTCTGGCACTGCTTCTTCTCTATAATCTCCATCCGGTCCAGCTTCTCGCTGATAATGCCCATGCTGGTGGCTGTGGACTTGGCATGTGCGGCTGCCACTGACGAAGTGGAAGGACCGACGTCGACCCGTGTGATCCTCTGGTACTGCACGGTCTGTGGTTGGGGACGTCCCTGAGTGTAGAGTCGGGTCTGGGACATCACCGTGTAGTTCTTGGCCATCTCCTCGTAGATGGCCCAGACCTGATCCTAGTCCTTGGCAAAGTAGGACCCGCCACATGAAGCATTCACCAGGCCCTGTAGCTCTGGTGTCAGCCCGCAGAAGATGCTCTGAACTAAGTTCGGCTTCGAGATCTCGTGGTGTGGACATCAGTCGGTCAACTCTCTAAACCTCTCCCATGCCTCGTGGAATTGCTCATTGGGGAGCATGGAGAAGTTGCTGATCAGGGCCCTCGCTGCGTTCGTCTTCCTGAGTGGATAGTACTTGTTCAAGTACTCGGTGCAGAGCTGCTCCTAGGTGTACACGAACTTCCCCAAGTGCTTCAGCCAGGTGGCTGCTCTATCGACCAATGAGAAGGGGAAGGCAATCATACGAATGGTATCCCCGTCCACCTGTTTGTCATGGACTGTGCTGCAGATCATCAGAAACTCCTGTAGGTGGAGATGGGGCTCCTCAGTGGCGAGCCAATGGAACCAGGGGAGAAGCTGCAAGGTGTTCGGGTGGAACTTGAAGTCCCCCACGATAGCTGGTAGTACGACCCAACGATGCGTCAAAGTCGATCTGGGGTTGTGCAACTCCCGCATCGGTCTCGGCTGGTCTGGTGCTGCAGCTGCTGCGACGGCTGCTGCTGCGGCTACTGCTGTGGCTGCTGCGACTACATCGTCGGGTCTCCTCAGCCCGTCTCCTGGCCCGCGCTGATCACGATTGGCTCTCATCTGCTCCATCTCTCGCCTCATCTCAATCATAAAGGCTCCTTGATCCCTCAGTTGCTGTTGTACTGTCTCTAGAGAGGCAATCAGGGTGGAGTTGATCGCACCCTGGTCCATGACGAATGTCTGCTCGGCTCGGGGACCTCCGATGCGGTCGTCACTACTGCCGGACGTGGTCTCTGCAAAGGCAAAAGACCCAAACTCAGGTGCCGATAAATCATCTGATTGTGGTCTCTCATCTGGCATTGGTATCTCTGGATTGGTAGAAGGGTGGTCGAGGGGAAACATGGCGGAATCGAACTCGGGTTCGGAGAGCGGGTCTCGGCTCTCACGAACCGACCTAGATGAATGGGCTGGAGTGTTGAAAAGCGGTGCAGCCATAGGTTGCCTAAGGGACCTCCTGCCCATTGATGGGCCGAATGATCACCAAGACTCGGGTGAATAAAATAGATCAAGGGTCGTTGCGACCCGGATCTCGGAGATAATTCAATCGATCAAGAAAATATGAGATCAGACCACCAAAACAAGATAAAAATCAAAGAAAATCAATAGTGGCCCTGGCTATTAGATTAGCCTGGTATAGCGACCAGGGTCGGACTCAGGGAGCACGTAATGGCCTTGCGGCCTACGAAGTAGTCAATAATAAAAACAAATAAAAGAAAATTATTTTTGGTGGGTTTTTAATAGTTTTTAATTTTTTGATTTTTAAATAATAAAGAAAATAAGAAAGCAAGAAAACAAACAACTTCAAACAATTATTTAATCACTCAAAATTGATCCAAAAATTCAAACAAAAATATTTTTATGTTTTTTATGTTTTTATATTTTTGGTGAATTTTTGGTATTTTTCAGATTTTTAGGGAATTTTATAAAAAAAAGAAGACTGAAAACCAAAGACACTGTCCAGTCAGGCTTCTACAACCATTTAAAAATGCCAAATGGTTGTTTCGAGGCTTGGAGGTAATTTTCCTGTAAAGTATGAACTACAAGGAAAAATTAGGAACTGGATTTATTATTTTTGGAGTTTTCAATTATTTATTAGAATTTTTCTAAGTTTTTCAATGTTTTCAATTTTTATATTTTATACAAGTCCAAAAATGACCAAACTTGGTCCGAAAATCAAACACACTAAAATAAACAAAATCTATTTTTTTTAGAATTTTTAGAGATATTTTAGTATTTTTTGTGAATTTTATATCTGGACAGTAAGAAAAATGGATGTTTTTGAATTTTTAAAAATAATAAAAAGGCTCCAAAAATTTCCCAAAAATCAGTAAAAATTCTACATGGTGGCAGGAGCCACGTGTCAAATTTTCACTTGATTTGGAGTGTATTTGATATTTTATTCAAAACAATCAAGAGCCCACAGTGCATAGGGACCTAATCGTAAAGAAAATATCTCTGGAGGGCCTAAACGTAACAAAAAGAAAAGTCTAGGGGGTTCCGGTGCAAAATTCCCAGGATTACACGCACGCAGCACGTGTCTAGGGCACTCAGGGACCCAAATGCAAATATTTTAAGTCCCTAGACCTATTAGCAACAGGTGCTAAAAGTCCAGGAGCTTAAATGCAAATTACCCAAGAAATTCGGCACATGTGGAATTAAAACACTCACAGGGGCATATATGCAAATATCTAAAAGTATTTTTCATTCATTAACAGCCAGAAAAGACAAGCCCATACATGCAATTTACCATAAAATACATGTGACGAAGCACGTGTCCTACAACGTACAGGGGTATAAAAGCAAATAGCAGAAACGACAAGGTCCACAATGCAAAATGTCCAAAATAAAAACAACTTAACTAGATATTTACAGGACTAAATATTAACAGCTAAAAGAAGGGGGCCTAAGGGAAATTACCCCTTATTATATTCCGAGGGCCGGATGGACGCCACGTGGAAGATCGTGCAGTCTGGAGCAGGGGCACCTCAACGAAGGGATCCTCGGCGATAATCCAACGGCTGGGGACGCGCCACGTATCTGATCAACTGTCGAGAGGCGCTGGATCCCCTTCGCTGGATGGAGGGCTGAGAGGAGGCCACGTGTCGATCTGACGGTGGCTGCTGGGCCTCCTCTTAGCCCTAATCAGAAGGTCCGCAAATGATCTGGAACTCCGGGGGTAAACGGATGGTCGTGGAGGCTCCTGGAAGAACAGATGGCCGGCGAGGTTCGCCGGCCCGATGAGCGCGTGGTGGACCTCCTTGCGGGATGCTGATAGGTGGAAAACGATTGTCGGAGCCTCTCGCGTCTGACGGGCCCTTCCGATGTTGCAATGGGGCTCCGGAGAGCCCAGGCGACACCGGCGGAGCTGGAGCTCCTGTGCTGAAGATGGAGGACCTCTGATGGTCCTCCTCTGACATGCAAAATGGCACAAAGAGCACGTTGGGTCGAGGGCAAAGTGCCTCAACCCTGTAAGGAGCAGAGTGGGTGGACGGTGCGTCGAGATGAACGAGCTCCGGCGAAGCGACGACGGAGAAGCTCGAATCCCAGTTCCTGTGTGAACTGGGGTGAATGGATGGGCGAAGAAGGTGTGGTGGATTGAGGCGATGGTGATGGTGTCGTCCGATGATCGAAAGGGGGTCGGAATCGACGGTCGACGGCGATGGGGCGATTTGGGCGTAACTCGAAATTAGCGAAAAAGAGAAGGAAAGAAGGCTACCTGATGGTCGATTCCGACTGGGGACGAGCTGACGGAGCTCCTGGTCCTAGCCTCGAGGGCCGTCGATGCCCGAGGCTCGAGCACCACGCTAGTGGCGGCGCACGGCGGCGCTAGGTCGCCGGATCGATGGTTTGGGCACTTCCTCTTCGCTGCGACACTACCCTCAGCTTGATGTCACTCAGGCGAGAGCAATGGAGGTCCTGGGGTGGATAATGCATGAGCCAAAGATGCCTGAATCGTGCGGCGGAGCTGGGCATTTAAGTCGCTAGGGGTCCGAGAAGATGGGAGACGAGTGACTCGATCGGCGCATGGATCCCCAAAACCCCACTCAGGCGTGGATCAGGGAGGAACGTAGATGGATTATGACCCAGGATTTACGGATTTGGATATCGGATCGAGGTGTAATAATTAGGAGAAGTCGGGTCGCAACGTAGGATCCGCGGGTCTGTGGTCCAGGGGTGGGAGTTGACCGGGGGTCAACATCACCCGTGGACCAATGGAATGCGGCCACGTGGAAATGATTTGGAAATTCAATTAAAAATAGAAAATGGCCGAATTACTAAAAACTCAAAAAAAATGTTCCTTTTATTTTAAATTATTTTTTGTAATTTTTAATTTTTTTTGAAATATAAATTAGGTATTTACAATATAGTACTATGTATAGGTATATATACAATATTGATTTTTAATTTTTGATTTTTAATTAATTATTTTTGTGCATTTTTATTCCAAATTTATATTTTATTTATTTACAAGATGAACTTTGGAATATTTTGGTGTTTTTATTTTATTTTTATTATTTATTTACAAGGGTAAAATAAATAGATTTATACATGCATGTACATGGTATATTTACAATGTTTCTTTTGATTTTTAATTTTGTTCTTTTTATTTAATTTTTGTTTTTATGGTTTTTATTTTATTTATTTACACTATGACATATAGAGTATATACAATTTTTTATGGGATTTTATTTATTTATTTACAAGGTGAAATAAATATAGAAGTGGGTTTATGTACATGGTGGATATATACAAGGAAGGGTATTTTTATTTTCTTTTTAGTTTTCTTATTTTTATTTTGATTTTGTATTTACAAATACTTACAAATATTTAAAACTCATTTTATTTTGATTTTTAGAGGAAAATATTATTTTTCTAATTACATGTATATTTACACACATGAGCTTCCTTATCTCTCTCTACTTTGGATTTTATGCGGTCAGGCCCATGCTGAGCCCTCCCTTGGGATTAGGTCGCTCAATATTTATTCTAAATATCTCCCTCTTTTTCTTTTGATTCTTTATTCTTTTATTTATGCACAAAAACATGCTAATATTTACTTTTACACAATGCATGCACTTGGTAATTATTGATATTTACAGATATCTACATGTATTTGCAAAGGTTTTTGTAGCTAAAATATAAGAATAAAGAGTGATGAATGGGTATTCATCACCCCCTTATACTTAACTTTGCTAGTCCCTTAGCAAACACTTATTTGAAAAAGAAGTGAAAAAGAAAATGAGAAAGAAAAAGAGGAGAATGTACATGGATCAAGGTTGATTATTAAACTGGCATTCATTAAATTGGAATATGGAGCTCGATCAGATCTTTGGATTATTAATGTGTTGGAACCTTATTTAGACTTAGGTTTAAATCTCAACAGCCTCTAAGGTCCATCAATCTCTAATCAAGACTCCTCAACAATCCATATCAGAACAAGTCATCATACACAAACCCTGAAGACTATGAGTCTTTCCTTATACTGTGAATGTGATATATAAGCTCTCCAACTCAGAAATGGCAACTTGACAACCCTCCCCAACAAGGTAACTCTATGACCCCAATATGGCCACTCTTTCCTCGAGGAGCGGGTTATTCCCTTCTAAGTTCAAGTACAACCGGTTCAAGAAGAGGGGGAAGAAGAGAATGGACCATGGCCAGTGTAGCCATGTATCCTTGGGAGCTCAACCAGTGTAGCTAAGTCTCCCTGCTGCAAGCTACATAAGGTGGGACATGAAAGTCAAGCTTTGCTTATTTGCACTATGTACATACTTCGGTGGGATTATCATTTTCTATCAGACCCACCACTTTTTTGGAGTTATTTTCTTTTTGCATTTTTTTTCAGTGCATCTATACAACATATACATGTGCAGCATATATACAAGGAGTTTTTCCTCTTGAGCCAGTAGACTATCCCTCTTTTGAAGCATTATTGCAACCCACAACTCATGTCGTTAGACCTCATGGCAACCAGACCAAGTTGAGACGCACTTCCTTCACTAAAAGAAGAAGAGAGGTTCCGCCTAGAAGTACTACCCTCATATGCTACCCCAAGTCAAGGAAGACTGCCTCCTCACCACCTCATTCGTAGAGAGCTCGGTGCAAGTGCGGTGTCCAAGTCAAGCCATTGTCCATATGAGTCATGTGTGTGTTGTTAAGTGCTCTACTTAGGCTCATTGAGATGACATGTGATCATAGCCTAGTGGACTCAAAGAATTAAGTCACCATGGACCTGAAAAGCCTTAACCATAAGCCCTATAAGGTTCCTCTTAGAATTAGGTGGATTAAGATCTTAATCAAGCTCCATTTCCCAATTTAATTCCAGGCTAGTTTAAATGTCAACTATGATCCGGGAAAAACTATACAAGTATATACAAAGATGCTATTTACACAATATTTACAAACATGCAAAATTTTTGAAAAATGTTTTGAAATCATGGATGTATGCATGAATGCAAGTTTTGCAAAATATTTACACAAATTTACACAAAATTTTTGCAAACTTTTGATTTTCAAAACATTTTGGAAAAATTTTGTACTATATACATAATTTTGATATGCACATATTTTACACAAACTTTACTCAAGATGTTTTTAAAAACATTTTACAAAAATAATTTGTACAATAGCAATGTATGTGCAATAAAAGAATGTTTATTTACAGGAAAATTTTTAATTTTTATGGATTTTAGGTTTTTTAGCCATTTTTATTTATTAACACACTCACACAAAATACGAGTTATGGCTAAAGTATATATGAATATATACACACCCCCCTATACTTAGCTCCAACGATGTCCTCAGAGTCAAGAGCGATGAAGAAGACATAACTCGTGCTTAGTATAGGGAAGTGAAAAGAAAGGTTGTATACCAAAGACGAATGAAAAGAATAGAAAATCAAAAGGGTCTCGGCTTTTTCCCCTATACTTAGGATCAAGTAATCTAAGTATAGCAGCTGTACACAAAGGGAAAAATCGAGTGGCGAATGTACAGGGTCTACCCCCCTATACTTAGGGTAAAATATCCCTAAGTATAGGCAGCAAAAATAGGGGTAGAAAGAATCAAAAGAAATACCCAAGAGTCCAACATCCCTCATATACTTAGGGTAAAGTACACCCTAAGTATACAAAAATCAAAAGATGAAGAAAGGGATATGGGACTAAAGAATGGAAGGATATGGACATCTGGATCTTACAGGTCGGGAGAACAGTGATAATAAGGCGTGAGATGCAATAGATGTGAGTCAAGAGACCACATCTCATGCAAAATGAATAGGGGCAACATCAACGACCCGCGGCTCATGATCTAGAAATGGCTTGGAGCCGCTGGCCGTTCACTCGAAAGGTACTCTCAGAAGACAACTCAGATATGTCAATGCTCCCGTTGTCGTGTACCCTTTCTCACAAGATAGGGTCCCTACCATTGCTTTGTAGCTTCCCCTGGAAATAGATGAAGCCTAGCATCAAACAACCATACTCTCTGTCCAGGCTCAAAATGCTTGTGGCTGATGGGAGAAATCATGCCACTCCTTCACTCTCTCCTTGTACTGTTGGCTGTTTGGAAGGCGTATCACGAAGCTCCTTCAGGCTGCTAACTCTATCCTCCTCTGGTCTCCTACACTATCTGATCCATAAGAATATCTGTGACTGCCCAAAGTGACCTGTGTCTCAGCTCAACAGGTAAATGGCACGGCTTGCCATAGACGAGGCGAAGGGAGATGTTCCCAAAGGGGTCTTAAAAGACATCCTATCTGCCCACAAGACCGAGTCCAAAAGCTGTGACCAATCCTTTCGGTCCAGGGCAGACGACTTTTCTGCAAAATAGTCTTGATCTCCCTGTTCGACACCTCGGCTAGACCATTCGTCTGTGGATGGTATGGAGTGGCAACTCGATGGTCTATGCCGAACTCTCTAGAAAGGGCTTTCCCTGGTCGTTGATGAAATGAGACCCCCATCAGAATTCAATACTCGAGGAACCCCGAATCGTGTAAATGATGTGCTTCCTCAAAAATATGCAAACTTCCTGCATCAGCGGTTCGGGGCGGGGATGGCCTCAAGCAACACTCACATAATCAACGGCCAACAGAATGTACTCAAATCCCCTGACTCTTAGGGAATGGACCCATGAAATCGATGCCCCATGCGTCAAAAACCTCACAGAAGTGAATGGGCTGCATCTGCATCATATCACGCCTGTCCACAAGTGCCCATCCTCTGACAGTCCAGTACACCTCTTCATGACTCATCAGAGTCCTTGAAGAGGGTAGGCCACCATAGGCCGGATTGGAGCACTTTCTGTGCCGTTCTCCTCTCAGAGTGATGTTCTCCTGCCTCAAGCTTGTGGCAGTAAGTGAGGACGCTATGGTGCTCTCTCCTGAGGAATGCACCTACGCCAGACGCTATCCCCTCCTTCGTAGTAAAGGATCGGATCCTCCCAGTGGTAGGACTTGGCCTTCGTGAGGAAGGTCTCAAGCTTCTGGCCAGGGCCAATCTTGTGGAACTTTCTTAGCAACGAGGAAGTTCACAATATCGGCATACCAGGGAGAGAGACGATAACAAGGATCTGCCTCATCTGGGAAGGTCTCACAAATAGGGTCAATCTGCTCAGAATCCTCAAGATGCTCTAATCGGGAGAGAATGATATGCCACCACATTCTTGACTCCAGGCTTATCCTTAATCTCTATGTCAAACTCCTGGAGTAGAAGGATCCATCTAGTCAGTCTGACCTTGGCATCCTTCTTTGCCATGAGGTACCTGATGGCTGGTATGATCTGTGTACAAGGTCACTCTAGATCCAATAATGTATGATTAGAACTTATCTAGGGCGAATAATACGGCTAGCATCTCCTTCTCTGTGACTGTGCAGTTTCCGCTGCACGGAATCCAATGTGCAGCTATCGTAGTGGATAGCAAATGAAACTCCATCCCTCCTCTGTCCCAGCACTGCCCCACGCAAAATCGGAGGCATCCGTCATGATCTCGAATTGGAGAGACCAATCAAGCGGCTGAAGAACAGGAGCCTCAACAACACATCTTTTGAGAGTCTCAAACGACGAAAGACACTTGGTCATTGACAAGGAACTCGGTGTCTTTCGTCAGCAGGTCAGTCAACGGTCGGGGCAATCCTACTGAAATCATGAATGAATCGCTGGTAGAAACCGACGTGCCCCAGGAAAGACCGTAACTGCCTCAAATTGGACGGCGGTGCGGGTTTTCTAATGACATCTAACTTGGCCGGATCAACCTCCTGCCCCTGTTGGAGATGATATGGCCAAGCACCATCCCTTGAGTCACCATGAAGTGACTCTTCTCCCAAGATAACACCAAGTGAACCTCTATACATCGCTGAAGTATTCGATCTAGGCAGTCAAGAAAGGAGTCGAATCAGTCGCCGTAAACCGAGAAAATCATCCATGAACACCTCCAAGCACTCCCCTACCATGTCCGAAAAGATCGACAGCATGCATCTCTGAAAGGTCACAGGGGCATTGCATAGCCCAAATGGCATGCGTCGAAAGGTGTATGTGCCGAAGGGACAGGTAAAGGTAGTCTTGTCCTGATCCTCGGGAGCGCTGGCCACATGGTTGTAGCCTGAGTACCCATCCAGAAAACAATAGTGGATCTTCCCTTCCAGTCTCTCAATGATCTAGTCTATAAAGGGCAGGGGGAAATGATCCTTCTTGTGGCCTGGTTGAGTCTCCTGTAATCAACGCAGACCCGCCAAGAAGTGGGTACCCGTGTAGCAATCTCCTCTCTAGACTCACTGACCACTGTAGTGATGCCCATCTTCTTGGGCACCACATGCAAAGGGCTGACCCACTTGGATTCGGAGATGGGGTAGATAAAGTCGGTGCTCCACCATTTTGATATCTCCTTCATGACAACCTCTCTCAGATTCGGGTTCAACCACCGCTGGAACTCACCGGACGGCTCCGCCTTATCCTCGAGATAGATATGGTGGGAGCACAGGGCCGAACTTATCCCGTGGAGATCTGCTACACTCCATCCTATCGCCTTGCGGTTCTTTCAAGAACCACCATCAAACGGGATTCCTGCTCTCCAGTCAAATCGGCGGAGATAATGATTGGTTACATCTCATGCTCACCCGCAAGGAATCTATACTTCAGCGACTGATAGCACAAAAACCCGAGCGACAAAGGTAAAGGTATCTAGATAGGTCGTTGCGACCTCAATCACTCGGTTGTGTATCAAGAAAAATATCAGACCACTAAATAAATCAAAGATCAATCAAAACAAAGCGAGAAGCGGTCCTGCTATGAGATTAAACCTGGTATAGCACCCAGGGTCGAACTCGAGGAGCACGGGTTGGCCAAAGGCCTACGAAGTAGTAAAAATGAAATAAAACAAAAGACAAATATTTTTAGTGATTTTTAATGATTTTTATACTTTTTTTGATTTTTAAATGTGAAGAAAACAAAAGAAACACAAAGTCAAGCACACTTTAGCTAATTATTTAATGTGTCAAAAATCAAGCAAAAATTCAAACAAAAATGTTTTTATGTTTTTGAAGTTTTTTAGCGTTTTGGTGAATTTTTGGGATTTTTCTGATGTGTATTTTATTTTCTAAAAATCAAACAGTAACAAAAATGCAAGGTACTGTCCAGCCAGGCCCAAAATCCCTAAATAAAATATCCAAGGATCTCAAAAGGGCCTGGAGGTATTTTTCCTGTAAACTAGGTAAAACAAGGAAAATTTGAGTACCAAAATTATTGTTTTTGGATTTTTAGATTATTTACTATACTTTTTATGGGTTTTTAGGTGTTTTTAAGTTTTTATGGTTTTTAATCAGTGAAAAGTAGCCAAAATTGGCTAGAAAATAAAAGAACACAAAATAAACAGTACCTAATTTTTATAGAATTTTTAAGGGGGTTTTTATATTTTTTTGGGATTTTTAACTCTAGACAATAGCTGAAATAAAGGTTTTTGAATTTTTAAAAATAGCAAATAAACTCAAAAATGTCCTCACAAATTCTCAAAAATCCTACAACATGGCAGGAGCCATGTGTCAAATTTTCATCGAATTTGGAGGTGATTTGATATGTTATTCAAAAATCAAAAGAGGGCACTGTGCACAGGGACTGAAGTGCAAATACCCTAAGTTCTGGGGGTCCAGGTGCAAAATACCCAGCAACGCACGCATGCGGCGCGTGCCTGGGGCACTCAGGGACCTCTTTGTAAAGAAAACAAGTCCCGAGGACCTATTGGTAACTCGTACCAAAAGTCCAGGGGGTTGTGTTGCAAATAACCCAAAAATACACGCACATGCGCAATTAAAACATTCACAGGGGCATAGATGCAAATACTACAAAGTTTTCATTCATTTCTAAACATCCAGAACTACAGGGAATATATTGCAAATAACCCAAACATACACGTGACGAAGCACGTGGCTCCACACAGACAGGGGTATAAGTGCAAATATCTAAAGTATGAGGTCCAATGTGCAAATAACCCAACGTAAAAAAAGTACGCAAAATATTTACAGGACTGAAACTAAAAGCATAAACTAAGAGGGGGCCTAAGACAAATTACCCCTTATTTAACGTCGAGGGCCGGATGATTGACGCGTGGCTGATCCGACGGGTCTGGACGCGGGCGCCTTTCTCCTTTCGCACGTGGGCCTGATCGACGTCTGAGAAGAGGGCACGTGGAAGATCTGACGGACGCTGGTGGCTGGTGCCTCTCTCTCTGCTTGGATGGTCCAGATCGTCCCTCTGAATGATCGGGCGGTGACTGCTCCTCCGGGAATGGATGGACGAGATGAAAACTGGAGGTCGAGGCTGATCGGACGGCGGTTGAAGATCCTCGAAGAACAGGTGCCCGGCGACTTTCGCCGGCCTCGTGTGAGCGCTGGGATCCTCCCCTGCTGCCTCCGGAGATCGGAGAAGATGCACGATGAAGCTCCGCAGCTGGTGGTGGTCTCAGATGGCCCAGCCGAGCCCCGGAGGGCTCCGGCGAGGTCGGCGGAGGAGAGCTCCTGGTCCGGAAGACTTGAACCCTTAGATGGGCTCGCACTGACCTGCAAATGGAACCAGGAGATTCGCGGGTCGAGGGCAAAGTGCCTCGACCCGGTTAGGCGTCGTGGAGGTGACCGGTGGGGCGAGATGGGCGAGCTCCGGCGAAGCGACGGACGGTAGAGCTCGAACCCCAGCTCCTGTGCGAGCTGGGTTGGATGGGTGTATGGAGAAGGTGCGCGGAGGGAAGGCGGAGATGGATATGGATTCCGATGATCGAATGGGTGCGCGAGATGGTCGGAATCGACGAAGAACGGCGGCGGTGCGAATTGGGGCAAAATGAAAATTGAAAGAAAAGGCGAAGCTAAAGGACTACCTGGGTGGTCGAGGAGACTATGCTGGAGCTGGGGTAGCTCCTGGTCGTGGCCTCAAGGGTTGTCTCGGCCCGAGGCTCGAGCTCCTGCTCTGGGCGGAGCACGGCGGTGCTAAGTCGCCGGATCAGTGGAAACCGGCCCCTCTCCTCGCTGCGACGGCACCTGGAGCGAGCTGTCACTCACGCTCGGGCACTGGAGCTCACTGGGGTGGAACGGATTAGCCAAAGATGCAGAATGAGGAGGCGGAGCTCGGTATTTAAGTGGCTAGGGGTCCGAGAAGAGCAGCCCGGGTAGGGTCACGGTGGCGCGCGGACCCCGAGATTGATGCCCGGCGAGGGTGTCGGATGTGGGAAGTGTCAAACGGAGCCGGGGTTTAGGTATTAGGCAATCGGGTTGAGCGGGTATAAATCCGAGAAAAGAGTCCGGTGCTCAAACCCGTGGGAGGTGGTCCTGGGGGGGTCAGTTGACCGGGCGGTCAACATCCCCCAGGGCCAATGGCTGACGGCCACGTGGTTGGATCAAAGAATGACAAATACACATAGCTAGGGGCCGAATCAGCAAAAACCCAAAACATGAAATATTTTTATTTTATTTTTTCTATTTTCTGGTGATTTTTAATTAATTTTTGGAAATAAAAATGAGGTATTTACACTATGTAGCTATATATAGGTATATGTACATTAGGTAGAATTTTGATTTTTGATTTTTAATTATTATTTTTGTACAATTTTATTCCTATTTTATATTTTATTTATTTATAGAATAAAATGAGGAATAAAAGGGTATTTTTATTTTTTTTATTATTTATATACATAGGTGAAATAAATAGTTATGTACAACTATATACATGGCATATGTACAATATATTTTTGTTATTTTTAGTTTTGTAATTTTTATTTGATTTTTGTTTTGATTCTTTTTATTTTATTTATTTACAATATATAACCTAGAATATTTACAAAAAGTTTAGAAAATGATTTTATTTATTTACAAGGTGAAATAAATATAAGAGCATGGTTTATGTACATGATGAAATGGGATTTTTGATCTTTTTGATTTTTACCTTTTTATTTTGTTTTTATCTTTTATAAATATGTACTAATATTTACAAGCATATTTTTGGGTGAGGAAAATATAGTTTTATTTATTTACAAATATTTACACATGAGCCCCTATCTCCCTCTACTTTGGCTTTTATGCGGTCAGGCCCATGCTGAGCCCTCCCTTGGGTTAGGTTGCTCAATATTTATTCTAAATATTTCCCTCTTTTTCTTTTTAATCTTTATTCTTTTATTTTTGCACAAAAACATGCTAATTATAAGTTTTTACACAATGCATGCTTTTGCTAATTATTCCTATTTACAAGTATCTACATGCATTTGCATAGGTTTTTGTAGCTAAAATATAAGAATAAAGAGTGATGAATGGATATTCATCACCCCCCTATACTTAGCTTTGCTAGTCCCTTAGCAAACACTTATTTGAAAAAGAAGTGAAAAAGAAAGAAAGAAAAAGAAAAAGAGGATGTACATGGATCAAGGTTGATTATTAAACTTGCCTTCATTAAATTGAGGTATGGAGCTCAATCAGATCTTTGGATTATTAATGTGTCGGAACCTTATTTAGACTTAAGCTTAAAACCTAACAGTCTCTAAGTTCCACTAATCTATAATCAAGACTCCTCAATGCTCCAGATCAGAACAAGTCATCAATCACAAACCCTGAAGACCATGAATCTTTTCTTGTCCTGTGAAAGTGAGGTCTAAGCTCTCCACCTCAGAAATGGCAACTTGACAACCCTCCCTAACAAGGTAACTCTATGACCTCAATCTGGCCACTCTTTCCTCGAGGAGCGGGGTATTCCCTTCTAAGTTCAAGTTCAACCGGCTCAAGAAGAGGGGGAAGAAGAGAATGGGTCAAGGCCAGTGTAGCCAAGTACCCTTGGGAGCTTGACCAGTGTAGCCAAGTCTCCCTGCTGCAAGCTACAACAGGTGGATCATGAAACCAAGCTTTGCTTATTGCACTCTATACATACTCCGGTGGGATTATCATTTTCTCTCAGACCCACCACTTTTTTTGGAGTTCTTTTCTTTTTGCACATTTTTTTTTTCAAGTGCATCTATACAACATATACATGTGCAGCATATATACAAGGAGTTTTTCCTCTTGAGCCAGTAGACTATCCCTCTTTTGAAGCTTTATTGCAACCCACAACTCCCGTCGTTAGACCTCATGGCAACCAGACCAAGTTGAGACGCACTTCCTTCACTATAAGAAGAAGGGAGGTTCCGCCTAGAAGTACTACCCTCATATGCTACCCCAAGTCAAGGAAGACTGCCTCCTCACCACCTCATCCGTAGAGAGCTCGGTGCATAGTGCTGGTGTCCAAGTAAAGCCATAATCTATATGAGTCATGTGTTGTTGTTAAGTGCTCTACTTAGGCTCATTGAGATGACATGTGATCATAGCCTAGTGGACTCAAAGAATTAAGTCACCATGGACCTGAAAAGCCTTAAACCTAAGCCCTATAAGGTTCCTCTTAGAAATTAGGTGGATTAAGATCTTAATCAAGCTCCATTTCTCAATTTGATTCCAGGCTAGTTTAAATGTCAACTATCATCCAGAAAAACTATATACATATGTACAAAAAGATGCTTATTTACACAATATTTTACAATCATGCAAAATTTTTGAAAAAGGTTTTGAAATCATGAATGATGATGCATGAAGTGCAAGTTTTGCAAAAAGATATTTACACACATTTACACAAGATTTTTGCAAACTTTTGATTTTCAAAACATTTTGGAAAAATTTTGTACTATATACATAATTTTGATACAAAAATATTTACACAAGCTTTACACAAAAGATTTTTGAAATCATTTTTACAAAAATAATTTGTACACTAGCTATGTATGTGCAAATAAAAGAAGATTATGTACATGAAAATTTTTAATTTTTGTGGTTTTTAGCCATTTTATTTATTAACACACTCACACAAAGTACGAGTTATGGCTAAAGTATATATGAAATATATACACACCCCCCTATACTTAGCTCGAACGATGTCCTCAGAGTCAAGAGCGATGAAGAAGACATAACTCGTGCTATGTATAGGGAAGTGAAAAGAAAGGATATACAAAAGGGAAATGAAAAGTCAAGAGGGACTCAGGTCTCCCCCCTATACTTAGGATCAAATAATCCTAAGTATAGCAGGTTGTATACTAAGGAAAAACCTGAGTGGAGAATGTACAGGGTCTACCCCCCCTATACTTAGGGTGAAATATCCCTAAGTATAGGCAGCAAAACAGGGGTAGACAGAAACAAAAGAAATACCCAAAAGGTCTCACATCCCCCCTATATTTAGGGTAAAGTGCACCCTAAGTATAGCATAATCACAAGATGGGGAAGGGGATGTGGGACTAAGGAATGTGGTGATATGGACATCTGGATCTTTATACAGCGGAAGATCAGTGAAACTCAGGCGTGAGATGCATTAGATGTGAGTCAAAGACCACATCTCACGCAAAATGAATAGGGGCAAGATCAACGACCCGCGGCTCATGGTCTAGAAATGGCTTGAGCCGCTGGCCGTTCACTCGGAAGGTACTCTCAGAAGACAACTCAGATATGTCGATGCTACCATTGTCGTGTACCTTCCTAACCAGATAAGGTCCTTTCCATTTGCTCTGTAGCTTCCCTGGAAATAGGCGTAGCCTCGCATCAAACAGCCATACTCTCTGTCCAATCTCAAAATGCTTGTGGCTGATATGAGAATCATGCCACTCCTTGACTTTCTCCTTATAATGTAGGCTGCTTGAGAAAGCTGCATCTCTAAGCTCCTCCAGGGCAGCTAGCTCTGCCCTTCTCTGGTCTCCCATACCATCTGGATCCATGATAATGTCTGTAACTGCCCAAAGTGACTTGTGCCTCAGCTCAACAGGTAAATGGCATGGCTTGCCGTATACGAGGCGAAAGGGAGATGTGCCCAAAGGTGTCTTGAAAGACGTCCTATATGCCCACAAGACCGAGTCCAAAAGCTGTGACCAATCCTTTCGGTCAGGGCGGACGACTTTCTGCAGAATAGTCTTGATCTCCCTATTCGACACCTCGGCTAGACCATTCGTCTGTGGATGGTAAGGTGTAGCAACACGATGGTCTATGCCGAACTCGCTAGCAAGTGCCTTCACCTGGTCGTTGATGAAGTGAGATCCCCCATCAGAAATCAGAACTCGTGGAACCCCGAACCGCGTGATGATATGCTTCCTCAAAAATCTGCAAACTGTCCTCGCATCAGCGGTTCGGGCGGGGATAGCCTCCACCCAACGACTCACATAGTCTACGGCCAACAGAATGTACTCAATCCCCTGACTCTTAGGGAATGGACCCATGAAATCGATGCCCCATGCGTCAAAAATCTCACAGAAGTGAATGGGCTGCATCGGCATCATATCACGCTGTCCACAAGTGCCCATCCTCTGACAGTCAGTACACCTCTTCACGAACTCCTCTGAGTCCTTGAAGAGAGTAGGCCACCACAAGCCGGATTGGAGCACTTTCTGTGCCGTTCTTCTCCCAGAATGGTGTCCTCCTGCCTCAAGCTTGTGGCAGTAAGTGAGGACGCTATGGTGTTCCTCCCGAGGAATACACCGACGCCAGACGCTATCCCCTCCTTCGTGGTAAAGGATGCGATCCTCCCAATGGTAAGACTTGGCCTTCGGTAGGAAAGTCTCAAGCCGCTGCCTGGGCCAATCTTGTGGGACTTTCCCAGCAACGAGAAAGTTCACAATATCGGCGTACCATGGGAGTGAGGCGATAGCAAGGATCGCCTCATCTGGGAAGGTATCTCTAATAGGGTCAATCTGCTCAGTCTCCTCAGGCTGCTCTAAATCTGTACTCGCATCTGAGCAGGCTCTGAATCTAGCTCTGTAGTCCTCGACCGTCTCTATTTGTATACTCTCGCCCTCGACGCGAAAGTACACCTTCCCGCTATCATAATCAGTCACCGCCTTGGTTGTGGCCAAGAACGGACGACCAAGGATGATGGGGGTATCGGCCACTGACTCGGGGATCTCCATGTCCAACACTACGAAGTCCACAGGGAATTTCAGGCCCTGAATCGTGACGATAACGTCTCGTAATAACCCCTTCGGCCTCTTGACAGATCGATCAGCGAACTGAAGGACTGTCCTGCTCTGTCGAAGAGTGCCCAACCCGAAGCGGTTGAGAAGGGCTGCCAGAAGAAGGTTGATCGACGATCCGCTATCTAGAAGAGTGCGGTCGAACCTCTGCTCACTGATCTGGCATCTGACATACGGGGCCCCTGAATCTGGCCTCTTGGCTGGCAGGCGGTTCTGGATCGCGAAGCACGTGGCTTTGGTCAGCACATGGATCTCGGAAGTGTGGTTCCTCCTCCTCCTCCTGACTGTAGTCCTCTCTCTCAAAGATCGCTGGAGAAGAGGGATGTGCTGCAAAGCCTCCTGGAGGGTCAGCTGGATGTGGAATCGATCTATCATACTCTGGCTGAATTCCTCCTGCACTGTCTTTTTTGGATCTTTTTTCTTCCCCTTCCCCATCTGAAGGGCTCTAGGGAAGGGGATCACTGGGTCCTTCTCAGATGAAGGACTAGAAAAAGGTCTAGGCGGTTCAAGGACCGGATCCACACATACATCATGCACCACAGTGGGACCAGAAGAAAGTAAACCTTTTCCTTTATTCACAACAGAGTTCTGAGATACAGGAATACGAGGAAAAACATCATCTCTATCTGTACAAACACCGGTGGCCTCAGTACCACCACGGGCTGGCTCTGCTGCTGCTGCTGGTAGACGTCGTGCGGCATCAGTACCGCGGGCTGGCTCGGCTGAATGGGTGGCATCAGTACCACCTCCTAGATCTGGTGAAGCGGAGGCCTCAGTACCGCCGGTGGGATCAGCATCCTTGGTGGCCTCAGTGCCACTGTCATCATCTGGAGCGGCCTCAGTACCGCTCTCCTCCTCCTGTGGCGCCTCTGGGATGTCCTCGTGGTGAAGCTCAGATGAGGCGCCGCCGCCTGCTGGGGTCCTACCGCTCCTAAGTGTGACAAAATCAGCATCAAATAGATCCGAAGATGTATCATCAAATGGGTCACTAGGAGTAGCTAACTCAGTATGTACTACCTGCTCAGATTTTCTCTTGAGGTTGTTCGGATTCGGCTCTATCTGGGCTGGTATGGCGGCCTTCCCTCTCACCAGGTCCCGCATCTCCTGGCGGAACTCGTCCATCTCCCGTCGGAATGTGGCCTGCTGGTCCGTGAGGAGGCGGGCGATGTCATCCAAAGCGGGGCTCTCGTGGGAGCCCGACGGGTGGCCTCTCTGTGGGTGAGGCTGCTGGAACTGCTGCTGCTGGTGCTGGTAAGAGGGGTATGATGGAGGGTGCTGCTGCTGGTATCCCGGGTGAGCCTGTTGTTCACGTCTCCACGACTGTCCCTGCTGCTGATAGGGACGCGGACCGAAGGATGACTGGTGCTGCTGATATGTTGGGGGCTGCTGCTGCGGCTGGTGCTGGTCTCTCTGTTGGGAGTACTGCCCTCCCTGTCCTGACGGTTGCTGCTGGGGCTGGGCACCACCACTCCCCCACCTGAATCCGGGATGGTCTCGTCAGATCCCAGGCTGGGGGCGGTCATACCAAATCCCGTTGACATCCATCAACGGCTCGGCATCGAAGGGGGCTGGCGGGAGTACTTCCAGAGGCTGGTCCGGCTGGTAGACCACCATCTGCATCTCTGGAGATGGTGGAGACTGGTAGGTGGGCTGCGGCTGCTGGTACGGCTCCGCCTGTACAAGATGGACCTGTCTAGGTTGCACGTGGGTGCTGGAGCGCTGGGACGAGCTGCTGCTGCTGCCGGCGTCGCCTCGCGACTGAAGACGGGGCTGAGAAGCCGTCTGTGCCTCCTGGAGACACATGAGCTGTGTCTTCATGTCGCTCAGAACCTGTGCCATCTGCTCCATCTGCGTGATACTCTGGCACTGCTTCTTCTCTATCAGCTCCATGCGGTCCAGCTTCTCGCTGATGATGCCCATGTCCGCAGCTGATGACTCTGCCTGTGCTACTGCGGCTGCGGACGAACTGGATGGACCTGCATCTACCCGTGCTATCCGCTGGTACTGCACGGGTCTTGGCTGATGTGGCTGGGTCTTCTGAGTATACAACCTGGTCTGAGACATCACCATATAGTTCTCAGCCATCTCCTCGAAGATGGCCCAGACCTGGTCGTGGTCCTTGGCGAAGTAGGACCCGCCGCAAGAAGCATTCACCAGGCCATGTAGCTCTGGTGTCAACCCGCTGAAAAAGCTCTGCACAAGGTTCGGCTTCGTGATGTCGTGGTGCGGGCATCTGTCCAGAAGCTCTCGGAACCTCTCCCATGCCTCGTGAAACTGCTCGTTGGGGAACATGGAGAAGTTGCTGATCAGGACCCTCGCTGCATTCGTCCGCCCGAGTGGATAGTACTTGTTCAAGTACTCGGTGCGGAGCTGCTCCCAGGTATAGACAAACCTCCCAAGATGCTTCAGCCAGGTGGATGCTCTATCTGCCAGTGAAAACGGGAAGGCTATCATCCGGATCGTGTCCTGGTCCACATGGCGATCGTGGACAGTGCTGCAGATCATCAGAAACTCCTGGAGGTGAAGGTGGGGCTCCTCAGTGGCGAGTCCGTGAAAACGAGGAAGCATCTGCAGGGTGTTCGGGGGGAACTTGAAGTCCCCCACGATAGCAGGTACCACCACCCAATGGTGCATCAGTGTAGATCCGGGGTTGTGCAACTCCCGCATCGGTCTAGGTGGTCCTCCTCCTCCCGCGGCTGCTGCCGCTGCGGCGGCGGCTGCTGCTGCTGCTGCTGCGGCTCGTGCCTCTACATCCGGTATCTCCTCGGGCTCGCTCTGCTCATCTCGCTCTGCTCTGAGCCTCTCCAACTCTCGCCTCATCTCTATCATAAATGCTCCCTGATCGCGGAGCTGCTGCTGGACTATCTCGAGTGATGCGATCAGGGTGGAGTTGATCGCTCCCTGGTCTAAAACAAAGTGCTCTGGCTGACGGGAGTGATCGTCTGAACTGCCGGCTCCGGCCATGTCGACGTCTGCAAAATCAAACGAGCCCAACTCAGGTGCTGTCAAATGTATCAATCTCTCCTCGGGCTCGTGTCTCTCCGGTAGATCAGAAAGGGGGTCAAGGGGGAACAGGGTGGAGTCGTACTCGGGCTCGTAGAGCGGGTCTGAGCTCTCACGGCCAACCTAGATGAGGAGGCAGACGCGCCCGAAAGCGGTGCAGCCAGAGGCTGCCTAAGAGACCGTCTACCCATCATCTTGATCTGGCGAGTAAGGCGGATGAGATCTGGAAAAATTATGATCAGAAAACAAACCCCCGGTTCACCAACGCAACGCGAGCTGAAGACCGTGAAAGCTCGGTCAAATTATCTTGTCAATTTTATTTTGGTGAACACACAAAATATCAGAGCGCTTACGTGACCTGTTGGGATATCCGATGCTAACCCAACCGACTGGCCCGCACGGAGAAGTCGGTAATCAGTCGGGACTAGCACCGGGGGGCTCTACCTAGGGTGCGGGTCACTCTCTCGCGCATCCAAACCAAACAATGAGGGGGTTGCTCTCCCCAAGACAAAGTTTTTAGGGTGAGCGGTTTTTAGATCAATAAATTTAGCAGTCCCAATTTTATGGTTTCACTTTTTTTTTAATCTTTTTCAAAGCAAACAAAAGGCCTAACGAATTTTTCGGTTCTCCTGGTTATTAAGTCCAAAACAGGGGGGAGAAGACGAAAAAGCCGATGCACGATAAATCAATGATGCATGCAAAGTCAGAGATGCGTACTTGTCTCCAGCACTCTACATGCAATATGATCCGCGCATAAAAGTAAAGACAGAAATAAAACTAACCTAAATGATGCAGCGGTAAAGCCGAGTCCTAGATGAGCAAGTCTAGCGAAGAACCGTCTAACTGGTCACCGACCTCCAAGCCAAAGAGTCCGGTCTTGGCCCGTCCCTCGTCTGTCCGACAAATCGGGGGTAGGAGTAAGCGCTTTACAGGATGGGCTACGACACGTAGGCTACGGAGGCAAATGAATCGGTTATTTTTATTATTATTTTAAGTAGGTCCAATTATCGATCTATGGGAACAGATATGCAATTAGGTGTGTGGATCCTACTAATTACGGCACATTCACCAGAAAATCCTAAGTCTAGGGGCTCGAGCAAAAACCGCGAAAAACCGGAAAAGACAGAAATAAAAGAAAAATAAAACCGCGAAAAAGCCGCGAAAAACCGCGAAGGTCCTAATGGGTCCCCCGAGCACACCGGTGCTCGGCGAAACAGACCCGCTACGGTCAAGTCACAAGAGTGTCCAAGTCCTGTCCCTGTATTATTACAATAATAATAAAAAAAAAATAAAAGCCTAATCTAACCTCACCCTCTCAACTCTCTCACTCTCGCTCTCTCCTGCAGCTTCGTAGAGAAAGAAGCCGCCTCCAAGTTCTGCGGTTGCGTCGGCTCCTCGAAAGTCGCCTCCGCGGTCCTCGGGCCCTCGCAAGAGACAGAGACAAGTGGTCAGACCAAAATAATCAAATGAGAATATCAGAAAAATAAATGGAGATAAAAATGGGGGTATATATGCAGAAATACAAAATAAAATAAACACTCAAAAGAAAACAAAAATAAAAACAAAGAAAATAAAAATAAAGCAAAATAAAACAAAAAGAAACTATAGACAAAAGCTGCGAAAAGCCGCGAGCTCCGAAGAGCCGCGAAAAGCCGCGAAAATAAAACGAAAATGAAAATAGAACGAACTACTAAGCCGTGCTCCCCGGCAACGGTGCCATTCTGATAGCACAAAAACCCGAGCGACAAAGGTAAAGGTATCTAGATAGGTCGTTGCGACCTCAATCACTCGGTTGTGTATCAAGAAAAATATCAGACCACTAAATAAATCAAAGATCAATCAAAACAAAGCGAGAAGCGGTCCTGCTATGAGATTAACCTGGTATAGCACCCAGGGTCGAACTCGAGGAGCACGGGTTGGCCAAAGGCCTACGAAGTAGTAAAAATGAAATAAAACAAAAGACAAATATTTTTAGTGATTTTTAATGATTTTTATACTTTTTTTGGATTTTTAAATGTGAAGAAAACAAAAGAAACACAAAGTCAAGCACACTTTAGCTAATTATTTAATGTGTCAAAAATCAAGCAAAAATTCAAACAAAAATGTTTTTATGTTTTTTAAGTTTTTTAGCGTTTTTGGTGAATTTTTGGGATTTTTTTGATGTGTATTTTATTTTCTAAAAATCAAACAGTAACAAAAATGTAAGGTACTGTCCAGCCAGGCCCAAAATCCCTAAATAAAATATCCAAGGATCTCAAAAGGGCCTGGAGGTATTTTTCCTGTAAACTAGGTAAAACAAGGAAAATTTGAGTACCAAAATTATTGTTTTTGGATTTTTAGATTATTTACTATAATTTTTATGGGTTTTTAGGTGTTTTTAAGTTTTTTATGGTTTTTAATCAGTGAAAAATAGCCAAAATTGGCTAGAAATAAAAGAACACAAAATAAACAGTACCTAATTTTTATAGAATTTTTAAGGGGGCTTTTATATTTTTTTGGGATTTTTAACTCTAGACAGTAGCGGAAATAAAGGTTTTTGAATTTTTAAAAATAGCAAATAAACTCAAAAATGTCCTCAAAAATTCTCAAAAATCCTACAACATGGCAGGAGCCATGTGTCAAATTTTCATCAAATTTGGAGGTGATTTGATATTTTATTCAAAAATCAAAAGAGGGCACTGTGCACAGGGACTGAAGTGCAAATACCCTAAGTTCTGGGGGTCCAGGTGCAAAATACCCACCAACGCACGCGCGCGGCGCGTGTCTGGGGCACTCAAGGACCTCTTTGTAAAGAAAACAAGTCCTGAGGACCTATTGGTAACTCGTACCAAAAGTCCAGGGGGTTGTGTTGCAAATAACCCAAAAATACACGCACATGCGCAATTAAAACATTCACAGGGGCATAGATGCAAATACTACAAAGTTTTCATTCATTTCTAAACATCCAGAACTACAGGGAATATATTGCAAATAACCCAAACATACACGTGACGAAGCACATGGCTCCACACAGACAGGGGTATAAGTGCAAATATCTAAAGTATGAGGTCCAATGTGCAAATAACCCAACGTAAATAAAGTACGCAAAATATTTACAGGACTGAAACTAAAAGCATAAACTAAGAGGGGGCCTAAGACAAATTACCCCTTATTTAACGTCGAGGGCCGGATGATTGACGCGTGGCTGATCTGACGGGTCTGGACGCGGGCGCCTTTCTCCTTTCGCACGTGGGCCTGATCGACGTCTGAGAAGAGGGCACGTGGAAGATCTGACGGACGCTGGTGGCTGGTGCCTCTCTCTCTGCTTGGATGGTCCAGATCGTCCCTCTGAATGATCGGGCGGTGACTGCTCCTCCGGGAATGGATGGACGAGATGAAAACTGGAGGTCGAGGCTGATCGGACGGCGGCAGAAGATCCTCGAAGAACAGGTGCCCGGCGACTTTCGCCGGCCTCGTGTGAGCGCTGGGATCCTCCCCTGCTGCCTCCGGAGATCGGAGAAGATGCGCGATGAAGCTCCGCAGCTGATGGTGGTCTCCGATGGCCCAGCCGAGCCCCGAAGGGCTCCGGCGAGGTCGGCGGAGGAGAGCTCCTGGTCCGGAAGACTTGAACCCTTAGATGGGCTCGCACTGACCTGCAAATGGAACCAGGAGATTCGCGGGTCGAGGGCAAAGTGCCTCGACCCGGTTAGGCGTCGTGGAGGTGACCGGTGGGGCGAGATGGGCGAGCTCCGGCGAAGCGACGGACGGTAGAGCTCGAACCCCAGCTCCTGTGCGAGCTGGGTTGGATGGGTGTATGAAGAAGGTGCGCGGAGGGAAGGCGGAGATGGATATGGATTCCGATGATCGAATGGGTGCGTGAGATGGTCGGAATCGACGAAGAACGGCGGCGGTGCGAATTGGGGCAAAATGAAAATTGAAAGAAAAGGCGAAGCTAAAGGACTACCTGGGTGGTCGAGGAGACTATGCTGGAGCTGGGGTAGCTCCTGGTCGTGGCCTCAAGGGTTGTCTCGGCCCGAGGCTCGAGCTCCTGCTCTGGGCGGAGCACGGCGGTGCTAAGTCGCCGGATCAGTGGAAACCGGCCCCTCTCCTCGCTGCGACGGCACCTGGAGCGAGCTGTCACTCACGCTCGGGCACTGGAGCTCACTGGGGTTGGAACGGATTAGCCAAAGATGCAGAATGAGGAGGCGGATCTCGGTATTTAAGTGGCTAGGGGTCCGAGAAGAGCAGCCCGGGTAGGGTCACGGTGGCGCGCGGACCCCGAGATTGACGCCCGGCGAGGGTGTCGGATGTGGGAATTGTCAAACGGAGCCGGGGTTTAGGTATTAGGCAATCGGGTTGAGCGGGTATAAATCCGAGAAAAGAGTCCGGTGCTCAAACCCGTGGGAGGTGGTCCTGGGGGGGTCAGTTGACCGGGCGGTCAACATCCCCCAGGGCCAATGGCTGACGGCCACGTGGCTGGATCAAAGAATGACAAATACACATAGCTAGGGGCCGAATCAGCAAAAACCCAAAACATGAAATATTTTTATTTTATTTTTTTCTATTTTTTGGTGATTTTTAATTAATTTTTGGAAATAAAAATGAGGTATTTACACTATGTAGCTATATATAGGTATATGTACATTAGGTAGAATTTTGATTTTTGATTTTTAATTATTATTTTTGTACAATTTTATTCCTATTTTATATTTTATTTATTTATAGAATAAAATGAGGAATAAAAGGGTATTTTTATTTTGTTTTTATTATTTATATACATAGGTGAAATAAATAGTTATGTACAACTATATACATGGCATATGTACAATATATTTTTGTTATTTTTAGTTTTGTAATTTTTATTTGATTTTTGTTTTGATTCTTTTTATTTTATTTATTTACAATATATAACCTAGAATATTTACAAAAAGTTTAGAAAATGATTTTATTTATTTACAAGGTGAAATAAATATAAGAGCATGGTTTATGTACATGATGAAATGGGATTTTTGATCTTTTTGATTTTTACCTTTTTATTTTGTTTTTATTTTTATAAATATGTACTAATATTTACAAGCATATTTTTGGGTGAGGAAAATATAGTTTTATTTATTTACAAATATTTACACATGAGCCCCTATCTCCCTCTACTTTGGCTTTTATGCGGTCAGGCCCATGCTGAGCCCTCCCTTGGGTTAGGTTGCTCAATATTTATTCTAAATATTTCCCTCTTTTTCTTTTTAATCTTTATTCTTTTATTTTTGCACAAAAACATGCTAATTATAAGTTTTTACACAATGCATGCTTTTGCTAATTATTCCTATTTACAAGTATCTACATGCATTTGCATAGGTTTTTGTAGCTAAAATATAAGAATAAAGAGTGATGAATGGATATTCATCACCGCAGGAAGTGGCTTCAGCTCTGGACAACTGGGTGCTGGTGGATCTGGCCTCTGAAAACTCTGCGTGAAGGCTGCCAAATCTGCATGGGAGAACTGAAACTCTCTGTCACTCTCTGAATCTGGAGAAGGCTGCTCTGATGGACTATCTCTGCTCTGCTCGCCATCTACCACCTCCCTAGCTGCAGGCTCAGTGGAAGTCAGATCTGGTATATAATCATCAAACTCTGCCCAGTCAAAACCTGACTCCGAGGGATCTGTATCATCCAAGGTGGCCTCAGTACCACCATCATCACAAAAATCAGTCTCACGGTGTAGAACCGGCTCTGCTGCCTCGAAAGTATCCTGAACCAGGAATGTGCTCTCCAAGCTCTCCTGTGTTGGCGTCTCTGCATCAGCGGACTCTGAAGGTGAGAGGATGGCCTGTGCATCTGGATCTGCCCATACTGCCTCATCATCTGTAATCACAAAGTCGCAGTCCTGGTGGATGTCTAGCCCAGCATCTGTCATCTGCTCTGTATCTGAAGTAGTCTCTGATCTTGCTCTGTCTCTGTCTTTGATGTCCTCGATCGTCTCTATTTGTACACTTTCGCCCTCGACGCGAAAGTATACCTTCCCGCTATCATGGTCGGTCACTGCCTTGGCTATGGCCAAGAACGGGCGACCTAGACTGATGGGGGTATCGGTCACTGAATCAGGGATCTCCATGTCCAACACTACGAAGTCCACGGGGAATTGCAGGCCCTAGATCGTGACGACAATGTCTCTGAGCAACCCCTTCGGCCTCTTGACAGATCGATCAGCAAACTGAAGGACTGTCATGCTCTGTCGAAGAGTGTCCAACTCGAAGCGGTCGAGAAGGGCTGCCGGAAGTAGGTTGATCGACGATCCGCTGTCTAATAGAGTGCGGTCGAACCTCTGCTCTCTGATATGGCATCTGACATACGGGGCTCTGGAATCTGGCCTCTTGGCCGGCAGACGGTTCTGGATCGTGAAACAAGTAGCTCTGGTCAGCACATGCATCTCTGCCTGGTGGTCCCTTCTCTTCCTCCTAACTGTAGTCCTGTCTCTAAGTGAACGCTGGAGTAGAGGGATGTGCTGCAAAGCCTCCTAAAGAGTCAGCTGAATGTGGAAACGATCTATCATCTGCTGGCTGAACTCTTCATGCTGCCTCTTTTTTGGATTTTTCAATTTTCTTCCCCTTCCCCATTTTCAGAGCTCTAGGAAAGGGGATCACAGGGTCCTTCTCAGATGAAGGACTAGGAAAGGGTCTAGACGGCTCGACGGCCGGATCCACACATACATCATGCACCATAGTGGGACCAGAAGAAAACAAACCCTTTCCTTTATTGCCAGAAATGTCTCGAGATACATCAGCAAAAGGAAAAACAACAGGAATCTCAGAAGAACTGGTGGCATCAGCACCACCATCGGCTGGTAGACGGGTGGCCTCAGTACCGCGCTCTGGCTCGGCAACATGGGTGGCCTCAGTACCACCTCCTCCAACTAGTAAAATGGTGGCCTCAGTACCGCCGGTGGGATCAGCATCCGTGGTGGCATCAGTACCACCGTCATCATCTCTAGCGGCCTCAGTACCGCTCTCCTCCTCGTCTGGCGCTCTAGAAGTATCCTCGGGGTGTCGCTCAGACGAGTCGCCGCCTGCTAGCATCCTACCGCTCCTAAGTGTGACAAAATCAGTATCAAAAAGATATGCAGACATATCACCAAAAGTATCACTCGGAGTGGCATACTCAGTACAAACTACCTGCTCAGATTTCCTCTTCAGGTTGTTGGGGTTCGACTCAATCTGGGCAGGGATGGCGGCCTTCCCTCTCACTATGTCCCGCATCTCCTGGCGCAACTCATCCATCTCACGTCGAAAGGTAGCCTGCTAATCTATGAGGAGGCGGGCTATGTACACCAAGGCAGGGTTCTCATATGATGGCCCATGAGAACCTAACGGGTAGCCTCTCTGGAAGTGAGGCTGCTGCTGCTGTGAGTGAGAGGAGTAAGACTGTGGATGATGCTGCGGCTAATGAGGCTGATCACGCCTCCAAGACTGTCCATGCTGATAGGGACGAGGACCATAGGACTGTGACTGCTGCTGCTGATGATGTGGGTACACTGGGGGCTGCTGTTGCTGGTGATCTCTCTGATGGCTATACTGGCCACCCTGACCTGATGACTGCTGTTGGGGCTGGGCACCTCCGGCCGCCCAACGGAATCTGGGATGGTCTCGTCGGATACTGGGCTGGGGGCGGTCGTACCAAATCTCGTTGACATCCATCAACGACTCTGAATCGTACTGGGGTGGCAGGAGCACTGCCAGAGGCTGATCCGGCTGGTATAAAACCAACTGCATGTCTGGAGATGGCGGTGACTGGTAGGTGGGCTGCGGCTGCTGTTACATCTCTGCCTGTACAAGGTGAACCTGTCTAGGCTGCTGGTGGGAGCTGGAGCGCTGGGACGAGCTGCTGCTGCTACTCGGATCGCCTCGTGCCTGAAGACGAGGTTGTGAAGCCGTCTGTGCCTCCTGGAGACACATGAGCTATGTCTTCAGGTCACTCAGAGTCTGTGCCATCTGCTCCATCTGAGTGATGCCCTGGCACTGCTTCTTCTCTATGATCTCCATTCGGTCCAGCTTCTCGCTGATGATCCCCATGTCTGCGGCTGAACTCTCTGCCTGTGCTACTGCCGCGGACGAACTGGATGGACCGGCGTCAACCCGTGCTATCCTCTAGTACTGCACGGTCTCTGGCTGGGCTCTCCCCTGAGTGTACAATCACCATGTAGTTCTCAGCCATCTCCTCATAGATGGTCCAGACCTTATCGTGGTCCTTGGCGAAATAGGACCCGCCACAAGAAGCGTTCACCAAGCCCTGAAGCTCTGGTGTCAGCCTGCTGAAAAAGCTCTGAACAAGGTTCGGCTTGGAAATATCATGGTGCGGGCATCTGTCGGTCAGCTCTCTGAACCTCTCCCATGCCTCGTGAAACTGCTCGTTGGGGAGCATGGAGAAGTTGCTGATCAGGGCTCTAGCGACGTTCCTCCACCCGAGTAGATAGTACTTATGCAAGTACTCGGTGCGGAGCTGCTCCCAGGTGTAGACGGACTTCCCCAAGTGCTTCAGCCAGGTGGCTGCTTTGTCTGCTAAGGAGAAGGGGAAGGCAATCATCCGTATGGTATCCTGGTCCACCTGACGGTCGTGGATTGTGCTGCAGATCATCAGAAACTCCTGGAGGTGGAGATGGGGCTCCTCTGTGGCGAGCCCGTGGAACCGGGGGAGTAGATGCAAAGTGTTCGGGGGGAACTTGAAGTCCCCCACGATAGCTGGTAGTACAACCCAATGATGCATCAAAGTCGATAGGGGTTGTGTAACTCCCGCATTGGTCTCGGCTGGTCTGCTCCTGCCGCGGCGGCTGCTGCAACGGTTGCGGTTGCCGCGGCTGGTGCTGCCTCATCGGGGATCCTCGGCCCGTCTCTGCGCTACTCTCGGTCTGCTCTCAGCTGCTCCATCTCACGTCTCATATCTAACATGAATGCTCCCTGATCCCTTAGCTGCTGCTGAACTGTCTCGAGGGAGGTGATCAGAGTGTAGTTGATCGCACCCTGGTCCAGAACGAAATGCTCATGCTGTGGACCTCTGGTGTGATCATCACTACTGCCGGCCATAGTCTATATAAAATCAAAATATCCAAACTCAAGTGCCGATAAATCATCTGTCTGTCTCTCCTCTGGCACTGGTATCTCGGTCTCAGAAGAAGGGGGGTCGAGGGGGAACAGGGTGGAGTCGTACTCGGGTTCAGAGAGCGGTTCTCGGCTCTCGCGAACCAACCTAAATGAGCGGGTAGACGCGCCCGAAAGCGGTGCAGCCAGAGGCTGCCTAAGAGATCGTCTGCCCATCATCTTGATGTGGCGAGTAGTGCGGATGAGATCTGGTAACAACTATGATCAGAAGCAAACCCTTGATTCACCAACGCAACGCGAGCTGAAGACCGTAAAGGCTCGATCAATTATCTTGTCAATTTTATTTTGGTGATCAGTCAGGATAGCAGAGCGATTACGTGACATGTTGGGTTACCCGATATTTTCTCAACCGACTGTCTCGTACAGAAATAGTCGGTAATCAGTCGAGAAGAATATCGGAGGGCTCTACCTAGTGTTCGGGGTCACTCTCTCGCACAAGCAAACCAGACAATGAGGGGGTTGCTCTCCCCAAGACAAATTTTTAGGTGAAGTGTCTTTTAGGGTCGATAGTGTTAGCAGTCCCAATTTTATGATTTCTCTTTTTTTAGGTATTTTTCAATAAAAGCAAAAATGCCTAACGGATTTTTCGATTCTCCTGGTTATAAGTCCAAAACAGGGAGAGAAGACGAAAAAGACGATGCGCGATGAAATCAATGATGCATGTAGAGTAAGAAATGCGTACCTGACTCCAGCAGTCTACATGCAAGATGATCTACGCAGAATTAAAAGACAGAAAATAAACTACATAAATGGTGCAGGCGGAAAACCGAGTCCCTAAATAGCAATTTCTACTCTAAAGAACAACTAGCTGATCACCAGCCTCTGATCCAAAGGGTCAGGTCTCGGTCCACCCCTCCTCCTCCCGACAAATCGGGTTCAGGAGCAGCGCTTGGCAGGGCGGGCTAAGGCACGTAGGCTCGAAGGAAGCGAATCAACTATTTTATTAATCTTTTATTATAGGTCCAATTATCGAACTATAGGAACAAGCAAATGTATTAGGGTGTTTGGATCCTATGAGTTACATCACAATCAAACAGAAATTTCTAAGGCTAGGGGCTCGAGAAAACTGCGAGAAACCAGAAAAGGCAGTAAAGAAAACAAAAGCCACGAAGAAAACTGAACAAGCTAAGGGGTCCCCCAGCACACCGGTGCTCGGCGAAACAGACCCCGAAAGTGTCTAAGTCCAAGTGAGTCTTATCCCTGTATTATTACAATAATTCAAATGTGCAGAAATAAAGTCTAATCTAATCTAAGCTAATCCTCTCCCACTCAGCTACTACCTCGCACTCTCCTGCGGCTCCGTGCAGAAGGGAGCCGCCTCCGATCACCGCGGTTGCGCCGGCTTCTCGAGAGTCACCGCCTCGGTCCTCGAGCCCTCGCAAGATAATAGCAAAGTGTCAAATACGAAATAAAATAAAGCAACTAAAGGCAAGAAAGTAAACAGGGTATATGTGTCGAAATAGAAATAAAATAGACAAACAAAAGCAAACAAAAACAAAAAAAATAAAAATAAAAATAAAATAAAACAAAAATAAAATAAAATAAAACAAAAATAAAAGAAAAATAAAAAGCCACGAAAAGTCGTGGACTCAGAAAGAGCCACGGAAAGCCGCAAAAAATAAAACGAAAATAAAATGAAAAATAAAACGACTACTAAGCCGTGCTCCCCGGCAACGACGCCATTCTGATGGGTCGAATGATCACCAAGACTCGGGTGAATAAAATAGATCAAGGGTCGTTGCGACCCGGATCTCGGAGATAATTCAGTCGATACGGAAAATATGAGATCAGACCACCAAAACAAGATAAAAATCAAAGAAAATCAATAGTGGCCATGGCTATTAGATTAGCCTGGTATAGCGACCAGGGTCGGACTCAGGGAGCACGTCATGGCCTCACGGCCTACGAAGTAGTCAATAATAAAAACAAATAAAAGAAAATTATTTTTGGTGGGTTTTTAATATTTTTATTTTTTTTATTTTTAATTAATAAAGAAAATAAGAAAGCAAGAAAACAAACAACTTCACACAATTATTTAATCATTCAAAATTGATCCAAAAATTCAAACAAAAATTTTTTTTATGTTTTTTATATTTTTTATGTTTTTGCTGAATTTTTGGTATTTTTCTGATTTTTAGGGAATTTTATAAAAATAAAAGAAGACTGAAAATCAAAGACATTGTCTAGTCAGGCTTCTACAACCATTTAAAAATGCCAAATGGTTGTTTCGAGACCTGGAGGTAATTTTCCTGTAAAGTATGAACTACAAGGAAAAATTAGGAATTGGATTTATTATTTTTGGAGTTTCCAATTATTTATTAAAATTTTTCTAAGTTTTTCAATGTTTTTCAATTTTTATATTTTATTCAAGTCCAAAAATGACCAAACTTGGTCAGAAAATCAAACACACTAAAGTAAATAAAATCTATTTTTTTAGAATTTTTAGAGATATTTTAATATTTTTTGTGAATTTTATATCTTAACAGTAAGAAAAATGGGTGTTTTTGAATTTTTAAAAATAATAAAAAGGCTCCAAAAATTTCCCAAAAATCAGTGAAAATTCTACACAGTGGCAGGAGCCATGTGTCAATTTTTCACTTGATTTGGAGTGGATTTTATATTTTATTCAAAATAATCAAGAGCCCACACTGCAGTGGGACCTAATCGTAAAGAAAATATCTCTTGAGGGCCTAAACGTAACAAAAAGAAAAGTCCAGGGGGTCCCGGTGCAATATTCCCAGGATTACACGCGCGCGGCACATGTCTGGGGCACTCAGGGACCCAAATGCAAATATTTTAAGTCCCTGGACCTATTAGCAACAGGTGCTAAAAGTCCAGGAGCTTAAATGCAAATTACCCAAGAAATTCAGCACATGTGGAATTAAAACACTCACAGGGGCATAGTTGCAAATATCTAAAAGTATTTTTTATTCATTAACAGCTAGAAAAGATAAACCCATACATGCAATTTACTACAAAATACACGTGACGAAGCACGTGTCCCACAACGTACATGGGTATAAAAGCAAATAGCAGAAACGACAAGGTCCACAATGTAAAATGTACAAAATAAAAACAACTTAACTAGATATTTACAGGACTAAATATTAACAGCTAAAAGAAGGGGACCTAAGGGAAATTATCCCTTATTATATTCCGAGGGTCGGATGGACGCCACGTGGAAGATCGTGCGGTCTGGAGCAGGGGCGCCTCAACGAAGGGATCCTCGGCGATAATCCAACGGTTGAGGACGCGCCACGTATCTGATCAACGGTCGAGAGGCGTTGGATCCCCTTCGCTGGATGGAGGGCTGAGAGGAGGCCACGTGTCGATCTGACGGTGGCTGATGGGCCTCCTCTCAGCCCTAATCGGACAGTCCGCAAATGATCTGGATCTCCGGGGGTAAACGGACGGTCGTGGAGGCTCCTGGAAGAACAGATGGCCGGCGAGGTTTGCCGGCCTGGTGAGCGCACGGTGGACCTCCTCGCGGGATGATGATAGGTGGAAAACGATCGTCGGAGCCTCCCGCATCTGACGGGCCCTTCCGATGTTGCAATGGGGCTCCGGAGAGCCCAGGCGACACCGGCGGAGCAGGAGCTCCTGTGCTGAAGATAGAGGACCTCTGATGGTCCTCCTCTGACCTGCAAAATGGCACAAAGAGCACGCTGGGTCGAGGGAAAAGTGTCTCGACCCTGTAAGGAGCGGAGTGAGTGGACGGTGCGTCGAGATGAACGAGCTCCGGCGAAGCGACGGTGGAGAAGCTCGAATCCCAGTTTCTGTGCGAACTGGGGTGAACGGATGGGCGAAGAAGGTGCGGGGGATTGAGGCGACAGTGATGGTGTCGTCCGATGATCGAAAGGGGGTCGGAGGCGGTCGGAATCGACGGTCGACGGTGATGGGGCGATTTGGGCGTAACTCGAAATTAGCGAAAAAGAGAAGGAAAGAAGGCTACCTGATGGTCGATGCCGACTGGGGACGAGCTAACAGAGCTCCTGGTCCTAGCCTCGAGGGCCGTCGATGCCCGAGGCTCGAGCACCACGCTGGTGGCGGCGCATGGCGGTGCTAGGTCGCCGGATCGATGGTCTGGGCACTCCCTCCTCGCTGCGACACTACCCTCAGCTTGATGTCACTCAGGCGAGAGCAGTGGAGGTCCTGGGGTGGAGAATGTACGAGCCAAAGATGCCTGAATCGTGCGGCAGAGCTGGACATTTAAGTCGCTAGGGGTCCGAGAAGATGGGAGTCGGGTGACTCGATCGGCGCGCGGATCCCCAAAACCCCGCTCGGGCGTGGATCAGGGAGGAACGTAGATGGATTATGACCCGGGATTTACGGATTTGGATATCGGATCGAGATGCAATAATTAGGAGAAGTCGGGTCGTAATGCAGGATCCGCGGGTCTGTGGTCCAGGGGGAGTTGACCAGGGGTCAACATCCCCCGTGGACCAATGGAATGCGGCCACGTGGAAATGATTTGGAAATTCAATTAAAAATAGAAAATGGCTGAATTACTAAAAACTCAAGACATGAAAAATGTTCCTTTTATTTTAAATTCTTTTTTGTGATTTTTAATTATTTTTTTGAAATATAAATTCGGTATTTACAATATAGTATTATGTATAGGTATATATACAATATTGATTTTTAATTTTTGATTTTTAATTAATTATTTTTGTGCATTTTTATTTCAAATTTATATTTTATTTATTTACAAGATGAATTTTGGAATATTTTGGTGTTTTATTTTATTTTTATTATTTATTTACAAGGGTAAAATAAATAGATATATACAAGTATGTACATGGTATATTTACAATGTTTCTTTTGATTTTTAATTTTGTTACAAATTTTTATGGGATTTTATTTATTTATTTACAAGGTGAAATAAATATAGAAGTGGGTTTATGTACATGGTGGATATATACAAGGAAGGGTATTTTTATTTTCTTTTTAATTTTCTTATTTTTATTTTGATTTTGTATTTACAAATACTTACAAATATTTAAAACCCATTTTATTTTGATTTTTAGAGGAAAATATTATTATTCTAATTACAGGTATATTTACACATATGAGATTCCTTATCTCTCTCTACTTTGGCTTTTATGCGGTCAGGCCCATGCTGAGCCCTCCCTTGAGATTAGGTCGCTCAATATTTATTCTAACTATCTCCCTCTTTTTCTTTTGATTCTTTATTCTTTTATTTATGCACAAAAACATGCTAATTATTAACTTTTACACAATGCATGCACTTTGGTAATTATTGATATTTACAGATATCTACATGTATTTGCAAAGGTTTTTGTAGCTAAAATATAAGAATAAAGAGTGATGAATGGGTATTCATCACCTATCATCATGATCTGGCGAGTCGGGAGGATGGGATCTGGTAACAACTATGATGAGCAAACAAAACCCCTGATTCACCTACTCAACGCGAGTTGAAGACCGTAAGAGTTTGGTCAATTATCTTGTCAGTTTTTATTAGGTGATCAAGTCAAGACAGCAGAGCGGTTACATGACCTGTTGGGAATCCGATTCCCCCAGGAGACTGGCCCGATCCCGAACTAGATCTTTCCCAGCCTGTACAAGCCGCGGACTATTTACCGGCTACCTGATCGGCTCGCTCTGTTAAGGATATCGCGGCCCGCTTTGCCGGAGATCGAAGTGATCCTCACTAGAGAACGACTAGCCCAGAAGCAGTAGTCTGAAGGAGGTCCAGATGTGGCTCTATCCTAGGATGCGGGTCACTCTCTCACACATGCAAACCAGACAAGGAGGGGGCTGCTCTCCCCAAGACAAATTTTTCTGGTGAGTGTCTTTTAGGGTCAAGTTGAGTTAGCAGTCCCAATTTTATGGTTTTGATTTTTAGGTATTTTTCAATAACAAACAATCGCCTAACGAATTTTTTGGTTCTCATGGTTATTTAAGTCTAAAATGGGGGGAGAAGTCGAAAAAGCCGATACGCGTGAAATCAATGATGCATGCACGAGATAGAAGACGTACCTGACTCCAGCAGTCTACAAGCAATATGATCCGCGCATAATTGAAAGACAGAAATAAAACTATCTAATTGATGCAAGCGAAAATCCGAGCCCTAACAAGCAGTTCTACTCGAAAGAACAATGGCTAAATGGTCAATCAGGAGGGGTCGGTGTCCGGTCTCGGATGTCTATCGGTGCCCGCCACAACGGGTCCTGCCAGCGCTGTATACGACCTCTAGTGGCGTGGGACCCCTCAACTGACCAGATAGTTTTTTTATTAATCTTTTTGTTTTGGTCCAATTAACGGTCTATAGATACAGGCAAATTTATTAGGTGTTTGGATCCTATTTATTACGGCGCAATCAAGTAAAAATCCTAAGCTAGGGCTGAAAACCGTGAGAATCAGTAAGGCAGTAAATAAACGATAGAAACCGTGTAAAAAGTCGCGAAAAATTGAGGGGTCCCCCGAGCACACCGGTGCTCGGCGAAACAGACCCCGAGAGTTTAAGTGTTTGTCTGTCTTGTCCCTGTATTATTACAACAATTCAAATATGCTGGAAATAAACCTAATCTAAACTATCTACTACTCCCGCACTCTGCTGCCTCCTCGTGCTCTCCTGCGGCTCCGTGCAGAAGGGAGCCGCCTCTGATTCCTGCGGTTGCATCGGCTCCTCGAGAGGAGCTGCCTCGGTCCTCGGGCCCTCGCAAGTAAACAACAAGTGTGTCAAACCAGATAAACAAAGAAAATAAAATAAAACAAGGTATATGTGCAAAAATGGGAAATAGAAATAAACACTCAAAAACAACCAAAAACAAAATAAAAGAAAATAAAAGAAAATGAAAATAAGAGGAAAACAAAAAGCCGCAAAAGCTGCGGACGAACAAAAAGCCGCGGAAAGCTATGAAAAAAAAGAAAACAAAACAAAAAGAAATGTAACTACTAAGCCGTGCTCCTCGGCAACGGCGCCATTCTGATGAGCTAAATTACCGATCAGACTAAGGTGAATAAAATATAACTAAGGTCGTTGCAACCTCAGTCGCTCGAGAAATCAAGTTCGATCAAGAAAAAGAGAACTAGACCACCAATCAACAAAATAAAAAAATAAAGGCAAAAATAGTGGCCATGGCTATGAGATTAGCCTCGTATAGCACCCAGGGTCGGACTCAGGGAGCACGAGTTGGCCTCGCAGCCTACGAAGTAGTCAAGAAGAAAATAAAAAAACAAGTATTTTTGGTGGTTTTTAAATATTTTTATAATTTTTTGGATTTTTAATAATGGAGGAAAATAATAAAAGGAAAAAACAAGCACAAATCAACAAATTTTTTAATCACTCAAAATCACTCCAAAAATTCAAACAAAAATAATTTTTTTGTTTTATGGGTTTTTTTACTATTTTTGGTGAATTTTTGAGATTTTTATAATTTTTATAGAATTTTCTAAAAATAAAAGAAGGCACAAACAATGTGCTACTGTCCAGCCAAGCTTCAAAGGGCCATGAAAAATATAGATGGTCCCATAACAGCCTGGAGGTAATTTTTATGAAAAAATAGAAAAAATAAAGAAAACTCAGAAAAAGAATTTGTATTTTTTTGGTATTTCTATAATTTTTAAGAATTTTTATGAGTTTTTAAGTGTTTTTTTAATTTTTAAGATTTTTATAAGTCCAAAAATAACAAAACTTGCATAGAAAATCAAGCATAACAAAATCAACCAAACCTAAATTTTTTAGAATTCTTAAAAGAGTTTTTATATTTTTTTATGATTTTTTAAACTGGACAGAAGGAAAAACAATGGTTTTTGAATATTTAAAAATAATAAAAAGCCTAAAAAATGTACCCAAATATTAGGAAAATTTTTACACAGTGGCAGGAGCCACGTGTCCAAATTTCATGCTATTCAGGTTAATTTTGCTATTTTATTTAAAAAAAAGAAAAGCATACAGTGAATAGGGACCTATATGTAATAAAAAGTATGTCTGGGGGCCAAACAATAACAATGCAAGAAAACTCAGGGCCCCTCGTGCAATTTGTCCAACAAATCACGCACAGGGCACATGTCTCAGGCACGGAGGGGTATCCTTGTGATTCCTATTTTAAATCATCCAAACAGTAACACGCAAGGAACACGGGATAAAATGTGCAAATTCACCACAGCCTCACGTGTCGATGCATGTGGTCCACATTAATAAGGACTAAAATGCAAATGTCTGAAACATGAAGGCCCTCTATGCAATTTTTTACAAAATTAAAACAACTATACAAAATATTTACAGGACTAAGGTGCAAAAACAAAAGAGAAGGGGCCTAATAGAAATTTACCCTTTATTATAGCGGACGACGGAGACGACGCCACGTGGATGATCGAACGGTGTAGGATCGATGGCGCCTCTTCGAAGAACCCTGGCTGGGATCTGACGGACGAAGGCGCGCCACGTGTCTGATCTGATGGCTCTGGTGTGGGCTCGCCTCTCCTCTGCGATGGATGCTCTAGATGAGGTCCTGACCTGGATCTGACGGCTGCTAGCTCCTCGCAGATGGACGGTCGTGATTAGAACTGGGCGAAGGAGCACGATCGGACGGTGATGGAGGATCCTCCAAGAACAGGTAGCCGGCGAGTTTCGCCGGCCTAATGTGCGCTCTGAGGTCCTCCTCTACTGCTGCTGGGATAGGGAAGAGCTCCGCCTCGATGTTCCGCAGCTGATGAGCCCCTCCGATGAGGCCTGGAAGCTCCGAGGAGCTCCCGCGACGAAGGCGGAGCTGAGCCTCTGTGCTCGAACCTTGGGCCTCCAGATGAGGTCCCTTTGACCTGCAAAAGTGCATGAGAGGACTCCTGAGTCGAGGGCAAATTGCCTCGACCCGGTTAGGGGTGACCTGGGTGGCTGGATGGGTCGCGGCGAGGACCTCCGGCGAAGCGACGGCGAGGGAGGTCGAGCCTTGGCTCCGGGGCGAGCCAAGGTGGATGTGTGGGTAAAGAACGTGAAGAAGGGTCTTGCGGAGATGATGGACGAGTCGGATGGTCGGAACGATGATCGAAGTGGGTGGAATCGGTCGGAGACGGCGATGGGTCGATTTGGGGGTAATCGAAAATTAAAGAAAGATAGGAAGAATCGGGTCTACCTTATGACGGAAGCCGACTGGGGATGAGCTCAGGAAGCTCTAGGTCGTCGCCTCGAAGGGTTGTCGGAACCCGAGGCTCGGGCGCAGCTCGTGGCGGCGCACGGCGGCAGATGTCACCGGATCAGTGGTGCAGACGTCCTCTCCTTTCTTCGACACCACCCTCGCAATGATGTCACTCAGAGGAAGGGGATGGAGGTCCTGGGACGAAGGAGTAGCGCGAAAGATGGCGTGAAAAGCTGGCCGAAGGTGAGGCTAAATACCCATAGGGGTCCGAGAAGAAGGAGTCGGACATGGTTATCGGAGCTCGGATCCCTAGGCAAAACCACCGGGCGTGGATTAGGAATGGATCTAGTATGATTAGGACCCGCGGTTTGAGTATTTGGGGCTCGGATCATGCGAAGAAAATTTGGAGAAAAGCGGGTCGGGCGCACAGATCCGGTTTGACTGGTCCAGGGGGAGAGTTGACCGGGGGTCAACAATCCCCCGTGGACCAATCACAGGCCGCCAAGCAATAAAGATTTGGAAATTCATTTTAAAATAATAAATGACTTATTTTCGAAAAACTTAAAACATGAAAAATGTTTCTTTATTTTTAAATTATTTTTTTTGTGATTTTTATTTATTTTTTTTGAAATAAAAATAATGTTTTTACAAAATATTATTACTATATTCAAGTATATACATATGTATTTTTTATTTTTGATTTTAAATTATTTATTTTTATACATTTTATTCTGATTTTGTATATTTGCTTAAATCCATGTTTAAAAGATCCGAATGGTTTCGAGATAACTTTGGGTGATCTAGCTAGCAGTGAAAGTTTGGGTGATCTAAAGAGAAAGAAATAGACGAATACACTTTTCATTGGAGAAAGAAATAAACGAATATCTCCAGTGAAACTTTTCATTGGAGAAAGAAATAGAGAGATCACTTTGGATGATCTAGCTAGCAGTGAAAGTTACTTGAATCGTGCATGCTATAGACGAATACAAAGAAAAGAAGTAGAGGAGGCTTTGAAGGTTATGAGACATGGGAAAGGTGTTGGACCGGATGACATCCCTGTAGAAGTATGGAAAGTTTTAGGTGAGCGTGGTTTGACTTGGCTTACGAATCTATTCAATGTTATTTGGCGAAGCAAGAAAATGCCTGAAGATTGGAGGAGGAGTATCGTGGTGCCTCTTTATAAGAACAAAGGAGACATTCAAAATTGTTCAAATTACAGAGGTATCAAGCTGATGAGTCACACTATGAAAATTTGGGAACGTGTGATCGAAAGAAGGTTGAGGCAAGTTTCCCAAGTAAAAGAAAATCAATTCGGATTCATGCCAGGTCGCTCAACTATTGAAGCCATCCATTTGCTGAGGAGAACATTGGAGATTTATAGAGCTAAAAGGAAGAATCTTCATATGCTCTTTATTGATTTGGAGAAGGCTTATGATTCCGTCCCACGAGAGATACTGTGGAGAGTTTTGGAGAAAAGACAAGTACCTGTCCTATACATTAATCTCATAAAGGATATGTATGATAGGGCTTTATCTTGTGTAAGGACCCCGACGGGGAAGACTGACTATTTTGATATCAACATTGGTTTACATCAAGGTTCAACTTTAAGTCCATTTCTTTTTACTTTGATTATGGACGAGTTGACAAGTCACATTCAGGATGAGTTACCTTGGTGTATGTTATGTGCTGATGATATTGTGCTTATTGACGAGACTAGAGATGGAGTAAATGAGAAGCTTGAGGTTTGGAGACATGCATTAGAGACTAAAGGTTTTCGTATAAGTAGGGCTAAGATGGAATATATGGAATGCACCTTTGATGGAAGCAATGGTGAAGGAATCGAGGTTAAGATTGGTGACGATAACATTCAGAAGAGAGATTCTTTTAGATATCTGGGATCTATTTTGCAACATGTTGGGGAAATTGATGGAGATATTACTAATAGAATAAATGCAGGCTGGCTAAAGTGGAGAGGAGCCTCCGCTGTTCTCTGTGATAAGAAAATTCCTTTAAAAATTAAAGGAAAGTTTTACAAAGCAGCCGTGAGACCTGCTATGCTTTATGGTTCTGAATGTTGGCCTGTGAACCATAGACATGTGCAGAGAATGGTTATAGCAGAAATGAAAATGCTAAGATGGATGTGTGGACATACACGTAAAGATCGGTTTCGAAATGATGCAATCAGAAAGAAAGTTGGTTTAGCTCCGATCGAGGATAAGATGCGAGAAAATCGCTTAAGATGGTTTGGTCATTTGCAAAGAAGGTCAACTGATGCACCGGTTAGGAGATGAGAGTGTTGGGATGTTGAGCCGGCTAAGAGAGGGCGAGGACGGCCCAAGAAGTGTTGGAAAGAGACTATACGAAGGGATCTTAGTTTTTTGGATATAAGTCCGAGATTGACCCAAGATAGATCTGAATGGAGGCGAAAATTCCATGTAGCCGACCCTACTTAATTGTGGGAAAAGGCTTTGTTGTTGTTGTTGTATACATTTTATTCTAATTTTATATTTTATTTATTTATAGAATAAAATATAGAATAAAAGGGTATTTTTATTTGATTTTTATTATTTATTTACATAGGTTAAATAAATAGATATATACAAATATGTACATGGTATCTATATAATGTGGATTTTGATTTTTAGTTTGTTTCTTTTTATTTTATTTTTATTTTTATGATTTTTATTTTATTTATTTAAACCATGAAATGTAGAATGTGAATATATTTTTATTAAATTTTAATTATTTATTTACAAGAGGAAAATTAATAGATGTGTGGTTCTATGTACATGGTATCTATATACAATGATGAAGGAATTTTATTTCTTTTTATTTTCCCTTTGTTTTTCCTAATTTTATTATAATTTTATATTTACAAATATGTACAAATAAATAAGCACCCATTTTTATTCTGAATAAAAGGAAAATAATTTTTATTTATTTACAAGTATATGTACACACACATGAGCTTCCCTATCTCTCTCTACTTGGGTTCTTTTGCGGTCAGGCCCATGCTGAGCTCTCCCTTGGGATTAGGTCGCTCAATATTTATTCTAAATATCTCCCTCTTTTTCTTTTATTTCTTTATTCTTTTATTTATGCACAAAAACATGCTAATTATTGTATTTTACACAATGCATGCTATTTGACAATTATTTCTATTTACATGAATATACATGTGTTTTGCATAGGTTTTGTAGCTAAAATAAAAGAATAAAGAGTGATGAATGGGTATTCATCAACATCTCAGAGAGGTCTTCTAGATATGGACATCCCTTGGCCCGTAGGTCCTGGTACAAGGTTAGAGAGAATAGATCTCACTATCTAAGTCACTATGCATGGAACATACAATCGCCCTATCATTCTCTCCAAGTATCCACGAAAAAGACATACTATTCTTGAAAGAGTTCAAGAATAATTCTAATGTTGACAATATCTGAGCATTAGAATATTAATGATAAATTATGATTTAATTGTTATTAATAATGTGGATATGATTCACATTATTTGGACATATGTAGAGAGGTATCTAAGATAATTAAATTAGATTTAAATATCATAGATATGATTAATGTGGGTAGCACTATCCGTAATAATCATGGATATTGTTGATGTGATCCACAATATCATAAGAGAGGTTTAATTATGAATGGGATTCATAATTTATAAATGAAAGTGAATTTTATTCACATCATACAAATAAATGTGAATTGGATTAACGTTATGCAATTAAATATGAATGTGATTACATTTAATATTAGATGATTGAATATGATTCACTGTTATCAATGACATGATTTAAATTGTTACAAAATAATTTGGAATTATTTTGGTGAATATTTGATGGGTCCGTGAATCGCTGCTTTAAGAAGTTGTTTTTTTCTCTGTTTGTGCAAATAATAATGAGTCGTTCGTTGTAGGCGGCGATCGGAATCGGTCAAGAAATAACCACAAATATTTAATCAATTTCAATCAAGTGGTTTTATGTTTATTTTACTTGGGCAAGTCCCAAGGTCGATCACAAGGAGGCAAAGGAACAACCTAGATTCAAGTCTATCAAAATTCGTGCACGGTTTTCGAGATGGTCTATTTTTGGAATTTTTAATGCAAATAAGGGATGCGAGTTGCAATTTCATCCTATTTTAGGGACTAAAATGTAAATTTCGATCAAACGATGTCCGAAAAATATAAAACTTGGCCACAATGCAAAATATGAGGAAAAAAAGCAATGTAATTTTTTTTTGAATTTTTGGATGCACTATGAATTTTTTATGGATTTTTAAATGCAAACAGGATGATTTTCAATATTTTATTATAATAAATATTAAACCTACTTATTTTTAAGATGTAAAATTATCTAAGATATATCACGAGGTGATGGATCTCAAAAAAATCCTAAAACTGAAAAATGTGGGGTTTAATACCTACTAAAAATTAAATACTGAAATATGCAAAATGATTTTTACGGGGCAAAATATGCATGCAAATGCAAATCTTTTTGGGCACAATATCCAGCACAATAAACTCTACAATATGTGAATTTTGGGGAATTTTTAGAGCCATAGTTAAACAGATAAAAATTGAAGAGCAAGAAATGGGCAAAGTTTGCAAATTTCCACAAAATAATTGACTATTAATTAACCAAAGATCATAAAAATTTCCACCATATGCCAAACTGTAGAGAGTTAAATGATGAACATCATGCAATTTTTGGATTAATAAAATAATGTAAAGAAGAGTCAAAAATAACTGGGGAACACAGGGGTATACGTACAATATAAATAAAAGAAAGAAAATGCAACAGGACTATAATGCAATTACCGAGAGGTCTGGGGGGTATGCTGCAATTTTGCCAGGGGGTCACGTGCGACGCACGTGACCTCTGGCTAGCAGGGGCTGATGCGTAATATGGCAGACCTTCCAAGGGGATGGAATGCAATTGCTTCAGCAACGCACGTGACTCGCATGTGATGGCAGGTTCAGACTGGCGGCTCGGGAGAAGACCTCCACGTGGCGCTTCCTGCTAGCCTCGGGCCACCCGAGGCTCTTAGTGTGGACGCTGGCTCGGACGGAGCTTCGGAGTGGATCTAGGCCTCGGATGGAATCAGACGGATGGGAAGGGCTCGGCCTCTCCTGGCAGAGCCTGGTGGTGCGGCGAGTCGGCCAAGGTGAGGGGGCGGAGGAGCTTGGTGTTGGAAGCTCCTGTGGCAAGGCGGTCAGTGTCGAGCGGCAGTGTGGCGGTAGTCGGAGACGCGGAGGCGTAGTCAGTGTGCGGAGGTTGTTGACGAAGCGTGAAGTCGGTGGAGAAGATGGCCAAGGCGGTCGATGGAGCTCGATGCAGGAGGCGGAGAAGGCGATGGCCGACACACGACCGGTGGGCGTCGGAGGAGAAACAACGGCGGTGGATGATGCTGTCGTCGATGGTGATGACGGCGTTTGTCGTTGATGAAGAAGCTGCGAGGCGGAGGCGTCTCCGGTGGTCGGCGAAGCTGTGCGGAGATGGAGAAGGGAAGATGGAGCTCCGAGCGGAGAGAAGCTCGGAGGCGGAGGAGTGTGTGTGGAGCTATGGCAAAGAGAGAGAGAGAGAGAGAGATCTTGCGGAGGAAGAAGGGGTACCTGGAGGAGTGTCTCAACGGCGGTGCGATGGCCGGAGCGAGCAGCAGCAGCGGGGGTGGAGCAGCTTGCTGCAACAAGCTCGAGGAGCTTGGATCTCGCCGGAGTAGAGGAGTTCGGAGTGCTGTCACCACCTCGAAGAGTCCCTAGGGCAGAGGTCGGCGGATGCAGGGATAGGGGGTCGGAGGTCTTTAAATAGGGAAGAGGGTGTGGGCAGTCGTCGGTGGGGGGAATTGCGAGATGAGTGGGGTGGCTCGGCCGTTGTGACGAAGGCGGAGTCAAAGGAGGAGGTGGTTGGCGATGGTTGCGGAGGGGCGGTTGCGGAAGATGCAGAGGAGGTTACAGAGGCGGCGGCGAGCGCGAGGTTGAAGGCGAAGAGCAGGGGCCGTCCGATCGGCCGAGATCGGACGGCCCTGCGGTGGCTACGTGGTTGTTGGATGAGAGAGGGGGGCACACGTGCGACGCACGTGCATCCATTTTAATTTTTTTAATAAAATGAATATCAAATAAAGCCAAAAAAGGTTGACACGTGGTGGCACCAGGTGCTGCCACGTGTCAGCACCAGAAAAATCCGTAAAAAATGTTTTTGTAAACTCAAAAAGAAATAGCAAATGACCTCGGATCGAAAAAGTTCCTTCACGAAAAAAATGCTCGTCTCGATGAGATCTACAACTTTCATGAACACATCAAAACCAAAATTAATCAAATGCAAAAAGTGAATTTTTGGGGTATCCCATATACATTGAATACCTAGATTTTTGGGTTTTCTAATTTTTTTGTCATTTTTAAACCTGATAAAAAAACCGAAAAAATAGAAAAATCAAAGATAAATAAAGGCATATAAATCTAATTTTTTTATTTTTATTAATAAAGAAAATATGTACATAAAATACGGGTCAAAAACCGCTAAAATATACATTGTACAAAAGAGGCCCAAAACCCAACTTTCACATACGAGCTCCGATTCACTTGAACTTAGTCTTGTTTTAATGGTAATTGAATGTGCATTAGTTCAAAAGTGAGTAGGATCAAATTGAACACTGGATGGGGAAGATATGACGCTTTTAGTCCAAAAATCCTGAAACTAAGGTTTGGGTTTTTGGTCCACTTAACAGGGTTATTGATTTTTTTTGTTTTTTTTGTTTATTCTTGTTAATGATATGTACACAATGGAGGTGGTTTTGTGTCATTCGGAGTTAGCATGAAGGAGTTAACAATCAGGGAAATTAGGCTATTTACAGGTCAAATCTGGCTTGGATTTTTAGCTTCTTATTTTGTGCAAAAATTATGGATAAAATGCAATTCTTATGCAAACATGCATGAATGCTAATTATGCAGAATAGATGCAGAAATGCTGTTGATTTTGAGGGATTTGAGCTTAATAAATGAGACTTAGAGTGATGAATCCGAGATTCATCAATTTTCAAGCAACAAGATTGTTGCACATGTAAAGATTGGTGGAGATTGAGATCTCACCAATTAGGAATTAGTTGTAGTGTACTCCACTCTTTAGTTGGAATGTACAACCATGGTTGAAGCACCATGTCACCGTCCACCTCCTATAAGGAAAGGATGCACTCCTCTTTCCTATTACTTTTACATGTTAGTTGATTTTAATTGAAATGATTTGTTGAAGAATGTATGCAACTTATTTTTTCTTTTAAAATTAACTATAATGTTGCAAGTTGTTGCAACAAAATCTTGACTATTGATTCAATTAGGAGTGCCTCTCCATCATCCAATTTGTTATAAAAGAAAGGTTAGTCCTAACCTTTTCTTTTAGGAAATTAAGTTGAAGTAAAAATTGAAACAACTCTCTCTACATGTGCTCCATCTCTCTCTCTCTCTCTCTCCTCTTGGTGGCCGTCCACTTAGGGTTTTGTTGAGAGCTTCACAGTTGTCACTCAATCATCATGCTGCCAGACTGGCTGCTCGTAGAACTCTATCTTCTTTGATGCCTCATGCTCTTGAAGTTTTGGTGGATTTCATATGACAAAATCAGAAGGTTTCCCGCTCGGATCGTGGGCTTTATATTGTGGGAAATACACGTTTTATATATGCGCCAACAAGCGCTCTCTCGTCAGATGGGCTTGAGATAGGATGCCTCTTCCTTTGGAGGTTACGAGATCGTAGTCATGCTTCATAAGGTAATCCTTATACTTATGTGATCATGATTAAACGATAATGGAATAATTACCATGTCATTGGTTTCATCGAATTTTTTTAATTTCTGTTGCCCTATTGACTAGTATGACTAGTCGATCTAGATCGTATGCGATATGATCTCCATACTTCCGTGATGCGCGAGTCTTTATCAACTCCACTCCGCTCATAAACACCCATCAAGCAGCTACCATCCCAACAACCCTATAGAGAAGGCACTTTTGTCATCCCAACATGTAGTTGCAACCACTTCAGGTAGTCGCACCACCAACCTAAGCACTAAATAGGGATTCTTCATCGTCTTAACAACAATAGCATTCAGATCTTTGTTTGTCTTGTCGTTCACCATCAAAAAATACCTCTATGCTGACATCCAACCTCTCCTCAGGTTGAAGAATGGAGGAGAAGCATTGTGGTCCCTCTTTATAAGAATAAAAGAGACATTCAAAATCGTTTGAATTATAGAGGTATCAAACGATAAGTCATACTCTAAAAATTTGGTAACATGTGTTTTAAAGAAGGTTGAGGCAAGTTTTCAAAGTGACTAAAAATTAATTCAGATTCATGCTAGGTCTCTCATCTATTGAAGCTATCCACTTGTTTAGGAGAACAATGGAGATTTATAAAGCCAAAAAGAAAAACCTCCATATGATTTTTATTGATTTGGAGAAGGCTTGTGATTCAGTCCCAAGGGAGATATTGTGTAGAGTTTTGGAGAAGGACAAGTGCATGCCCAATACTTAACCATAAAGGATATGTATGATGGGGATTCATCTTGTATAAGGATCTATTTTCTGGATATTGACTAAACACCAACATCAATCTGCATCAAGGTTCAGCTTTGAATCCATTCCTTTTTGCTTTGATTATGGACGAGTTGACTAGTCATATTAAGGTTGATATACTTGGTGTATGTTGTTCAACGATGATGCTGTGTTGTTGATGAGACAAGAGATGGAGTAAATAAGAAGATGGATATGCCCTAGCCACTAAAGAATTTCATATAAGTAGGGCTAAGGATGAATATATGGAGTGCACATTTGATGGAAACAATGATGAGGGACTCCAGGTAAAGATTGGGGAGCATAACATGACAAGAAAGAATCTTTTAGATATTTGGGATCTATATTGCAACAAGATGGGAAAATTTATGGGGATGTTATTCAGAATAAATGCAGGCTGGCTAAAAGTGGAGAGGAGCCTCTACTGTTCTTTGTGATAAGAAAATCCCTTTAAAGTCAAAAGAAAGTATTACAAAGCAGCTATGAGACCTACTATGATCTACGGATCTACGTATGCAGAGAATGATAGTAGTAGAAATGAATATGCTAAGTTGGATGTGTGGTCATACACACAAAGACCATATTCGAAAATGATGCGATTAGAATGAAAGTTGGTGTATCTCCAATAGAGGATAAGATGCGAGAAAAATCGTTTAAGATGGTTTGTCCATTTGCAATGGAGGTCGGTTGATGAACCGGTTAGAAGATGTAAGATTTTGAATGTTGAGCTGGTTAAGAAAGGACGAGGAAGGCCCAAGTGTTGGAATGAGACTATCCGAAGGGATATTCGTTATTTGGATTTAAGCCCGAGAATGGCCCAAAATAGATCTGAATGGAGGCAGAAAATCCATGTAGCTAACATTACTTAATCGTGGAAAAAGGCTTTGTTTGTTGTTTGTTGTTGTTGTTCGTCTATCACTACAACATGCCTGACTCCTTCGTAGATAATATCACAACTGGAGATTATATTAGGGATAAGATGCATGGAGCACCCGACTACACTCATTTGGCTTGATTCCCAATTTGGACAAGACCAATGTATCCTAAGTGGTCACGCATTCACGATCGCTTATAGATATGATAAGGAACACATTCTATTGGAGTCCGAGCACATGCTGACAAAACAAGAAAATACGTCACATGGGCGAAAATGACGAGATGGTCAGTTCATGAATCATGGTCAACGTAATCAACTGGATTGCATATGCGCTGGTTTACTACACCAATGCTCATGATATGTGGGCTTCCATTCAAGCGTGTTAATGGATCATGGTTTCCGTAATCGATATGATTACAGATGAGCTGGTATTCTACACCAACGCTCATGACACGTAGATTGTTAATGAAAGACTAACAATGTTCTGTATGCATTATATCTTAAGAGTTAAAGCACAACGGATTTTGCTGGAGCACCTAAGGGCTTCTTCCGAAAAAATACAAGTTCCTCGGCTCCTCACTAGTGCATCGGATTTTGTTGGAGCAAACTAGGGCTTCTTTCAAACAGTCTCAGATATTGTTGGAACAATCGTAATGGCAGAAACGACAAGGCCAATGTGGTTGAAGGTGGAACCGTAGTGGCCGAGAGAGTCTCGACTGAAGAATGGGAAAACGGAGCACATGATCCTCACTGGTGGGATGAACATGGCATTCGTGAGGAGAACCAAATCGATCCATGGCGTTGCTTGTAAATTCGGATGAAGCACCAGAGCTTATCGGATCACAACCAATGGAAACCGGCACAAGGCTGTCCAGATGGATACTCCATGATCCATGGTTAATATCGTCTGGATTGGATCGGATATCAGTTCGATCCTAACACCGTAAACATCACTAATTGGAGCTAGATTTATAAAGTGAAACATAATCCAGTAACCGGTGGGCAAGGTCGATCTGATAGTAAATAATTTGGGCTTGACTCTGAACCCCATTAGCCAAGTTGGCTTAACTCGCAATAGGATTAATACTACACGTGCATTAACTCTCAGATTTTTTTTAAAAAAAAATCCTCATCTTCTCTGATCCAATTTGGGAGGTGTCTAGGCTTTTGCATGGAAAATCGACGCGTGTAGGCGACAAAGCGCGTTGGCACAGCACGTTAATGGGCTCCGAGTGGGCCCCGACAGCATATGGCGTATCAAAAACACAAAGCCACGTTCTGCTGATACAGTGGAAGAGGAGAGGAGGGCCTACACATCGCCACCCTTTATATCGACTCCACGGTCAGATACGGGGGATAAGATTTAGGGGGGCAATTTGACTACCAATTGGATCGGATGGTTTGAAGTCCTTTTCTTTTTCCTCTCTTTTCAAGGTGATCTGACAGCACAAAAGTTGTATGCCCTCCGGTAGCAAGTGATGGTCCCCATGGACGCATGCAAGACCTTGTCTTCCGACTTAAGATCGATGGGGTACTTGGGGAGATGTTTCCTGCTGGGGTAAGGTTTCACGAGATAATAGATATAAAAAAAATTACACCTGACTTCTATAATTCTATCCCACCACAGCAGAACTTCGATGATCTTTGTAATTACCGCACGATGCTGGTACCGAGTAAGATTAATAAGGCCATCACAACAGTTTCAAATATTATAAGCGTTTCGATGTGGCTGGACAATATTTATGGGGTTTGATTGGTTGGTGGTGTGCCCCAAATTACTTCGGATAACCCGATAAATCACTTCACAAACTTGAATTGAAATTATATCACAAATCAAGGTGACATTACATCACATTCCTTATTCCATCTCTCTACCAATCCTCATAACCATCTAAACAACTACTATTCATAGATGTTATCCCAATCCAACCTAAGCCAGTAACCAAACTAGTCCTAGGGGTTGTGGTGTAAAAAACACTAGTCAACTATGGTGTTATGATTTGGATCGTACGGTTGATGCTTTGTGCCGACACCTTGGTATATAGAATGGTGCAAGTACCTCATGCTTAGGGAAACTAATATATAAGTTATAATTCACTAAAATTAGTATTCTCCATAATCTATTTCGGTAAATATTTATCAGAGTAATTTGACATAAAAATTAAGGTATATCAGTCACTTTAAAAAAAGTTTCTCTTTCTAAAGAACGTTCGTGGGTCAAGGATATCATGCATAAGCTATGTACATAGAGGTGTAGTTTTTAACATTCATAGGGCTTCCCATGAATATTCTATATAAGGGGTCTCTTGTTAACAACAATAACAATAATAATAGTAAGGAAATTTTGCACCTATAACCTTATATACTTTTATAATTACACATTGAACCTTTTATAATTTTGAAATACATTATATAATCGAAGATAATGACCTCTGTTTAAATCAATCCCTTCAATTAATCTGGCCATACTAACCTATCACTTTTCACTCCTTTTCGTGCACCTCTCACAGTTATACCACCTCCTTCTCTTATCCTTGCCCCTGCCAACACCCTCTTCCCCCTAGGCGGTAACGTCAGGGGGATTCAAGGAGGATGATCTCCCTCGAGCACCATAATGGTGACATTGGTGATCGTGAAAGATTGGCGAGAGCTCCTATGGAATACTCGATTCAAAGAAAGATTATGCATTATATATTTCTACTCCAACCACTAGGCTCTTTAACTAGTACTTGAAATCACTTGACCACTACAATAAATTACTCACTCTTTTCTCTTGCTCACTTATTTCTTGCTCACTTGCATCGTGACTCTCTTCACTTTATTTCGTTTTGATTTGCTTGCTTGCCTTTAGACACTGGCTCTCAAGACCTATTTGTACTTGTGTTACAAGAGCCTTGAAAGATGTGGAGTTCTTTAGAAAATGGGGGTTGGAATCATCAATGAAAGTTATAGAGATTTAGAGTTAAGTCTTCTTAAGAAAACTCTAGAGACTAGGAGGTCTTCTTCTCAAGAAGTTTCTAGAAACATAGAGAAGCTAGTGATGCCTTTATATTTCAATACTCCTCAACACCAATTTCTTGCGTGCAAAGTCAGATCTTGAGCTCATTTCAAACCATGCCTTCTTTAATTTGCAAATATGTCCTCGATTCCTCTTAGCTTTAAATCCTCTATGTTGCTTTATATAAATCTTTTGATAAAAATTTTTTCCGTGAAGAAAGGCATTTTCACATCCATTTACTACAATTTACATGTTTTACAAGCTACTAAGGTTAGCAAAAATCTTACTACTATCGTTTTCACAACTGAACTTAATGTTTCATCATGACCCGTACCATATTATTTAGATAATTCTCAGATAGATTTTCCTGGACGTGCATTTAACTTGTAAACCCGATTAGAAGATATTGGCTATATGTCTCATGGCTTAGGAACAAAGATCCCATGTTAGATTCTCTCTCGATTTCTTCTTTCATTGCATTTATCTATTCTTAATTCTTGAAGACTTCTTCGTAAGTAGTGTGTTCTCACAAACCTTCATCTTTGGCACCTACAATATTAACGTGATTGGGTTCACTAAAAGATAGTGATCTATTCACCACCACAACATGACGACTACATGTGGTGGTAATATAGTTGTATTATCCATTGTGACCACATTTGGACCACGATTGGTGGCAATGTGGTCCCTGTAGATGTATTGAGATATGCAATCTCATTGTTATCGAATTTGATGCCAACTTCTTAGCACTTGTGGTCGCATTTTGTATTCATAATGTATGCTAAAATTTCAGGTGCATGGCCCTTCTACCTCTTTCAAGAACTAAAATACCCAGTTTTCAACCCCTTCTCCTCCACCCAAACCCAAACAATGTCCATTCTCCTCCTCACCCTTGCATTTTGTGGTCATAATGTGTGCGTGGTGGTCGAATGGGAATGCATGTCTGTTTACATGAGTTGAACGAGTGTGAATGTGTGTGTTTGTTTGTGTGTGTGAGAGAGAATGAGTGCGTGCTTACGAGTGAGCACGCACAAATATTGTGTGTGAGGTATATGAACATGTGTGTGCAAGTGCATGAGAGAGACTACATGTGTGTATATATTAATATGTGCTAATACATGTGTGTATGAGTGTGTACTTATGCATGAGTACACATGTGCATGCATAAAATGGGTGATAATGAGTGCGTATATGGGTGTGGGTTGAATGATTGTGAAGGTTTTCATATATGGGTTAAACATGTGTGAATATGTATGTGTGTTCATGTGGCATGTGGGTGTGTGTGCATGTGTGTGAACGTGTGCATGTTGTGTATATGAATTTGTGTGTGAGAACGTATGTGTATATATGAAAATTCATAAATTGTGTGTTTGTATACTTGGGCGCATTTGTATGTGCGAATGGAAGTGAATGTATCAATATGCAGGTGTGTTTGGGTATAAATGTGAATGTGTTTGTGTGTATGTGTAAACATGTGTATCAAAGTGAATGAGTGAGTATGCATGTATATTAATGTGTGAATTTGTATGCGTGTGATTGCATGTGTATATGAGTGAGAGAGAGTATGAATGTGCATATTTATGTGAGTGTGGGTGTGTGATGCATGTGTAAACATGTGTGTGTTTGGTACGTGTGTAGTGAATGTGTATATGAATGTGTGAGTGATATAGCAAGGGAGAGTGCTTTAAATGAGTGTGAATTTTCCTTAAGTTCACCTTCCTCCTATGGAGTCGAAGTATGATGTTGATAAGGAGAAGTGGAATGTTGAGGAAGAAGCTGCTACCATTTTTTACGGACCACTAACTACGAAGGCTTGTTTATTGCATTATTTGCTTATTAACGACTGTTGAGTTATGTATTACGAACTTAACTAATAGGAGTTCTTCCTATATTGTAGAAGAAATTATTTGATTCATATATAAATACATGAACAATGTACCTATGGGAGATCACAATATCAGTTTCTTTTTTATCGTTGTACTTTGACAGTCATCAATACTCTCTTCAATTGAAAGAAATATATGGTGAGTCAAGGTCATTTTTATATCCAACTTATAAGGATTCACAACTTAATGTATTGTTCATACATGTCATATACACATATGGTTCATAGATAATTCAGTTTATTGTATATACAAGTAAATATCCAATTTCTGCCTTTAATTTGTGAATGTTAATGTATATCTAGGTAAAGTTCCTATTTTCCATCATTATTTTTATTATTTGTTATAAATTATATCTAATTTAATGTATTTTTTTATGCTTTTATAGATTCTCATTTGTTACATACTTGTATATAATAGTTATTACATCCTTATACATTACTGATATTTAAGGTACATTTTCTCTAGGCTAACCATATTAATAAAATCTTAAAAGATGCACAAGAACTATTATATTTAGGATGACCAAATCCTAAGTACCAGGGGATGATAATGATTTTGAGCGATGTTCTAATAATGTCAAGTTGTAGTATCATGTCAAGACAGTTTGCAAACTATTTATTTCAACTTCTTTTTTTAATAACACTGAGAAAGTAATCCCAGATCAAACATAAGGAGCACTAACTAAGAAATTTTCTTTTTATTCAATTTTTATGTCAGGTATTCAAGTTCATTCAACAACAAATATGTACAATGAGACACAAGACTACTATATAGCACAAAGAAGGCACACAAGCTGAGAGAGAGAGATAGAGAATGGTAGTAGGAGAGAGAAACAATATCTAAAATAGAAAAAATGCAAATATAACACTTTTAAAAAATCCAGAAAATAAGTAAAAATATGAAAATTGTATTTTTTATATTTTTAGAATACATTCAACTATTTTTGTAATTTTTTGGAATAAGAAAATGTAAGATATTCGATGCGATAAGCAATCCTACATTTTGACAAATAAGATAAATAGGACATTTGGAAAAAATACTACAAATAGCTCAAAATGAAGTCATATGACTCCATTCTTCCTAGAAAGATAATAATTTATTGAAGAAAACAATACATTATTTTTGGATTTTTGACACTATATCAGTTTTTAAGGATTTTAGCAAGTTTTGAAGTATTTTTTGATTCTTGGATTTTAAACAGAATATATCAAGATGTCCTTTGGATATGATTAACATCTATGTGAGGGTAATCGACAATATTTTTTGGTGTTTTCTGAGATGATATGAGCACATAAAAATAAAAGACTAGTGGAAGGCTTAAATGTTGTTTTATTTTTTATTAATTAGATTATGAAACAAAAACCCCACAGAAATCTTGACTATAGAGCACAATTAAAGCACATTCACATATTTTTAGATTTTCGAATAGATAAAATATGTTGATGGAATAAATCAATAGCTCAAGAAGTCGTAAAAATTATATAGGCCACAAATCAAAGTATATTTTGTTGAAACTTAGGGATAAGTTCACACTAAGTCGGCTTACCGAAAAATAGCAAGCTATTAAATAAATAAAGCCAAAATGATACCTTACATTCAAAAATTCATCAGTACTAATCTGCACATCAAAAGTTCATGAAACTTTAAAATAATGTAGATATTTAGAGCAGTTTTTCCAACAAAATGTATTTCATAAAAAGTGGAGTTCAAATGAAAGCTTAGTGATTGTTTGAAGATAAGAGTACATATGCAAAAAGAGAAATAAATGCAAAATTCAAAAGCTGAAAAGAAAACTTCATGTAATATCCAAAATCCTAGGGGATGTACAAAAATCTCGCGGACAACGTTAACCTTTCTTGAGTTGCTCGATCAGGGCCGTCCTTTGGTGGATGGCAGGTGCACCTCACTCGGATAGTACGGAGATCAGTATGAGTGGGCGATGTAGATGGTGACACATGGCAAGTGATCAATCCAGGCCATTAAACGACTAATAGCTGGATTGGACCCATATCACATCATCCACTGGTGAGAGGCTCAATTGGCTTGGCTGATAGAGATTAGACAAGGGGAAGGGAATCGACGTTATCTGCTCATCGTGGTTCCCTTCCCTCCGTGTATGTGTTCTGCTGCAGCAGAAAAGGGCATGCACGAGCTAAGGTCTTTGAAGAGAATGGCAATAAACCACCACTGGTGAGTGGTGATTTGAGTGGGCAGGTGGCAAACGAAGATGGCGTGGGCTATTATTCCAAACGACCTGCAATGGGTAAAAGTCTAAAAGATGGGTTCGAGTTTGGGGGACTCGAACTAATGTTAATGGAAAAATACAAAAAGGGGATGTGAATAGGTTTTGTTTCCTGTGTGTAAGAGAGAGAAGGAAGGAGATGGTCTCCGACCATCACGTATGGTCGATGTTGAGGAGGTCGTGTGAGGAAACAAGCGAATAATGCGGAGGAGAGGGTAGGATGATATGGATAGCACTGTGAGGGGGAAAGAGGTGATGGCAATGGGGGTGTCTCCTGTGCATGAAGGAAGGAACATCACGAAGGTCGGAGTTGGTACGATTGGAAGGAGAGGTACGAAGAATGGAGGAGGAAATGGTGCAGTGGTGTTCGAGTAACACGTCGAGGTATGAAGCAGAGAAAAACTGTGGATGTGTTCTATACTATAAGGCAACAAGAACAAGAAAACTTTGATTACATCTAACTAAAAACAAAATGCAGCAAGGTGGATGTATTCGCCTAGGGTGACTGGCGCTCTGGTGAGCGTGGCCATGTGGTCTCAATTTTGGCGGGGAAGATGCTCAACAGAGACAAACTCCTTGGTATAATGGAGCGAGTACACAAAGGGATCACACCAAGGAAGAGTAGTTCTCGTTGTGGCCCTGACTCGTATCCTCTTTATCACAAATGAAACAAGGAGCTAAAGAAGACCTATAATATGGTGGATGGATTTGAAAATAGGGTATGGGTCTCTTCTATTTGATGGAGAGATTCAAGGAGAAGGAGGCTCCTTGTGGGACTCTGATTGAGGGGGAACATGGGCAGCAAGGGCATGGGGAGGAACCGAGGAGGAGGAAGATGATAGAAGTAGAGGAAAGTTGTTGGGTTCTTGCATAGAAATGAAATGAAAGAAGGGAATTTGTCCCAAGTCAACTCTCTAAGAGGAGAGGGGAGTGGACTCCAACAGGAGAAGGAGGCTCCTTGGGGGACTCTGATTGAGGGGGAACATGAGCAACAAGGGCATGGGGAGGAACCAAGGAGGAGGAAGATGGCAGAAGTAGAGGAAAGTTGATGGGTTCTTGCATAGAAATGAAATGAAAGAAGGGAATTTGTCCCAAGTCAACTCTCTAAGAGGAGAGGGGAGTGGATTCCAACCAATATTAATTTAGTATTCGAATGGTTTGAATTGGAGTGGAATGATCAATGGTGGAGAAGATTGGGCCACATGGCCCAATCACTAAAAAGGACCAACATAATTAAAATGGCGCGGAATACAAAGCAGAAGTCTTTGAAGTAAAAAACTTAAAATATAAAACTTTCTCAAATGATTTTATCTAAAATTTTGTAGAAGAAATTTTTTCAAAAAAATCTTAGAATTGAATATACACATAAAAAACAATTTTCAGGTATAAAATATTGATTTTGGGATTTTATGATTTTTAGTTTTTGTTTTCTTATCGATAATACTTTCATACTATATTCTATAATAATAATATATAATATAAGCTACTAGAAGATATTTTTATTGATTTTAATCTCGTGGAATAGAAAAGCTAAAACTATATAAATATAAATACATGTCAAAATTTCCTTTATAGAAAAGACATGTTTTTGTTTCTTTTTATTTTAATATTTTTCATTGATTTTATAATTTTAAGAGAAAATAAAATGTACAAGCAACAAAATGAAGTTGAAATCAAATGAAAAAGGAGTTAAAAATTGAATCTATACAAAAGAAAGAAAAAACCATAAGCTAATTTACAAATGAGTCCCACACCTAACTTTCATGAATGAGCCATGATCACACTCAAAATATTTTTAGAATTTAAGATATTTTAAATGATAAAATTTAAAAGTGAGTTGGGATGAATTGGAATTCATATGATCCAGATAAAAAAATCTGGATTGCAAGTATATTGGGAAAATGAAGCTATTCCATTTGTCGATATTTACAATTATATTTTTGTGATATTTTTTATATTTTTATATACATTTATATTGAATTGATACAAATGAAATCACCTCCATTGGAATTGTGTAAAAATAAATATAAATGTTTGAACTGTGAGTATATTTGTGTGTATTTATATTTCTATTAATTTCCTTGTTTATTTTTGAATTTTTATTTTGTAATTTTTAGTGAGTTTTAAGTGATAAAAAATGTTTTTATTTTCCAAGTATGACTTCATAAAAAACTAATATTAATGCAAGCGTAAATGTGTTTGTTGAGGAAAAAAGATCGTTTTTCATTTCTTAGATGCGTGAAGCATGGTTTCATCAGGGGGCCAATGCGTGTCGTGTTTAATCACCTCTATTTTTCCCTCTCAGCTTGCCCTCGACCGCCTTAGTTTTTCTTTCTACTATACTTAGGCCATCAATAGCCTAAATATAGAGGGACACATCGACTTCTATTCCTTTCACTCTTTTGAGATTTTGCAACATCAATTTGGCCCCTATGATGAATCCATGATCCATCGCCTTTATTCTTTCATTTTTGTTATCCTTTGTAAAATGCATGTAATTATTTACTAATTATCACTAATTAGCATTCTAACCTCATTTGTTAATATTATATATTTAACACTTATTTTATCCAAAATAAAATAATAAAGAGAAAAAGAAAAGAAGGATGCATATATATAAATATGTACAGACTGATCATAACCACGAGACCACATCAATATTGACATGGTCGATACAATAAATAAGTAGGGGAGATAAGGATCTTAATCTCTAAAAATATTAGAAAATAAAGAGCACTAATATACATATACACATTTTTCACCTTGTACATATGTTCATCTATTTTATTTATGATTCAAAAAATTCCAAATCAAAATATTCTCTTCGCAAAAGTTGTTCATAATGATATATATATATATATATTAATTTATAAAAATATCAGAAAAAATATTAGATGTAAAAATAAATAATTATGGCGAACCTAAAAAATCACAAAAGCCGACTTTCCATGTTCATAACTATTTATAGAAAACTCCAAATTGATCGAACTCACTTTTGAACTTTGTTTTATAACTAATACTATTTATAAAAATATCCAAAAGTATTATAATAAAATATATAATTTTTGGCATTTGGACCCCTTTGTATATATGTACTATATGTATACAATTTCTCTTTATTTTCTATTTAATTATTCTTTAACCCATTTAACCTAATTCTTTTTCTAAAATATTTATAAAAATCAGTAGAAAAATATAAAAATATAATCTAAAATTAATACTAATAAATCTGAAAACTAAAAAGCCATAAATCTGAACTTCCGAACCTCATAACTTGGCCATATGAACCCCGTATTGGGTGTACTCACTTTTAAAGTTCGTTTTATAAAATTATATATCAATAAAAGTGATATCATCAAAATCGAATTTAATATGCAAAAAGTAGATTTTGGGACCCTATTGGTATAAATTGTACAATGTATCTTAATCTTATTTTATTTAATGTATGTTATTTCTTGTATTTTTATATTTCTATTAATGTTATTAATATAAAATAAACTAATATTTAAATAAATTTAAATTATTTAAATAATTAAATTAATTAATTATATAGGTACAATATAGTTATACTATATATATGTATTTAACTAATTAACTAATCTTATTTATTTAACTAAAATTCATAATTTAATTATTTATTAAATTATTTTATATTTATTTATTTTTATTTTAATTATTAATCTAATTAATTAATATTTTTTTATTTTCTTTATCCTCGTTCATTTCTTCCTCCGCCTGCCTCCTTCTTTCCTTCTTACTTCCGCACCACCTTCTCCCTTCTCCTTCTTCCTCATCCGCCTCTCCTTCTCTGCTCCTTCAACCACCTAATGACCTGGTTGTTAGGCCATTCTTTGATCCCCGTCTATAAAACAATCACCTCCCTCTTCAAGTCCAGATCCTCCATTTGTGTCCTTCTATATTTAGTGAGCTCTGAGAGGTGGAGCGAGAGGGTGATAGCTTCCTGCTCCTTCGTCATCAATTGAGATTAAGAGGGATCCAACGAGATCGTCGTCGGTGTAGAAGCCTTCGCTCCGTCGTGCATAGTCTCCGCACTGCCACACGTAGAGGCAAAGACTAGGAGCTCCGCTCGAGCTCAATCCCAAGCGAACTCCCTCATCCATTCTAGGTTAGGGCTCTTTAATCCTCTTCCATTTCCTCTTTCTCCTCCTCCATTGTATCCTCAAATCCTCTCATCTATGTCGTTTTCCCTCTGATTTCACTCTGATTCTCATCACCTATCCATCTCCACCTCAATAATCTATACTTCCATTCTACCTCACATATCCAATCACCTCCGATCACATACGGTGATCGGAAATCTGGAGCTCCTCCTCCACTTCACTAGAGCCCCTCCACTCACATTCTCATGTTTCTTGAGGGTCGAGGCTTCATCCTCGAGTCATAGTTCTCTCTACAGGTCGGGAATCTGGAGGCAGTCATGCTTCATCTGAGACGAATCCCATCGGAGATCAACATCGAAGCACACACCGCTGTAACACTTGATGCGGAACAACAACATTTGAAGACTTCGAGCATCATGCATGGAAGAGCAACTCCTCCACCTCGAATCGCAGTACCAGTAACAATGTCAAATCCTAGCGTATCTGAAGCATCGTGATATCATCGGGGCTCGGGCTTCAATTTGACACCACCAACGAAATCCACCGCTCACCTTTTCCATTTAGTTTTGGATCGAGTCTCGCGCTCGAGTAAAAATCTCATTTACAGGATCAGGTGGCGATAAGCATAAGGAGAGGCAGCAACATCTGGTTTGAAAACACTAGGAGTTTCTGGAGTGAGATCGCGTCTTGAAGCCATCTGGAGATACACAAGATGTCTTTACCGGAGATCGAATCCTTCACCTTGATGTCGCAGCAGCCATTCGGAGCGATCAAGCACCATCATCAGATCCGAGCTTCGCTCAAATCGCCTCCTGGGGAAACAATTAGGGAAGAACGTCCGTCTCTCCAGATCAAACCTCGACCAAATGATCAACCACCGATCGGCAAGCATTCGACACTCCTCGCCTAGCCATGCATTGACACCAGAACAAAACAACAGCCCCACCGCTTACTGCTTCATAATCTCATGTGCGCCGCACGTAAGGAATCGAAAGATTTTTTGGGGGCATTTTTCTGTCAAGGCACTCGTCATTTCTGTATTTGCAAATAGGACCAGGTCGAGGTGCAACCACGTGATCTATCATGTGCTAACTTCTGGAATTCTGCAAAGGAATCTCATTAATTCTATTAATTGCAAATAGATACCCGCCTTCAGATATCAGTGCACGTGCACGTGACTCAGTGGACTTTTACACAGAAACCCTCGTCGTCATCTCTTGTTTGCTAACATGTCCATGAAGTTGCTGAATCACATGGGCTGACACGTGATTTTTGTGGTTTTTGTATGCATACCCCTCACTTTTTTGCATTTTAAGTGCAAACCCCTTATTTCCACTTTTATTACCCATATCCATATACACCGTATATAAATAATATACATATTATATTCATATTAAATAAAATACAAAATATGAAAATATAATCAAAATACCTAAAAGACTTAGTAGTATACTATATACAGTATTATAACAGTTTTCAAAAATAAAAATATTTTCTATTTTTTACTAAATCATTGAAATTTCAAAAAAAATACAAACCTTATAAAAATCATAAAAAATATAAAAGTATCTCTAAAAATTCTATAAAAAATTCTATCCATTATATTTTACTATATTTTACATTTAAAATCAAAAGTTAAATAAAAATTGGATATTAAAATGAATAAAAAAATAAAAAAATGCTCAAAAATTAAAAAACATAACTAATTCATTAAAAATCACAAAAATATGTACAATACCTTGTTGGAAAGGTATTTTTATCTACTTTCGGGTAAAAATAAAAAAATATTTTCTTTCTATTTTTTATTTTTAAAATAAAAAATCACTTCTCTTTTTTTTCAATAAAATTAGTTTTTCACTTAAAAAATAATCCAAAACCCATAAAAATCTTAAAAACCTCTAAAAAATTACAAAAATATGAAATAAAATTAAAAAAACTAAAAATTACAAAATACGAACCCAAAAAAATATAAAATACAATACATATATCTTTTTACTTATAGGTATATAAAATAATAAAAAAAATTCATAAAATCAAATAAAAATTAAGAAAAATTTCTTAAAAATAAATAAAAAAATCAGAAAAACCTCATACCTTAGATACTCTACCTATTTACCTTAGTTTCCACAGTTTGCCTCCATGAGTTCGACACTCCCGTACTTATCATTATACCTTTGAGTTTAAGAATACAAATAAAATAATAAAATCTTTTTCTTGCAAATCCACATGGTCGATACACCAACCATTATTAGAACATCAGACCGGGTGTAATTAATCACCCTCCCTTTTGGGAATATCAGTTCTGCCCCTGACTTCTTCCACATTGATCATTTATTTCCGTCGGGTTAGTTGTCATCCATCCTCAACATAAACCAACGTTAACTTTGGGAACACTAGGGAAATAAATAAAAAAGTAAGGGTTGAAAGGTCTTCCTCATACTCTAGCCCCTCCTCTTAGCCTCCCTCCTCCTCCTCCTCTTCTGGCCCACCCTCCACCTCCCCTTCCAGTCCCTCCTCCTCCTTCGACCACCCTCCCCTTCTGGCCCCTCCTCGTCCCCATCCTCCTCGGACCACCCCTCACCCAACCACCCATCTGTTCCATGACTCTTCACCGAGCCAAATAAGGTTGTCCTTAGATGATCGCTACACCAAAGAAGAAGATAGGATGGGCTTCTACTCAAGAGCTAAGTTCGTGAGCAGAAAATGGTGTTGGAATGTTCCTATGCACCTTCTTCTTCTTTCTCCCAAGGTCAACGCACCATGAGGAGCAGTAGAAGCTCCAATGACTAGGGTGGCAATTCCGAGGTACCTGCAAGTCACTGTAGCACGAGCTTGTTTGCTTGGCGCAGATGTTACCCACCAACATGCATGGAAGGTGGGGTGTGAAGATCATAATCATGGTGGAAGAGGAGAAGTCTAAGCTCCCACCACGTGATTAGGTCTAGGAATTCCTCATCTCTGAATTGTAGCTCCCTTAGGTGCCGTTCGTGTATCGGGTTAAACCACCCTTGGGGTGGTTTAACTCCCCTACCTCATATTTTCTCCCTTCACGTGGGTCCCACTTTTTATCTTTTTAAAAAAAATCAAATAAATCAATTCTCCATCATCGATTCCATCAAAAAATAATATACTATACCATCATATCATATAAAAATTATAAACTACTCTACTTCTACTCACTTTTTCAAACTCCAATACAATCACATCACAATAACTACTCAATTTTTCAAACTCCAATACAATCATATCACCCCAAACCCACTTCTAATCCACCCCCAGTTTAAACCTCTATCCAAACATCAAAACTCAAAAATAGATTACCTGCAACCAGTTTAACCCACCTAAACCCACTATCCAAACACACCCTTAGCGTTCAGCTCCAACCTTCTCCAAGGTTATCCAACATTCACTTGGAATGTCATACACCTTCCCTTCATAGACATTCACCCATCCCAATTTTAGTTCTTCCCTCTTCAATTTTTTATTCAAAACTTAGGTACCAAATTTGGTTTGAACATCCTGTTTTAGTCCACGATTCGTTATTTTGTCCAATTCCCTCTTTTAGTCCTTAATTCGTTTATTTATTTCCACCATGTTTCTTTGATTGTGTTTATTTCGAATTCCATCTCCAAATAAAGCTATTGTTGGAACTTAGGCTCAATGTTGTTTCTCTGATTTAGATAATGTTCATTCTTAGATTCTTAGATTATCATCTGGTTGATACGCTTTGGGTTGCATTCTAGGGATTATATTGCAAAGTCCAAATACACAAAGGCCTCCTGGAGATGTACACAAGATCTTCTAGAGAGAGCACAATCAACCTCATCCGCTTGGGAACGGCATACACATGAACCACATGAAGCGAGACCAGCATTAATCCAACCTCAACTATCAAAGCATCGTGCACAAACCATAGCATCCAAGTTGAACTTCACCGATCTTCGCCATCATCCGCCCTAGAGCTTTACCTGAGATCATTCAAACATGAAGTAGCTCGCCAAGATCAATCGAATCTGGACCATGCCCTCCCCTTCCATCCCCTCGTCCTCCTCCTTGCCACATTATTCTCCTCCGACCACCCCTCCCCTTCCAACCCCTCCCCCTCCCAACTGCCCCCACCCTCCTCTGCCCTTCCAATCCCTTTTCCTCCCCTTCGAGCCCTAGTTAACACGGTGTGATCAAGGTTTAATGCAACCCATCAAGCTTATCGGCATCGCCTAGGAGGCGGGGGCGATGGAGGAGGAGGATGGGGTGGAAAGGAGGTATGAGTTTTTCCCTACTATGCCCCTCTTAGCTACATCATGGTAAGAATAAATCATAGTTTAGCTCAAGTAATTGATAGCCAGACTAACGGAAGGGTACACGTAATCATTGTCGAAGAAGTTAGGGGTAGAACTGATATTCCGAAAAAGGGGAGGCATAACTGATATCACAATATCTCAGAAGGACACAATTGATAAAATCCCTAAATCATTATATTGCGATTAACTTTTTTATTTCACCAACCACGCAAAATCATGAAGAAATACTTACTGAAATTTAAAATTTTGTATAAAAATGTTGGTATGAATAATTTGATTATTAATATAATCTAATCAATAATTCTCTATATTTTAGTAATTATGTTGATATTTTTAGAACCGACATGAATCAAGTACCTATTTATATAATATAAGAGTATATTTTCTTGTTCCATTTACCATTCCGAGATCGAAAATCCTTGCTTCATCTCTATGTGCAAGATTGAACAAGTGAGCTTGTCTATCTAATCTTGAAAGTAATTCGAAAAGCTTTCATCACAAATGTAGTAGAATATATATGCATTTCAATATATTTAAATAAAATATCGTCTATTCATCTAATATGCATAAATAAGTTCGTGCTATATAAAAAAATCAAAATATAATTGAGTTGTATGAAATTGCAAGATAAGTCAAACTTACAATCATTTTGTAGGCACTTGAAGCTCAATAGACGAGGACAAGAAGGCAGGGAAAATAATAAGACATAGGATTAACTACAGGATTTGTTCAAATGCAAGAGATTAATGATGGAGATCTAATTAGAATGGCATTAATTAGATGCGTACTAAATAAGGGGGAGTCGGGGTGTTCATTAATGATGATAGGCAAGAAGATTAATGGGAGAGGATTAACGAGATGACGGAGGATAACCGTCATTAGGAGGAAAACTAATTGGGTATAGCCCTCTATTTAGTGTAGGTTATAATGAAATTCTTAATATAAAATAAATGAAAATTTGACAATGTAAAGAGGGGATGCATGTACGTGGGCTCAGTGAAACACCAGTCCTCTTATTAGATGAAGGATGGCTTCTCCTTTTTTGGATAAAGAGAATTATCACAAAATAAGGTATCCTACTAAAATGGTTCCATCATAATCATATTATTTTGTTATATTCTGTCTACAATATTTATCTCATTTATCATCTATTTTGTTTTACTTTTTATCTACCCACCCATTGCACTTTTAGACCTCCCATAAGCTCTACTTATCTCTTGGAAAGCCTTTGTTGGAAAAATAATGCCGAGTGGAGGGTTTATAAATAAATAGAGTAAAGTACAAAAAAATCTCAACTATATATCAATTTTCAATTAAAATTATTATTTTTTTAATGTAGTAAGGAGGAGCCTGATCTTATTATTTTGTCACAAATAAAGATCTCTGTAAGCTCTCGCAATTCGTATGTAGATGTTAAACCTTGCAATCGAAAGTTGAAGCTCCTCTTTGTTGCTACTGAAAAATAAGACCCTAATTCAAAATAGCCGCATAGTTGAGGCCTCTTTTTGCAATTTACTCAAATAAATAACCACGCTCTGGGTGAAGCAGTCCCCATCATCCTTCAAACATTGTATCATGGATGACAGCGCTGCCACGTTTCCTACTCCAATAGCACCGGGGAAGACACGTCTGGGATGGATCGGCACCGGTATCATGGGCGCCGCCATGGCCTCCCACCTCCTCTCCTCCGGTTACGCCCTCACGGCCTTCAGCCGCACCCCTTCCAAGGCCACCCAACTCCTTTGCTCCGGAGCCACTCTCGCCCCCTTCCCATCCGCCGTCGCTTCCTCCAGCGACGTCGTCTTCCTGATGGTCGGCGCCCCGTCCTCGCTCGGGAGATCGCCTCCGAGGCACGATCCCGGGGCTGCTGGGCCGTCGATGCGCCGGTGTCCGGAGGTGACACGGGCGCCAGGGAGGGAAAGCTGGCGATCTTCGCAGGCGGAGACGCGGAGGTCGTCCGGTGGCTCTCCCCTCTGCTGGAGCTCATGGGGAAGGCGACGCACGTGGGCGAAGCCGGGTGCGGGCAGAGCTTCAAAATCGCGAACCAGATAGCCGTGGCGGGGAGCATGCTGGGTCTGAGCGAGGCGCTGGTGTTCGCGAAGGAGGCGGGGCTGGACGTGGAAGGGTTCTTCAGGGCCATGGTGAGCGGCTCGGCAGGGACGAATGTGGGTGAGATATTCGGCGAGAGGATGGCGAGGAGCGACTTCGAGCCCGGTGGGTTCGCCGAGTACATGCTCAAGGATCTCGGGATGGCGCTGGAAGGCTTCGGAGGAGATGAGGTCGTGGTCCTCCCGGGGACCTCGCTCTGCAGGGAGCTCATCCAGGGGATGGTTGGGAACGGAGATGGGAGGCTGGCTCTGCACGGCCTTGTCACTGTTATCGAGAGGATCTCCGGTAAGCAACGTGGAGGGTAGGGCTCTTCCTTATCGTCCTTTGCAGCTGTCTTCTGTCTTTCTTTAAGTCCTGAGGAGAGCACCCAATAACTCTGGCAGTGTGGGTTGCTTGGAGCTCCTTCAATTAGTTGGCTTGGCATTATAGTTAATAATTCGTTGCTCAAGGAACCCGTGACCACTCTCATTCAACGAGTTGTCCAAAATCATCAGCTTCAGTGTTGGCCGTATACCAATATATATCTTTATATGTATCTGTATAACTTGCTGGGTTTAATCATCAGCTTCAGTTGAGATGAGGCTTTGGGTGTTGCTTTTCCTGATGATCTGATTGCCCTTCTTCATCGGGGATTTTCTTAAGTGGTGGATGTGCTGACAGTTGATGTGTATTGCTTCTTTTGGTGGGTTCAGGGTGATCTAAGACTAAAACGCAACCTTGAGCTGACAACTTGAAACTCTTGAGAGTTGGAGCTTGTATTTGATGTTCACTTTAGATAAAGAATTTTTATCCTCTTGGTTACCTTTTGGAGTATGTTAGATGGTTAAGATACATCCACCCACTTAACCAGGATAACCAAATCTTGTTGCTTGATCTTCTCTTTAAACCTGGAACTCAAGTTGTGAGCAAGAACTCAAAGTTTGCTTTCAATGTCAATTTTACCGAGTCCGGAAATAGGAAATTTGGATGATATTCATTGATATCCAAGATAACATGAAAATTGATATAAAATTCGATTTTGTCAGAAGTTGAGGTTCCGAATGTTCTGTAAACAATAGGTAAGATAGAAAATAATCTCTCGTTCGCTAAAATATGGCTGTAAACAAAAGATTTCAAGTATATTATCATTCTAATCGTCGCATGTGCTCATATATATATTAATACATGTAAGAAATATAGTCTATACACCCAAAAAACCTATGCAAATCCTACGCACCATTCAACATGGCACAGTCTCATTCCATCTGACATCCAATTTTGCACATGACAAATCCTTCAATGATGCGATACTCTATGGAAATATATGTTTATGGAGGAAGATGACAACCTCACCTCCCATCCGTAGGTGTTATGGTGCAATGGCGTGTGGTGGCATGATGGTATACACTATTGTCGTGGCATGGCTCATGAGCAGGAGACGTCAAAGCTATGGTGCTTGATGATGCAAATGTCAATGTTGGCCCGACCAATAATGGTAGTAGAGTGAGAGAGAGCAACATAAATAGTGGTGGCGTCGCATATGATGGCGGTGTGAAATGTTTTAAGATGGTGGCATGGTAGTGATCAAGGTAGCGGCACGATGGTGGCAGCTCAATGGTGGTGGCAGATGGTGGCGGCAATAGTGGTGGGCGGTATCAAGTACGGCAAGAATCTTTAATTTGAAAATTTCAAACTTGATTTCACGCCGAAATCAACATATAGTTTATTTAGTTGATTGTGGTGGCATAGCACATGAGAAAGCAACGTCAACTATATAATCTATTGTATGAGGAAGTTGAACACGTTTGAATTTTGTAGATCGGTAAACAACTTCCGATCTGGTTACCGTCCAAGCCTTGTATATGAAGAGGGTAAGCTGATCAAGGTGATCCATTACTGGAGCTCCGTCATCAGACCACTGTCGATCGTTAGAACCCTCGTCATAGCATCGTCGTCGGAAGTTGTTTGATTAACAATCCCATACTACCATTGTGAAGAGCTCGACGAGGGGGGTCGTTTTGAGGTTGTGCATTTTGCACAACACCTTGAAACTATCGTTCTAGGCAGGCGAATTTCCTGGAGGAATTTCCTTGGAGTATGGTTTTCACCCCCTTCTTTATGTTGGATTCCCACCGTTTTCGTATTTATGGATTGTGATAATGTGTGAGACCATTTTACGATGTTTTCATCGTGTTCAGATTGTGTTTAGTCAGATTCCTTTTTACATCGTGGCATGCTTGAAATAATTTCGGGAGATTCAGGCAGTGAATAAAGGTAAAGCATACATCATTGTGTTGAGAATTGAACGAGTATTACATGTATGTGTTCGGATCGGAGATCTGATCTATTTTATACGACAACTCGGTTGTTGGCTACAAGTCTAATCGATCAACATTAATCAATCATGTTGTCCAAGCTAGTCTATCAATGTGGCTAGAATGGTCGATCATGTGGATGACTGATCAATCATTATTGATCGATTAGTCTAGCAATATAATCGATCATTCTACTACCTGGGACCATTTTTACTTTAAAAATGAATGGTTTTGACTATGAAAAGGGTATATCCACTTAGGACATTATATAAGTTAATAAAAAAGAGGAATGGATGTAACTAATTGTTATGGTAACGAAATAGGTCCAACAATAATTTCATAAGTTATAGTATATGCAGTAAGAACCTAAATGAGAACTAATTGATAGCATATGTTATTTGAGTTCAACAGATGAATATTTCCTGCCGTGATTTTTTCCATGTCATGGGGCTTTCCATTACTATCATGTAGGTAGATGGAGTCGATGTTGCCGCCAGGCATGTACCCTTGCAAAAATCAGTAGAAGTTTATATTGGTGACTTAGATTTTACTAATGACATTGTTGCATATTTGTTTTGTAGCTTGATTAACATTTCAGGTAGAAGCAATGATGAAAAGTGTAGAGAAAACTAGAAGTCGTCTCAAAGCCTAAAGAGGTTCTAAAAGACTCCCCTTGAAGGCTCAAGGCTCAAAATCATATTACAGAAAGGCTCAAAGAAAGATTCAATTCCAAAAGTTCAAGATTTAAAGACTTCGAATGTTGATGTGGTATATTCTTGATTTTGTGCAAAAAGAAATAATTGTATAGTTTTTGCATATTCTTGATCAACAGAAAAGCTTAAGCCAAATGATCAATTTCACAGAATCAATTTTTGGACATAAGATCGATCAAGATCGGTCACCCTGACACCCTAATCGATAACCCTTGGTCAATCATCTTTTGATCCCGATTGATCAACTCTTGATTACTGATTTTTTGATATGATTGATCACTGATGAATCCACATCATCTTTATTCTATCATTTTGGCACCAAAAACACTAGCAAATGCCTGTAAATAGCATTAAATACACAATCTTAGCATTCATGCATGTACCTGTAAATAGTGTATAAAATACTGTAATTAAAGCCAAAATTATAGAATAAATAAAAGAAAAAGAAAAAGAATAAAATATTGTAAATATTTTATGACCCAAAACCCCGAGACCTAGGCATCTTGATGAATAGGTCGACAAAGAATAAAGTAGGGGGAGATAAGGGACAGAATACAATAAAAATACCTTTTATTTTATCCATTCTTTATTCAGTTTGGGACCTATTTTTGGTTCCACTTTTTATACATCAAATAAAGAAATTTTGTACATGAAAGTTGTAGATAATTAAATAAAGAAAAATAAAAATTGATTTCACTGAAAAATAATATACAGATAAAAAGTTATTGTCTGAATAAAAATCCAGAATCCCAACTTCCCAGACCCGTATCTCACAAATGAAAACTCCAAATGCAGCAAACTCACCTTTAATTGTATATAGAATAAAATAAGCTATTTAATGGCAGTGGTTTCGCATTTGACGGAGCTACGGTTTGAAAGTTGAGTTTTGGACCCTCATTGTATAGTTGTACTGATTAAAATATTCAATTTATTATTTATTAATTATTTTTATATTTTTATATTTTTATAATTATGTCAATATTACTTATAATAATTATGTATATTAAAATCAGATTAAAAACCTAAATAAAACTCAAAATAAAAATACATGTATCTACGATACATAGGTATACTACCTATACTTATACCTGTATAAAGTATACTTCTATTTTATTAAATATACAAAACACATCAATAAAATAAAATAAAAATATATTTGTGTATATAAAAGTATTTTATAATTTTAGAAAATAATAAATAAAAATAATAAAATTAAAATACACAAAATAAAAATAAAGTAATAAAATACATATGTATATGTTCCTATATAGGGCTAAAAAGTAACTTGTAAAAATAAACCTCATAAAAATAATTAAAAATCATGATAAAATTCTTTACAAAATTATAAACACTTTTTATTTTATAACCTAATTAAAATAATATCGTTTAATATTTTTAATTGATTATTTTAGTTTTCCTACAGGCTTTTTCCTGGTTGGTCCACGTGGACCAACCAGGAGGCAGCAAGAGTTGACCTTCGGTCAACTCTCTGCCCAACACCTGGATTGCTGTCAGAAGCGAGTTTGACCCACTTTCACCCATTTTTCGAGGCCTTAGCTTTCACCTTCTGGGGATGAACCCTTAATGACTTTTGTTCCTCGTTGAACCACCTTGCACGCCCAGTGTTTGCCTTGGGGAGTGCATCGCTGCATCAATGCCAATAGCCTCGTTCTTCTCGCCGGTTGACCACCATTCAAAACCGACCCCCTCATCTTCCTCTTTCCTTCGAACTGCCTTTGGCCAGTGCCAGAACCTCCGAGGGCTCTCTGGTGGATACCCGGTGACAGGGGGTGATCCCCGACCACGTTGAGGTGTAACCCAGGTGCTCCTGGGCGTGTTCCAGCCATCTCCGGCGGCTGCGCCGTCGTGAGGTCCTACCTCCTCCGCCTTGGCCGAGTCGATGTCATTTTTGCTGTTTTTCTTTTTATTTTCGTTCCTGCTACTGGTCTTTAGTGCTATCTTATCATCTAATCGCCGCCTACGCTTAGATTTTCCCAATTTGACGTACGCCGGAGCCTTGCCCTGGCGAACCGTTCCGCCCACCATTAACTTCGCTCTCCACCTTCTTTGGTTCTTGGAACCATCTCTCGCCATTTGTTGTTGTTCTTGCAGGTTCCAGGGTTCCAGTTGACTCCATCTGGGGGTCACGATTTTGAAGATAAGCAGCCTGGAGTAGCCCCGTCGCCCCTTCACGTCGTGGCGGACATTCGGCTTCTCTCAAGCCATTTTGCGCCCGCTGCCCTATCGTGGATTGCCCCAGGAGCTTCCTGGTCCGTTCTGGACAGTAGTCGGAGGTCGGAAGACCTAGGGATCTGATGAATCCACATTTCATCATCTTTATTCTATCATTTTGGCACCAAAAACCCTAGCAAATGCCTGTAAATACCCGTAAATAGAGCATCTTAGCATTCATGCATGTGCATTCAATTAGTGTATAAAATACTGTAATTAAGGCCAAAATTATAGAATAAATAAAGAAAAGAAAAAGAATAAAATATTGTAAATATTTTATGACCCAAAACCCCGGAGACCTAGGCATCTTGATGAATAGGTCGACAAGGAATAAAGTAGGGGGAGATAAGGGCCAAAATACAGATAAAATACCTATACATTTTATTCATTCTTTATTCATTTTGGGACCTATTTTTGGTTCCACTTCTTATACATCAAATAAAGAAACTTTGTACATGAAAGTTGTAGATAATTTTATAAAGAAAAATACAAAATTGATTTCACAGAAAAAGAATGTACAGATAAAAAGTTCTGGTCTGAATAAGAATCCAAAATCCCAACTTCCCAGACCCGTATCTCGCAACTGACAACTCCAAATGCATCAAACTCACCTTTAATTGTATATAGAATAAAATAATCTATCCAATGGTGGTGGTTTCGCATTTGGCGGAGCTACGGTTTGAAAGTTGACTTTTGGACCCTCGTTGTATACTTGTACATATTAAAATATTCAATTTATTAATTATTTATTATTTTTATAATGTTATATTTTTATAATTTCGTAAATATTACTTATAATATATATGTGCATTAAAATTAAAATAAAATGCAAAGAAAAATAAAAATAAAAATACTTGTATAAAGACTACATAGGTACACAGCCTATGTATATACCTATACAAAATACACTTGTATTTTATTAAGTGTATAAAATAAATCAGAAAAATAAAATAAAAATATATTTGTGTAAATAAAAGTATTCTATAATTTTATAAAATACTAAATAAAAATAATAAAAATAAAAATACCTAAATAAAAATAAAATACTTAAATATATAGATATATATACTATAAAGGGCATAAATGCAAACTTGTAAAAATATAACTCATAAAAATAATTAAAAATCGGAATAAAATACTATATAAAATAATAAACATTTCTTATTAAATAACCTAAAATTAATTAAATGATTTATTTATTTAATTCAATTTACAAAAGTTTTATTTAAAATTTGTCTTTTTGCGGATGACGTGGCCCAATCAGGCCACGCCATCCGTTGACCTGGGGTCAACTCCCTGACCCCCGGTCTATGCCTCCTGGTCCGTCTCGAGTGCCCACCTTCTCGGGTTTTTCGCAGGCTACCCTTTCACCCTTTGGGGTCGCTCCCTTCTGCAAAGTTGCTCCCCTACAATCCAGCTATCACGCCCATCTTCTTCCTCGAGCAGACCGTCACTGTGTAGCCCGTTCATCCTCGATCAAGGTGCCTCGACCACCATCCTTCAAAACCAACCCCATCCCTTCCCTTCTTTCTTTGGACAGCCTTTGACCAACGCTGAGACATCCGAGGCTTAGCCAGGGATCCCCGGTGATAGGGGGTTGATCCCCGACCTCGTTGAGGTGCAGCGGAGGGCCGAGGCGCGTCCCAGCCATCTCCGGCGGCTGCGCCGCCGTGAGGTATCAAACCTCGAGCACCTTGCTCTGAGGTACGTTTCCCTTCTTGTTTTTGCTTGTCTTTAACCTTGATAGCATTAGGAACCCCAAGGTAACCTCCAATACGCCTGAGATTCACTCATTCGCCGTCGCCTCTACCTCGCCGGAGCAAGCTCCGGTGAGTTCGTTTCTCCACCATCATCCGCCTACAGCCCCCTTGTCTCCACTGGAGGGTCGCGACATTTTGCCCGCGACCCCCCTTCACCAATTTTTGCAGGTATCCGGAACGACCAGGTGCTGGAGGCGAATTTGCGAGCAGCAGGAGCTTCTGGGACCGCCTCCTCGCCTTTGGCGTGGCTGTGGACCTCCGGAGCTCTTCCGCTCTTTTTGCCGCCTCCGGTCGACAGAACAACCTTCCAGGAGCACGAAGCTACGGTTGTGGACCGCCCAGGCGCTGGGAATCTCGAGCGTGGGCCGATCACAACTCGCCGCGCTCGAGTTCTTCGGTGTTCTTGCGGGGGACCTCCGCGCCGTTCGATCAAGAAGGGTTCTCCAGATACAGCAGCCGCCGTCCGATTCGAAGCCTTCCTCTGTCGTTCGATCGCCGAAAGTGATCTAATCCTAGCCGCACGGACGAAGCGGTATCGGGCTCTCGCGGACTGACACGTGGCAAGTGACGCGCATCCACCGTCGGATCCGCGCAAGGCTTGGGTAATTTTGCTTACCCACCCAGGCCGTTTTTGTATTTAGTATTTAAGTATTAAAACTTTCTGTTGCTGCTTTAAAAATTTTGTAGAAATTGCATTACGAACCCCTAGTTCTGCAATATTACTTTGGTGCCCTTGCCAGATGCGCGTGCGACGCACGTGGGTTTGGTGCTTTTGCAAGGGCACCCGTGTTTGTCTTGTTATTTAATTCTGATCCTTAAAAGTTTTATTGTAGTATAAAATTTCTGGAAAAATTTGCGCAGAGGCCCTCCGATTTCTGTCTATTTGCTTAAATATCCCTCCCAGGCGCACGTGCTTGGCCACGCGCCTTGGGAATTTTGCGGGCAAGGCCCTTGCAGGTTTTATTATTTACATTGAGTCCAGAAAATATTATATTCAGTTCAAATTTTTTGTGCGGAAATTGCGGTTAGGCCCCTGGATGTTTTAGATATTGCACACATACCCCTGCCAGGACTGTTTAATGTTTGGATGATTGCTCTATTTATTTAACCTATCATTTTAAGTCCAAAAATTTCACAAAAATAGGTTTAATCTTCTGGACATGTGTACTCCCACGCCACAATTTTAGTTTTTGATTTTATTTTATTTTTATATTTATTAAAAATCAAAAACTTCCATTTCGTGCACTGTCTAGCTCATAAAATCCCTAAAAAATATAAAAACACACCAGAAAATTCCCAAAAAAATATATTTTGTTCCCTTTAGTGTGTTTTAATTTCAGACCAAAAATCATTAAAAAGTACAAAACCAAACTCCTAAAAATTGCAAAACTCTAAAAAACTTCATAAAAATTTATAAAATTCATTAAAAATCCAAAAATAGTGTTTTCTTTTCCTGAATTTTCTTTGTTTTGTTATCTTTAAGTGAAAATTAATTTGGAGAATTTTTGTCACTGTTTGCTATTTTATTTCTCCATTTTAAGTTTCAGCCTTGCTTTTTACTACTGTTTTCTTTATTTTGATAATTAAAAATACCAAAAACATTCTAAAAATTACCCAAAAATCACAAAAACAGTAAAAAAGTATAAAAAGACCAAAAAGACTTCATTTCCTAATTTTTGAGTATTTTTGTCTATCTTTATAAATACTCTAGCTTGCCTTTTATTACACTGTCCTTGTTTTCCAATATTAAAAAAAATATATAAAAAATATAAAATATAAAATATAAAAATCAGAAAATTAAAAATCAAATACAAAATTAAAAATTAAATAAAAATAAAAAAATTAAAAAAATTAAAAACCCACAAAAATTCATTTGTTTGCCTGCTTAGTGTAGACACATCACACACTCACATACTTGAGCATTTTTGCTTGAACTACCCTGTTTGTTCCCTGTGTTCGAACTCTCTACATACTTGCACCTATACATCTTTTATGTAGAGTTAAAAATAAATTTTAACTCCACATTGTTTCTAATTTGTTGATCTTAGTGTGGGTTAATTGTTGATTAATTTCAGGATTTGTGTGGTCAAACACCGACTGTTGACTCGCCTTGTGAGTCGACATAACCACATCGAATTTTGAGATTATCAGGATCCCCATTCAAACTCACCCCACGCAAGTTTCTTCAACTGTTCTTCCACTTTCGCCGTGTGCCGTTGGATCTTGATCTGCTGCCGAGTTCGTACAGGAGCCATCAGATCTTGCGAGCGCCCATCCGTTCGATCGCCCTTCCCATTCTAATCTGAACCGCAGGCTGCGAAGGGGCATCGGGCCCTCTTAACACGACACGTGTTTAAGTGGAGGTCCACCGCCGTCGGATTGCCCCTGGAGCTGGGTATTTTGCGACTTAAACCCATCCTTTTTTGTATTTATTTTAGAATCTTTAAACTTTCGTCTGCTGTTTAAGATTTTTGTAGTATTTGTTATTCAACCCCCCGTAGTTTGGACAATTAATCTGGAGTCCCCGCCAAGCGCGTGCTTCGTACGTGGTCCTGGCATTTTTGCAGGCAACCCCAGGAGGTTTTTATAATTAGGGATTAGTCCTAGAACTTTGAATTAAAGTATAAACTTTCTGTTATTTTTGCAACTGTGCCCCTTGAGTTCTTGACAATTGCATATGTACCCCTCCCAAGCGTGCGTGCAACGCACTGGGTTTGGGATTTTTACAGAGAAGCCCTTGCGGATTTGGCTATTGCTTTTTGGTCTATAAATTATTTTATGTAGTTATAATTTTTGTGTGAAAATTGCCTGAAAGCCCCTGGAGTTTTGTCTATTTGCTAAATAGTCCCCGCCAGCCTTGATATTTTTGCATACTAGATCTATTTAATCAAGGCATCATTTTAACTCGAAAAATTCCATAAAAATTACATTAAGCTCATGTGTGCTTGCACCTTCACGCCATTATTTTAGTTTTTGATTTTATTGCATTCCTATATTTATTAAAAATCAAAAACTTACTTTTTGCCTACTGTCTAGCTTAGAAAATACCAAAAAAATATTAAAATACCTCAAAAAATTCCAAAAAATTCCCTACTGTCTATTTTAACCTATTTTAGTGTCAGTCTCAAAATCACTAAAAATTTAAAAAGAAAAACCCTAAAAATTAGAAAATACTTAAAAACTTCAAAAAATATATAAAATCATAGAAACTCTAAAAAATGCAAACTCGACTCCTGTAGGTTCTATATTTTATCCTCTTCATTTTAAAAATAGTTTGGAAAAATTTTGTGACTGTTTGATATTTTTAAGTTCTATTTTACCTTCAGCCAGCAGCTAATTTCCTGTTTTCCTTTATTTTGCTATTTAAAAATACCAAAAACATTCTGAAAAATACCAAAAAATCCTAAAAATAGTAGAAAATCATGAAAATACCAAAAACATTTTATTCCTAAATTTTTGAGCATTTTTGCATATTTTTATAAATACTTTATCACCTCTTTTATTACCTTGTTTATATATTTCAATATTAAAAAATATATATATAATATAAAAATATAAAAATCAGAAAATTAAAAACCAAAATATAAAATTAAAAATTAATAAAATTAAAAAATTAAAAAAATAAAAACCCACAAAAATATTTGCTTGCATAGTGTATACATCACTTCACTTTCACTCACACACACACTTGTGCATCTACCCTTTTTGCCCCCTGTGTTCGAACTCTCTACGTACTTGCTTGCTATACACCATTTATGTAGAGTTAAAAATAAATTTTAACTTCACATTTGTTTCTTATTGCTTGATCTATAGTGTGGGTTAATTGTTGATTTTATACGAGGTTCATCTGAGGGTCGCCGCAGCGACACTGCTGTCTCCGCCTTGTGTGAGACACTACTTTAGACCCCGTGATTCTCGTGAAAATCAATCACCTTCTTTCTGTGATCGATTATTTCATGATTTTTGAAATTCAGAACATTAGAGCTTCCTTTTTTGCACAGCGATGGCTCTTTTGAGGCCAACCATATATAAGAAACCCTATGGCTCATTGTTTGTGATACACAACCAACAGGAAAACATTCTCTACTCTCAAAAGAAAAGAAAGAGTGATGTTCTTGTGCGATATTCAATTTCTTACAGTATTTATGCGCTCTCAAGCTCTCTTCAATCCAAAGTTGCCTAGATATTGAAGATGTTTATGCTCTATTATGATCATCCTCATCCTCGAGCATTTTATGCGCTTAAAGTTTGTAAGCTTGTGAATTTAAGTTTCTTTGCTTAAGTATATTTTCTATTCAATATTTTTGTATATATATCCAAGTTGTGGATTGCTTTCTTTGTGAAAGATAAAATCTTCCTTTGGGAGTTTTACAAGGAATGGTACATGTTATATATGAGGTTGTTCTACCTTGGGTTAAAGTGGTGATGGAATAATAGAAACTACGAGTTCATGCATAAGTGGGAAATCGGTAGTGCATGAGCAAGCATAATTTGTTGATAACAAAACTTGTGTTATTAGTCAAATCTTGTGCAGTTATCTTGTAGCTAGGTCAAGAGTAGGAAATATACTGGACTAGGAAGAAGTTCGAGCCTAAGGAGCTCAAGCTTAAGTGAAGAAGAAGTTAAGAATCTAAAAGGAGTTCACAACTAAGGAACTCGAGCTCAAGAAGAAGATGAAGTCTTTTCTTTAATTGAGTCATACATTCTATAATTGTCTTAGAATGTAAAAGTCCTCAAATCATGCATAAGGCATCTCAGCTCTTTGACTTTGACTTTCGGGTCAAAAATTTAACTGATCGATCACACCAGATCGATCATACTTGATTTCAATATCAATCATTATTCGAATCACAAGAACTATACTTTTATCGATTAACTTTGATATTTGATCGGCCATCTTTTGATTCTGATTGGCCATCTAAATCCACATGATTGATTATTTGATTCAGATCGATCATCCTTTGTATTCGTGATCAACCATATTCCATTTCAAGAGGATTTTTGAAACCGATTTCATTCATGATTTGTTCACAACAGCTACTTTTTCAAAGCCAATGTCTATGAGGACTTCAACCCTATAAATAAGACCTCAAACCTCATTCTACAATACACAACAAAGAGCAACAAACTCTCATCTCTTTGCTTTCTATTCTATACTCAGAGAGAAAGATCGAAGGGTTATTTTCTGTTGTGTTTTGCATTCCAACAGCTTTGGTTCTCTGCGATTGATCTTGCAAGCCTAATCCTCTACTTGTAAGATCGTTTTAGTTTTTGCCTCTTATTATTTTTTACATATTTACCTTTGATATTGAGGTTATTAGGATTGTTTACTTGTATTACGATTGAGTTGATCGTGAAATCAACTTATATTGTAATACAGTTGGGTTGCTCGTGTAAGCAACTCAGGTTAGCGGAAGACCCGTGTAGGTTAGATTGAAAGTTCGAGTTGGGAGACTCAAGTCATGATTTTACCCTGGAGGGTTTCTACGTTAAATACATGTGCGCTTGTGGAATGAATATTTATCTTGTGATTGAAAGTACTACGTGTTTACAGTAAAAATCGGTCTGCTAATTTAACATGCAAATTAGTAGTCGATGTGGCAACCGATATACAATAAACAATAATTAACCCACAATAATGACTAACAATCAAGATATGAATGTGAGCAAAAGTCTATTATAAGTGTACAATAATGTATAGGTGTAAATATAATGAAGTGTCGAACTCAAGGAAGCCAAACGAGAATAGATGGAATAATTATTAATTATGGCTTATTAATAGAGGGTTTTTTATTTTTATTTTGCATGTTTTTATTCCTTTTCTGCTAATTTTTATTTTTTGTGAGTTTTAATTACATTTGGTTTTTTTTGATATTTTATATGTTTTATAAGTTTTAATGTTTTTTACTTTGCATATTTTTAATTTTTTTTAATTTTAAAAATAAGAGGTATAAAAATGTAGATATATGTAATATATACTATATAAATAAAATAAAGATAAGATATGTTCTTATATTTTTAAATAAGTCAAAATAAAGAAAATAATTTTTTTGGGATTAATAAATTTTCCTTTGTTCTGCTTATTTTTGGAGCATTTTTCTATTTTTTATGGATTTTTAAAGTTGAAAGCATGCAAAAATAGGGACTCCAATAAATATCTGAGATTGTTTAGGTTTTAATAAATAGATATCAATTCAAAAATAACTATAAACTAATTTTAATATATGTTATATATCACAAGGAAAATTCAAACACAAAGAACATAATTTTTAGTTTTTTCTAGAATATTGCAAATTTTTAGAAGTATTTCTGTGTTTTGTCATTTTAGGGTTTTTGTATTGTAATTTTTAGTGATTTTTTATCAGATGATAAAATATAACAAAATAAACCTAGTTTAATGTTTTTGAATTTTTTACAATATTTTGTCATATATGGATTTTTAATAGCTAAACAAGAGAAAATGACATGTTTTTTTAAATTTTTTAATAAGTAGGAAAATAATTTTAAATGTCTGGAGAAAAATATATGTGATGTAAATGGGTTCCCAACACTTACTATAACTTTCCTATATTTTTTTGATGAATAGAGATAATAAATAAAAACAAAGAAATAAAATAAAACAACTCTGCATTACATGGGGCTAAATGCAATTAAAATAAACATGAAATGCATTTCAGAACACTATGCTAAAGTCTAGGACATAACATGTAATATTTCAAAATGCACGTGCCTTGTACGCGCCTAGTAGGGACTAACTAACTGTTATACAAAAAGTTCTAATCAGTTCATAATAGGTCCAGAAATAAAAGGTATAAAGTGCAAAATGTTTAGGAGTCTCACGTAGAGAGTCATGTGAGGTGACCTGTCACTGGACTAAAGTGCAAATAAAATAAATACGAGGGTCCAAGTGAAAATATTACAAAAGTCCTACACTACAGAGGAATGTTTGAGTAATAAAATTAAAATACAAAAGAGGGGGCTCAATATGCAACATACCCCTAATGTGTGCGATCCAACAGTAGACGACGCTCTAAGTCACTTAACTTAAATTGATCTAACGGTGGAGGTGTGCTTCGTTTCATAGATGATCTGATGGCTATGATAAAACCTGGATCGATGCTCTAATCCAACAGGATTAAGAAGAAGAATCAAGAAGAACAAGTCCTTCCATGTCTTTCGATTACATATGTCTTCCTTCTCAATTGGTCAACCGGCGTAGGATGAGGCTCAAAATGCTCCTGGTGATCTTCTGCGTCCATAAAGGGAAGATGAAGAGTTCTAGGTGTCACTAAGAGAGATCTAGGTGCTGATGAAACTCGGACCACCTTGGAACCACTGCAGGTTCCTGAATCTGCTCCATATGGAGCCTTCTAGCTCCTATACCTGCACGAAAGTTTCTTGGGCTCCAAGGGTGTTTCCACAACCCACAAAACTGGAGCTATGCAAGATGGAATGAAATGGGTCTCCAGTGAAGATGGATGATGGAGAGTTGATCATGTGATCTGAGCAAGATCAGGGTGAATGGAAATGATCTGGAGTGTGCAGAAGTGATAAGTTGATGGGTTGAAGACGGAGTCGAGATACAGTCGAACAATTGAGACAATAGAGCTCCAGTGAAGATATTTTTTAAAATTTTTAGGCTAAGTTAGATTAAAGCAGATAAAATAAAAAACATGACTACACTACCGATTACTCTAAGAATTGAAAAAAACAATATAGAGAAGCTCATTTGAGCTAAAAATCTTTGCAAAACACCATGTAGATGCTTGTAAATACAATAAGTTAGCAAATAAACATGCTTGTGTAATTATCAATAATTAGCATGTTTTTGTGCAAAAATAAAAGAATAAAGAAATAAAGAAAAAGAGGGAAATATTTAGAATAAATATTGAGTGACCTAAACCCAAGAGAGGGCCCAATATGGGCCTGGTCGCCAAATAAAATAAGTAGAGAGAGATAGGGTAACTCAACCTTGTGTAAAACTCCCTCTTTTGTATATTTTTTTTCATAAAAATAAAAATATGCGTGTTTCCCATATTTTGTATATATTTTTAATAATAAAATAAAAATGATAAAATTAAAATAAAACTAAAAATAAAGTACTTTCTCTCTCTTCTTGTACATAGACCATGTATATAAGAATAAAAGACCTCTTTATTTCACCCGTATACATAAACAATAAAAATCAAATAAAAATTATTTTATATCCCAAATTTTATGTTGTAAATTAATAAAATATAAAATTGGGATAATTATACAAAAATAAAATAATAAAAATAAAAGTATAAAATACATAGGTATTTTATACCTGTATATAATATTATATAATGTATATACATAATTTATTTTTCAAAAAAATAAATAAAAATCACAAAAAAATACTTTGAAAAATAATAAACATTTTTTATATTATAATATTTTCAAATAAAATCATTTGTTATTTTAAAATTAATTTATAAATAATGTTAATTTCTTGGATTCTGATTAGTTCACGGGGGATTGTTGACCCCCGGTCAACTCCCCCCCTGAACCACTTCCCTCGCGGACTCAATTTTGACCTGACTTCTCCAAATATTTCCAAACCGATCCGACCTCCATCTTCTCAAACCCAGGCTCCGATTGTCGGGGGTAGATCCGTGATCCACGCCTGTCATATAATTTAGGTATCCATGCCTCGATCGGCGTGCCCGATTCCCATCTTCTCGGACCTTTGATCATATAAAGTTTGACCTGGAGCCGCAATTTCAATCATCTTTGGCCTTCCCCCTCGCCTCTGATGAGCTCCTCCACTTCGTCTGAGTGACAGCTAACGCGAGCGTGAGTTGCAGTGAGGGACGAGCAGCCGAGAACCTCAGATCCGGTGAAGTTTTGCCGTGCTCCGCCGCTGGCAAGACTGAGCCTCTGGAGATGTCTCTCCATCGAGGCAAAGACCCCAGGGGGTCCAGCACCTCCAGCCCAGACGACTTCGCCCGCGAGGTAGCGTAGTTAGTCAGTAGTTAGCAGATTTAGGTTTTTCATTTTCCGGCCACCCGACGTTCATCTGACCACCTAGCTTCACCCAGTCACCCATTCACCCTTCCGACCACTCTATCACCTTCACGAGACTCCTCTCCACGTTCTCTACCCATCCATCCACCCTGGTTCGACCCGGAACAGGACCATCGACTCTCCTCCTCCGCCGCTCGCTGGAGAGCCACGTTCTGCCTCCCCCGATCATCCATTTTGCCTGTAACTGGGTCGAGGCAGTTTGCCCTCGACCCAGCGTTCTTCTTATGCAGGTACGAAGGCATATGGACCTCATCTGGAATTCTTAACACTGAAGCACATGATCTCCAGGTCTCCTTCGTCGCTGGAGCACCTTGGTCGCTCCCGACCTCATCGGAGACCTTCACCAGATGCGGACGACCGGGAGCCTTCTTTTCCCCATCCTAGCAGCATCGGAGGAGCCCTCAGGCGCGTGCAACGACCGGGCGAAATTCGTCGGCGACCAGTTCTTCCAGGAAGCTCCTCCGTCGACAAGCCTCTTCGCCAGATCCGATCTCCACTATCCATCATCCAAGAAGCTCGTAGCCATCCGATCCATCTGAGGATCTGATCTGGGACGTTGATCATCGAAGGGGTATCCACCATCCACAGCCGCCAGATCTTAAGTGGACCTCTCTCGACCGTCAGATCTTAATAATAAGGGTAAACTTCACTTAGGCCCTTTCTCTTTTAGCATTTACATTTCAGTCCTGTAAATATTTTTGAACATTGTTTTTATTTTGCGTAATTTGCATATAGGACCTTGTGTTTCTTTTATTTGTAATTTAGTCCTTGTGAATGTAGCTCGTGTGGTTTGACACGTGTTTTGTGGGTCATTTACACTTTTCCTCAGGAACTTTATGGATGTTATGGTTTGATCTTTTATAAATAAGAATGACAGTTGTACCCCTCTGAGTGTGATTCACGTGTGTGCCTCGTGCCCTTTTGGATTTTTGCAAGTTCAATCCCGAGTTTCTTGCGCATATTATTAACTGACTGAAAACTTTTCACTATTTGCACTAAGGTCCTCGTGAGCTGCATGTCTTTGATTGGCTAAATAAAATAGCAAATCAACTCCAAATATTGTGAAATTTGGATACGTGGCCCCTGCCACTGTGTAAAAATTTCACTAATTTTTGGGACATTTTTGTTGCGATTTCATATTTTAAAAGTTCAAAAACCCCTATTTTCTTTACTAAATGGTTTTAAAAATCAATTAAAAATTCAAAAAATTAGTGTTAGCTTGTTTTGTTGTCTTGTTGCTTCAGTTCAATTTTTGTTGTATTTGGATTTATAAAAACTTTAAAAATTGAAAAACCCTAAAAACCTTATAAAATTCATTAAAAATTCTAAAAATTTAAAAAAAATGCAATTTCTTTTTCTATAGTTAGGATTTTATTTGTAGTTTTTCATAAAATTGTCTCCATATTTTTAGAGGCTATTTTTTTATTTTTAAATAGACTTTCAAATCAGGCTGCACAATAGCTTCCTATTTTTGCCTTATTCCATTTTTATAAAATCAACTAAAAAATAAAAATCTGAGAAAATTACCTAAAACATTTAAAAAATTATAAAACCCAAAAATATTTTTATTACAATCTTCTGATTTGTTTTATGGTGTTAAATAATTAGTTGATTGTGCTCTTTTTGGCTTGTTTTGTATTTTCCTCATAATTAAAAAAACACAAAAAATTTAAAAATCCATAAAATCCACCAAAACATTTGTTTTAATTTATTTTCAAATTTTCGACTACTTCGTAGGCTTTTTAAGCCAACCCGTGCTCCTTGAGTTCGACCCTGGTCGCAATACCAGGTTAAATAAAATAGCTAGACCGCTATTTTTGCTTTAGTGACTGATTTATTGATTTGGTGGTCTTCGATTTTTCTTGTTGATCGAACCTCGCTATTTGGGTCGCAACGACCCTGATTATTTACGCCTTACCCGATAGTGAGATCATTGATCATCAGAATGGTGCCATTGTCGGGGAGCACGACTTAGTAGTTGCTTTTTGTTTTCAATTTTTAGCTTCGCGGCTTTTTCGCGGTTTTCATTTTCTTTCGCGGCTTTTCGTGCTTTTCGTCTTCTTTTGATTTTCTTTTATTTTTGTTTTCTTTTATTTTGTTTTTGTTTGTTTTTAATTTATTTTGTTTGTTTTTATTTTTATTTTTGCATATATTTTATTTTATTTTCTTTATTATAATAACTGTGGTCTGACGTATTTCTGTTTGTCTTCTTTGCAGGGCCCGACAACCGAGGCAGTTTTCTTTGGAAAGCCAACGCAACTGTGGGGATCGGAGGTGGCTCTCTTCTTTACGGAGCTGCAGAAGAGCGCGAGAGGAGTCGAGCAGGAGTGAGGGAGCGTAGATTAGTTTAGTTGTAGCTTAGTAGTTACCGTTTTTTTCAGACTTATTATTATTGTAATAATACAGGGACATCTCAGAGACTCTTGACTTTTCGGGGTCTGTTTCGTCGAGCACCGGTGTGCTCGGGGGACCCCACCGCGGTTTTGTTTTTGTCATTTTCTTTTCTTTGATTTCACGTGGATTTCTGTGCTTGAGCCCCTAGACTTAGGTTTTTATTTGACTGAACCAAGTAGCAATAGGTCCAAAGCCCCTAATAGAATATCTGTTCCTATAGAACACACTTGGACTTAGACAAATAAACCGGTGCTTCACGATAATAGGAGATCTGTTTAGGACGGTTCTCGCATTGCATCCATATAGCTTAGTTTCAATTTATGCACGGATCATAATTGTATGTAGACTGCTGGAGATAGGTACGCCTTCTATCTCGTGCATGCATCATTGATTTTATCGTGCATCAGCTTTTCCATCTTCCTCCCTCTGTTTTTTGGACTTAGGAATAAAAAGGAAATCGAAAAATTCGTTAGGTGATTGTTTGATATTTCAAAAAGACCAAAAAACAAAAACAATAAAATCGGGACTGTTAATCAAACTTGACCTTAAAAGACACTGACCTCGTAACTTGTCTTGGGAGAGAAATCCCCTCATTGCTTGGTTTGGATGAGCAAGAGAGTGACTCGTACCCTAGGCTAGAGCCACATCTGACCCCTCTTCAGACTATTGGTCTGAGCTAGTCGTTCTCAAGTGAGGATCGCTCCGGTTTCCGGTAAAGTGGATCGCGATATCCTTTACAGAGCGAGCTGATCGGGTAGCCGGTAAACGGCCCGCAGCTTGTACTGGCTAGGAAAGATCTAGCTTGGATCGGGACAGTCTCCTGGGGGTGTTAGATTCCTATCAGCTCACGTAATCGCTCTGAAAGACTGTTTGATTCACCTAATAAAATCGATAAGTAAAAGACCGAACTTTCACGGTCATCGGCTCTGTGTGCGTTGGTGAATCGGGGGTATTATTTGACCGATCTTGTTTTATTACCATATCCCATCCGCCTTCTTCTCCATCTATCTTCTCCTCCAGTCATCTATCTTTTGTTTCCTCCCACCCTCCCTTCAGTCTTCTTCTTCTTCCTCTATATCCGTGGATGATGGATTTACCTCCTTGTTTACCGACTCTTACGGCTTCTCCATCTTCTGACCATCATTCCAGTCCACCTTTGAGGGAGGTCAGATCTCCGACCGACCTTCCGTTCCCTCCCTCCAATCCCTTTCACTCATCTGGGCATGCTGCGCTACACGTCCGCGGAGATCATATTGAGCAGATGCAAGACCTGGACGATTTCACTGCTGGATTGAGAGTGCACTCCACACACGATCATAGAGAGCATATGCGAGTATCAGACGACTCCGACGACAGGATGACCGATGAGCATATGAACCAGGGAGCTCAGTCAGCTTCTACATTAAGTCCATTCATTCTGGATTTGGAGTACATTCAGAGACTGCCGATATTTACAGGGGAGGTGCACGAGGAGCCATATATTCATCTGGCTGAGTTTGAGGAGTTTTGCGAGAGCCAGACATATTCAGATATCACTGCGGAGGAGCTGATGCTGAAGACCTTCCCATTTTCCCTTCAGGACAGAGCCATGAAATGACACAGAAGATTGGGAAGGAGATTCGCTACGTGGGGAGAGCTACGCTTCGAGTTTCTATAGAGATACTTTCACCATCGTAGAGCAGATATGATAAGGTCTTTGATCATGGATTTTTCAGTAGACCCCCAGGATCCAGTGCATGATGCATGGCTGAGGTTTCTTGACCTCTTGAGGAGATTTCCCGATCATGGACTTTCACCGACCGACCTTATCGAAATCTCCATGAGGGGGATGATGAATCTCGGATTCACCACTCTAAGTCTCATTCATTAAGCTCAAACCCCTCAAAATCAACTGCATTTCTGCATTTATTTCGCATAATTAGCATTCGTGCATGATTTCATAAGAATTGCATTTTAACATTAATTTCTGCATAAAATAAGAAGCCAAAAATTCAAGCCAAAAATGACCGGTAAATAGCATAACTTCCCCTATTTTTAACTCCTTCGTGCTAACACCGCATAACCCAAGACCACCTCCACTGTGTACACATCACTAAAAAGAATAAATGAAAAATACAAAAAAATCACTAACCCTATTAAGTGGACCAAAAACCCAAACCCTAGTTTCAGGATTTTCGGACTAAAAGCCACATATCTTCCCCATCCAGTGTCTGATTTCATCCTACTCACTTTTGAACTAATGCACGTTTAATTACCTTCAAAACAAGACCAAGTTAAGTGATTCGGAGCTCGTATGTGAAAGTTGGGTTTTGGGCCTCTTTTTGCACATCGTATATTTTCGCGGTTTTCTGACCTATATTTTATGTATATATTTTCTTTATCAACAAAAATCCAAAAAATTAGAATTAAGTGTCTTTTATTTATCTTTGGATTTTTCATATTTTTTCCGGTTTTTTATCGTGTTAAAAAAATGACAAAAAATTAGAAAAACCCAAAAATCAAGGTATTAGATGTACATGGGATACCCCAAAAATTCACTTTTTACATTTGACCAAATTTGTCTTTGATGTCTTCATAAAAGTTGTAGATCTCGTCGAGACGAGCATTTTTTCGTGAAGGAACTTTTTTGATCCGAGGTCATTTGCTATTTTTTATCGATTTTACAAATCTTTTATTTTTCGTTTTTTCTGGTGTTGACACGTGGCAGCCCCAGAGGCCGCCACGTGTCATTGGTTTTTCGCATATTTTTAATCTCGTTTTTATAAAAAAATTTTAAAAACCACGCATGTGCAGCGCACGTGCCACCCCCGCACGCGCACTGCACATGCGCTCCCGGGCCCTCTCCTTTGACCGCCACGTGCCTCCCCCAGGGCCGTCCGATCTCGGCCGATCGGACGGCCCGCACCATCGTCTTCTCCCCAACGGTTCCCCCGCTCCTATGTCGCCATCCCGAAAACCTCGCAACCGCCGCCCGTTATCCCCGCACCGACCACAACCACCTCCGTTGACTCCCATAACCACCGCCGCCTAACGCCCTCCGCTTCCCTCGCATCGCCATCTCCAGGCTCTCCTATTTAAGAGCTCCCTCGACCCCCCAGACCGGGATCCGCCGACTGCACAAGAATGGAGCCCCGGTGGTGACAGCCCGGAGTCCCGTCTTCACCGGCGAGATCCGAGAGTCTCCGCGACCCTCGTAGCAGACACGCCTCCTTCGCCGTGCTGTTCTCGCTCCGCTACCCGCGTCGAGCCACCGACCATCTTTCATCTTCGACAATGACCGACTTCGACACCGCCATCGAGCTTCGTCTACTTCCCCGACCAGCATCGCCTCCGCCTGGAGCTCCACCTTCAACACCACCAAGCTCCACCGACTTCGCCGCTCTCCACCGCATTGCGTCAACGTCTCCGCCCCGACTTCGCCTGCTCCGACAACGGTTAACGCCTCTAACGACGTCTGCTCCGACCTCCGACTCCGCCAACGCATCTCCGGAGCTTCATCGCCTTCGCAGCCTCCGCCCCCACTTCGTCAACACCACCGGCCCGCCACCGACCGCTACAGGAGCCGCTCCAGCCAACGCACGCTCCTCCTACGCCTTGGGGGTACCGCATGTACTCCCCTGCCTGGGCCGAGCAGCCCCGCCCCGACACCGCCACCGGCCTCCAGGGCTGAGACCCCCCGTACGTGAGCCGCACGTGCGTGGGGGGACGATGTCAGCCCTTCATCCCCAGGGGTCACGTGATCTACACGTGACCCGCTGGGTCAATTGCAATCAGCCCCCCGGAGCTTCTTCATATTGCGCGCCAAATCCCGCCTCCAGAGGTCACGTGCGCTGCACGTGACCCTCGGGGAAATTTGCAGAAATATCCCACCTAGTTTTGGTAATTACACTTAGGCCCCCACTGCATTTCTTTATTTATTTTATTTATTATATTTACTGCATTTACACCCCTGTGTTCTCCCCCTGTTTTGAACCTCTTCTAGACATCATTTTATTTATCAAAAAATAGCATGATGTTTGTTACTTGATTCTCTACATTTTGACTTACTATGGGTATTTTTGTGATTAACGATTAATTAATAATTAATTAATTTGTGAAAAATTGCGAATTTTGCCCATCTTATGCTCTGAAATTTGCCATTGGTTAACTGTTGCCCCAAAAATTTCCGAAAAATCACATATTATAGAGATTATTTTGATTAACATTGTGCCCAAAAAGATTTGCATTTGCATGCATAATTTGCCCTGTAAAAATCATTTTGCATATTTCAATATCTAATTTTTAATAGGTATTAAACCCCACATTTTCAAGGTTAGATTTTTTCTGGGATCCATCACCTAGTGATAGATCTTAGATAATTTTGTATTTTGAAAATAAATAGGTTTAATATTTATTATAATTAAATATTGAAAATCATTTTGTTTGCATTTAAAAATTTATAAAAAAAATCATATTGCATCCAAAAATTACAAAAAAATTACAGTGAATTTATTTCATCATCATTTACAATGTGGCCAAGTTTCACATTTTTCGGACATTGTTTGATCGAAGTTTACATTTTAGTCCTTAAAATAGGCCGAATTTGCATTTTGCATCCCTTTATTGCATTGAAAATTCCAAAAAAAGATCGCCTTGAAAACCGAACACGAAATTGGATAGACATATTTCTAGGTTGTTCCTTTGCCTCCTTGTGATCGACCTTGGGACTTGCCCAAGTAAAATAAACATAAAACCACGAGATTGAAATTAAATAATTAATTGTGGTTATTTTCTTGACTGTTTCCGATCGCCGCCTACAACGAACGACATTTATTATTTACACTCACGAAGATAAACACAACCTTTTACACGCGCGATTACGGACCCGTCAGGGGATGACCGCGGATCAGATATCACTGGTCGTGACCTCGTGCGGTGGTTCACACCGCAGTTCCGATATTGAGTTACTTGATGCCATCTTGAGATCACTTTCAGAGAGACCATATTCACGAGATGCCGTAGTCGGGACATCACACGAGGATGATGCAGTACCAGTTGGGTGTGCCGCACTTCACGAGGATATAGCTTCTGCACACAAGCCCAAGGACATGGATTCTATTGCAGTACAGATGATAGAGGACATGACTGCCACAGTGGAGGTTCTGACCCAGAGCCTACTCGAGTTCCTGTTGGTCTTCCAGCTAGAGTTCGAGCCAGCCACAGAGTTTTCAGTTGACAAGTATTGGATATCAGATCTTCTGATATTCCAGGAGGTGGAGGAGCCCCCACTACTACAGCCATCGATCCAACCATTTCAGAGTCCAGTCCCGGATGACTCAGCTTCTATTATGCAGAGATACTTCTCGGATTCATACAGATATCATGACTCGGCCCAGTAGCCACAACTCGATGCAGGACACCATTTGGAGATGATAGATATAGATACTCACGTATTCGAGCCTTCTCTCCTCCAGTTCGTAGAGATAGACACATTCCATGAGGAGTAGATGACAGCCAGCATTGCCGTAGCACGAGGATCAGTTTCAGCCACATCGACAGCTTCCGCGTTGTTCACCAGTACTTTCTCCTATTTCCAGATTGACCAAAGACAGACTTCAGATGATGATGTATTCTGGTGCACAGAGTGGGTGCTTGACAACAACGCAGATGCCCTTATAGATTATGACCTTCTCCTCACTGATGATCTTGTATTTCTCCCTGAGGGTTATCTGCGGGAGAATGCCCCTTACGATGTATACTCGGTTTCATTTCCTGAGAGTGTATCCGATCTGTCGGATCACGAAATCGAGTCTTATGATCCTTCTGATTCTGAGTCATCTCACCTCGATGACCCTCGCGAGGATGAGCCAATCTTTGAGATATTCGATGATCTTTCTGATTTTTCTCAATTTTGTGCATCAGATATCAGTTTTCTTAGAGAGTCTCATGATCTTGACTTTCCACACCTTTTTGAGACACTGATTGACGTGGAGGATTCCATGACTGATCCTTCTTTCTCTACATTCGAATTCTTCGGCTCCACACTTCCACTCTAGTCTGATCTGGAGCTGATGACTTCTTTTGTGCTACCAGATCCTGATCATATCTTCCCATATCCTTGTCCGGTAGCTGACACCCGCTTGATTTCTTATTTGGGTGTCTTCATTTCTATTGTTGATTTCGTCGTTGTTCTCATACCGAGACTGCGACGACAGTACGCCATTCGCCTTACAGATGCCGTCCTGAACCTTGATACAGCTTTGTCCTAGCGTTTGCGCCCTGCTAGGGGCGTAAAATCTAGCGCTTATTGAGAGGCACCTCAACATTGTACTTTTGTATATACATGTTTCGTCTTGATTTGATCATTCTTTCTTCCGTTTTTGTTTTCACCCCTGGTCTCGTATAGGATTATCTTTGCTATTCTTAGGATATACCTCATCCTAAATATAGGGGGTAGAAACACCGAGTTGATCCTTTCATTCTGTTTCATTACTCCTGTCGTTGCCTATACTTAAGTATAGGGGGAGTGATGCCCATCCCCCACATCTTGTATATATTTCCTTCTTCGTTTCTTTTCTACCTCTGATTTTCTGCCTATACTTAGGGATATTTCACCCTAAGTATAGGGGAGGTAGACCCTGTACATTCTCACTCGGATTTCCCTTTTTGTACAGCCTGCGATACTAAGGATTACTTGATCCTAAGTATAGGGAGAAACCCCGCGATCTTCCCCTTCATTTCTATTCTTTCATTCGTCTTTGTATATAGCCTTTCTTTTCACTTCCCTATACTAAGAACGAGTTATGCCTTCTTCATCGCTCTTGATTCATTCTGAGGACATTGTTTGAGCTAAGTATAGGGGGTGTCGTATATATTCCATATATACTTTAGCCATAACTCGTACTTTTTGTGAGTGTGTTAATAAATAAAAATGGCTAAAAACCCATAAAAATTAAATTTTTTCCTTGTAAATAAAATTCTTTTCTGCACATACATAGCTATGTACAAAATTATTTTGTAAAAATGTTTGTAAAAACCTTTTGTGTAAATAGTTTGTAAATATTTTGATATTGAAATTATGTATATAGTAAAAAAATTTTGTAAAATGTTTTGAAAAACAAAAAGTTTGCAAAAATCTTGTGTAAATATTTTGCAAAACTTACATTCTTGCATACATCCTGTTTTCAAAACATTTTTCAAAAATTTTGCACATTTGTAAAATTTTGTAAAAATTGCATCTTTGTACAGTTTTTCCGAATCATAGTTGACATTTAAACTAGCCTGGAATTAAATTGAAAAATTGAGCTTGGTTAAGATCTTAATCTACCTAATTCTAAGAGGAACCTTATATGGCTTAGGGTTGAGACTTTTCAGGTCCATGGTGACTTAATTCTTTGAGTCCACTAGGCTATGATCATATGTCATCTCGATGAGCCTAAGTAGAGCACTTAACAACGTACACATGACTCTTACAGACAATGGCTTTACTTGGACCAGCACTTTACACCGAGCTCTCCACGGATGAGGTGGTGAGGAGGCAGTCTTCTTTGACTTGGGGTAGCATATGAGGGTAGTACTTCTAGGCGGAACCTCTCTTCTTCTTTTAGTGAAGGAAGTGCGTCTCAACTTGGTCTGGTCGCCGTGAGGTCTAACGACAATAGTTGTGGGTTATGATAAAGCTTCAAAAGAGGGATAGTCTACTGGCTCAAGAGGAAAAACTCCTTATGTATATATGATGCACTTTGTAGATATGTTGTAAATATGCACATCAAAAAAATGCAAAAAGAAAAAGAACTCCAAAAAAGTGGTGGGTTTGAGAGAAAATGATAATCCCAACGGAGTGTATATAGTGCAATAAAGCGAAGCTTATGTTATCCATGATCCATCTTATGAAGCTTGTAGCAGGGAGACTTAGCTACACTGGTTGAGCTTCCAAGGATACATGGCTACACTGGCCATGGTCCATTCTCTTCTTTTCCCTCTTCTAGAGTCGATTTTACTTGAACTTAGAAGGGAATACCCCGCTCCTCGAGGAAAGAGCTTCTAGACTAGGGCATTAGAGTTACCTTATTGGGGAGGGTTATCACTTTGCTATTTCTATGGTGGAGAGCTATACCTCACTTACACAATACAAGGAAAGATTCATGGTCTTCAAGGTTTGTGTATGTAGACTTGTTCTGATCTGGTTTATTGAGGAGTCTTTACTATAGATTAGTGGAACTTAGAGGTTGTTAAGTTTTAAACCTAAGTTCAAATAAGGTTCCGACAAATTAATAATCCAAATATCTGACTAAGCTCCATACTTCAATTTAATGAAGACAAGTTTAATAATCAACATTGATTCATTATTTTTCCCTTCTTTTTCTTTTCTTTTCTTTTTCACTTCTTTTTCAAATAAGTGTTTGCTAAGGGACTAGCAAAAGTAAAGTATAGGGAGGTGATGAATACTCATTCATCACTCTTTATTCTTTTATTTTAGCTAAAAATCTTTGCAAAACACCATGTAGATGCTTGTAAATACAATAAGTTAGCAAATAAGTATGCTTGTGTAATTATCAATAATTAGCATGTTTTTGTGCAAAAATAAAAGAATAAAGAAATAAAGAAAAAGAGAGAAATATTTAGAATAAATATTGAGTGACCTAAACCCAAGAGAGGGCCCAATATGGGCCTGATCGCCAAATAAAATAAGTAGAGAGAGATAGGGTAACTCAACCTTGTGTAAAACCCCTCTTTTGTATATTATTTTATTTTCATAAAAATAAAAATATATGTGTTTCCCATATTTTGTATATATTTCTAATAATGAAATAAAAATGATAAAAATAAAATAAACCTAAAAATAAAATACTTTCTCTCTCTTCTTGTACATAGACTATGTATATAAGAATAAAAGACCAATTTATTTCACCCTTGTACATAAACAATAAAAATCAAATAAAAATTATTTTATATCCCAAATTTTATGTTGTAAATTAATAAAATATAAAATTGGGGTAATTGTACAAAAAATAAAAATAAAAGTATAAAATACATAGGTATTTTATACCTGTATATAATATTATATAATGTATATACATAATTTATTTTTCAAAAAATAAATAAAAATAACAAAAAATACTTTGAAAAATAATAAACATTTTTTATTTTATACATATTTTCAAATAAAATCATTTGCTATTTTTAAATTAATTTATAAATAATTTTAATTTCTTGGATTCTGATTGGTCCACGGGGGATTGTTGACCCCCGGTCAACTCCCCCCGGACCACTTCCCTCACGGACTCAGTTTTGACCCGACTTCTCCTAATATTTCCAAACTGATTCGACCTCCATCTTCTCAAACCCCGGGCTCCGATTGTCGAGGGTAGATCCGTGATCCACGCCCGCCATATCATTTAGGTATCCATACCTCGATCGACGCGCTCGATTCCCATCTTCTCGGACCTCTGATCATATAAAGTCTGACCTGGAGCCGCAATTTCAATCATCTTTGGCCTTCCCCCTCGCCTCTGATGAGCTCCTCCACTTCATCTGAGTGACAGCTGACGCGAGCGTGAGTTGCAGTGAGGGACGAGCAGCCGGGAACCTCAAATCTGGCGAAGTTTCACCGTGCTCCGCCGCTGGCGAGCCCGAGCCTCTGGAGACGTCACTCCAGCGAGGCGAAGACCCCACGAGGTCCAGCACCTCTAGCCCAGACGACTTCGTCCGCCAGGTATCGTAGTTAGTCAGTAGTTAGCAGTAGATTTAGGTTTTTTGTTTTCCGGCCACCCGACGTTTATCGGACCACCTAGCTTCACCCAGACACCCATTCACCCTTCCGATCACTCTATCACCTTCGCGAGACTCCTCTCCACGTTCTCCACCCATCCATCCACCCTGGTTCGACCCGGAATAGGACCATCGACTCTCCCCCATCGCCGCTCGCCGGAGAGCCACGCTCTGCCTCCCCCGATCATCCATTTCGCCCATAACCTGGTCGAGGATGTTTGCCCTCGATCCAACGTTCTTCCTATGCTGTTACGAAGGCATATGGACCTCATCTGGAGGTCTTAACACTGAAGCATAGGAGCTCCAGGTCTCCTTCGTCGCTGGAGCACCCCGGTCACTCCCTACCTCATCGGAGACCTTTACCAGCTGCGGACGACCGAGAGCCTTCTTTTATCCATCCTAGCAGCATCGGAGGAGCCCTCAGGAGTGCGCAACGGCCGGGCGAAGTTCGCCGGCGACCAGTTCTTCCAGGCAGCTCCTCCGCCGTTCGATCGAGCCTCTTTGACAGATCTGATCTCCACCGTCCATCATCCGAGGAGCTCGTAGCCGTCCGACCTATCTAAGGATCTGATCTGTGATGTTGATCATCGAAGGGGTATCCACCATCCACAGCCGTCAGATCTTAAGTGGACCTCTCTCGACCGTCAGATCTTAATAATAAGGGTAAACTTCATATAGGCCCTTTCTCTTTTAGCATTTACGTTTCAGTCCTGTAAATATTTTTGAACGCTGTTTTTATTTTGGGTAATTTGCATGTAGGACATTGTATTTCTTTTATTTGCAATTTAGTCCCTGTGAATGTTGCTCACGTGGTTTGGCACGTGTTTTGTAGGTCATTTACACATTTCCTCCTGAACTTTATGGATGTTATGGTTTGATCTTTTATAAATAAGAATGAGAGTTGTACCCCTCTGAGTGTGATTCACGTGTGTGCCTCGTGCCCTTTTGGGATTTTTGCAAGTTCAATCCCGGGTTTCTTGCACATATTATTAACTGACTGAAAACTTTTCACTATTTGCACTTAGGTCCTCGTGAGCTGTCTGTCTTTGATTGGCTAAATAAAATAGCAAATCAACTCCAAATATTGTACAATTTGGATACATGGCCCGCTACTGTGTAAAAATTTCATTAATTTTTTGGGACATTTTTGTTGTGATTTTATATTTTTAAAAATTCAAAACCCCATGTTTTCTCTACTATCTAGTTTTCAAAATCAATTAAAAATATTAAAAACTCTCCAAAAATTCTAAAAAAATTAATGTTAGCTTGTTTTATTGTATTGTTGTTTCAGTTCAAATTTTAATGTACTTGGATTTATAAAAACCTTAAAAATTGAAAAACCCTAAAAACCTTATAAAAAATATTAAAAATTCTAAAAAATCAAGAAAAATGCAATTTCTTTTTCTTAGTTAGGTTTTTATTTATAGTTTTTCATAAAATTATCTTCATATTTTTAGAGGCTATTTTTTATTTTTAAATAGCCTTTCAAATCTGGCTGTACAGTAGCTTCTTATTTTTACCTTATTCTATTTTTATAAAATCAACTAATAAATATAAAAATATAAGAAAATTACAAAAAATACTTAAAAAATTATAAAAACCAAAAAAAATTTTATTACAATCTTCTGATTTGTTTTGTGGTGTTAAATAATTGGTTGATTGTGCTCTTTTTGGCTTGTTTTGTATTTTCCTCATAATTAAAAAATCATAAAAAAATAAAAATCCATAAAATCCACCAAAACATTTGTTTTAGTTTATTTCTGATTTTAGACTACTTCGTAGGCCTCGAGCCAACCCGTGCTCCTTGAGTTCGACCCTGGTCACTATACAAGGTTAAATAAAGTAGCGAGACCGCTATTCGACTTTATTTGATTGATTACTTGATTTTAGCGGTCTTCTTTTCTTGATTGACTGATCTTCGAGGTTCTGGTCGCAATGACTCGTAGTTTTACCTTTACCCGGATAACGAAGTCCTCGTCCTCAACTGTGCATGATTTTTATTGGTTATTATTTTTCTATACATTATTTTGTACAAGTTTTATTTTGAAAACTTTATTCTCTGTGGTGTGTATAATAAAGAATAAAGAAGTATAAACATGAGGTATATGTGTAGTATATTGTACCATTAGGGTTTCTAGGGTTTTTATATTATTTGCACATCTCCCCCTACTTTATTCCTTATCGACCTAATCAATATTTGACTAGGTCTTGTAGTTTAGGGTCATTCAGTGTCTTTGATACTTCATTTATTTTTCTTTTCTTTTCTTTATTCTTTATTCTTTTATTTTGTATATGAATACAAAAATTCATACTAATTGCATATCAATGTTAGATGTTAATTCATGCAAGTTAGTGATATTTATATGTATTTAACAAGAGTTTTAAATCCAAAATAGGATAACTATGGTGACTGAATGGTTATTCATAACTATGTAATGATGTGCTTATTTTAGATTATTGTGATTGGAGCGATCTAGATCATTTGGTCTGATCCACTCGCACCCATTGACCGGGGTCTGTGAAAGATAGAGTAATCCAACAATTGGTATTAGAGCCTTGTATGTGTAAAAGAAGTAGCTCTCTGATACACATGGCCAACTGCTCAATATCTCATTTTGATGGAAGCTCTATAGTTCATCCCTTTCTCTTCAACAGGACAAACTACTCAAGTTGGACGATGAAGATGATGATCTTCTTATAATCGTCAGATTTTACTACCTCGAAAATGATTAGGAAGGAGTACAATTTTATAGAGGAGAAGGAGATAGACAAAAACACCGCAGAGTTGTCTCAGATTACACTCAATTTGAAGGATATGAAATCCACATACTTTGCTCTATCAAAAGTCGAATTTGATCAAGTCTCGCATCTAAAGGCGGCATGTGAAATATGGAAGTACTTAGAGATCATCATGAAGGTACATAGAAGGTGAAGGAATCTTGCTTTCGAACACTTATTATAGACTGTAAAACCTTCAAGATGTAAGAAGGGGAGAGTATTAAGGATATGAATGTCTGGTTCACAGCTATTGTAAACCAGCTGAGAAACTTAGGAGGGATCTTCCTAGCCAAAGAACTTCCAAGTAAGATCATTACTTATCTATCGTTGGAATGGGAGCATAAGATAATGTCTATAGAAGAGTCAACAAAATTCCGTAAAACCACATTGGAAGACTTCATAGGTAACATCCTTTCTAATGAAACAAAGTTGGAGAACATAAGGAAAGAAGGAGAAATACGTGGAAGAGTGTTGCCCTAGTAACAAAGAAGGAATCAACCAAGGTTCTGGCAATGATGATATCACACGCATGACCCGGCAGTTCAAGATGTTTATTGAGAAGAAAAGAAGGAGAGAAAGAGAAATTAAATGCTTTCAATACGATAAAGTGGGGTACATGAAGAAGTATTTCCCTCAACTGCAAAAGAAATTCAGACATGAAAAGAAGTTAGAGAAGAAATCCAACAAGAAAGCCATGTAAGCATCATCGTACGATGACTCAAGCAATAGTGAAGAAGAAAACACATGCTTGGGAGTCGTTAAGATAGTGAATCTAACTCATCCAACTCTGATTCAGACACCGAGGTAAATAAACTTAGGTTTTAATCAGATATACCCCTGTGAGATATTGTAATATCAATTATGCCCTTCCTTTTTTGGAATATCATTTGTGCCCCTGACTTCTTGTCGTTCTATCATTGTTGCCTCTCTATTACTTTAGCCATCAATGAGTTGAACTTAACTGTGCTTTTTTCCAAACCATGGTGAGGTTAAGAAGGGCATAGCTGTCTAAAAATTCCCCCTACCCATCCTCCTCCTCTAATCCATCCTCCTCTACCCCCATGCCCTCCAACCCCATCCTTCATCACCCTCGTCGATTCATGGAATTTTGACGACTTCAATTGCATATGTGGATCGAGGTTCTCATCAGTGGGTCAGTTGCATGCGGTGAATCGACAGGGAGTTTGTGTGGCTTCGGTGTCAAGGGGGAGGTACCATGGGGTGGTGGCTACAGTAGAGGAGCAGGGGCGAAGGAGGAAGGTGAATATGAGGAGGGGAAAGATGAGGAAGAGAGAGAGGAGGAGGAGGAGGAGGAGGAGAGGTGGTGGAGGAGGAGTGGGGCGGAGGAGGAGCATGGGGTGGTGGAAGAGAAAGGAGGCGAAGGAGGAGGGGCAGTAGAGGACCAAGGGGGCGGAGGAGGAAGTAGGGGTTCTAGAGGAGGGGATGGGGAGGACGAGTAAGGGGAGGTGGAGGAGCAAGGGGGCGGAGGAAGAAAAGGGGGTTTTGGAGGAGGGGTGGAGGGGGCAGCGGAGGAGAAGGGGGGAGGTGAGTGGAGAAGAACGGAAGCGGAGGAGGGGAAGTGAAGGAAAAGGGGGTGGAGGAGGAAGATGGTGTGCTAGAGGAGGAGGAGGAGAGGCACTGAAGGAGAGGGGCGGAGGAGGAGTGGGTGCTGAGGAGGGGGACAAAGGAGGTGACAGAGGAGGTGGAGGATTTGGAGGGGGGAGGAGGAGTGGATGTAAAATCCTTTCAACTCTTTTTTTAAAATTTAATTCCCATTGAGTCCCCAAAGTTAACGTCTATTTGCATTGGGGATGGACGACGAATAATCTGAGGAACACAAGTGATCATTATGAAAGAAGTTAGGGGCTGAACTGATATTCCAAAAAAGGGAGGGGTATAACTGATATTGCAATATCCCAGAGGGGCGCAATTGATAAAAGCTCAATAAACTTTCATATTATGAACTTTATAATAACTCTAAGGATCTCTTTAAACAAGTTATGAAGCTTGAAAAGGTTAACAAGAAGTTTGTAGAAGATAAATCTCCTTTGCTTAGTGACTTAGATGTTTTAATAAAAGAAAATGAGCAGCTAAAACAGGATCTAAGTAGTTTTAAAGTAAAAAATCACATGTTTAGAAAAAGAAATTGTTGAGCTTAAAAAGAAATTTACTTGTGTACCTTCGTCTGTAAAGGAAAAGAAAAGTAGAAGATCATGCTTCTAACTTTAATTCTTCTTTTCAGAAAAGAAAATGGGTTTGGAGAAAGAAGGGAACTATACAACATAACCTTGAAGGATCCGAGAAGGAAAGGGTAGCAAAATAAAACTTTTATATACCGAAGGCCAAAGGAAATGGAGGAGGCCACATCAACAAAGGTGCACCCCGCTAAGGTCAAACAACTATCTGAACCATGGATGGATGCCACTGCTATGTTGAAGTTAACAAGACTGGAGAAGTCCACCGCCAAGGACCCTAGATCACTTCTTATCTTTGTGGTTTATTTGATCATGAATATCATGCGTTAGCAATGAGCCCTTGACTCATATATTTAAGGGGAGCTTTAAGCAAAGATTCAGGGGAAGATCTAGTTTATGGGGAACTCATTTTAAAAAAAGTTTTCAAACAAAAAGGGGAGAGATTGTTTATACAGTCTTTATACAACCATTAGTATTTATCAACTTTTGGTATAGGTTGATTTTTTTTATTTGTCAAAAGGGGGAGAAAATATTGTGTTTAGAAAATTGTTTGCTCACAGTATGTACACTTATTTTCTGAAACACGTCAAATATTTTGTCATCATCATGCATATTTTGATCATAACAAAATTTATGTTAGTCAAATCTTGTGCAGTTACCTTATAGCTACGTCAAAAGAAGTAAAGCCACTGGACCAGAAAGAAGCTCTAGTTTGAGGAGCTCAAGCTTAAGTGGAGAAGAATCTAAGAATCCCAAAGGAGTTCAAAGCTAAGGAACTCAAGCTCAAGCTCAAGAAAGGATTCAAGATCAAGAAGAAGATGAAGTCTTTTCTTTTATTGAGTCCTGCATTATGTAGGTCTTCAAATATAAAAGACCTCAAATCATGCATATTACATTTCAGTCCTTTGGCTTTGACTTTTTTCAGGTAAAGAGTCAAGCTAGTCGATCAATCTTTTACACTTGGTCAATCACCTCTGATCGACAATCTATTCTTGATTGGTCAATCACCCTTGATTTCTAGATGGATCATTATTGGAATTACAATATCTATATTATGATCGATCAATTTGATCTTGATCGGTCATCTTTTGATTCTAATCAATCATCTAAATCCACATGATCGATCATTTGATTATGATCGATCATCCTTTTTTATCACTATCGATCACATTCAATTTTAGGAAGATTTTTGAAGCCAGATTCATTCATGATTTGTCTAGGGTAATTTTTCAAAGCCAACGTTTATGAGAACTCTATCCTTATAGATAGGACAACATAACCCGTTCTACAACAAACAACAAAGAGTAACAAGCTCTCATCTCTCTGCTTTCTACTCTATACTTTGAGATAAGATCAAAGAGCTATTTTTGTTGCATTCTTCATTCTAATAGCTCTAGTTCTTTGTGATTAATCGTACGAGCTTGCTCCTTCCTCTATAATATCGTTTAAGTTTTTGCCTCATTTTTTTCATATTTACTTCAATATTGAGATTATTAGGAATGTTTACTTGTAATGCGATTGAGATGGCCGCATAATCAACTCAGCTTGTAATACAGTTAGGATGTCTGCGTAAGCAACTTAGGTTAGTTGAAAACCCGCGTGGGTCTGGTTGAAATTCTGAGTCACGAGACTCGTGTCGTGGTTTTCACCCATGAGGGTTTTCATTAAATACTTGTGCACGATTAATTATTTGTCATGTGATTGAAAGTGCTACGTAATGTTATGCTTGTTTTAGATTATTGTGATTAAAGCAATATATGTCATTTAATACGATCCACTTGTACCCATCAGCTGATGTCTGTATGGGGTGTAGAAACCAACAGAAACATGCTTCACCGAGAGAGTGAAAGGGAAATCCTAGAATATGGTTTGGGTCGTGATTTTCACCTGCTTGGATTTCCATGTAAAAATCATTATGCATTGTGGTTTTAATTTCTCTACTTATATCTATGTGGTTTCTGAATATTTTTACGTGGGTATTGTTATTAAGATATTGTATATTGCGCAATTCACCCCCTCCCCCAAGTGTTGTAATCATAGTTTAGATGTTCACGATCTCTTAAGAATGTGAACGATGGGATACATTATGTGGAGCACCATGGTGGTTTTTTTACGATGTCGCATGGTACTCTTTCAGTGTTTTCATGCACCAAGGTGATTTTTACAACGCCCTTAAGGGTACTCCTTTGCGGTGCACTTTATAGTAGCTAAGTAATCATGGTTAGTAGCCTAAGTTTCGCTTTGCCACACATGATTAATGTTTATATATCTGCAGATGTTGCTACATCTTCATATATCCAAGCATCAATTCTAGGAGGGGACTTCTGAGAAGCGAATTAACAAAGAGTCATATTAGTTCTTGCATCTGTTAGAGTTTGTTCAGTTGTGAGGCAGGCTATGCCTAACAACGATGACATGATCTTCTAGTACTTTGATTTGTGTCCTACTCCATCATGGACTCGTATTAATGGTTAGTGGTTTTGAAGTGTTAGGTGATTCTCGTGAAGTGTTTGGATCTTCTTCACTTCCTCCTTCACCGGTAAAGAAAAATGGATGAAGTCTGCTATCGACATTCTAGCTGCTTAAAAATGGGCACTTTATTTGTTGTGCAGGATGTGATTGGTGAAGTTCTTTCTTGGTTTATAGTCATTATTTTTGTTGCTCGAATGGACATGTTGGTGAATTGCCATTCATTCACCTTCATTCTTCTATTTTGGATTTAAATCCCAAGAAAAAAACTTGTAAAAATAACTATCTTGCATGAATTAACATCTAATATTAATCTATAATTAACATGTAGATTCCTGTATTTAAATCCAAAATTAAAGAATAAAGAAAAGAAAATAAAATAAATGAATTATCAAAGATGCAGACTAACTAAACCCAAGACCAAGTCAACTATTGACTAGTCCGATAAGGAATAAATTAGGGGGAGAAGGGCAAAATACTGTACAAAATACAACAAATCCTAATTCTTTAAATGTTTTACATTGTGTAAATAGCCTAATATCACACTATTTTATTCATAATTATATGCACCTCAAATAATAAAATGTTAAACACAAAACTCGTATACAAAAATATGTAGAAAATGAGAAAAATAATAGTCAAAATAAATCAGGCACAGTGCATTTGGTACATATAGATGAAAAAGTCGCAAAAGAAACTTCATTGATCAATATATACTCCATATGAACTCAAAATTGAATCAAACTTACCTCCATTATATTTCAAATTAAATTATCTATCTAGTGAAGATGGTTTCATTGAAAATAAGGCTAAGATACAAAAGCTGGCTTTTGGGGGTACCATTATGCTTGGGCATCTGTATATAAAATCAAATATTTTATTCTTTACATTTTTAATCCCTTAATATTTTTTTAAAAATTATATACTATACAATATTTACTAATAATACAAATACCGTTAAAAAGGAAATAAAAATACCAAAACAAATAATAAACCAAAAAACATAGATATATTAAACATATGTAGTAAATACACCTAATTATTCATATATACAAATAAAATCATAAAAATACTATAAAATATGTAAATACATAATAATGTTGTAAATATATAAAATATGTAAATAGAATATTATGTTTAAAAATACAAAATATAAATATAAATACATAGAATACATAGAATACATAGAATACATGTCTATATACCAATATATTAACATGTAACTATTAACACCAAATAAAAAAGGCTATAAAAATAAATAAAATCACCATAAATCAGTTTAGAATAAATTAACAATTTTCATGTTTTAAGATTTTTTAATAAAATCATTAGCTCTTTTATTCTGATTTAATTAATAATTTCTGTTCTTTTTTATCCTGACATGGCCCACGTGGATAAAGAGGAGTGCAAAGAGTGTTGACCTCCAGGTCAACACCCCCTCCTCATGTGAAGCCACCCCGTATACTTCTGACTCCCTCTATTCACCAATTTGTCACACCTCGAGCCATTCACCAAGTTTGTGCACATCATCACCCTCTACCTCGCCATACATTTACGCAACCTCAGCTCGAATTCAGCTCCTCCCTTAATTCTATAAAATCATAGCTCCACCTTCCATTAAATTTTTATCCTCTCTAGCCACCCGTAACCCCAAAAATCCCTCCTATAGCATGCCCCTTAATGATAGGAAGCTCGACCCACCGTTTTGAAGTGAGAAAATGACAGAGGAGTTGGTTTCACCATCACCAGAGACCTTCACTGGTGAGGTTCAGCTTCCAGGTATTCCCCTTTTGAGGCTTAGGTTTAATTAGGTGTTTAGGGCACATTTTTATCCTTAATGTAGCTTAGCATTTATTCATCTAGTTTAACTTTAAAATAAAAATCATAGTTTGTCCAAGCTTAGAGCTATGGTCATCGTTCCATCGTGATTCACCCATCGTTCCAACCATCCGACACCACTACTATCTTCCCCATCATATTCTTCATCAACTGACATGCCCAAACCCTTGCATATATCAGATTACCTGATCTCTTCATCCGCCCTTAACCAGAGATCAACTATCCACCCCCTTTTCCATTTAGCTTCATTTTCTGGTCGAGGGCATCCCCCCTCGAGCCCCCATCCTTCTTTTACAAGATAGAGCTCCAAGGAAGGCACCTAGATGTCAAATCCAATGAAGAAGTCATTGCCATATCGTTGGAGAAGAACCGAGCAGCATGCCTCCTCTGACGATGCTTGGACCTACTTGAGCCCACCTGTAAGTGTGAAGGAACCCCATGAACATGTTGAGCTCATCAGGATCACCAATGGTGGCCGGAGGATGGAGGAATCGTCAATCAAAGCTCTACAGGAAGTTGTGTTTCTCTGTTCTTGGAGAGGTCCTCAGAGCCTTCAAAAGAAGGCGCGGAGCTAGATCTAATCGGGACCCTTGATTAAAATCGAAATGATGCGATCCGTCGGTTGTGGATCCGCTTAAGTGAAGCCAATGGATCCATTCGACCCAAGCCATACGCCTCGCATGCGCCACCTTGGGTAATTTGCATCGCGAGCCCTCCATCATTTTGTAATTTATTTTTAATATTGTAAATAATATATGTAGTATAAAAACTTATGGTTAAATTACATGTGGAGCCCCAAACTTTTGTGTATTTGCTATTAGGTCCCTACCAGGTCTCTTCACGTGGCCCACTACATGAGGTGTTTTGGGTTATTTGCATATTTGATCCTAGACTTTAGGGACTTGTTACTGAATGAATGCTTAGTTTATTATAAATACAAATAGTTCCCACTATTGTTGTGTATTTTATTTTTACGTATTTTGCATGTAATAAATATTTCTTTATGCTAAAAATGATAGGAAAATATGATAGATGCCTGGAACCATGCTTGATCAGGTATAAATTTTATTTGGCATTTAACCTTATTTTCTGTTTTTCAAAAATACAAAAACATAAAATTTTCTCTGATTAGCCATTAAAAACCCATAAAAATTAAAATAACTCTCCAAAAATTACAAAACTTGGATTATCTATATTACAGTATATTCTACTACATATCCAGAAATCGTTAAAAATACGAAATATAAAACATGAAAATCACATAACCCTAAAAAGCTTATAAAGCTAGCAAAAATTCTACATATTTGTGAATTTTCTTTATTACACACATATATATATATATATATTAAAAATAGTTTACAACTAATTTAGACTTATATATTTATTAAATCCTAAACAAGTTCGGATATTTATTATATTCACTATTTTATATATTTATTAACTTTAAAAATCCATAAAAATTAGAGAAATATCCCAAAAATTATCCAAAATAAGAAAATATAAAAAGTACAAAAACAATTTATTTCTGTATTTTGGCTATATTTGACATATCTAAAAATAAAAATTATTATTTATAAATATTCTATATCTTATATATGTTGATATATTATATTATATGGATAAAATGGGACTGAGCCCAACATGGCTACCCACCCCCTTTTTCGACGTTTTTTTATTTTTTTTGAAAAATATCATCATGTATATTCATCCCTATATCCCTCCTATATACCATTCAAATTTCGTCAGAAACAGAGACTCCTACGGCCTCCATCGAGATAGTGTCGATTTAACAAATCTTGTTACCGTTAAAAAATGACTGTTTGGATGGAGGCTGTAGGAGTCTCTGTTTCTGACGAAATTCGAATGACATATAGGAGGGATATAGGGATGAATTTACATTACGATATTTTTCAAAGAAATAAAAAATATTGAAATCTGCACGGGGGCAGTCATGTTGTCTGCCCCAAGGGGGCAACCCCATTAACTTCATATTATATTATCTTTATTATTATTATTTATCTGTACAAATGAAATTTTTACAAAATAAAAAATATAAAACAATTAAATATCGTAAAAAATCAAATATAATTTAAAACCTCACATAAAACAAAACATTAAAAATTCCAAAAAATATTATTAATTAACAATTATTAATAGCAGTTTGCTTCCCCTGTGTTCCTATCAGTGTTCGACACTATACTTACTTATGCCTATACACATATTTATATAGAGTTATAATAAATTTTGCCTCACATGTATTTTGATCTTTTAATCTAGTTGTGGGTAGATTGTTGTTTAAATTGGGGATAGATCATCACATGATTCGCTAGCTTGTTAGTCATAGTAGACTAGATCCTCCGTTCAAAACACGTCACCCATATATTTATTATGAACATGGATATGCAAAGAACTATTTTGAACTTGGTTCCTTCACGAGGGATCCACATCCCCTTGATACTTTAGATGAATGAATCTGATCTTTTTCAAAAAAAAAAAAGGGAGGGGTACATGAGGACACATGGCCACCCCGTTGTCTCATTATTTCCTACAATTTAGTACGACCTCCAACTAAATCAAGTTAATCTTTCCAAACTGTCCTTTATTTACCATAATTAGAATTAGTCAATTCTACGTAGGATTGCCTTCTCTTAATTAATGTCTAGACTATTAGTTGATGTCCCTCGTTCTAAAACTCTCTCTTTCTCTCTCTACAAGCGCGTACTCTTCTTAAGGATGAGCATTGGGCTGTGCCAACCCGATCGGACCTGCAACCCAGCCTGATAGACTCGACCCGAACCCGTTTAATGTCGGGTCGGGCTTGGGCTTTAAAAATCCGCCCATTATTAAAACGGTCCGGGCTCAGGCTTCGTAGAATCCGGCCCGAGGCCCGACCAGGTAGCCCGGCCCGACCCCCCAACGGGCCCAACCTGACCAGAACCCCAAGCCCCCTCCCCCCATCCCCCCCCCACCCCCCCCCCCCCACCCCCCTCCCCCGAGCCCCATCCCGCCTGACCCGACTCCATCCGAACCCATGTTACCGGATGTGTTTGCAGTCCCTGATTTTGTGTCTAATTCCAAATCGACTCCATCCGAACCCCCTGTTAGAGTTTATCTCAAGTACAAAGGACATGTTTTCCATTGTAATTTTTGAAGTGGATGGAGGGGACGGGAGGAGTTCGCGATTGTTCTTTAAAGAGCAAGGTTTTGACCTTTTTGCATGACTGATACTCGAGGCATGATAGCAAGGATGGTCAAAGGAAATTTACCACCCACTTTGATAACGACAATTTGGAAGCGTAAATTTTGGAGCCTCAAAGACTGTTTGGTATGACAATAATGATGGGAGGAGATCTACCACCCATTTAATAATGAAAGGAACATAATTTCTAAGTTATGATCCATCCCCTAGGAAGATGAAATAACCAAGCACCTATCACCAAGAATGTCCCCAACAAACCCTAGTTTGGGGTTTGAAGATACTGTCTATGTTGTTAGCAGTATAAACCAAGCATATATTAAACAATAATCAAACGGATTCCAATGGATTGACAAATCAATATTACAGATTATTAAGATTAATAGCGTGCAAGTCAAATCCATTATCCGATTACAATAAGCAAATCAAAACCGATTAATCAGACGGAAACAAACAAATGGGCGTGATCCAGAAAAGGACAATCAATAAATAAATTGCGGCAAACAAAATACAAGAAAGATAAGGTTAGATATCACCGAAGCGTCCATGAAATGGACTGTCCTTAGAGAGGATTTCGCCCCCACAATATCGGTGCGTTGGGTACTGACGATCCGCTCCCAGGATCCGACGGTTCACGGTCGTCGTCTGCGCTCACCGACGAGACCGTCCTCGAAAGCACCTCCGAGAACTTCCAGCCGAGAAGAAACATGTCGCAGACGCAAGAGAGCGAGAGCGAGAGTGACGGCGGGTGGAGATTTCTTACGAGTGAAGAAAAACGACGTCGGGTGGGGGATATAAAAAGAAGGGCTCGCGTTCCCTAACGCGCAGTCCCTTCGGTTTCCGAAAACGCCCCTCAACGCTCGTGTCCTTTCGGATCCCAAAACTGCGGCTAAGTCGAACCGTTTGGATCAAGTACGATTCCCAATATAATCGCGATTAAATTAATTTGTCTGATTAATTTAATCGATCAAACAAATGAAACCCACAGCAAAAGTATCGAGATCCGAATTTACTCTCCCGAGCCCGAGCTCGAGCCGGTGCCGGTGCCGGTGCCGGTGCCGGAGCGGAGCGCGCGCGCGTGTGTGGTCCTCCATTCCTCCTCTCTACTATTGTTACAAGAGCTTGGAGTGTGGACTCATATATAAGTCCACCAAAAGTTTAGATCTCTAAGGTATGGTACTAAACTTTCATCCAAACTCAACCATGTTTCAAATTTGGGAATTCCCAACTTTCCCTCCAAACCAATTGGTTTCCCAATTGAAACCAAATTATTGTCAATTGTAATTAATAGGTTTTCCAATTAAAACCTAAATATAATTTTTAATACAACAATCCCCCACGAATTCACCAATTTGAAAAAGAGATTCAAAAGGAATTTAGAGACTTCTTTCGGCTGCCCACACTTTGCTTTCAGTAAAGGTACCTTCCGGTTTGAACCTCTACTTGAGTGTACTACTTTCACTTTAACAGGAATGAAGTGAACTACGTCTTGAACTTCAGACCTTAGTGTTAAAGTATACGGTAGAAACAACAAAGTGTTGTTCTTGATGCAATCTTCAGTGTTGGTGCTCTTAAAGACATGCACCCTTATCCTGTTTCATGAGTGTGTTTAGGAAAGACCCTCTTCCTTTAACTACGGCCCACAGTAACACTCATATAGGTGGGGTTCTCCAAGGATGCACTGCTAACATTCTGCCCAAAGGCTTGAACCCATCCAGAGCGTACGGTCTTCCTAAACTTGCAGCTTAAATGGCACTCAGGCTTCTAGGGATAAGACACTCTTGCTTACGTATTAAAATTAGAGTGCCAACCAGTTCTCCAAACAGCTTGTTATTACCACATTGAACCTACTTTGTGGGATCTCCACTCAGATAGGTTAGGTTGCTACTGTAGAGGAACTACCAATTGGTCTCAGTCTCATCCCAAGCCTAGACTTTAGGACTAAAGATCTATCAAGTCCCTTAGTCAACGGATCTGCCGTTTTGTCTTTGCATCCAACAAAATCCACAGCCAACACTCCTCGAGACACCAAATCCCTTAACGTCTTAAGTCTGTTTTGTATTTGTCTCCTTGTTTTCTGATTGAACTTTGAACTCTTGATCTTGACAATTGTGGTCATATTATCACAATGTACCGAGATCGCAGGAACAGGCTGACCTACCATGGGAGTTTCAGACAGAAGTTCCCTTAGCCATTCAGCCTCAATTCCAGTGGTGTCCAAAGCACACAGCTCGGCCTCAAAAGTGAATCGAGCTAAAATGGTCTGTTTCATAGACCTCCAGTAGACTACACTGCCTCCAAGGGTAAATACATACCCTGTGACACCATTACTCCCAGATTCCTCTATTTTCCCTATCTAGCTTGCATCACTGTATCCTTCTAGTAAAGTTGGATGTCTACCATAATGCAAACTAAGGAAAATAGTTCCCTTCAAGTACCTCAGTACCCAATCTAGAGCCTCCCAGTGAGTACGGTCAGGACAGCTAGTGTATCTACTCAGCTTTGCAACCGAGAATGAAATATCAGGTCTCGTGCAATTTGCAATATACATTAAACTTCCTATCACTTGTGAATACCTTAGCTGGGCTACAGGTACTCCACTTTTATTCTTAAACAACGTTTTGGATGAATCAAAAGGAGCGCTTACAGCTTTGCAATCTTGATATCCAAATTTCTCAAGTACCTTCTCAACATAGTGAGATTGAGAAATTACAATCCCATCAACTAACATTGTCAGTTTGAGACCCAAGATCACATCAGCAACACCCATGTCCTTCATCTCAAACTTGCTACTCAAGAAAGCCTTAGTCTCATTAATAATCCTCATATGTGATCCGAACAATAATATGTCATCAACATATAGGCACAAGATAATACACTCATCACCTTTCACTTTGGAATAGACACACTTGTCGGATTCATGAACCTTATAGCCACATGACAAAATAGTCTTGTCAAACTTTTCATGCCGCTGCTTTGGTGCTTGTTTCAATCCGTAAAGGGATTTGACAAGCTTGCAAACCTTTCCCTCATTGCCAGGAGTCAGAAGCCCATCCTGTTGATACATATAGATCTCTTCCTCAAGATCGCCATGCAAGAAGGCGGTCTTCACATCCATTTGGTGGATAGAGAGATCATATACAGATGCCAATGCTATGAGCATCCGGATTGTGGTCATCCTAGTCATAGAGGAATAGGTATCAAAATAATCGATACCTTCCTTTTGCCTAAAGCCCTTGGCAACTAATCTGGTTTTGTATTTTTCAATTGATCCATCACGTCTAAGCTTTCTCTTAAAAACCCACTTGCATCCAATAGTAGAGCACCCTTTGGGTAAATCAACCAACTACCAAGTTCCATTAGCCATAATGGAATCCATCTCAGATTTGATAGCTTCCTTCCATTGTTTTGCTTCAGATGAAGCCATGGCTTCCTTTTAACTTAGTGGATCACCCTCGATCTGGTAGACAATGAAGTCGCTACCCAGATCCTTGGCTATCAGAGGTCTTTTACTCCTCCTTGGCTCAATCTCTTCAGAAAGATCATTGAGTTCAGGTTGAGTCTCAACCCCCACATTCGTTATCGTTTCCACTTGATCTGGAATAGATCCTGATGTAGAGGCACCCTCAATGGTCAGATTTTGAGGAATCCCAGTCTTCAACGGAAAGACATCCTCAAAGAAGGTAGCATCACAAAGTTCAACAATAGTGTTGACATCTATGTCCGGTATCTCAGACCGAATTACCAAGAACCTATATGCATAACTATTTTCCAGGTAACCTAAGAAGACCGCATCAACAGTTTTAGGACCAAGTTTCTTTCTCTTGTGTTCTGGGACTAAAACCTTAGCGAGACAGCCCCACACTTTGAGATATCTTAAACTTGGTTTCCTATTTCTCTAAAGTTCAAAGGGACATTTTTCCATATGTCTCGGAGGAACCCTATTCAGAATATGGCAAGCCGTATTCAAGGCTTCTCCCCACATATAGGTTGGAAGTCCAGAACTTTGTAGGAGAGCATTGATCATGTCAGTTAAGGTTCTATTTTTCCGTTCTACTATCGCATTTGATTGCGGTGAATATGGGGCCGTAACTTAATGAACTATACCAAAAGATTTGCATTGTTCATCAAATAAGTTAGAGGTATATTCACCTCCTCTATCTGACCTAAGGCGTTTAAGCACTTTTCCTGTTTGTGTCTCAACCTCATTCTTAAAGATAAGAAATTTCTCTAAGGCTTTATCATTGGTTTTCATTAGATATACATAGCAGTATCTACTGTCATCATCTATAAAGGTGATAAAGTATTTCTTATTGTCTCGGATCAACACACCATTAAACTCACAGATATCTGTGTGCACTAGATCCAAGATCTCACTATCTCTAGAGACAGACTGAAAAGACTCCCTAGGTGTCTTAGCTTGCACACATATTTCACATTTTTGAGTTTTATCAATAGTGTGGTTAGGGATCAACTATAAATTCATCATTCTTTTAATTGAATTTAGGTTTACATGTCCCAATCTACCATGCCACAGATCACAAAATTCTAGATTATTCACAACATGAGACACAGAACTAGAACATTCAGAATTCAAAACATTCGATTCATTAATGTTTACTGAATCACATCTAATTTTAAATAACAAATCAAAATCAAACAAATATCCTTTTCCATAAAAATGCCATTTCTCAGAATAACAACTTTATTACATTTAAAGTTTAATTTAAAACCATTTCTAAGTAAGATAGAGCCAGATAACACATTCTTCTTGATGTCAGGAACATGCATCACCCTGTGCAACGTCCAGACACGTTCAGAGGAGAGCCTCAAGTTGACTTGTCCCGACCCTAGCACCCTGGCCGTAGAATCATTCTCCATCTTCACAGTCCCACCGCTGTAGGTCTGATAAGAAGAAAACAACGTTCTGTCAGAACATATATTTACATTGGCTCCCGTATCCACGAGCCACTCATTTGAATCATGGATATGGTATAGTTCAGGTTTTACAGAGACATAGCTCTCGCTAGCCCCGAGTCTCATAGTGATCATGTTTACTTGTGGACTCTCGTCTGTAGCCTTAGGTTGAGCCTTCAAGGACGGACAATCCTTCTTCCAATGGTCAACCTGATTACAGTGCCAGCAGGGTTTATTCTATGCCTTTTTCTGGATCTTACCCTTTGGTTTCATTTTATTGTTATTAGGACCCTTTCTCTTCTTATCCTTGCCCTTCGAGATCATGAAATTGACCTTAGCCTGAATATCAACAGGAAGCACAGGTTTTTGTTTCCTGTGTTCCTCCTCTATGGCAATTGCCACCATGAAGTCATCCATAGAAAATTTCTCCTTTCTGTGTTTCAGGGTCATACCGAAGTCTTCCCACGACTTGGGGAATTTTTATATGATGCACATGACCTGAAACTTTTCTGAAAGTTTCATTTTGGCATCCTCTAAACCATGGAGCAGGAGTAAAAATTCGTGTGCCTGTTCAGAAACCGACTTTCCCTCGGCCATAGAAAACTTCAAAAACTTAGCTACGGAGTATTTCTCAATACCGAGGTCTTCGGTATTATACTTCCGATCCAAGTCTTCCCATAGCCCCTTCGCAGTCTGCGTGGACGAACAATATACATCAAACAACGTGTTGGACAGAGCCAACAAGATGCAATCTTAACATATACGGTCGCGTTCCTTCCACGCAGATTGCGCCTTCTGGCTATCGGGTGAGGGGTTTTCCATCTCCACCGTAGGACAGTCGGTTTCAAGCATCGAGATTAACCCTATGGTGGTTAACCAGATCTTCATGCGTTGTTGCCAACGCTTAAAGTTCTGTCCACTGAATTTTTCAGGCATACCCGTCATATCTACCCTCGATTTAAACATTGTTTCCGACATAGTTTTGTAATTAGTTCTGGAAATCCTCTCTAAGATTGTTGATAGCAGGATAAACCAAGCATATATTAAACAGTAATAAAACGGATTCCAATGGATTGACAGATCAATATTACATATTATTAAGATTAATAACGTGCAAATCCAATCCATTATCCGATTACAATAAGCAAACCAGAACCGATTAATCAGACGGAAACAAACAAATGAGCGTGATCCAGAAAAGGGCAAGCAATAAATAAATTGCGGCAAACAAAATACAAGAAACATAAGGTTAGTATCACCGAAGCGTCCATGAAATGGACTGTCCTTAGAGAGGATTTCGCCCCCACAATACCGGTGCGTTGGGTACTGGCGATCCGCTCCCAAGATACAACGGTTCACGGTCGTCGTCCGCGCACACCGACGAGACCGTCCTTGAAAGCACCTCCGAGAACTTGCAGCCGAGAAGAAACATGTCGCAGACGCGCGAGAGAGAGAGAGCGAGAGTGACGACGGGTGGAGATTTCTTGCAAGTGAAGAAAAACGGCGTCGGGTGGGGGATATAAAAAGAAGGGCTTGCATGCCCTAGCGCGCAGTCCCTTCGGTTTCCGAAAACGCCCCTCAACGGTCGTGTCCTTTCAGATTCCAAGACTGCGGCTAAGTCGAGCCGTTTGGATCAAGTCCGATTCCCAATGTGATCGTGATTAAATTAATTTGTCTGATTAATTTAATCGATTAGCCAAATGAAACCCGCAGCAAAAGTATTGAGATCCGAATTGACTCTCCCGAGCCCGAGCCCGAGCCCGAGCCGGTGCCGGAGACGGAGCGGAGCGCGCGCGCGCACGCGTGTGTGGTCCTCCATTCCTCCTCTCTACTATTGCTACAAGAGCTTGGGGTGTGGACTCATATATAAGTACACTAAAAGTTTAGATCTCTAAGGTATGGTACTAAACTTTCATCCAAACTCAACCATGTTTCAAATTTGAGAATTCCCAACTTTCCCTCTAAACCATTTGGTTTCCCAATTGAAAATAAATTATTGTCAATTGTAATTAATATATTTTCCAATTAAAACTTAAATACAATTTTTAATACAACAATCTAAGGGTTGGACTTTATTTCTCAGTGCCCAGGACTGGAGGTTATCACAAATCAGACTTTGGCCAACGAACCCTTATTTGGGGTTTAAAGATGATCTGTTTTTGTGTACCATCATAGTTTAATTAATAAAAATATGAAATTATTATTTTCAAGTAAAAACAACCATATATATAGATCAAGAGAAAGAACTGTATAATATCCTCTGCTTTTCATTTCAACTCCTATGGCCTTTTAGCAAAGGCATTGAGGATCATACCACTTTAGAACGCAACTGAGATTTTGTGTCCCGCTTCCTTTCCAATATACTCTATACACTTCAAAAATTACACTTCAAAAATTACAATGGAAAATAGGTCCTTTGTTAACTCTAACAAGGGTCGGATGGAGTCGATTTGGAATTAGACACAAAATCAGGGACTGCAAACACATCTCCATATAAACTTTATAAATTAGTTGATATTTATATTATAAACCCTAGGAAAGCAATTTTTAAAGACAATATCTTCTTTTTTTAATAAAAAAATTACTTGGCTGACCTGACCCGAACCCCGGCCCGTTTAACATCGGGCCGGGTTCGAGTTCGTGTTGGCCCATCGAAAAATTAACGGGCCGAGACCCGTCCCGAAACCCGATAATATTAACGGGCTCGGGTTCGGGCTAATGTCCAGCCCGGCCCGCTCGGCCCGATAATCATCCCTAAAGTCTCTTCCCAACTTGTATAATCCACCAGTCTCTTTCTCTCTCAAAATATATTATCATTTTTTTATTTTCTATCTTTCTCTCATTCCCATTTCTAGAAGGAGATTTATTTTCTCATGGTAATTTGAAATTTCACTATCCATCATACTATGAATAATCTAAAATGATAAAGCGAAAATACATTTTGTGTACGACAGAAAAATTATCTCAAAGAATAAAAAATAATATAATAGTTACCTTTATAATAATGAACAAAAAAAGATCTGAGTAGTGAATTGATAAATCAAATAAAAGTTTTAGAAAAAACAAATAAATTTTTTTGTTCCATGTATGATTTCGAAATACAATTTATGATAAAATAATATGAACTATAATCAGATATGAACTACAATCGTATTAAGATAAAAGAACATGAAAAAGTAGGAGGTTGAAATTTTGGTAACATGTATAAAATAGTAAGCAATACATAATTTTATCCATGGTTCCTAGTGGTCGAAAATTCTTCCATCGTAATTACAAGATGATAAATATGCACAATCTCTAAAAGTCAAAATTATCTATGGTGGCAAAAAAAATATAACGCATATTTAGAATTTTATTATTTTCTCATTAAACTATTGTAATGCATTTAACTTTTTAAATTTCACAAACCATGCAAAATCATGAAGAAATTATACTTACTGAAATTAATATTTTTTTGCAAAAAATATGCCACTAAGATTTTAATTATTAAAAAAAATCTATTTTTTTACTTTTGCATATTTAAGTATCTTTTTCTAATATTTTCAGAACCAACAAGAATATAATGTCTATTTTTTTTATAACATAAGAGTATTTTTCGTTCCATGTGACCTCGCAGGATTGAAAATCTTGGTTCCGTTTTGTTTGCAAGGATAAACAAATGAGGATGATACAGTGATAGGATGAAAACGAATGTGAAATATTCGTATCCGATCCGATGTCGTATTTGTTTTATACATGTTTTGACATTCGTATTCGTATTCGTTTTAAAATGGATGCGAATATGGATATCACTTTAACATTCGCTAATATTCGTATTCGTATTCGTATATTCGTTTTCTTACATAAGTATAGTGATAAATTTATTTATAATTAATAAATTTATTTATAACTATGTGTACCAACATTTTATGATTACATTCACCATTGTTGATACAATTGTTTTGAAATTACTATATATGATATATCTATTTTATGTGTAAACCATCCTAAATATGTATATTTTTGTTAATTTATTAAATAATTCTTTTATTATTCGTATCCGATTCGTATTCATTTTACATTCTAATTCATTTTTAAGAATATGGTAAAATATTTTTAACATCCGTTAATATTCGTATCTATATTCGTATTCATATTTTAAAATGAATAATGATATGATTATACCTATATTCATCGTATCCGATCGTTTTCATCCCTTAACATTGATAATCTTGAACATTTTTAACTTAGCCGTTCCATTGGGGTTGCCTCTCAAAATTCATATTTTTACCCATAATGTGGGATCCACTTTATCTTTTTTAATATATTAAATAAATCATTTCTCTTTCATCCACTTTACCAAAAAAGTAATATATTATACCATAATGTCATCTAAATTATAAAGGGATTATTACCTCACGAACATTAGAAACTTGTTAAATTATCTCTACGATCCTTTATACATCGTAATGACCCCATCGACCCTGTAAATTACTCCAAGAATCCCCACGAACTTTAAACCACATGCTTCATGAGGTAAGAACTAACAAGTTTACGAGGTCAATAGGGAATTACATTATTTCAAAGGTCGATGAGGTAATTTACAAAGTTTATAGAGTTCGTAGGAGTAAAAAATCCAATTATAAAATACTCAACTTCTAGTCACTTTCCAATCTTCAATGCAATCACATAACAATAACTAATCACTTTTCCAAACTTCATTACAATCATATCAAAATAAACTCTCTCAATACCAAACCATCTATCCAAACATTAAAATACAAAAATAGATTACCCTTCTCGGATAACCCTCCGACCACATGCACCCTTAAGATCTCATGGGATGGAGGATGGCTTCGACGTCTTATCTTAGGACAAAGAGATAAATGACAAGATAAATTATCATCTTAGATGAATGGTGACATGATAATCAAATCATTTATTATATCCTGTCTAAAGTATTTTTTCCTTTCTCTAAAATCCGAAGAAAAAAATATAAGCGCCACTTATCCGCTGTCAATTAAAAAATTAAAATATTGAGAGGTAATATTTGATTGGGCCTGAACTAGGCCAATATTTTATCTCGATCACGTTGTGGATAAAGATTCCATAGTCGAGGTCTTATAAACAAGTAATGATGATGCCTAGTAAAACAGCCTCCTTCATCCTTCCATCTCCAGAAAGTAGAAACCTTGTACCATGGATATCTGCCCTGCCACGTTCCCAACTCCGATAGCACCGGGGACGACACGTCTGGGCTGGATCGGCACCGGTATCATGGGCGTCGCCATGGCCTCCCGCCTCCTCTCCTCCGGTTACGCCCTCACGGTCTTCAACCGCACCCCTTCCAAGGCCACCCAACTCCTTCACTCCGGCGCCACTCTCGCCCCCACCCCGTCCGCCGTCGCTTCGTCCAGCGACGTTGTCTTCCTCATGGTCAGCGCCCCCTCCGACGTCCGCTCCCTCGTACTCGACTCCGGCCTCCTCCTTTCCCTCCATCCAGGCGGCGTCATCGTGGACATGACCAGCAGCAGCCCCGCCCTCGCTCGGGAGATCGCCTCCGAGGCAAGATCCCGCGGCTGCTGGGCCGTCGACGCGCCGGTGTCCGGAGGGGACATGGGCGCCAGGGAGGGAAAGCTGGCGATCTTCGCAGGCGGAGACGCGGAGGTCGTCCGGTGGCTCTCCCCTCTGCTGGAGCTCATGGGGAAGGCGACGCACGTGGGCGAAGCCGGGTGCGGGCAGAGCTGCAAGATGGCTAACCAGATAGCCGGGGCGGGGAGCGTGCTGGGGCTGAGCGAGGCGCTGGTGTTCGCGAAGGAGGCGGGGCTGGACGTGGAGGGGTTCTTCAAGGCCATGAGGAGCGGCTCGGCGGGGACGAATGTGGGCGAGATATTCGGCGAGAGGATGGTGAGGAGGGACTTCGAGCCCGGTGGGTTCGCTGAGTACATGCTCAAGGATCTCGGGATGGCGCTGGAAGGCTTCGGAGGAGGTGAGGTCGTGGCCCTCCCTGGGACCTCGCTCTGCAGGGAACTCTTCCAGGCGATGGTGGCGAACGGAGATGGGAGGATGGGTCTTCACGGCCTCATCACTGTCATCGAGAGGATCTCCGGTAAGCAATGTGGAGATGGAGGATAGGGTCCTTTTTTTACCCTTGTTCTTCGTTTTTCTTTCCACTCCTCTCAATCGTGGACGGCAAGTGAATGTCTGAAGTCCTGGTGAACATCGAATAATTTAGGTAGTTGGGGTTATCTGGAGCTCCTTTGATATAATATGCAAGGAGAGGTGTTATGTCCTCTTTTGTTATATGCTTAGGAACGAAAGAAAAACAACTTTGCGTGACGAGTAGACATGCGTGAATGTCTTAGATCCTTTATTGACCAGTAGGGTCTCTCAACTTCCTTTGGGTTTGTTTGGTGCAAGGGTTGAGGTGAGTTGAATGGTAGGTGTTTGAATGGTTACTATCGTGGGGAACTCATGTAACAACCACTATAATACTGTGGTTGATGCTGCCTGTGAAACATGGAGAGAGAAATAAAAGGTGGCCTTCTGGTTGCTATTCCTCAGCTCAGGTTCTGGTCTATTCTATTGTGGGCGATGTGCGATCTCTCGAGAGTTAAGATTGGCTCCAGGACTTTGTCTCCCCCAAGATCCACTTGAACAAAGAAATTAAAATAAAAAGAAAAAAGAAAAGCAACGAAAAAAAAATAAAAGATGCCCAACCTTTTTTCCAAGTCAACTGCCACTTTGCATATTCTTATTTTCCTCGCATCACTTGTAGACGTGCAATCAAAGTCGGTGTCCATTCAGTCCCCAGCCCATTTGACACGTGCCATGTGAGCAAGATCAGTTGACCAAACGAGTCAACTAGTCCTTCCTCACTACAGACCCACTTCTCACGCTTGCAACTGCAACTCCAGCATATTTCCATGTTCAGTGTCTTCATTCCCAACCAACCAAGACCCTTACAAACCCACGAGCTACGTCTAACCGTCAGCCACGTAGCCACACCTCAAGACTCCACTCTGGGCAACACTCAACACCCACTACCTCCACCTTCTCTCAAACCCAACAGTTCCATAAAAAAACCAACCCCCTCTCGTCCCTTCGAGCATATCTACTACATTGAGAGGTTCTAAAACTCCATATCCACCATTGTCGTAGGTGATAACCCTTATGGGGTTCGTGCTCAAGCAAAGACAAGCTTTAGGCAATCATAGCGAGCTCCAAAGCCCCCCTCAAGCTTTGCTGCATCCCAATCTTTGTGTTTCTCAAACTCCTCTAACGATCTCTCTCGTAGGATCGAGGTGATGATCAGAAGGTAGCTCCCCAAGCTTATCTAGCTTCCGTACGACAACCTATTCCACGTAAAATGCTTCATGGACCCCATCTTTAATTTACTGATCTCCTTATTCTCTTCGAGTGAACACAATATCGATCCACTCTTCGACTACCGTCATCCTCTGCTCCTTTTCGCTTCATGTCCTCCTTCCAGATATTCCATCTCTGACCAATCTCGCTGGAGATCTGCTCCTAATCTTCACCGCATGATAGGAGCCCACTCCAAATTGACCAAACTTACTCATGAACAATTATAAAAACATTATCGTCATGATTTACTTGACTAATTATGGCTGAGATCTCGGTGTTGAATACAAATTTAGAACTTTCTAGATCTATAATCGTGAACCATAATGCAATGAGAGAAAGATCCGATAATAATAATGTAACCAACATTACTTTGCATAACTGTCGAGCATTAATTTGATACATATTTCGGAATTTCATGTCCACACCTTCATTTACGATAGCTCCTTTTTATATAGGGTTTTGGAAGTCTATGGATCCCAATCCATGGAGAGCACGTAATCAATAGATGAGATTGATTTATGTCTCATTCAATAGCTAAGATGTTGTTGGTAAAACACAACAACAAGTAATTTAATTGAAATTAACTAATATTGATAAATCAATATACCTAATCTCAAATCAAATCACCTTTTTCTAGAGATAGGATAATGAGAAGACCATAGTCCATTCCTAAATAAAGGGGGACGGCTACTCCTCTCAACATGGAGAGTGGTAGCCGTCTCTCTTGTTAGATTGGACTTGGTCAATCTCCTTAATATATCATGAGATCTTATTATCTAATGATATCTCCTATAACTCTTGTAGAAAATAATTTTCACAAAAAAAATTCCAAATTATCTTTTGGAAATATCAATCAAACCATTGAAAAATTGTGAATCTCATTCACAACTCAAAACTAAATGTAATTATATTTTCAATTAATTATTCAATGTGAATCCCATTCACATTAACAATTAATCAACAAGTATAAATCATACAAGTCTCTCCCTAATGTATATTATAAATCGTATTTACAATATACATGGATAATTGGATAGTGCTATCCACATTATCCATATCCACATTAATTAAATCACATTTAATTACATTGGATACTCATTCTCATGCATTCAGATAATTTGAATCGAATTCACATTATTCATGATAATTAAATCACATTTAATTATCCATTTCTTAATGCTCAGATATAATTCAACCTTAAATTATTCTTGAACTCTTTCAAGAATAATGCGCTTTCTCCGCAGATAATTGGAGATAAGGAAATGGCGATTGTATTGTTCAATGTATAGTGACTTGGACATTGAGATCATTTCTCAAATCCAGATCTTACAGACCTCCCATAGATGCTTGATTAAATCAAGTCCGTAAACTTAATCTTCTCGTTGCATTTGAATCTCATTCTGATCAATGTCCAACACTTGGACTAAGATCAAGTTACTTCTCTACTGAGAGGAGTCACTAAAATCCAGACCTGTTTCATAACTCCCTCGGAATGGAAGCATCATGATATACAATTGTTTATGATCACATCATCCTCAGGTATTCCCAATACATGTACATCCTGCATACTGGAAGACCTTTTGATAAACCCTAAGTTATAGATCTATTTTAGACTGTCACCTTCAGGGTTTTATCATTAAGATTCTCAATTGATCATCGAGATTTGGTATCGATCATATGATTTCAAAAGCATATATCATACCTCTATATTCTGTCAAGCTTCATTAGCGAGAAGACCATGCATGGAATTTATCGATCCCAATACCTCATGAGTGAGCTCATGTCTTCCGGTTCAGAAGTGAAACCTGTATGATCCCTTCAAGAGATCGTATTACTCATATGCCCTTATATGCAAACCAGCTCGCTGGTTTATAGACCTTGGTTAGGTCATCAACCTATTGGTCTGCCAAATGTACATACTCAGACATATAGCAATACATCTGTCTCCGGTCAGAGGATGCGTGCCTATATCGTGACAGAATTCGACATAGGACTTTGGTTATCTCGATCTCATTAAGTCAACAATTTGACCTAACTAATCTGACACCTCAGAATCTCTATTCCTATACAGAGGACCTGCATCAAGAGGTCGGTCAAATATCAGCCTATATGAGAAAGGATTGCCATCTCTTACTCAGGATGGAGATCATCTCTTAACAATCATTTGACGATGTTTGATGAGTCCTCAATCTAACTCCTTAGCTATTCATGCGGTGAAGATTAGGAGCAGATCTCGCTGGAGATCTGCTCCTAATCAAGAGGTCGGTCAAATATCAGCCTATATGAGAAAGGATTGCCATCTCTAACTCAGGATGAAGATTAGGAGCAGATCTCGCTGAAGATCTGCTCCTAATCTTCACCGCATGCTTATGGAGTTGGAGTTTATTCTTATTTCCTTATTCCACTTTTGTTTGATTTTTGTAGGGCCAACATCATATGTTCTTCTTAAATGCCAAAAAGTTTTCTTGTCAATACATCCTCTATGTATTCCACATGAAGTTTCTAACGATGCTCTCAACGTGAGAAATATCTGGTCATGCACATACCATGTCATACATAAGACTCCCAACCACACTAGCACAAACGACTCATGGTACGTGCTCTTTCTCTGCATTTGACTGAGGTACAAAAATACACTAAAAATTGAATATTCATAGCATATAGAGTATTAGGGGCTTTATTATGTACATCTTAAATCTCACCAATTCATTCTTAATGTAGTTCTTTTGAGATCATAAAAGTTTTTCTTCTAAATGTTCCTTGATGATTTCCATCCCCAACATCTTGTTTATTGTGCCTAGGTCATTCATATCAAACTTTGAGATAATGAGCTTCTTCATATCATCCATGCTATTATTCTCTTAGAATAAGTCACCATATCATTGATGTAAATCATTAGATAAATGGAGAATCCGTTTCCCACATATAAACACAACATTTATATGAGCTAGGGTTGAGCATTGGACAGGGTCGGTCCAACCCAACTCGTTGGCCCATTAAAGCCCGTCCCATGCCATATCATTCTATGGGCGGGCTTAGGCCTCACTTCTGGCCTATTTGCATAATCAAGCTGTTCTCAGGCTCCAAGTAGCCCGGACTCGAAGCCTGAGGGCTGACCCACCCACTTTGCTTTAACCATACCCTCTATTAACTCAGCCTCACCTGACTCAAGCAAGTTCGAAACTGTAACTTGAAAGTTGAAACCCTACAATCTTCAAACCCCTCTTCTCTCGCCTCCCCGACCCCATCATTGATGACCATCTGAATACCCGCCTTCTTCGAGACAACATGGAGTGGGGCCACCGACTTGGAATCAAATATATGATAAATGAATATTGTTTTATACAATTTCTCAATTTCTTTCTTGACGACTTCCCGTAGGGACATGTTCATCCTATGCTGAAACTTGTGAGAAGCCTAGCATCTATGGTCAGAAAGATCTGGTGTGAACAAAAGGGGTGGTAATACCATAGATATCCCATAAGCTCCATCCAATTAACTTACAGTTCTTTTCGAGGATCTCTAGCAAGTGAGACTCATGTTCTTCGATCTAATGTGAGCTGATGATAACTGGGATTTTCCTATATGGGTCAATAAGGAAAGCATAAATCAAATTATGAGGAAGGGTATTGAGTTCTGAAACTGAAGTCGAATATAGAAATTTAGGCTCGTCTTGTTCATGTATGAAGTTGGGCGTGCAATCTCTGTTCTCCTCGATCTCAAATACTTCATTCAACTGCTTTGGAATTCGTTCACAAAATATATCAAGGAATGTAGATGCTACTATGTTGAATTCGTTCCTTACTTCAGATTGACCTCAGTTAATATGTAACATCTATTTTGTTAAGTAAGGAATTTTGTGTAAAAATTGAAAAATTCATATATGGAAAAAGGAAATAGAATGAATATATGGGTCTATTATGTAAATACCACTAAAATAACTAATTAACAAATAATTATAATAGACATATATATCAATTACGTCATTATCACTTGACATTAAAAAAATAATAAAAAAATAATAAAACAAGAGATTGAAACTAACATGTCGTTCCTAGGGGATTAGGCATATTTTTTTAAAAAATCAAGCGGCAAGAAAAAAAAGTCAAAATAAGAGATTGTTATTGACCAAGTCGGATTAAGGTGTGTAATGAGATAAGTAGGTTTTTTTATCTTTTTGGCTCGGCACATTATACGTGCCTTTTTAAACCGTGGTGCGGAACCCTCTCTCCCTATGGACTCTCCTTATCGAGATCTTTCCCAACTAGATTTCTCGACTCCCCTTTCGTGTTCAATACCTCTGGACTCCATCAACTTGAGGTCGTTGGCACGCAATTTCCAAGTTCCGGCAATCAGATTCGAATAGTTTTGGAGAGGAAACTTTCGTCTAGGTAAACCCTTTAAACTACCTCTTTTATGTTTGTCGAATCGTATTGTCGAATCGATCCATTATTTTGTTTTCTCGTAACATCAATCATAGTTTTGTGATGTTTTTCCTAAATCAAATCTAGTGTTCGATGTTGTTAACCTTGTGATCGAATATTATAACCTTGTGATCCTAAAAAAGATTCTACGAGTTCTACGGTCATCGTTTCTAACGTCATTTGATTATAGGTTTAGCGTCAATTAGACTATAGCATGCCGATATAGTCTCTTAAATTCCGAAAATCAACTCTTATTGAAACTCTCGTACAACTCTGTCTAATATATGTCAAGTTTCTTTTAGATATACATTAACGATTATATATTATCATGATATTCCTTATACAACTATAATATGAAAATATATATGGATACATATGTTATCCAAGCAACTATTAAATCTACGTTTTAGATAATTGGCATATGCATGCGAGTTTACAACAAATAAAAAAAATATTGTTTTGGTACCCGTAAATACTCGCATTGATATCTATATATATAAAAGTATAGCAATCACAATAATTGGATGGTTATATTTATAAAAAAGGGGTACTGCAATTGTTGAGATTTCGGATATTATGATGTGATGTATTACGGATTGCGCGTGACATTTAAATACATCTCTTATGTTTAGGTGGTAACTGATTTATTTTCGTGGACGGAGAACCTTACGGATATATCCATCTCAAAATTCTAAGAAAGGTATTTACATTAATTTATGTCCCATACCATTGTCATTTATACCCCACATCATTTTATATCAATTATGGAATGATGCTTTTATTTTATATCATTAAAATATTTTGATTATATTTATGTGTTAAAATCATATATTATCAAGTGCTAGTTTGACATTTAACCATAATGCCTATCTACGTACTAGTTGTTAAATGTTACATAGAATGAATACATTATTGTCTTTTGATATGTAGGTTAATTATTTTTTTATATCCTAATATTTTATTGAAAAGTAAATTATTGTTTTGACACCACCATTGTGAGGGGGTAGACATTGTTCATTGTTGGTCCATTAGAGGCTTTGACCTGGCCGGGTGCCGCACGGACGGTTAATTCCGCCAATTGACCGTTGTAGGCGGGTAATCCTACACTACTTCCGAACAATTTACCGCTACGACGGTTGACTCAGTACTGATGTCCATTGCATTGAGGTTTGGATAGGAGACCTCGTATTGATATTTGTTTTAGAAAAAAGAATTGATTTAAGGGAACGGGGTGGCTTCTATCCAAGCTCGGGCTGCCAGGTGTCGGCAGATGGTATTGCTTTATATTTGATATAGATTTGTGATATTATGACCACAAAATTTGTGATATTCAAGGAAATTGATTGAATTGTCATTGTTATCCCATAATGATGGGCATACATGAAAAAGTCTTTTATAGTTCATTGTTTATTTATTGATTTAAATTCTTTATTATATGGAATTGTCATCGTAATTTTTTTCTCATTGTATATGGTTATGATGGGTATGTCTCATAAATTATTGGTGCATACTTAGTCAAATTCGTTTGACTAATATTGATTTATAACATTGCAGCTTAACGGAGGACGAGGTTGGGCTGCTCAGCTAAATTAAGGACTCATTACTTTACCCTAGTTCGTTAAGATTAATGTACGGGAGTTATTGATAGACTTATTTGTTCTCTTTTTGTAGTTCAGACTTGATAAGTCTTTTATTTATCGGTTATGTTCCTTTATTCTTCCATCATATTTGGCACTCTAAATGTTATTTATAGATTATTGAATTTTGTCTCGCTCTTGGACTCGAAAAAAAATTCATTGTCTTGGGATGCTTCCGCAATTTTCCTCATGTTTCGAGGTCCAAGATGTGACAACATGGTATCAAAGCCAAATGGAAGATTAGAGGAATATTATCTAATTTTAAGATGACTTATAATATTTATAGATTATGTTTGGAATAGATGACTAATTGATCGTCACTATTCGTAGATGCTGACCATCTCGAACCGTAAGCGGAGTCGTCGCTCCATGGATTTGGCAGCCCAGAATGCCAAATTAATGAAGAAGGTCGAGGAGCTCTCCCAGCTGATTCGTGATCAAGCTGATCTCCACCAGAGCAAGGATAGGGATCAGAGACGTCGCGAGAGGCGTCTTGAAAAAGAAAGGCGTCTTCGTGAGGAGCGTCGTGATGATGTCACCTTTGAGAGATTCTTAAAGGTGAACCCGCCTAGCTTTGACGGTATAGTGGATGCTGAGGTAGCAGATCGATGGCTGGAGGAGACAGAAAAATTGTTTGATGCAATCAGATGTTCGGATCATAGCAAGGTCTCCTTCGCTACTCATCAACTGAAGGGTCCTACTAAGGACTGGTGGACCAGTTGCCAGTTGCGGAAGTTTGAAAAAGGAGAGATTATTCTGTGGGATGAGTTTGTTAAACTCTTCCGCGAGCACTATATTCCAATGCACTTGCAGTTGATCAAGGAGCAAGAGTTTATTAATCTGAAGCAGTGAGATCTGAATGTTGTTGAATATAACAAGTTTCATCGCTTACTGAAGTATGCTCCACATTTACGTCCTGATGAGTACCGTATGACCCAGAAGTTCATTGAGGGACTTCACCCTGCTTTGAGATCGAAGGTCCTTTCTAGCATGCCGAAGACTATGGAGGATACTCTAGCCAGTGCCACAACTATGGAGCGAGATTTCTTACGAAGAAAGGAGGAGAAGCCGCGCAATGATCAGAAGGATCGATTTGGAAGAAACAAAATTTTCAAAAATTCTCAGAAGTAGAAGCAAGTCTCCAAGCCAGGGCAAAACAACAGATTTCCTGAATGCTCTTTCTGTCACCGTTTTCATCCTCGAGAATGTTATCTCAAGAATGGTCAATGTCTGAACTGTGGAGAGAAAGGGCACTTTGTTCGTGATTGTCTGAAGCCTAGGAAGCAGCCCGTAGCTCAAGGACAAGATCAAAGGCAAAAGGTTCCTGCACGAGTATATGCTCTCACCACCGGAGCTGATGCTGCTAAGGAAGATAAGGTCATCGAAGGTACTCTTCTTATTGCTAATTTGCATGTGAATATTCTTTTTGATACTGGTGCTACATATAGCTTTATTTCTGATGCACTAGTAAAAAAGTATGGATGCTAAACCAAAACTTTTAGATATTGATTTGATGGTTATCACACCAACTGGGGGAGATATAAAAGCATTGAAGTATATTCAGGATGCTCCACTGATAATTGAGGGTCATGAGTTACCTAGTGACCTCATCGTCATGAAGATAACAGATTTTGATATTATCCTTGGGATGGATTGGCTTTCCCGACATCATTGTATCATTGATTGTTGCAAGAAGAGGGTGATCATTGCAAGCCATCAGTTCCCTGGGATCGTTATTAAAGGGCATGGTGCCGCTTCTGAACGGTGCATTATTTCTGCCATGAAGGTACATCGCATGATCTCGAAAGGGCGAGAAGCCTATCTTGCTAGTATTATTAGGGTTGAGCCATCAACCGTATCTTTATCTGATCTCGACGTCGTTCAGGAGTTTCCTGATGTTTTTCCAGAAGAATTGCCTGGACCCCCACCTCAGCGGGAAATTGATTTCACTATTGAGTTGGTTCCTGGAACTTTACCAATATCTAAGGCACCATATCGCATGGCTCCTGCCGAACTGGTAGAATTAAAGAAGCAACTTGAAGAGTTGCTTGACTTGGGATTTATAAGGCCCAGTGTGTCACCGTGGGGCACCCGTGTTATTTGTTAGAAAAAAAAGATGGATCTCTTCTTTTATGCATTGATTATCGACTGCTGAATCAGGTGACTGTGAAGAATAAATACCCGTTACCACGGATAGATGATTTATTTGATCAGCTCCAATCGGCAAGGGTCTTCTCGAAGATTGATTTGCGATGGCTATCATCAATTGAGGATTCGAGAGAAAGATATCTCGAAGACTGCTTTCCGAACACGCTATGGGCATTACGAGTTTTGTGTGATGTCATTCGGATTGACTAATGCTCCTGCAGCTTTTATGGATCTTATGAATCGGGTCTTTCGACCATTCTTAGATCACTTCGTCATTGTCTTTGTTGATGATATTCTTGTTTATTCTAAAAGTGTTGAGCAACACGAGGAGCATTTGAGAATCATATTGTAGACTCTGAGGTAGAACCAACTTTATGCTAAATTCTCCAAGTGTGAATTCTGGTTAGAACATGTTCCTTGGGAAAATTATTTCCAAGGATGGGATTTCTGTTGATCTAGTCAAAGTCGAGGCAGTCTCAGAATGGAAGCAACCAAAGAGCGTGACAGAAATTAGAATCTTTCTTGGTTTAGCAGGATAATATCATAGATTCATTCGTGATTTCTCAAAGATTTCACTTCCCCTGACCGAGTTGATTAGGAAGGGGATAAAATTTGAATGGTCTTCTGCATGTGAGTGCAGCTTCCAAGAATTGAAGAGAAGGTTGACCACTGCTCCTGTCTCGACTTTACCTTCTAGTTGTGGAGGTTTTGTCATCTACACTGATGCATCCCTGAATGGCTTGGGTTGTGTGTTGATGCAGAATAAAAAAGTTGTTGCTTATGCTTCAAGACAGCTAAAGATTCATGAAAGGAATTATCCTACGTATGATCTAGAGCTTGCCGCTGTGGTGTTTGCATTAAAGATCTGGCATCACTACCTTTATGGTGAGAGATTTAGGTCTTCTCTGATCATAAAAGCCTCAAATACATCTTTTCTCAAAAAGATTTGAATATGCGCCAGCGAAGATGGATGGAATTTCTTAAAGACTATGATTTCTCTATTGCTTACCATCCAGGTAAAGCAAATGTTGTGGCTGATGCTTTGAGCCGAAAGAGCTATGCCTTGTCAGCCACTTTGATGATCAAAAAGTGGAAGTTGATTGACGATTTGGTCTCTTGGAATCCTTTCAAGGAAGGGGACAAGATTATCATATCTAGTATCCAGATACATTCTGAAATAGTGGAGAAAGTATTGAGAGCTCAAAAAGAAGAGCCTGCGTATCATGTTCTTGCAGAGAAAAGTCAAGGGGGAAATTCTGAATTCTTCATTGTTGCAGATGGTGGCATCAGGTTTAGGAATCGTGTATGGGGTCCTTCTCAGGCAGAGTTGAAGCATGAGATTCTAGATGAAGCCCATCGCTCCCGATATACTGTACATCCGGGAAGTACAAAGATGTATAAGGATCTCTAATGGAATTTTTGGTGGAAAATATGAAAAAGGAAATCGCAGAATTCATTTCTCGTTGCTTGGTGTGTCAGCAAATTAAGGCTGAGCATCAAAGACCAGCCGGACTTTTGGAGCAGTTAGAGGTTCCGGAATGGAAATGGGAACACATCACCATGGACTTTGTGATGGGTCTTCCGAAGACTGATACAACCAATTATGATGCTATATGGGTGATCGTGGATAAATTGACGAAGTCTGCCCATTTCTTGCCAATGAAGAAAAAGGAGTCAATTGCGAGCTTAGCAAATTTATACATGAATAATATTATGAAGCTTCATGGTCTACCTGTCTCTATTGTCTCTGATCGAGATCCAAGATTTACCAGGAGATTTTGGAAAAAAACTTCAGGAAGCATTCAGTACAAAGCTGAAGTTTAGTACCGCATTCCATCCTCAGACAGATGATCAATCTGAAAGAACTATTTAGGTCCTTGAGGATATGCTTAGAGCATGTTCTTTGGATTATGCTCGAAGTTGGGATGAGAACCTTCCGCTTATTGAGTTTGCCTATAACAATAGTTATCAGGCTAGCATTAGAATGGCTCCGTATGAAGCTCTTTATGGGAGACCATGTAGATCTCCTCTTTGTTAGAGCGAGGTAGGTGAAAGAAGGTAGCTCGGACCGGAACTTGTGCAGAAGTGTACTGATAAGATTGATCTAATTAAGAAAAGGCTCTTAATTGCTCAAAGTAGACAAAAGAGTTATGCAGATAACCGTCGCAGAGAACTAGAATTTGCAGTTGGTGATCATGTCTTTCTCAAGATTTCTCCGACCTATGGTTTATTGAGATTTGGACGAAAGGGAAAACTTAGTCCAAGATACATTGGTCCTTTTGATATATTGGATAGAGTAGGCGAGGTAGCCTACCGCATCGCACTACCACCACAGTATTCGCACATCCACAACGTCTTCCATGTCTCCATGTTGCGAAAATATATTCACGATCCATCTCATCAAATTCATTATGAGCCCGTCAAGGTTCATAAAAATTTATCGTATGAGGAGCGCCCTTCACAAATTGTTGATCGTCAAGAACACCAATTGCGAAGGAAGACTATCAAGATGGTAAAAGTTGCCTGGCTCAATCATTCAGATAGACAAGCTACTTGGGAATTTGAGGACGAAGTTTGAGACAAATATCCTGAACTTTTAGGTATGTCTTTTGAATTTCGAGGACGAATTTTTTTAAGAGGGGTAGAGTTGTAACATCTATTTTGTTAAGTAAGGGATTTTGTGTAAAAATTGAAAACTTCATATATGGAAAAAGGAAATAGAATGAATATATGGGTCTATTATGTAAATACCACTAAAATAACTAATTAACAAATAATTATAATAGACATACATATCAATTACGTCATTATCACTTGACATTAAAAAAATAATAAAAAAATAATAAAACAAGAGATTGAAACTAACATGTCGTTCCTAGGGGATTAGGCATATTTTTTTTAAAAAAATAAAGCGGCAATCACTTGTAACGCAAGAAAAAAAAGTCAAAATAAGAGATTGTTATTGACCAAGTCGGATAAGGTGTATAATGAGATAAGTAGGTTTTTTTATCTTTTTGGCTCGGCACATTATACGTGCCTTTTTAAACCGTGGTGTGGAACCCTCTCTCCCTATCGACTCTCCTTATCGAGATCTTTCCCAACTAGATTTCTCGACTCCCCTTTCGTGTTCATTACCTCTGGACTACATCAACTTGAGGCCGTTGGCACGCAATTTCCAAGTTCAGCAATCAGATTCGAATAGTTTTGGAGAGGAAACTTTCGTCTAGGTAAACCCTTTAAACTACCTCTTTTATGATTGTCGAATCGAATCATTAGTCCTTGTCGAATCATCCACTATTATTTTGTTTTCTCGTAAATCAAATTATAGTGCTGTGATGTTTTTCCCCGAAGCTTGAATCCTGGTGGTCGAATATTATTAACCTTGTGATCCTAAAAAAAATACATGAGTTCTACGGTCATCGAATTTCTAACGTCATTTGATTATAGGTTTAGCGTCAATTAGACTACATCATGCCAATATAGTCTCTAAAATTCCGAAAATCAACTCTTATTGAAACTCTCGTACAACTCTGTCTAATATATGTCATGTTTCTTTTAGATAATAACATTAACGATTATATATTATCATGATATTCCTTATACAACTATAATATGAAAATATATATGGATACATATGTTATCCAAGCAACTATTAAATCTACGTTTAAGATAATTGGCATATGCATGCGAGTTTACGACAAATAAAAAAATATTATTTTGATACCCGTAAATACTCGCATTAATATCTATATATATATAAAAGTATAGCAATCACAATAATTGGATGGTTATATTTATAAAAAAGGGGTACTGCGATTGTTGGGATTTCGGATATTATGATGTGATGTATTACGAATTGCGCGTGTGATGAATCTCGGATTCACCATTCTAAGTCTCATTAATTAAGCTCAAATCCCTCAAAATCAACTGCATTTCAGCATTTATTTCGCATAATTAGCATTTATGCATGATTTCATAAGAATTGCATTTTAGCATTAATTTCTGCATACAATAAGAAGCCAAAAATCCAAGCCAAAAATAACCTATAAATAGCCTAACTTCCCCTATTTTTAACTCATCCATGCTAGCACCGCATTACTCAAAACCACCTCCACTGTGTACACATCACTAACAAGAATAAATAAAAAATACAAAAAAATCACTAACCCTGTTAAGTGGACCAAAAACCCAAACCCTAGTTTCAGGATTTTCGGACTAAAAGACCCATATCTTCCCCATCCAGTGTCCGATTTGATCCTACTCACTTTTGAACTAATGTACATTCAATTACCTTCAAAACAAGACCAAGTTCAAGTGAATCGGAGCTCGTATGTGAAAGTTGGGTTTTGGGCCTCTTTTGTACATTGTATTTTTTTCGCGGTTTTCTGACCTATATTTTATGTACTTATTTTCTTCATTGATAAAAATCTAAAAAAATTAGATTAAGGTCTCTTTTATTTATCTTTGAGTTTTCCATATTTTCTCGGATTTTTATCTTGTTTTAAAAATGATAAAAAAATTAGAAAACCCAAAAATGAAGGTATTCTATGTACATGGGATCCCCCAAAAATTCACTTTTTACATTTGACCGAATTTGGCATTGATGTCTTCATGAAAGTTGTAGATCTCGTCGAGACGAGCATTTTTTGTGAAGAAACTTTTGTGATCCGAGATCATTTGCTATTTCTTTTTGATTTTACAAATTCTTTTTCTTTTGATTTTTCTGGTGCTGACACGTGACAGCCACAGAGGCCGCCACGTGTCAATCATTTTCGGGCCTTTTTTATATCGTTTAAAAAAATTAAAAAAATTTAAAACGACCGCACGTGCGTCGCACGTGCCGCCCAGGCACGTGCTCCGCACGTGCGTCGCTGCCCCTCTCTTCTCTTTCCCCTTGCCACGTGGCCATCACAGGGCCGTCCGATCTCGGCCGATCGGGCGTCCCCTGCTCTTCGTCATCAACCTCACGTGACTGATTTAGCCGGAAATCGGTGGTCTTAAGTTCACACAAATGTGAACTCAGTCGGTGTGTCGACCACACTAAATCCGGACTAAAGTCAACAATTAACCCACACTAAAAATCAACAATTAGAAATAAATGTGGAGTTAAAATTTATTTTTAACTCTGCACAAATGATGTAAAGGGCAAGTATGCAGAGAGTTCGAACACAGGGAGCAAACAGTGTAATCCAAGCAAATGAATGCACAAGTGAGTGAGTGTGTGATGTGTCTACACTAAGCAAGCAACTACAATTTTTGTGGGTTTTTAATTTTTTTAAATTTTTTTTTTAATTTTGAATTTTGTATTTTTGATTTTTGATTTTTTGATTTTTATATTTTATATTTTATAATTTTTATTTTCTTTTTCAATATTGGAAAGTAAATGCAATATAAGATAAGGCAAGATAAACTATTTATAAAAATGTACAAAAATGCTCCAAAATTCAGAAAATAAATGTTTTTGGTATTTTTAAGGTTTTTTACTGTTTTTGTGATTTTTGGGACTTTTTCAAGGTGTTTTTGGTATTTTTAAAGGCTGAAATAAAGGAAAACAGTGCAAATCAGGCTGGCTGCGAGTAAAATGTACTTTAAAAATACCAACCAGTACTCAAAATAATTCACACTATTTTTCTAATAAAGAGAACAAAATTAGGAATAAACAGAAGCTGAGTTTGCTATTTTTGGGTTTTTCTACTATTTTACATATTTTTTTGAAGTTTTTAAGAGTTTTTAATTTTTTTAGTGTTTTTGTTTTGAGATTTTTAATGATTTTTGGACTGACACTAAAAGATAATAAAATAGACACTACGTGATTTTTTTGGAGTTTTTAGAGGTGTTTTGATATTTTTTTTGGTATTTTCTAAGGTAGACAGTGCACAAAATGCATATTTTTGATTTTTAGTAAATATGAAAATGCAATAAATATGTAAAATAAATACAGGCCGTGGATCTACAATGCAACAGGAGCTTAACTTGAATTTTTGATACTTTTTCGAATTAACATGAAGCTCCAAATAATTAAGACAAGCTCACAAAATATTAAGGCCTGGCAGGGGTCTAAATGTAATTAGGCAAAATGTCCAGGGCTAACATGCAATTTTCACAGTAATATTATAACGCAATAAACAATTTTATGGACCAAAAATGAATTCCACAACCCGCAGAGGTAATAGTACAAAACGTCCACCTAGGCGCGTGACTTGCACGCGCCTGGGAAGGACCTAAGTGTAATAGCACGAATGTCCGGGATTAAACCTGCAAAAACGCCAAGTCACGTGCTTAGACACACGTGACCTGGCAGGGACCAGTTTGCAAATATGGCAAAGTTTTGGGGGTTTTCAGTAAATATTACAAAAACTAACACACGGCATATGAATGTTTGCGTGCTAAATATTAAATACAAAAACGCTAGGGTAGAAAGCACAAAATACCCAAGCTAAGGGCGCTGGCGAACGGCTGATATGCTCCCACTTAGACACGTGTCGCGCCAGCAGAGCCCGATGACGCTTCACGTGCGGACGTCGGAGATCAGATCTCAGCTACGATCTGACGGTGGATGGGCGCGATGATCTGACGGTCCACTTTATATCTGGAGGGGCCTCCTCGATCGAACGGCGGCGACGGCTACTGGAAGAACGCGGCGGAGCCCCGGCTGGGCGAGATTCCTCGAGCTCCTCCGGCCGACTCCGGTGGCGTTTGAGCTTCAAACTCGGGCTGCGGCCTCCTCAGGCCCTCCTCTAGGCTCTGGAGTCGTCAAAAGACCACGGCGGAGGCCGTGGTGCTCGCGGGGTCCAGGCGGAGCTGTACAGCTTCGTTGGGCTCCGGCGAGCTCAAAACTCGAGCTCCAGACGTTGTGCTTCAGCGTTGACCTGCAAAAATGGTCAAAGGGTCCAGGGTAAACTGCCTGGACCCTTGGATGGTAGCGGGAAGGCGTGGAACGAGATGGGGATGCACGGCCGGAGGTGCACTCCGGCCGAGGTGCTTGATCGAGCGATTTAGTCGATGGAGCTTCTATTTTTTTGGGGGTTTTCGAAGATTAAGCTAACAGGAATAAGATGCGAGAAAGAAATAAGCGGGATGATGCCCTCGATGGCCTGAGCCAGAGGAAGAAGTTTACCTCGACGCCGGCGGTTGGCGGAGGTGCTGGAGTCGTCCTCGACCTCGGACGCCCTGGCTGAGAGGCTCGCGGCGAAGCTGTCACCTCCGGCGAGGCCTGGAGCGCAAGAGAGGCGGAGAGGGGTGGACCAAGGGGACTCAACCGAGGGGAGGAAGTGAGGGGGTCATATTTGAAGAGAAGCGAGGACGTGACTTCGAGGAGGTGTCACGGGTGGAGGAAGAAGATCTGGGTGGATCTGATGGAGCGGCGATGGAGATGGATCGAAGGGGCACAACTTCCATGAAGGAAGCGGTGGCAGAGGATGAGCGGCGCGACCTAGGAAAGTCCACCAAGGTGGGCCAAAAAACCAGGCGCCCGAGCTACAGTACCCGAAGGACGGACTGTTGACCTGCTGGTCAACAGTCGCTAGCTTCTGGTTGGTCCACGTGGACCAACCAGAAAAAGATAATAAAAAATGTTTTGTTAATTCATTTAAAAATAGAAATAAATCGAATTAAATTAAAGTTATAAAATGAAAATTATTTGTTATTTTGTGTAGTATTTTATTATGATTTTTATTTATTTTTATGATACATATTTCTACAAGTTCACTTTTTAGCCTTATATAGGTATATTACCTATGTATTTTAATACTTTTATTTTTATTTTGTATTTTTACTTTATTTGTTTTATGTTTATTATTTTCTAAAATTACAAGATGCTTTTATATACATAAAGATATTTTTATTTTATTTTTCTGATATGTCTTGTGTATTTAATAAAATCAAAGTATAGAAAGTATAGGTATAAATATAGGTATAATACCTGTATACCCTGTATATATGTGTATTTTATTTTGAGTTTTCTTTTCACTTTTATTCTGATTTTAATGTGTATATTTATTAGAAGTAATATTTACAATATTATAAAAATATAAAATTATAAAAATAATGAATAAAGAATAAGTTGAATATTTTAATCTGTACAAGGTACAATGTGGGTCCAAAACTCAACTTTCAGACCGTAGCTCCGCCAAATGCGAAACCACCACCATTAAATAGTTTATTTTATTCTATATACAATTAAAGGTGAGTACGCTGCATTTGGAGTTTTTAATTGTGAGATACGGGTCTGGGAAGTTGGCATTCTGGATTTTTATTCAGACCATAACTTTTTATCTGTACATTATTTTTCTGTGAAATCAATTTTGTATTTTTCTTTATAAAATTATCTACAACTTTCATGTACAAAGTTCCTTTATTCGATGTACAAAAAGTGGAACCAAAAATAGGTCCCAAAATGAAGAAAGAATGAATGAATAAAAAATATAGGTATTTTATCTGTGTATCTGACCTTATCTCCCCCTACTTTATTCCTTGTCGACCTATTCATCAAGATGCCTAGGTCTCGGGGGTTTTGGGTCATAAAATATTTACACTATTTTATTCTTTTTCTTTTCTTTATTTATTCTATAATTTTGGCCTTAATTACAGTAATTTACACACTAATTGAATGCACATGCATGGATGCTAAGATGATGGTTTTAATGCTATTTACAGGCATTTGCTAGGGTTTCTGGTGCCAAAATGATAGAATAAAGATGATGAAATGTGGATTCATCATCCCCCTATACTTTACCTTTGCTAGTCCCTAGCAAACACTTATGTAATAAGTGCAAAAAGAGAAAAGAAAGAAAAGAAAAAGAAGAAAATTAGATTAAGTTTAATTATCGAACTTATCTTCACAAAATCAAAGTTTGGAGCTTAAGTCGGAACCTTTGGAATTCAGTGCGGTCGGAACCTTAATGAGAACTAAATTTGAAATCCAACAGTCCTTGAGTATCCCAAAACTCTGTCCAAGTCTCCTCAATAGCCAGGTCAGAAATATCTCAACTCATACGCAAACTCTTACGACTATGAATCTGACTTGTACAGTGTAAGTGATATGTAGCTCCCACCTCAGAAGTGACAAAGAAACAACCTCCCCCAACCTGGTAACTCTAATGCCTCGGTCTAGCAACTCTTTCCTCGAGAAGCGGGGTATTCCCTTCTAAGTTCAAGTGCAACCGGCTCAAGAAGAGGGGGAAGAAGAGAATGGGTCAAGGCCAGTGTAGCCAAGTACCCTTGGAAGCTTGACCAGTGTAGCCAAGTCTTCCGCTGCAAGCTACATAAGGTGGGTCATGAATCTCAAGCTTTGCTTATTGCACTCTATATACATACTCCGGTGGGGTTATCATTTTCTATCAGACCCACCACTTTTTTGGAGTTCTTTTTGCATTTTTTTTTCTTTTTTTTTTTTTTCAAGTGCATCTATACAACATATACATGTGCAGCATATATACAAGGAGTTTTTCCTCTCGAGCCAGTAGACTATCCCTCTTTTGAAGCTTTATTGCAACCCACGACTTCTGTCTTTAGACTTCATCACCACTAGACCAAGTTGAGGTGCACTTCCTTCACTATAAGAAGAAGAGAGGTTCCGCCTAGAAGTACTACCCTCATATGCTACCCCAAGCCAAAGGAAACTGCCTCCTCACCACCTCATCCGTGGAGAGCTATGTGAAAGGTGCAGGTGTCCAAGTTAGGTCATTATCAACAAGAGTCGTGCGTGTGCTCCGAAATACTCTACTTAGGCAGTCAAGAATCCATTGAACCAAGTCCCGTGATCCTCAAAGAATTAAGTCAACTAGACCTGAAGTACCTCAAACCCAGTTCCTATAAGGTTCCTGTTATTAGGTAGATTTTAAGGTCCAATCAAGCTCCAATCTCCGGATTTTACTTAGACTCGTTCAACTATCAAACTCAATCCGAAAAATGCTTATGCCATGCAATGCTATGCAGAAAATATTTTTGTGATGCAATTTTCAGAGATTTTGAACTTTTTATGGGCTTTTGGAAATATGATGCATGCATATGCAGATGCAATTTTTTTTTTTGTATTTTTCAAAAAGATTTTTCAAATGTTTTTGGATTTTAATTTTTGCAAATGTTTTTGGGCTTTTTGAAAACAAAAAGGTTTTGGCTGAAACATAGGTTAAAATATGTACACGGGAGTGCTTCTTATTTACAAGAAGTGGATTTAAGGATTTACAAGGGTAAGTGGTCAATTTTATACACATATAGGTAGTGGATTTTGGTGTGATGTTAGTATTCCTCAAACTTATTTGACACAAGCTTTTCACAAAATTTTTGAAAACTATAGTCCAAAATAATTTTTACAATCATTTACACACATTTGAAAATCATTTTGCAATCGGTTTTCAAAACAGTATGTATAGATTTTTCAAATATTTTTGCAACCATTTTTCAAACCATTTGCAAATCATTTTTCAAATATTTTATTTCACACAAAGAAAAGAAATTTTTACAAACCACACATTTTTACAAAGGTTGAAAACATGTAGCAAAATATTTTCAAAATAGTTTTCAATAGATGTTCACACAGATTTTCAAACCATTTTTCAAACATTTTGCAAAAAAACATTTTCACCTGATTTATTAATCAGTATATACAAAAAGAATATTGAGGAATAATCACATCTTTTTATTAAAGGTTTTTAATGAATTTTAAAGAATTAGTACCCATATTATCAGGAAAATACGAAAGTACGAGTTATGGCTAAAGTATATACGTAGTATATACGACCCCCCTATACTTAGCTTGAGCTATGTCCTCATAGATCGGAGAGAAAAGAGAAGACATAACTCGTACTAAGTATAGACAAGTCTAAAGAATCAAGAAATGAAGTAATGAATGAATGAGAGGTTGACCGTCCCCCCTATACTTAGGATCAAATAATCCTAAGTATAGCAGACTGTACACAACGCAGGGAGGGTCAAGGGTGGGAATGAACAGATCGTACTCAGATTGTCTCCCCCTATACTTAGGGTAAGATATCCCTAAGTATAGACAAAAGAGGAGACAAGGGAGAGGATCGAAAAGAATAGAAAAACTCGGGGTGCCAACCCCCCTATACTTAGGACAAAGTACATCCTAAGTATGGAAAACTGTCTACAAGGGCGGCACCTTTTTGATAGATAAAGAAAATAGACAAGGAAAAGAAGAAAAGAAGAAAATAAGAAAATCAAGTGATATAAACAGATGGATCTGTACAGCGGAAGATGGAATTTGATCACCATGTATGAGATGTAGATGATAAGAGTCAAAGGGCACATCTCATACCAGAAAAATGGGGGCAACGTCAATGGTCGGCGGATCATGATCACGATATAGTTTCAAGCGTTGACCATTGACGCGGAAGGTAGAAGAAGATGACGGTTCGGATATGTCGATGCTGCCATTGTCGTGCACCTTCCTGACCACATACGGTCCTTTCCACTTGCTCTGTAATTTCCCTGGAAATAGCTTTAGCCTTGAATCGAACAACCATACTCTCTGATCTGGCTCAAACTGTTTATGGCTGATATGCGAATCATGCCATGTCTTCACTTTTTCTTTGTATTGTAGGCTGTTGGAGAAGGCTGTATCTCTCAATTCTTCCAGGGCTGCCAATTCAGCTCTTCTTTGGTCTCCTATACTCTCGGGATTCAAAAGCAACTCAGTAACTGCCCAAAAAGATTTGTGCTTGATTTCCACTGGCAAATGGCACGGCTTGCCATAGACGAGACGAAAGGGAGATGTCCCCAATGGATTTTTGAAAGAAGTCCGATAAGCCCACAAGACCGAGTCCAAAAGCTGTGACCAATCCTTTCGGTCTGGGCGGACAACTTTCTGCAAGATAGTCTTTATCTCCCTATTCGATACTTCAGCAAGACCATTAGTCTGAGGGTGATAAGGAGTGGCAACCCGATGGTCAATACCGAACTCGTCAGCAAGGGCCCTAACTTTGTCATTGATGAAATGGGACCCCCCGTCTGAAATCAAGACTCTAGGTACCCCGAACCGTGAAATGATATTTTTCTCAAAAATTTGCATACGGTTTTAGCATCTGCGGCTCGGGCGGGGATGGCCTCAACCCATCGGCTGACATAATCCACAGCAAGCAAGATGTGCTCGAATCCCTGACTTTTAGGAAATGGGCCCATGAAATCAATCCCCCATGCATCAAAGACCTCACAGAAGTGAATGGGTTGCATGGGCATCATGTCTCTCTGTCCGCAGGTTCCCATTTTCTGACAGTCAGTACATCTCTTCACGAACTCATCAGAATCCTTGAAGAGAGTAGGCCACCATAGGCCAGATTGAAGCACCTTCTGTGCTGTTCTTTTTCCAGAATGATGTCCTCCTGCCTCAAGCTTGTGGCAGTATGTGAGGACGCTATGCTGCTCTTCTTGAGGAATGCACCTCCTCCAGATACTATCCCCTCCTTCATGATAAAGGACAGGATCCTCCCAATGGTAAAACTTGGCCTTAGCTAGGAAGGTCTCAAGTTTCTGCCTGGGCCAACCCTGAGGGACTGTCTTAGCAACAAGATAGTTTACAAGGTCAGCATACCATGGGAGTGAGGTGACAGCCAAGATCGCCTCATCTGGAAAAGTCTCGGTTATAGGTGCACTGGGCTCAGATTCCTCAAGATTCTCCAATCTGGAGAGATGATCCGCCACCACATTCTTGACTCCAGGCTTGTCCTTAATTTCAATATCAAATTCCTGGAGCAGAAGGATCCATCTGGTCAGACGTGCTTTGGCATCCTTCTTAGCCATTAAGTACCTGATGGCGGTATGGTCGGTGTAAATGGTCACTCTAGATCCGAGAACATATGATCTATACTTATCAAGAGCAAAGACTACGGCCAGCATCTCTTTCTCAGTTACAGTGTAATTCCTTTGAGCGGCATCTAAGGTCCGGCTGGCGTAGTGAATGGCAAATGGTAAACCATCCCTCCTCTGTCCAAGCACAGCCCCTATGGCAAAATCTGAAGCATCCGTCATGATCTCGAATGGGAGAGACCAATCAGGTGGCTGAAGGACAGGAGCTGAAACAACCATATCTTTGAGAGTCTCAAAAGATTCAAGACACTTATCATTAACAATAAACTCGGTGTCTTTGGTGAGCAAGTCAGTGAGCGGTCGGGCAATTCGACTGAAGTCCTGAATAAACCGTCGGTAGAAACCGACATGCCCCAGAAAAGACCGTAACTGACGCAGATTGGACGGCGGATTGAGTTTTCTGATGATATCCACCTTGGCGGGGTCGACCTCCATGCCCCTGTTGGAGACGATATGGCCAAGGACCGTCCCTTGAGTCATCATGAAATGACTCTTCTCCCAAGATAAGACAAGATTGACCTCTATGCAGCGCTTCAGCACACGGTCTAGGCAGTCAAGACAAGCATCAAACCCGTCGCCATAGACCGAGAAGTCATCCATGAAGACCTCCAAACAGTCACCCACCATGTCCGAGAAGATGGACAACATGCACCTTTGGAATGTCGCCGGAGCGTTACATAGACCAAAGGGCATCCGTCTGAAAGCATAAGTCCCAAACGGACAGGTGAATGTCGTTTTCTCCTGGTCTTCGGGCGCAATGGCCACCTGATTATATCCAGAGTACCCATCAAGAAAACAGTAATGACTCTTCCCGGCTAACCGCTCGATAATCTGATCAATAAATGGTAGCGGGAAGTGATCCTTCTTGGTGGCCTCATTCAATCGTCTGTAGTCCACACAGACCCTCCAAGAAGTTGGTACTCTGGTAGCGATCTCCTCTCCTGACTCATTGACAACTGTAGTGATACCCGTCTTCTTGGGTACCACATGTAAAGGACTTACCCATTTAGAGTCGGAGATGGGATAGATGAAATCAGCGCTCCACCACTTCGAAATTTCTTTCATGACGACCTCTCGAAGGTTCGGGTTCAGCCGTCGCTGGAACTCACGCGATGGCTTAGCGTCATCCTCGAGATAGATGTGGTGGGAGCACAGCTTCGGGCTCAGCCCCTGGAGATCAGCTATACTCCAACCGATTGCCTTGCGGTTTCTTTCAAGAACCTCCATCAAACGAGATTCTTGCTCTCCAGTCAAATCTGCTGAGATAATGACTGGGTACATGTCTGGCTCTCCAGCAAGCTGTTTCGGAGTTGCAGGGACAGCTGCGGAGGGGGGCGGCACGATCTCTGGCTGCTGAATAAGTCTGCGTGAAGGCGACCAGGTCTGCGTGGGAGAATTCTCGCTCTGCATGAATTTCTGACGAAGGGCGGCCTGATGGATCATCAATAAACTGCACGGGCTCGCACTCTGTCATGGCTGCTGGCTCAGAAGGAATCAGACAAGGCAAATAATCATCAAAGGTCATCCCAGTCAATGTCTGAATCAGGGGATCAGAAGAAGATGAGCAAGAATGGAACTCATCTGCACACTCATCACAACACTGTCAGCTTCAGATGTATCCTCCTCCAGGATTGCTCTCCCGGCTCTCGACTGCCATGAGCTTGAGATATAGTGAGTCTGTAGGCAAGGCTAGGGTCGGTGCTACAGGATCTTTCCAATTGGATTCATCATCAGTCATCTCAAAGTCACAGACCTGGTGGATGTCTGCTCCTCCTCTGTCATCTGCTCGGCTTCGCTGGACTGCTCTGAGCATTCTGCCTCCTCTGGCTCTGATCTCTTCGATCGTCTCTATTTGTATGTTTCTCGCCCTCTACGCGAAAGCATACCTTCCCACTATCATGGTCGGTCACCGCCTTGGCTGTGGCCAAGAATGGACGTCCGAGAATGATGGGGGCATCAGTTACCGCCTCAGGGATCTCCATGTCCAACACAACGAAGTCCACGGGGAATTTTAGGCCCTGAATGGTAACGACCACCTGTCTATAAACCCCTTCTGCCTCTTAATCGACCTATCAGCAAACTGGCAAGGACGGTTCTGCTTCGCAGAAGACGGGTCAAATCCAAACTGCTTGAGTAAGGCTGCCGGAAGGAGGTTAATCGAAGAGCCGCTGTCTAATAGAGTACGATCAAACTGCTGCTCTTGAATCTCTCACATACATAAGGAGCTCCTGCGTCTGGTCGCTTGGCTGGCAATGTGTTCTGAATGGCGCAGCAAGTGTTATGCGTAAGCATATGGATTTGATCTCTGTGCCTCTTCCTTCTTCGGACAGTAGTTGTTTCTTTTCAGATTCTTCTTGAAGAAGGGAATATGCTCAAACGCTTCTCGTAGAGTCAGCTGAATATGAAATTCTGTCAATCATCTCGTTGCCGAACTCTACCTGTTGGTTCTTTTTGGGATTTTCCTTCTATTCCCTTCGCTCGGCGGAGTGCCTCAGGGAAGGGGATGGTAGGGGCCTCCTCAGATGGAGGACTAGGAATCGGTTCCTGTGCCTGTGAAGATGGAGAATCCATACAATAATCATCATTCACAACATATGGATCTGCAATTTGAACAGGAACCTTTCCTTTATTCATATTTTTGTTCTTTTTGTTACCACAGTCCATAGATACAAAATGTGGTAACACCACAGTGGGAGGCCTCAACAAGTAGGAGGTGGTGGCCTCACGTACCACCACCGGCACCTGCATCTGCGGCATCAGCACCGCTCTCTGGTTCTGCATCAAAAATGTGGCATCAGCACCACCGTCTTCATCTGGTGTCACGGCGGCATCAGCACCGTCGTCCCTGAACTTCATCATTGGTGGCATCAGCACCACCGTCTTCAACATCATCATTAGCGGCCTCAGTACCGCTCCTCTGCTCTTCTGGCGGCTCCTGGTTCTGGTCTGGCTGTCGCTCAGAAGAGGCGCCCGCCGGCTGGCATCCTACCGCTCCTAGTAGTAACAAAATCAGCATCATAATAGGAATAAGATATGTCATTCAGATCATCAATAGGAGAGGTGTACTCTGTGAACTCTACCTGCTCAGATTTTCTTTTTAGGTTTAGGGAATTGGGTTGATCTGGGTTCGAGCCGACCGGGGTATGGCGGCCTTGCCTTTGATGATATCCCGCATCTCCTGGCCGGAACTCATCCATTTCTTGCCTGAAAGACGCTCGCTGTTCAGATAGCAAGCGGGCAAGATCATCAAGAGCAGGGTTCTCGTAGGCTTGACCCTGAGAACCGGACGTCTGTCCCTGCTGGAAATGGGGCTGCTGCTGCTGATATTGCTGGTGATACTGGGGGGAAGGCTGGGCATAAGAATGCTGAGGCGGCTGACGCTGCCTCCCACTGCTGTCCCTGATAGGCGGGACGAGGACCACTGTGGTACTGCTGGGGCTGCTGGTACTGGGGCTGCTGGTGTTGTTGCTTTGGCTGGCTGCTCTGCTGTCCTTGAGCAGGAGAATGGTGTTGGGATGTGGATCCACCATTACCCCAACGGAATCCGGGGTGATCCCTGCGAATTGCGGGCTGAGGGTATCGGTCATACCATATCCCGTTGACTTCCATCAACGGTTCCTGCTCAAAGGAGGGTGGAGGAAGAACTGCCAGTGGTTGCTCCGGCTGATAAACCACCATCTGAGTCTCCTGAGATGGCGGTTGCTCTGGGTGGTACTGCAACAACGGAACCGGCTCTGCCTGGATGTGATTCACCTGACGGTACGAGATAGAGCTCTGGTTGGGGTTGCTGCTGCTGGAAGCAACCTGTGACCTGGGAGGCTGTTGTGACTGGGCCTGTGCCTCCTGAATACAGAGAATCTGAGTTTTCAGGTCACTCATTGTCTTGGCGATCTGGTCCATCTGGGCCATGCCTTGGTTCTGCTTCTTTTCAAGGATCTCCATGCGGTCCAGCTTCTCACTGATGATCCCCATGTCGGCTGCTGCTGATTCAGCTTGGGCTGCGGCTACCGACGATGTATTGGGACCGGCATCGATGCGAGCGATCCTATGAAATGATCCGCCTCCTTGTGGTGGCTTTTGTTGGGTGTAGACACGGGCCTGAGTCATCACTGTAGAATTTTCTGCCATGCCCTCGTAGATAGCCCATACATCATCTTCACCCTTAGAAAAATAGGATCCACCACAAGAGGCATTGACAAGCCCCTGCAGCTCCGGTGTCAGCCCACAGAAGAAACTCTGAACCAAATTGGGCTTGGATATATCATGATGTGGACACCGGTCGATGAGCTCTCTGAATCGATCCCAAGCTTCATGAAATTGTTCATTTGGGATCATGACAAAATTGCTAATCATAGCTCTAGCTGCATTGGTCCGGCCGAGAGGATAGTATTTCTTCAGAAATGCGGTCCGGAGATCTGCCCAAGTGTCGACGAATTGCCCAAGATGCTTGAGCCAATATGCGGCTCTATCAGCCAAAGAGAATGGAAAGGCAATCATCTTGATTGTGTCCTCGGTTATCAACCGATCATGGATGGTGCTGCAAATCATTTCGAACTCTTGGAGATGGAGGTGCGGCTCTTCGGTCGGCAGCCCATGGAACTTGGGTAACATCTGAATTGTGTTGTGCCGAAGCTCGAAGTCTCCATGGATTGGTGGGAGTCTGATCCACCGGTGAGTGAGGGATGAAGCTGGGTTGTGCAGCTCCCTCATGATGGTCTGTGGCGGTCGCTCACCGTCTGGGTCTGCTCCTCCTGCATCGGGTCCTCCTCCTTCTCCGCCGCCACCGCCCGCTCGGTTCTCTCTCATCTGAGCAATTTCCCTCATAAGGTCACCCATGAATGTGCCCTGGTCACGAATCTGTCTCTGCATAGTCTCCAGGGATGCTAACAAGGAATTGTTGATGGCTGCCTGATCAAATAGAAATGGAGGGTGCTCATGATCCTCTTCATGCTCGCCTCTGTCTGCCATGGCCGGATGTTCTGAAAAAGCAAAAGAGGCCATCTCAGGTGCCGTCGAATGAGCTGAAGACTGTGATGCACTGAACTCTGAAATGATTGGACTGAGGGAAGGAGAATGGGAAGGGTGGTCGAGGGGGAACAGGGTGGATGTAAACTCAGGCTCGGAGAGCGGACTCTCCGAGGTATTCCTAGATGAATAAGGAGGAGTGCGGGATAGCGGTGCCGACAAGGTCGGCCTAAGAGATCTCCGTCCCATCATCTTGATTATTGAGAAGAGTAGAGGAAGGGCAAGGGAAGAAAAAGAAGGATGAAATGAGATGCAACAAAATTGCGCACGATTGTGCGGTGTTTTTGATCTTGACCTAGATAAATCTAGCAATCAAACACAAAGCAAGGGTAAGTTCACCAACTCAACACATGAAGCCGTGAAGGTTCGGCTTTTATCTTTTCAGTTTTAGCTTGATTCAGGAATTTATCTTTGAACGAGTCCTTAGAACGCTACGCCTATAGGAGAGAGAGTACTGCCAGAAAAGTATCCCGTACTTGTCCTCCTCCTGTGTAACCTGTAGCTTGTGCAGTTGAGGTCCTTGTAACCCTTCCTGGATCCCTACTCAGCCAAAGAATAAGAGAGGAAGCCAATAGGCGAAACCAATACTTCGGAACTCGCTCGCAACGGAATCACCCGTGAGCGTGCAAGAACCTACTCGGACGCAGCCGGTGAGACAGACACCCCCGTGAAGGCGTGGCCTATGCTCGATACTTCGGACGAGGTCGATGCTCACACAATAGTGAGTCACCAATGGTGACCAAGCCCTACTCGACTACGTACGATAGAAGCGCCAATACTTCGGTAATCCAGGCGATACACAAGGCAGCCACAAGCTGGGTTTTTTGGCTCTAATCCTTACGAAGCGCTCACCTCACTTGGAAGGAAACCTTCCCATGCAACCTGAATACAAGTGAGGGTATTACTCACCCCAAGCAATGAATCCAATTACCTTTTTTATTTTGGTCAAGTTTTCTTTAGCAGTCCCTTTTTTAATTTTTTTGGTGTTATCGCTTCTTTTGAGTAAATTCAAACAAGCGCCTAACGGTTTTTGTATTTTCTTTTTGGTCCTACTTTGTCCAAAAACAGAGGGAGAAAAGAGTCGGAAAAGCCGTGCAAGTTGGCACAAAGATGGAGATCTCACCTTTGTGCCTAAATGATGCGTGCAAAGTTAGAAGACTTACAGCGAATCCCAGCTCTCTCCATGCGGGATGCAAAGCAGAAATTTTTAAACTTATACTACATGCCGATATGCACACGGAAATCGTCCTAGAACAGGCAACTGCTAGCGATAGAACCACTAGCTAGCTAATAACTTCTAATCCGAGTGTCCGGTCTTGGCTCACCCCTCCTCTGCCCAACACATTTGGAGTAGGAGAAAGCGCTTGTTCGGGTATGAGCTCGCGGCGCGTGGATTTGGAAGCTACTCGCTAACTGCTTAATTAGTCTAAGTCCAAAACGTAACTATAGGAGCATGCAACGATAATTAAGTGTTTGGACCTATTCTACTCGAGTCAAGCAGGACCTAGATCTAGGAGCTCAATCCACAAAAGAAAATGAAAAATAAACACAAAACCGGAAAATGACAGTCGGTAAAAACGCGGCAAAACTGCGGTGAGCCCCCAAGTGAACAAACACTTGGAAGTTAGGCCCGAATGTCTAAGTCCAAGTCCTGTGTACCTGTATTATTACAAATTAATGGTCTCTCTCTCACCAAAAATAAATGAAACTAATCTAACACTCTCTCTCTAGCTCTCCTTTCTCTCTCCTACCGGCTAGGCTAAGAATAGCCGGCTCCACGTCCCAAGGTTGCGTCGGGTCACCTAAGCCACCCGCCTCGCTCCGCGGTCCCTCGCAAGAAGACAAAAGAGATGGTCAGATAGTTCAATCAAGATGTATATCAAAATGTAAGAGAAGGATAATGCTATGGTAAACAAACACACAATCAATCAAAAATGTGAACTACAAGCTGTTGCTCCCCGGCAACGGCGCCATTTGATTTAGCCGGAAATCGGTGGTCTTAAGTTCACACAAATGTGAACTCAGTCGGTGTGTCGACCACACTAAATCCGGACTAAAGTCAACAATTAACCCACACTAAAAATCAACAATTAGAAATAAATGTGGAGTTAAAATTTATTTTTAACTCTGCACAAATGATGTAAAGGGCAAGTATGCAGAGAGTTCGAACACAGGGAGCAAACAGTGTAATCCAAGCAAATGAATGCACAAGTGAGTGAGTGTGTGATGTGTCTACACTAAGCAAGCAACTACAATTTTTGTGGGTTTTTAATTTTTTTAAATTTTTTTTTTTTTAATTTTGAATTTTGTATTTTGATTTTTGATTTTTTGATTTTTATATTTTATATTTTATAATTTTTATTTTCTTTTTCAATATTGGAAAGTAAATGCAATATAAGATAAGGCAAGATAAACTATTTATAAAAATGTACAAAAATGCTCCAAAATTCAGAAAATAAATGTTTTTGGTATTTTTAAGGTTTTTTACTGTTTTTGTGATTTTTGGGACTTTTTCAAGGTGTTTTTGGTATTTTTAAAGGCTGAAATAAAGGAAAACAGTGCAAATCAGGCTGGCTGCGAGTAAAATGTACTTTAAAAATACCAACCAGTACTCAAAATAATTCACACTATTTTTCTAATAAAGAGAACAAAATTAGGAATAAACAGAAGCTGAGTTTGCTATTTTTGGGTTTTTCTACTATTTTACATATTTTTTTGAAGTTTTTAAGAGTTTTTAATTTTTTTAGTGTTTTTGTTTTGAGATTTTTAATGATTTTTGGACTGACACTAAAAGATAATAAAATAGACACTACGTGATTTTTTTGGAGTTTTTAGAGGTGTTTTGATATTTTTTTTGGTATTTTCTAAGGTAGACAGTGCACAAAATGCATATTTTTGATTTTTAGTAAATATGAAAATGCAATAAATATGTAAAATAAATACAGGCCGTGGATCTACAATGCAACAGGAGCTTAACTTGAATTTTTGATACTTTTTCGAATTAACATGAAGCTCCAAATAATTAAGACAAGCTCACAAAATATTAAGGCCTGGCAGGGGTCTAAATGTAATTAGGCAAAATGTCCAGGGCTAACATGCAATTTTCACAGTAATATTATAACGCAATAAACAATTTTATGGACCAAAAATGAATTCCACAACCCGCAGAGGTAATAGTACAAAACGTCCACCTAGGCGCGTGACTTGCACGCGCCTGGGAAGGACCTAAGTGTAATAGCACGAATGTCCGGGATTAAACCTGCAAAAACGCCAAGTCACGTGCTTAGACACACGTGACCTGGCAGGGACCAGTTTGCAAATATGGCAAAGTTTTGGGGGTTTTCAGTAAATATTACAAAAACTAACACACGGCATATGAATGTTTGCGTGCTAAATATTAAATACAAAAACGCTAGGGTAGAAAGCACAAAATACCCAAGCTAAGGGCGCTGGCGAACGGCTGATATGCTCCCACTTAGACACGTGTCGCGCCAGCAGAGCCCGATGACGCTTCACGTGCGGACGTCGGAGATCAGATCTCAGCTACGATCTGACGGTGGATGGGCGCGATGATCTGACGGTCCACTTTATATCTGGAGGGGCCTCCTCGATCGAACGGCGGCGACGGCTACTGGAAGAACGCGGCGGAGCCCCGGCTGGGCGAGATTCCTCAAGCTCCTCCGGCCGACTCCGGTGGCGTTTGAGCTTCAAACTCGGGCTGCGGCCTCCTCAGGCCCTCCTCTAGGCTCTGGAGTCGTCAAAAGACCACGGCGGAGGCCGTGGTGCTCGCGGGGTCCGGGCGGAGCTGTACAGCTTCGTTGGGCTCCGGCGAGCTCAAAACTCGAGCTCCAGACGTTGTGCTTCAGCGTTGACCTGCAAAAATGGTCAAAGGGTCCAGGGTAAACTGCCTGGACCCTTGGATGGTAGCGGGAAGGCGTGGAACGAGATGGGGATGCACGGCCGGAGGTGCACTCCGGCCGAGGTGCTTGATCGAGCGATTTAGTCGATGGAGCTTCTATTTTTTGGGGGGTTTTCGAAGATTAAGCTAACAGGAATAAGATGCGAGAAAGAAATAAGCGGGATGATGCCCTCGATGGCCTGATCCAGAGGAAGAAGTTTACCTCGACGCCGGCGGTTGGCGGAGGTGCTGGAGTCGTCCTCGACCTCGGACGCCCTGGCTGAGAGGCTCGCGGCGAAGCTGTCACCTCCGGCGAGGCCTGGAGCGCAAGAGAGGCGGAGAGGGGTGGACCAAGGGGACTCAACCGAGGGGAGGAAGTGAGGGGGTCATATTTGAAGAGAAGCGAGGACGTGACTTCGAGGAGGTGTCACGGGTGGAGGAAGAAGATCTGGGTGGATCTGATGGAGCGGCGATGGAGATGGATCGAAGGGGCACAACTTCCATGAAGGAAGCGGTGGCAGAGGATGAGCGGCGCGACCTAGGAAAGTCCACCAAGGTGGGCCAAAAAACCAGGCGCCCGAGCTACAGTACCCGAAGGACGGACTGTTGACCTGCTGGTCAACAGTCGCTAGCTTCTGGTTGGTCCACGTGGACCAACCAGAAAAAGATAATAAAAAATGTTTTGTTAATTCATTTAAAAATAGAAATAAATCGAATTAAATTAAAGTTATAAAATGAAAATTATTTGTTATTTTGTGTAGTATTTTATTATGATTTTTATTTATTTTTATGATACATATTTCTACAAGTTCACTTTTTAGCCTTATATAGGTATATTACCTATGTATTTTAATACTTTTATTTTTATTTTGTATTTTTACTTTATTTGTTTTATGTTTATTATTTTCTAAAATTACAAGATGCTTTTATATACATAAAGATATTTTTATTTTATTTTTCTGATATGTCTTGTGTATTTAATAAAATCAAAGTATAGAAAGTATAGGTATAAATATAGGTATAATACCTGTATACCCTGTATATATGTGTATTTTATTTTTGAGTTTTCTTTTCACTTTTATTCTGATTTTAATGTGTATATTTATTAGAAGTAATATTTACAATATTATAAAAATATAAAATTATAAAAATAATGAATAAAGAATAAGTTGAATATTTTAATCTGTACAAGGTACAATGTGGGTCCAAAACTCAACTTTCAGACCGTAGCTCCGCCAAATGCGAAACCACCACCATTAAATAGTTTATTTTATTCTATATACAATTAAAGGTGAGTACGCTGCATTTGGAGTTTTTAATTGTGAGATACGGGTCTGGGAAGTTGGCATTCTGGATTTTTATTCAGACCATAACTTTTTATCTGTACATTATTTTTCTGTGAAATCAATTTTGTATTTTTCTTTATAAAATTATCTACAACTTTCATGTACAAAGTTCCTTTATTCGATGTACAAAAAGTGGAACCAAAAATAGGTCCCAAAATGAAGAAAGAATGAATGAATAAAAAATATAGGTATTTTATCTGTGTATCTGACCTTATCTCCCCCTACTTTATTCCTTGTCGACCTATTCATCAAGATGCCTAGGTCTCGGGGGTTTTGGGTCATAAAATATTTACACTATTTTATTCTTTTTCTTTTCTTTATTTATTCTATAATTTTGGCCTTAATTACAGTAATTTACACACTAATTGAATGCACATGCATGGATGCTAAGATGATGGTTTTAATGCTATTTACAGGCATTTGCTAGGGTTTCTGGTGCCAAAATGATAGAATAAAGATGATGAAATGTGGATTCATCAGTGACCGCCGCCCCTCCTCGCAACTGCCGCCGCCAATCTCACGCATCTCCTCCTTCGTTATCGCCGCGAGGCCTAACGACCCCCCCCCCCCCCGTCTCGCCTCCGTCGCCGTTGACCTCAACAAACCCCGCAACCGCCGGCTCTCATATCCCTTTCTCCTATTTAAATGCCATCGCCGACCCTAACCCAATCATCCGCCGATAGAGCTCCAAGCTTGCCGGGGTGACAGCCCGGCCCTCCTTCGAGCGGCGAGATCCGAAGCACTTCGCCGTGCTTCGCTTGCAGCGCGGCCTTCCTCCGCCGCTAATGCCCAGCTCCGCCTTGGCGTCGAGCCGACGACAACGATCATCCTCATCGACTTTCTTCACCGACAACCTCCCAGCAACCACCTCCGCCGACGATCCTCTGCTCCAACGTCTGCCGGCCGTGTGTCGACCCTTGGATCATCTTCGTCAACAACCGCTGCCATCGACTTCGCCTCCAGCTTCACCGCCGCACCGTCTGCTCCGCGCTACGCGCCGTCGAGCCACCCGACACGCCATCCTCGACCTTCTTCATCGAGCATCGCCTTCAGCGCTGCTTCACCGACTTCGCCTTCATCAACCGCCTCGAAAACCGAACTCAAAATTGGATAGACACAACTCTAGGTTGTTCCTTTGCCTCCTTGTGATCGACCTTGGGACTTGTCCAAGTAAAATAAATATAAAAACCACTTGATTAAATTTCATTAAAGATTGTGGTTATTTCTTGACTGTTTCCGATCGCCGCCTACAACGAACGACATTAATCATTTTACGCACGAAGTTAAAAACACATTCTTAACGCAGCGTTTGCCGGACTCGTCAGATGGCGCCGTTGCCGGGGAGGCAAACGACTTAATTTTTTATTTTGAAAATTTTTTATTCGGTTTTCCGAATTCGGGTAGTCTGACCCCCGAATTTTTCACTGTAAATCCCATTTTATTTCTTGTACTTATTTTTTCAGCATTTATTTCATTTATTTTATTTTTGATTATTTTCTGAGTCACTCGCTTACATTCTCTCTCCTATTTTTCTTGCGAGGTACCCGGCGCACGTGGAGCGGTTTTTCAAGGAATCGACGCATCTTCACCGACACCCGAAGAAATCGCAATTAAATTAAGATCGAGTCGAGTCGTGAGAGAGAGTAGAGTCTAGGCTTTTAATTTCTGCACTTTTAATTTCTGCTCATTTATAGCGGTGTCCGTTTGGACTCTCGCGTGTATAAAAAGACCTTGAACTTTATTTGTGGTGTGTCGTGGCCTGTTTCACTCTCCGGAGAGGGTGGGGTCCGACTTGAGTGGCGATTAGGATAGACCTGCACATACGGGTCTCAGAGCATTTTTTATTTTTGATTGTGCTCGTAGGATCTTAAGCCACACTTCACTTTAATCAAGACGCACATAGATCGTTCAACTTAGCCAAATTTAATTCAATTCTTCCCCGCTAATAGAACTTTCTGCTTAGGTGCAGCTTTTTATCAGCTTGCATTCATTTAGAGTAATTTTTAAAATTCTGTCTAGCATCCCACATGAAGATTGCGAGGATTCACTGTAAGTCTTCTGACTGAGCATTCATCATAGTTTTCCGCGTGCATCGGCTTTTCCCGACTTTCTCCCTCTTGTTTTATCACATAATTTTAAAAAGGAAATTGAGACTGGACGGTAGATGTGTATTTATGCTCATCTAAATTCTTTAGTGATCACCTAATAAAATCGGGACTGCTAAATATAGCCGATTTCAAAATAACCCATAAAATCAAAAATTTTTGCGGGAGAGCAACCCCGACATTGTTTGATTTTATCTTGCAGCGAGTAGAGAGACGCACACTAGGATAGAGCCCAGCTCCAAACCTAACAGCTCGTTTAAACGGCTTGCAAGATTGAATTTATCACCAACTAAAATTGAAAAGATAATAGCCGAACTCTTACGGCTTCATTGTATGATTTGGTGAACCCGGGGTTTGAATTGTGTTTGCATTGGTGTGCGTGAACCGATTTCAAGATCAATAGCCGCACATTCGATAAAAATTCTCTTTGACTATCCCGTGCAATCATCTCTTCCCTATCTTGATTTGAACCTCATAATGGAACTCTTGTCCAAAAACTCTCGCAGATCCAACCCCCCATTCCTTTCAGAAATAACCGAGAACCCATCAGAGCTATATTATGAAAACGAATTCGTGTCGGTTAGACCCAAAACACCTCCTCCAAGAGACTCTCAACCACCATCTCTTTTGATCAATCCGATATGCTCCATGAATGACAATCCTCTGATTTCGGACCTGATAAATCAACAACCGACTGAGGTTTCCACTTCTTCATATATCAATCCTCTCTACACCGATCATGCAATTCATCCATCATATTCGGTGAATATCAATCCATCATTCATGGGAGATGGTAACCACATGATCAAATTGAACACTTCTTCACTTCTTCCATCGACCCTCCCCTTGAACACACATGAACAATCATCATCTTGGATTGACCATCACAACCCTCTTTTCAGACATGACAATCATATAGAGGATTGGACTGATTACATGCTGACTCCACAACATCAAGGTCCGACCACTCAAAGAATTGAATACCCTTTGGACCAACTCCACATGTCTGGATCATATGAGCAGCCACCTTCCATGATTATTGAGGAGATATTTTCCGAAATTAATGATCATATTGGATATTCCAAGAAATTCTCCTCTCAGCACAAACGAGAAAATGGAAGATGAAATTATCGAACACACACCGACTGCGCCTATGATTGACCATGAATTGAATTTTGAGGATGATATTTTGAGGATAAAGACAAGATTCGAATTGATGGAGGATAGATTTCAAAAATTTACCGATCGATTCATCGCATTCTATGGTGGCTCAGATAGTAAAATGAATGAGGAAATAACTGGATCTGAGATTGAAAATTCTGAGGATATTCAGGGACCTATGGACAATTCTGAAAATGACTATGTCGTTGACCCTCACCCTGAACTCCAGAGCCCATCTGAAGAACACCCCACACCCCCACACCACCCAGAAAATACCAAAAAAATGGAAACATTTGAAAATTACAAAAAATTTGAAAATTCAGATTATTTCATAAAAATTGAAACTGAAGACGATCTGAGAAATCTGAATCCGACTGTACGGGAAGCATTGGAAAAATGCTTGATGTTTGAACTTCCCTTTATACAGGCCATTGAATACTTCCCCGACCTTAAAAGATTTATAACATATAAATTAATGAACAAAAAGTCGGGCAGGATACGAACAAAGACTGAAAGACATATCTTGTCAATGGCCTCCTCCTTGGTGTTAAGGAGAAAAATCAAGAGCCGCATAGTGAAGCGGTTGCCCAGATTCAACTGTGAAATCAAAGACACAATTTTCACCCATGCTCGGATTGATGACGATTCACCGATTAATATCCTCCCGACCTCTGTCTTTCACGAACTCCAACTCGGACTGATTCGGAAGATACGAGAGATTATTCAATTGGCGGACCGATCAATAAAGCGGCCGAGAGGAATTATTTCTGTCATCATGAAATTCCAAGGTGCTCCGCTCAAGGTAGAATTCACGATCATTGATATTGAGCATCAAGGAGAATTCACCCAGTCTCCAATCATTCTCGGAAAGCCATTCTTGACATTGGCCAAGGCGAGTATCGATTGTGAGACTCGGGAAATCAATTTCACAGCATTGGAAGCACTTAAAACCGACCCTATCTTTGAGGAACCACGATCTTCTGAGGCAACCCACGCAGTCCCCGACAACCGTGACCATGAAACGGTAGAAGAGCCCTACCCCGCGACCACACCTGAGATAGCGGTTGTTGATGAGACTATTGGTTTAGAAAATCTCCCCCCTGCTCCATTCCCAGCCGCTCTCACCATGGACAATCATGTATATGAATCATATGATCCGGAGATTTATGCATGGGCACACCCTGGGTCGACCTACTCCGACTACATGGATTACAACAACTCGACACAGGAATGTGCTAACATCGAAGCAATTGAGAAAGAACATGCAGAGACTCTCCCCAGTATTTCAATTCCCGCGGATCTCAAAATAGACAAATCTTTCTACTACGATCCTGAGACATATGCATGATCACACCCTGGAGCAACATTCTCTGAATATCTTGACCAAATCATCCCAAATCGAGAGTGCTCAAACATTCGGGAGACTGAGAGAAAGCATGTAGACCAAGCACCAACCAAGGAGAATTCCAATGGCTATTCATCTGGATATTCAAGTGAACCGACACCTTCACGACGAAATAAAAAGAGAGTCACCTTTGACCTTTCGGAAGAGGAATCAGTTGATGATCCCTCATCAGGTCCAGAAAAAATGGTCTACATGAGTGAAGTCTGTTCGGCAGCCCTAAAGCCATATCTTCGTAAGGATCCAAAATTCAGTTCTCATTGGACAACTCCCGTTCCTAACTACTACTCATCCAAAGCTGATGCTCCTGCATTCTTCAAGTACACTGGAATTATTTCATATGAGCTGACTGAAACCGGAGCCTCCGAGTATTCATCCGAGGACAAACCGATTGACCCCAAGAAGGAACGAAGTCTGAGGAAACAACTAAAGAAACAAAAAGACCAAAATACTTGGAGTATGTCCACTTTCAATTACTACTCCTCTGAGGATAACTCTGATGATGGATATCTTTCATCTGACTCAAACAATTCATCTACTATCCATCATAATTTGTCTGAGGATGACACTGACAATAGTTGGGAATCATATGCCTCATCTCCATCTCATCATTATGATCTCCCACCGCAGGCTCATAAGAAGATCAGCCGAAAACCGCCTTAATCATCGGCTACCCACCCTCCCTCCCGACCACAACGGTCTCCTTGTACAGCTTCTTCCTTTACTTAGGCCAAGGCCTAAGTAAAGGGGGGGACCGATGCCATCTGTATATATCATTCTTCTCCTGACTCCTAATCGCTCCATTTCCACCCTTCTTCCATACTTAGGCTGTCAAGAGCCTAAGTATAGGGGGAACCAACATCCACCTGTATATATCTCTTCATTCACATATCCCGACCGCTTCATTTTTTCTTTTCATTTTTTCACTCCCTTACGCTTAGCCCGAGCTATGTCTTCTTTACGCTTCTTGTGCTCTGAGGACACATCACTCGCTAAGTATAGGGGGGTCTGTATATATACTTTGTATATATTTTACCCATATCTCGTACTTTCGCGTAAGTCTATATGTATTTTAGAGGTGGGTACTAACTTAAAAAAAACACAAACAAACACATACAAAAAAAAGAAGAGTTTTTGCTACTAACACTGACTTGCCCAAAAATTTTTAAAAAAAAAAAAGAAAAAAAGAAAAGAAGGCTTCTTATTCCATTTTCTGCATAAAAAATTCCCTTGCATAAAAGAAAATAAAAAAAAAAGAAAAAGAAAAAGAAAAACAACAAAAAAAATGTGTGTCAGCATTTCACACCTGCACTTCATCCAATATGCATTTGCATCCGTGAAAAGTCACTGGGTTCTGAACCAAGTTATGAGCCGAAACCGAGAGTGGTCCGGACTTGACCTTAATCCACCTAATTTTCAGAGGAACTTCACCGAGAAATAGGATTTTAAGAGCTTCAGGTCTTTTAGACTTAATTCCTTAAGTTCCACATGACAATGTACAGCGTTTGACTCTTAGTGTCCAACTTGGTCTCTTCATTCTGGGTACAACTCTGGAATAGGGAATTAATTTGTACTCTCGCACTATGCACTTAGCTCAACCCAGACGGGATGTTGGAAGACTGTGTGAGTCTCTTTTCTGGTAGCGTGGAAATCTAAAGACCGGAGTACGGGTTGAAATAAAGCTTCGGAAAAGGGATGGACGGCTGGGCACAATTTTTTATAAGACCCCAAAAAATGTACGGAACAAAAAGATTCTATATCCATAGGGGCATAACAAGATCAAAGCAGAACCACCAAAAATTCCAAATACAAAGAAGCATTCTACCAAAAAAAATCCGACCAAAAAGGTCCAAGCTTCAAGAACCTGCAGATCTTGGTGGAGACTCGGCTACACTGGCCATCTTCACAAGGAGAGGTGACCACACTGGCCACCCTCCCGTTCTTTTCTCTTTCTTCTAACTTCTCCCTCATTCGATTGTGAATACAGCATGACAAACCTTAGAAGGAAATACCTGACTCCCCGAGGACGAGTTACTAGAGAGGAGAGGAGCATGGTAGTCCGGCATTCTGGATGGGAAGAGCTAAAACCCTTCACACACTTGAGTCGGTTGTTCAATGTTCATAGGGTATACTTTGGGAAGAGGATTGATCTAAGATGACTTCTGAGCCGAAACTGTGTCAATGATGTGTAGAACTTGAGGGCTGTTGATTTTAAAATTCTAAGTCTCACCGAAGTTCCGCCACACTATTAATCCAAAGGTCAAGTTTAGTTTCACTTTCAGCTTCAGTTCATGGTCTTGGTATGGAACCCAGTCTCATTTCACTTCATGGCATTTCTTTTTGATGCTCAGGGACAAGCATGGTTTAAGTATAGGGGGATGATGAATCTCGGATTCACCATTCTAAGTCTCATTAATTAAGCTCAAGTCCCTCAAAATCAACTGCATTTCAGCATTTATTTCGCATAATTAGCATTTATGCATGATTTCATAAGAATTGCATTTTAGCATTAATTTCTGCATAAAATAAGAAGCCAAAAATCCAAGCCAAAAATAACCTATAAATAGCCTAACTTCCCCTATTTTTAACTCCTCCATGCTAGCACCGCATAACTCAAAACCACCTCCACTGTGTACACATCACTAACAAGAATAAATAAAAAATACAAAAAAAATCACTAACCCTGTTAAGTGGACCAAAAACCCAAACCCTAGTTTCAGGATTTTCGGACTAAAAGACCCATATCTTCCCCATCCAATGTCCGATTTAATCCTACTCACTTTTGAACTAATGTACATTCAATTACCTTCAAAACAAGATCAAGTTCAAGTGAATCGGAGCTCGTATGTGAAAGTTGGGTTTTGGGCCTCTTTTGTACATTGTATTTTTTTCGCGGTTTTCTGACCTATATTTTATGTACTTATTTTCTTCATTGATAAAAATCCAAAAAAAATTAGATTAAGGTCTCTTTTATTTATCTTTGAGTTTTCCATATTTTTCCGGATTTTTATCTTGTTTTAAAAATGACAAAAAAAATTAGAAAACCCAAAAATCAAGGTATTCTATGTACATGGGATACCCCAAAAATTCACTTTTTACATTTGACCGAATTTGGCGTTGATGTCTTCATGAAAGTTGTAGATCTCGTCGAGACAAGCATTTTTCGTGATGAAACTTTTGTGATCCGAGGTCATTTGCTATTTCTTTTTGATTTTACAAATTCTTTTTCTTTTGATTTTTCGGTGCTGACACGTGGCGCCCCAGAGGCCGCCACGTGTCAGTCATTTTCGGGCCTTTTTTATATCGTTTAAAAAAAATTAAAAAAAATTAAAACGACCGCACGTGCATCGCACGTGCCGCCCAGGCACGTGCTCCGCACGTGCGTCGCTGCCCCTCTCTTCTCTTTCCCCTTGCCACGTGGCCATCACAGGGCCGTCCGATCTCGGCCGATCGGACGGCCCCTGCTCTTCGTCATCAACCTCACGCGACCGCCGCCCCGCCTCGCAACTGCCGCCGCCAATCTCGCGCATCTCCTCCTCCGTTATCGCCGCGACGCCCAACGACCCCCCCCGTCTTGCCTGCATCGCCGTTGACCTCAACAAACCCCGCAACCGTCGGCTCCCTTATCCCTTTCTCCTATTTAAATGCCATCGCCGACCCTAACCCAACCATCCGCCGATAGAGCTCCAAGCTTGCCGGGGTGACAGCCCGGCCCTCCTTCGAGCGGCGAGATCCGAAACACTTCGCCATGCTTCGCTTGCAGCGCGGCCTTCCTCCGCCGCTAATGCCCAGCTCCGCCTTGGCGTCGAGCCGACGACAACGATCATCCTCATCGACTTTCTTCACCGACAACCTCCCAGCAACCACCTCCGCCGGCGATCCTCTGCTCCAACGTCCGCCGGCCGTGTGTCGGCCCTTGGATCATCTTCGTCAACAACCGCTGCCATCGACTTCGCCTCCAGCTTCACCGCCGCACCGTCTGCTCCGCGCTACGCGTCGTCGAGCCACCCGACGCGCCATCGTCGACCTTCTTCATCGAGCATCGCCTTCAGCGCCGCTTCACCGACTTCGCCTTCATCAACCGCCTCGAAAACCGAACTCAAAATTGGATAGACACAACTCTAGGTTGTTCCTTTGCCTCCTTATGATCGACCTTGGGACTTGCCCAAGTAAAATAAACATAAAAACCACTTGATTAAATTTGATTAAAGATTGTGGTTATTTCTTGACTGTTTCCGATCGCCGCCTACAACGAACGACATTAATCATTTTACGCACGAAGTTAAAAACACATTCTTAACGCGGCATTTTCCGGACTTGTCAGTGTGACATTTAAATACATCTCTTATGTTTAGGTGGTAAGTGATTTATTTTCGTGGACGGAGAACCTTACGGATATATCCATCTCAAAATTCTAAGAAAGGCATGTACATTAATTTATATCTCATACCATTGTCATTTATACCCCACATTATTTTATATCAGTTATGGAATGTTGCTTTTATTTTATATCATTAAAATATTTTGATTATATTTATGTGTTAAAATCATAGATTATCAAGTGCTAGTTTGATATTTACCCATAATGCCTATCTACGGACTAGTTGTTAAATGTTACATAGAATGGATACATTATTGTCTTTTGATATGTAGGTTAATTGTTTTCTTTTATATCCTAATATTTTATTGAAAAGTAAATTATTGTTTTGACACCACCATTGTGAGGGGGTAGACATTGTTCATTGTTGGCCCATTAGAGGCTTTGACCTGGCCGGGTGCCGCACGGACGGTTAATTCCGTCAATTGACCGTTGTAGGCGGGTAATCCTACACTACTTCCGAATAATTTACCGCTATGGCGGTTGACTCAGTACTGATGTCCATTGCATTAGGGTTTGGATAGGAGACCTCGTATTGATATTTATTTTAGAAAAAAAATTGATTTAAGGAAACGGGGCGGCTTCTATCCAAGTCGGACTGCCAGGTGTCGGCAGATGGTATTGATTTATATTTGATATAGATTTGTGATATTATGACCACAAAATTTGTGATATTCAAGGAAATTGATTGAATTGTCATTGTTATCCCATAATGATGGGCATACATGAAAAAGTCTTTTATAGTTCATTATTTATTTATTTATTTAAATTCTTTATTATATGGAATTGTCATTGTAATTTTTTTTCTCATTGTATATGGTTATGATGGTATGTCTCATAAATTATTGGTGCATACTTAGTCAACTTCGTTTGACTAATATTGATTTATAACATTGCAGCTTAACGGAGGAGGAGGTTGGCCTGCTCAGCTAAATTAAGGACTCATTACTTTACCCTAGTTCGTTAAGATTAATGTACGAGAGTTATTGATTGACTTATTTGTTCTCTTTTTGTAGTTCAGACATGATAAGTCTTTTATTTATTGGTTATGTTTCTTTATTCTTCCATCATGTTTGGCACTCTGAATGTTATTTATGGATTATTGAATTTTGTCTCGCTCTTGGACTCGAAAAAAAATTCATTATCTTGGGATGCTTCCGCAATTTTCCCCATGTTTCGAGGTCCGGGATGTGACATAATAGGTATAGTAGGCACCAATTGACCTATGAACCATCTGAAATGAGGTGGGCTTGTTGTAGCAACATCTATCTTCCTCTTCTTAGTTGCATCAAAAAACACTTCTACTGCGTAAAAGCACATCATAGTCATATCCATGGAAGGAAATATCACGATATATCAGCGATATATCAATATCGAGATGGGACCGATATCGGTATCGATGTGGCGATATATCCTCCTTTTCAAGCATTTCCTTCATGTGTAGATATGAGTGATATTTCAATGATATATCACCGATATATAGTCGAAATATCGTATCGACAAGATATCGAAATGATATCAATATCGATATCGACATGACCTTCCATGCTTATACCTCAAGTCCACATCATTCTCTGCCGCTGTTAGGCACCATTATGTCCATCTCCCCATCAAAAAATTTTCAACTGATTCACAAAATCTCTTTACACTGATCATATTTAAATGTTATGATTATCATGATGTAGAATCATGGTTCAAAAATTTAAATATCACGTATTATCATTTTCTTAGAAAAAAACCCTTTTAAATTCCAAAAGGAAAGAAGCAACGGAGAAAAAGGAAAAATCAAGGATACGCGTAATACACGTTTGTTGTCATAGTATTTCTGCCTCGTTTCCTTCCCCCGTCGGACTCGCCCAATTCCACCCCCAACCGGCGGCAGCTCTTCGGTCGAGGTCGACTGGATCCCCATCCCGTCCCTGACATGGAGGTGAAGCTATGGCACGATAAGCGCGAGCGGGAGATGTATGAGAGCTTCGCGGACCTCTACGCGATCCTGAGGACGACGGAGAAGGTGGAGAAGGCGTACGTGCGCGACCTCGTCTCCTCCTCCGAGTACGAGGCCGAGTGCCTGAAGCTCATCGCCCAATTCAAGACCCTCTCCTCCGCCCTCCGCGACTCCGTCCCCTCCGTCGAGCGCTTCGTCGAGGCCTACAAGCTCGACTGCCCCGCCGCCCTCAACCGCCTCCTCGTCTCCGGCGTCCCCGCCACCGTCGAGCACCGCTTCTCCTCCGCCTCATCTGCTCCCTCCTCCTCCTTCCCCTCCGCCGCCCTCGTTGCGGAGTGCGTCCAGCACTTCATCACCGCCATGGACTCCCTGAGGCTCAACATGGTGGCCGTCGATCAGGTCCACCCGCTGCTCACGGATCTGTTGGCTTCCCTCACGAAGCTCGGCGTGGGGTTGCTCCCGGCCGACTTCGAAGGCAGGGTCAAGGTCAGAGACTGGATCGCCAGGCTGTCCAAGATGCAGGCCGCTGACGAGCTCACCGAGCAGCAATCCAGGCAGCTCAGCTTCGACCTCGACTCGTCCTACAACGCCTTCATGGCCGCCATCTCCACCACCTCCTCTGGCTGATATGAAGATCACGGTATATGCCTTTTTTTATTTTTGTTTTGTACGTATTTTGGTAAAGTGGTATGGTAATCGTGTTGAGAAAATGCTGATGTAAGTGGGATTGCTTTCCTACATTTTCAAGCTCGCCAAGTATGCATTCTGTGTTTGCTTTTGTGGCTATGCTGCTGAAATCTATCTTCGTACTAGTCTTTGTTTATTGTCTGCGAAGTGCGGATCAAATTCTCGTGTTAAAGGAATGATCAACTTTTGTGTGTTTGTATGATATGGTCGTAGAGATTTCTATCCTTGAATAAGCCCGATCTAAGATTGGAATGAGTAACGTTTATAGCTTGCTCGGTCATGGTGATTTTTCTATATTCATTACATCAATTATAAAAGGAAAGAAGGGTAAGTTGTGGTTCTTTCCATTGATGTTTGTTCTCTACTTTATTTATTTTTTGTTGGCGTATTTTCACTGTGCACATTGTTAAGATGCTTGTAGATCACTCAAGTGTGCAGCCACTCATCACTATGGATCTATGTTTTGTTATATTAGAGGAATAAACATCAACTTACTATGATCTAAGCATTAGTATGACCCTACATATGTTTTTTCTGGAGATGATGGATCCATGTGGTTTATTCAAATTAATTCAGGAAAATACATGGCTTTGATTGATTTCTATATAAGTATAAATAGCTAGAAGGTATGCAATGTAGTTAGACACTTAGACGTCAGAGGGTGGAGCCTAAGGTTCTTTCCAGAAAAGCTTGAGTAAGTTATTACATGCTTTAGTCTTCTACAGCATGCATTTCTTACCACGCAAGCATCTGATGAAGTGCCACTCGGTATCCATCGTACCTTAAGAGTATGGAGTCGGAGAATATATTCTCCAGACAAACTATAAAATTGAATCAAATTACTGGAAAGTACCTTAGGTAACAGGTGGAGTTGTATCGAGTTTCATGGAGGTGGAGTTGTATCGAGTTTCATGGAGTTGGAGTTGTATGGAGTGGGAGGTGGAGTTGCAGGGAGTTGGAGTTGTATGGAGCTGGAGTTATATAGTATAGACTATGGAGTTGTCTGGAGTTGGAGTTGCATGGAGTTGCAAGATGAAAGAAAAAAAAAACAAAATTGCATGACATTACTGGAAGGTACCTTACATGTATGGAGTTGGAGTTGCAAGATGAAAGACAAACAGCAAAATTACTGGGAACTACCTTAGATGACAAGTTTGTCGTGAGTAATGTTGAAGCAGAGTTTTAACTGGATTAGATAGTTATATCATCAGGTGACATTAGAACAATTTAGAAGAATAAAGGGGTAATTTTTATTGAAAAAATGGTGTTAGATCTCGGTGTTTGTCAATGTCATCAAAATAGAGATATGTATCCTTCAAAAAAATAGAGATATGTATGATTGGTCTAAGTTACATAAGAGGCTTCATGAACAATCACAAGGGATACTTACACTCCAAGAATTGATTTGGACTTTTTCATGTCCTATGAACATGGACTATGTATGTATGCAGTGCAACTTGAATGGCATCTTATGTGGTGGTTTCAAATTAGTAACCCAAATTAGAACTATTATTTAATGACATTGTCAAACTTGGATCAATAATGAGAAATGTAGAGGGAAGTATATGGAGGAGATAAGGTGTGAACTATATTCAACGATTACGTTTTTAGATGGAAGTATATGTGGGGCTCGAATAAAATATTGCTATTCGCTCCAATAAGAATATTCTCAAATATTGACCCAAATATTCGGGTATTCAACCGAATATTTGGCTGACTATTGCAATAGACTGTTGATTTTTTAATTTTTGTATTTTTTAAAGCTTCCCATCTATCCTGGTGTCGCCACAAATGTTAAAGCTCCATATATATAATTTTTTAATTGGTACTTTATCAGTTTATCTTGGATTCATATTAATTGATGACCATATATGTATAAATATACAAGAATATATATATATATATATATTATACATAGTTTTTATATTTAAAATAATAAAAATACATATAATTTCAAATATTCTCCTGAATACCTAATATTCTTTATTCAATGGCCCTCCGATTGAATGTAGAATACTGACTTCTGCAACACTGAACTTGGCATGCATGTATTGATTGAAATATTGGAATATGTCGTCGATGTACTGCTCGATATATCATATAGACAGATCTCATGTATCGATATCATTATTGGTCTTCCTTTTCCCAGTTATCAACATCTATATTGCATTTTTTAGTGATATGTCACTCATCTTGTATCTTACTGATATCAATGAGATAAGAAGTATTCAGTGTAAATTTCCATCATTTTTATCTGTGTGGCTGATATCAATGCTAATTTCATTAATATGGACTGTATTTCTTGTTTTTGTTGCTTATTGCTGTAATTGAAGAAGCTTGGAAGGTAATCTTTTGTTTTTTAAGCTTGTAAAGTTGATCTGTTAGATTTTTTTTAGAGACTGTTTAGAGATTTTGTCTAGCTCCTCCCAGCATCAATTCGTTTTAATACAAATCTGGCCTGAATAAATAAAAAAGAATTTTTTTTGAAAGGAATAGAAAAGAATTATGATTTTGTTTTTATAAAAATCCGAGCTCCATATTTGTCACTTGATTTACTATCAACCATAGCCTTCAACAATATCGGCTTGAGACCAGGCTCCAACCTAATGCTTTAGTCATTGGCCTTCTCTTGTGATCCTTTTCATAATACAACTATAACAACTCCTCCATGTTAAATCAAATACACACATGATTGTAGCAATCAACCTCCTCGAATATGTAGAGACCCAATTTTTTTGAGCAAGCAGATGGAAGCCGTTACCAACATTGAAGGCATAGTTTGCCAAAAGATACATTAGATGATGTTAAACAAAAAAAGTGATCCAGCTGACCTAGGCCAGGAACAAAAAGGGGTAGAAAACCCTAGCAAAAGTAGAGCCAAAAGCATCCACACTATAAGAGCTCCAAGGACCAAGAATGGAGCAAAACTTGCTATATGGTATTCAATTAGAGGGGTTACTGGGTAAAAGTAAACGGTATTCGGGCGACTATTTGGAATTATTCAATTATGTATTCCAATGAGGTGAGCCTTTCTTATATGTATAGAAAGCCTTTCATAGGATCCATTAGATCTCAATCTAGCAGTTTTATCCATTTTCCTAATCCAAAAGGGTATTTTGGTCATCCTATTTGCATCGGTTATCAACTTCATTTAGTATTTCAAATTACTATTTTAGCTCGTCTTACTTGACATCTTTTATTGCCATTTGTGATTCGTTCATTAATATTCAATGGGGTTTCCAGCCATGTTGTAGCAATTTCACGCTCTGCAGAATGACAATGCTCTTTGTAACATTCACATTCACATTGTATAATTATATGCTATTTTGTAAAATAAAATTTCAGATAGTAATATTTTGTGTTGCACTTCAAAATATTTATTTTTTGTTTGCAATTTTATTGTAACTTTTGAATTTTGTAAAAACCAATGGCCACGACATTTGGATGTGCATTTTAGATTTGGATGTGTTTTTTAGGTGAAAGGTTGCATCTTTTAATGGGTTAAATATCCATATAAAGCAACCTACTCATTTGTAGTAGGAACATGGAATGGAATAAAAGTTGATTAGCCATTGACTGTATCCTCCATTCCCCTTTCAATGTTTTTCTCCTTTCCAATCCTCCAATCTAGTTCTCATCCCTTGTCTTCTCCCTTCCATGCAACTTAGTGTGCTCCTTCCTATACCTTTACCCTAATTTCTTCTCTTCTCACCTAACAATTCTTCCTTAATTTCTCAACCGCATCAATTGGCATCGAAGCATAGAACACAAATCATACCTACGATTCGACGATCTTGTCGAGCATTGAAAAATGATGTTCAACTTGAGTCGTCTTGGTCAAGGCTCATGGTCTTGATAGAAGAAATTCAAGACTTGCATTCTATAAGTCATCAAGGTGCAATTATGGTTGGATTCATGGCTAGAAGAAGAAATAGTCAATGGCGATGAAGATTCTCACAATACAACATCAATACAACACACGTTTGATGAAAAATATATTCATTCAAATTGAAGATTTCATTGTTCCAACTGTAGTACAAGAAAACAATGAAGATACATAATGCATCTTCAATGAAGGTCCTGCTAATGAAGAGTTTGAAGTTCTCGACTTATTTGTAAACGAAGCCGCTATCCAAATGACCAATGCTTCTTTGCAGAAACCCGACACAGTAATGCCCACTTCGATTGCGGTACCAGACTCACCACCACCACTACCCTCGCCAATGTTGGTTGCTTTAAGGCACCTAATGGCGACGCTAGGAGTACTTCACCGATCCGCCAACGCCTCCCATGCATGCGACCCTGCAAAGGGTGATGTCAAGTCCTGTCCGCCCCTCCAGTGAAGGCGTTGTCACCGACATAACTCTCCCCACAATCAATACAGCTGCAACCAACCAACTCGATGTCGTTACAACAATCGATTGAGCAACACGTGATGGTGCAGTGGGAAACTGCGGAGATGCTTCCAAAGGGAAAGGATTACAAATGTAATGCTGAAAGAAAGAGAAAGTGACTTAAATTGGGTACATTTATCCGACAAATTAAGATGTATTTCTTCTCTGTCGAACCCGATGATCAAGCATCTCATTAGGAGATGAGTTTTTCAAAGCATAGGAGAATTGATGCAATTTAAAATATTTATTTATTTTGTAATTTTATCGTAATTTTTGAATTTTGTAAAAATCAAGGGTCACAACCTTTGGATGCACCTTTTGGATTAGGATGTGTCTTAGGTGAAAGGTTGCATCTTTTAATGGGTTAAAACTCTATATAAAGCAACCTACTCATTTGCAATAGGAGCATGAAATGAATTATAAGTTGATTAGCCATTGGCTTTATCCTCCTTTCCCATTTCAATTTCTTTCTCCTTTCAAATCCTCCAATCCAGTTCTCCTCCCTTATCTTTTCCCTTCCCATGCTACTTGACGTGCTCCTCCCTATCTCCTTACCCTACTTCTCTTCTCACCCTTAATAATTCTTCCCTAATTTTAGAACACATCATTTTGTTTATTGTTGCATCATCAGTCAACACTTTTAAGTAATATACATTTCCTCTATTTAAATTTAGTATGTTATGCAAAAAGATGAGCATATTGGTAATTTACATATAATTTTCAAGAATGTAACATGTAAAAATAAAAAAAAATGAATTTGTAAAATAACTAATTAGCTATATAATACACTAAACAATTAAGTAAAATATTAATCAATCATGCTAAAAATACAATAAAATGTTTAATACGAGGAAGTAACATAGTGATGGCATTCCTCTCCGTCGTTCCCACATCACCTCCGTCGATCTCTGCCCAAACACAGCGATATGTCTTCTCAACTGCTTGGAGACCTCCATTTTTTGCGCAACCATTGTCGCCTCTTTGACTAGGAGGCGTCCTTAACCTTCCCTTTGTTGCATTGCCACACACAAATCGCCCTTCGACCTACCCTTCACGCACCTTCGTTTCCATCTCCATCTCTCCCCCGACCCTTGTAGCCCCTCCACCCGCGAGCCACCATGTGTTGATGGTGGTAGCTTGAGTTTCTCTACATTCACGCACCGTCAACATCATCTATATCATTGATCTCCGATTTCTCATGTCGTCCTCCAGAACCCGCCCATGGATTGCATTTAAATTTTGAAAATGGAAAGGGAAGAGAGAGAAGGCGGAGATAATTTAGAGTTGTTGGGTTTCATTCTATTTTTAATGGGTTAGTGATCGAAATATGTTTCCAATCAATTAAACAACAACTATTATTGTACCATTTATCTTAACCACCAAATTGAATATGAACGAATGTCTTGGACACCATTCCGTCACCAGGGAAAAGTACCACCTCTTTTGAAGTTTCTCTTATACATGTGTATGTGTGTGTGTATATATAGGGATTGAGAAATATGCACCAAGGTACACATAACATTAGTGTACTCACCCCTTTTCTCTCTCCTTTTTGATCTTTTTGAAATTAAACTTTGGGGGGATTTAAATCATCACCATGGTGTCATTCGAAATTCAACTTAATTTGAGACTTCTATCTCATCCATCAAGGCTATCAAATTTCAACGGTCTTAGAATTGTTGAAATCGATCCCTTTTAGATGGACATGTAGGAGTGTTTGTTTTACACGAAACTTGGAACATATAGTCTACTTATTATTCTAAGTAAATCCCCAAAAGATTTCATTTCAAAAGATCAAAACAATAAAAAAGGGATGGATGCAAGGGTATTTTGTGCACCCTGTATAAGCAGTAATTTTAGACAAAGTCAAGATGCATAAATTGGTTTCCCTCAATTTTTTTCCTCTCTAAAAATATGCACAAGTTGGTGAGTTTAATCCAAAAAAGAGAGGCAATGACCATAACTTCTATCTAATCATGGTAGTTTAAGCTATTTTTAAGAAAAACATAATGGGAAAATTGATATAAAGCTTTGATATTTTTGGTGATATTGGTGTAAATCAGAACCCTTGAAAATAAAAAATAGAAGTAAAAAAACAGTAGTCAACCAATAATTGACGGAATAGTAGGACCGATTATTTGGTCAAATTGAATAGTGATCGAATATTAATTATTGAGTTGGTCATCCCGCGCACCTCATGGTTGGACCGTCTGTTCAGTCCAGTCAGCCAACTATTGCAACATTGCCTGTCTAAAGCACTTGCCACAAGACCTAAGATTAATGGAATTCATCTTCGATGAGTGACGTGAAAGGGTGAAAGTACAACAAAAGAAGTGTTCATAGCAACTATCATAATGGCATAGTTAAATAGTAAATGGATATTGGAAATCTATTTTCCCAAAGGTAATTGTAACGTTCCTTCCTATGAATAATATGTTACAAATCTATAGTAGCATGGTTTTAATAAAGGAGAAAAATGAGATGAAAGTGCTACAGTCAACAAGGAAATGTTCAATGGATTCTTCCCCGTCAAAAGAGAGATAGCATCTTGAAGCCATTTGGAAACCCCTCTTGACATTAGCTTAGGTGAGTAACTTATTGTTGAGTCATAGCAAAGTACCCAATGCGACTGAGTAACTTATTATTCCAGAAAACATTGTTCTAAAGGTTCTCACAGCCCCCCATTGGCCAATAATTTGTAGCAGGAATTGTTAGAAAAGAAGGGATTACCAAGGAATTTGAAAGAGTAATCAACATATCTGAAAGCGAATTATTCATATAATGATCCAAGAAAAAGTTGCCCAGTCCTAGGAAGCTCGTGTTGACTTGGTAAAAAACCAATTCTGTTCACTAAATTGTAATTCTAGCACAAGTCTACCAGTTATTCAGATATAGCATCATCTAGAGCCCAATTTGCCAGGTACTGCAACTCTTGAGAAAAAAAACTGGAAAGGGTTTCAAGTAGACAAAAACTGTTCAATGTAAACAATGTTCATTGTAAACAATCTCCAGATCCTTTGAAGCAGTTCCTCTCCATTGTAACAATTCATTGAGAATGCTTCAGCAACCGGTTGATTAACTTCAATTTTTTTTGCACAGCAGTAGTGTACCCACTTCAATGGTCTGGTGGTAGTATAGTGTGCCTACCACCCAAAAGTTCAGGGTTCAAATCCCTCCTTGTGGGGATTGTGTTATGTAGCCGAAAGCCAGCGTAAAAAAAATCGTTGGATCTTTCAACATGGATTTAAGTAAGAATCCATGTAGCTGACCCTACTTAAAGTGGGAGAAGGCTTCGCCATCTTTAGTAGTGTTCAGCTCAAACAACACTTTTGCACATCAGTTGGTTCTAAACCGACAATCCATCAACAGCTTCAGTTTCAGACCATAAACAGCAAAATCTGATCAGACTGGATGTCCAACCAGCCCTTTCTATCAAACCCAGCTCTTTATGAAGTTAGAAAATCCTTGTCCAATCTTGTTCGCAGCACCAATGTCACAACTTTTACCTTTCCAGTTGCTTTAGTATTCAACTGGGAAAGAACTCATTCAAAAAGTTTACTTAAACAAGGTACTTAGCTTTGTGTATGCACGTCACATTGATTGATGTCTTGGTTCAGCAACATGCATCTTCTCTTACACAATGCACGGCAACTGTTGCTGCCGGAACTGCTTTCAATAAGTTGGAAAGAAACATCTATCATGCTCAGAAACATCTATCATGAGCCTCAAGTACATCTTCGATTAATGGGAGTTGAATATGAGACAGAGGCATTGGATGGAGCCGTCGGAGGACTATGGTTGCATCATCGCTTGCCATCATGTCAAGTAAAATGGCATGGCAGATGCTCTGAGCATACTTGGGATGTACTCACGACACTTAATGAGTGACATCCATTTGAGAGCACCTCATATAGGGTAATTTACCCATGGAGTACATTGGATGAGACCGAATCGTGCAGGGTTAGCGGACAAATCAGAGGCCACATGACATATATCATCCTTGTTTGAAGAATGAGTACAATGGATTTAGAGTTTACGAGTCTACCCTATGGAAGAGAGACCACATTTGTATCCTTGATAATGAGGAGCTGAGGAGAGACATCCTGGATGAGATGCACAGTTCCAGACTTTCCATTTATCCAGGAAGCACCAAGGTGCATTGTTACCTTTGCCAACATTTTTGGTGCGAATGCATGGTGTGGGTGTAGCTTCACATGTCACTCGATAGCATTAGCATCCTCGTGGTTTGCTTGGGCCTCTCCCTATTCTTGTATGGAAGTGGGAGAGCAACTCTACCTGTTTGGTTGCTGGGTTGGACTGGGTTGGGTTGGGCTGGGTTGGGGTGGGTGAATAGTAATCTGTGAGGAGGAAGTACCCTTGTGAATAGTAACCAGGGTTGGGCCAACCCTGCCCAACCCTGCAACCAAACAGGCCCTAAGGGGTCATGACCTATTACTATCTTAGGGTCATAGCGTGAGACCCTCACTGGTAGGGCTGTCAGGAAAGCTCGAACTCGACGAGCTCAACTCGGGCTCGACTCGTTAAGGGCTCGCGAGTCGGACTCGAAACCTTAACGAGTCCGAGCTCGAGTTGAATTCTATGACTCGTTAGCTTATCGAGTCGAGTCCGAGTTGGGCATTGTTCAACTCGGAAACTCGACTCGATAACTCGTTTTTCATCTTAATAAAAAATTAAAAACATATATACCGAAACTTCCACATTGAGTTTGATATAAAATAGAGATTAACATTTTTCTTGTCTAAAAAGCTATAGAAAAGAGTATAAAAAATCAAAATTACAAATGTCATTTGCATAATTTAATGTATAAAATGGAACAATGACTCATTAAGAGGTTCATGAGCTTGCTCATTTTGAGGCTCGTGAACCAGCTCAGAAACTCATAACTCGATAAGAGGCTCATGAGTCAGCTCATTTTGAGGCTTATGAGCCAACTCAGAAACTCGTGGCTCGATAAGCGACTCGTGAGTCAACTCGAACTCGACGAGTTCGAGTTCGAGTTGGTGATCTAGGGCTCGACCCTTATCGAGCCCGAGTTCGAGCCGTATGTTTCTTATCGAGTTCGAGTCCGAGTTGAGGCCAACTCGGCTCGTTGAACTCGATAGACACCCCTACTCACTGGTCAAGACCGAAGACTACCCCCTCACTAATATGATAAAAGGAACTAATATTATTGGCATCAATATAACTTAAAGTTTAATAACTAAAAGGATTGTATTACCTTGTCAAGTTCATTCATGAGAGAGAGAGAGAGAGTTCACTTCCTTGAGTTCTTGCTTACCCTACTACCTTCTTCCGGACTGAGCCCTTACTCGTGACATACCCCCTTTCTGTGTGGTCCAACAGGTTTGTAGGACCCACCTCTACAACAGTAGTGACATTTTGTTCGAGGAGCTTCATAATCATTCTGCATCGGACAATGTGCGTTACAGTTTTTGGTAATTTTCTGTACAATTTACTTTCGCATACTTTTGTACTTTTGAGAGACCGTGTTGTATATCACACACTATGATAGACTGCGGATGTTATATATGCTTGTGAACATGGTACTTTATTTGATATTTTGTTATACCATGTGGAATATATAATGGAATATATGATGCCATGACATTTACTTCCTTACTTTGCTTTTCCTCTTACATGTTTAATTGTTTATGATATTCGAATGTGAATCTTGTGCTTATGAGTTGGTTGATGAGTATCGAGATCCGAGGTCATGGCAAAAGTTATTGCAAAGTAACTAGATCCAGTAAATGGGAGGATCCGACGTCCCAAAATTATGATTGAAATATCAATATCAAAACCCACAACTCCAGTAACTTATTTTGTAATTAACATCTAGTGGTAGTATTTGAAAACCCATTGAGTATTAAGATCTCTTGATCTTAGTATAGACTGTCTTATTCACAAATCAAGGTCCCATTGTATATCATGCTAAGCTGGATAAAAACTAATGGATTTCCTTAATTCATCTTAGGATATTATGATTTGGCTAAGAAAGTAGCTGCAATAATGGCAATGCTTCCAGGTATGGGAAAAAGGCAACATGCATTAGATTACAGACTTAATGTTAGGCTGAGAGACCCAAGGCATCCAGACTTGAAGATACCCGAGCTTTACACTATTGTGAGGAAGAGGTTACCGATAATCCATTAAATTTCTCCTAACCAAGTTGGAGGAATAATGGAGGATGCCAATTGTAGATAGAAATCATTACTTGACTTGAACCGCAAGAGTAAGATTCCAACATTTAAAGATGTAGAATCATATGTTGGGGCAGAAAAATAGCTTGATGATATTAGCAAGATAGTGAAAATTATACATGCACCAATAGGGGTGGGTGCATCATGAGGGCAACTAACATGGCTGCACCCATCCCTATTTTTGCGTATTTTTTTTATTTTTTTTGAAAAATATCACCATGTATATTTATCTTTATATCTCTCCTATATGCCATTCGAATTTCGTCAGAAACATAGACTCCTATGCCCTCCATCCAGAACAGGTACGATTACAGGAATTCTAAGACCATTAAAATTACATATTCTAGATGGAGGGCATAGGAGTCTCTGTTTCTGACGAAATTCGATTGACATATAGGAGGGATATAAAAATGAATACATGGTGATATTTTTCAAAAAAATAAAAAAATTTACGCAAAATAGGGGTGGGTGCATCCCTATTTTTCCACACACACATACTCGGGGTAGCCAACATGGCTGCCTCCACCCCCATTTTTCGTATTTCTTTTTATTTTTTGGAAAAAATATCACCATTATTTTCATCCTTATATCCCTCCTATGTGCCATTCAATTTTTGGCAGAAACAGAGACTCATACGGCATCCATCCATGCAACCATTCTTTTAACAGTCGCATGATTTTTTAAATCGACCATATCTGGATGGAGGCCGTATGAGTCTTTCTTTCTGACAAAATTTGAATGACATATAGGAGGGATATGGGGATGAATATACATGGCGATATTTTTCAAAAAATAAAAAATTGACAAAATGGAGCAGGGAAGCCATGTTGGCTGCACCTAGGGGGCAAACAGAAAAAGCCAGGAGAGAGAAGACATGAACTTGTGGTCTAGAATCTCCCATCTCACCATCTCACAAAATCCCATCTCATAGGATCACTCCTCTCTCTCTCTCTCTCTCTATATATATATATATATGTGGGTAAAATGGGGCTGCCCCTAGGGGGTAGATAACTTAGCTCCCTCCGCCCCATTTTCCCCATTTTTTTCCATTTTTTTAAAAAATAAAACCGTGTAAATTCATTATTATATCCCTATATCTTATCATTCAAATTTCATGAGAAATATAAACTCTTACGGCCTCCATCTATGGTCAATTTAAAAAATTCCGCGACCGTTGAAAAATGATTGTTTAGATGGAGGCCATAGGAGTCTCTGTTCCGCACGAAATTTGAAAGACAAAATACATGAATATAGTGATGAATATTCATGGAAGAAATTTTTAAAAAAATAAAAAAAACTAGAGAAAATGGGGTGGGGGAGCTAAGTTAGCTCCCCTAGGCGGTGGCCCCATTTTCCCCTATATATATATATAGAGAGAGAGAGAGAGAAATGGGGTGGAGACAGCCATGTTGGTTGCCCCTAGGCGGCATCCCCATTTTTCCCGACATACATACATACATACATACATACATACATACATACAAACATACATACATACATTTAATCCAATATCCAGTCGTTAGATGTCCATGATACCCAAGGAATAAGGGTTTGAAGTACCATTTCGGTAGTCCTCAAGAATAGTTTCTGAGCAACCCTTGATGAAGCGACATGGTATCGTCCCGACTTAGACTCCAAGATATGTAAACAATATATCTGAGTTGAGCTACGTGTTAAGTGTGAGGTCTCAAGTCAAGCCATTGTCTCAAGAGTTGTACAGATGACATGAAAGGTTCTAGTTAGACACAATAAATCGAATTCTCAACACAATCTCATAGAACCTAAAGAATTAAATCACATGACCTTAAGTGTCCCAATTTCAATCTTTAACGGGTTCCTCTGAAATTAAGTGGATTAAGCTCAAGACCAAACTCCAATCACCATACTTTATTTAGACTTATTAAATTGTCATTATCATTTCGAAAAATGCACATGTAATGTAATGCAAGAAAATATTTTTGTGAAATTATTTTTTGATTTTGAACTTTTTGGGGGTTTTTGGAAAAAGTTTTGCAAATTTTAATGATTTTTTTGAAAATATTTTGCAATATTTTAGGAATTTTTCATAAGAGTTAGTAAATGATGTATGTACTAATATTTACACAGGGTGAATGCATATTTAAAAGAGTTGGGTGTGGATTTTACATTGGGAATGTGTACATAAGTTAAGTGTTATTCACATGTTATGTATAAAGGTTGTATATAAATAAACTTTTATTAGAGTTTTATTTATCATAATTATATACGAAGTTTTCAAAATAATTTGAAAGCATTTTTACAAATAATTTGAAATTTTTATTTTGCAAATAATTTTTTCCAAACCTTTACAAACATTTACAAAGTTTGAAAATCATTTTGCAAAGATTTTTCAAAGGTATAGATAGATTTGAAGCATTTTTACAACCATTTTTCAAATCATTTGCAAAGCAAATTTCAAGATATTTTATTCAAAAAAATGAAACAAAAATTTGTAAATATTTATAAAAAAGATTTTTACAATGGTTTGAAAACATTTTATAAAAGTTTTCGAAACAGTTTCAAAAGATTTTTGAGGATATTTTAAAACTATTTTTCAAATCATTTTACAAATATTTTTAAATCAGTTTATTAGTCATATTTATACAGAATTTCGAAGAAATTTATATACATTTATAGTGTATTCTTTATTGTTGAATTATTGTATACCTTTACCCAATATAGTATATTAGCCATATTATTGAAAATATGAAAGTGCAAGTTATGCCTAAAGTATATAGATCGTATATACGAACCTCCTATACTTAGCACAAACTATATACTCATAGTGATCAAAGAGAAAAAGGAAGACATAACTTATGCTGAGTATAGGAAAAGTCTATACTACAACGACTAAATAAAAGAATAAGAAGTCGATCGTTCCCCCTATACTTAGGATTAAATAATCCTAGTATATCAGACTGTATACAGAACATGGATGATCGAGGATCAGAATTTATGAAATCAATCGACACGGCTTGTCTCCTGTATATCTAGGGTAAAATATCCCTACGTATCGACAGAAATCAACAAGTTGAGAGACAAGCGAGAGAACAAACAAAGAATAACCCGAATACACTCATACCCATATACTTAGGATGAAGTGTATCCTAAGTATTACACAGATGAATGGATGAGTGAAATACAGAAGAATGAAATAATTGAAAAAGAAATGAAAAGAAGAAAAAAAGGAAACCAATCAAAATGTTTTTGGTTGCATTGTCTGGCACTACTGCAATTGTTGAGATATCTTCATCAAATGCAACCTGAATAGAATCGAAAACGGCAAGGAATATATCGTGCTCTAAATACGACTTCAGCAACAGACCACTGACAACAAATGATTGTGAGTTAGATAACAATTCAGATATTAAAATGCTTCCATTGTCACACACAGTTTTCACTATGTGAATGTCCATGTCCATTTACTCTTTAAATTATCTGGAAAGATCTTCAACTTTGCATCAAAAAATCACACTTTCTGTCCAGGCTCGAAGGTCTTCTGTCTTATGTGTCGGTCGTGCCAGCGTTTGACCTTTTCCTTGTACATCAAGCTATTATCATATGCGTAGTCTCAGAATTCCAGGAGCTTGTTCTGATCTATCTTCCTGTTTTGATCACCTTTTTATGAGTCAAGAATGCAGATGTTTACTGCCCAGAAGGATTTGTGAATTAGTTCCACTAGCAGATGGCATGGCTTCCCATATACAAGATGGTAGGGAGACATTCCCAAGGCAGACTTGTAGGCGGTCCGGTAATCCTAGAGAACTGAATCCAGAAGTTGTTACCAGTTCTTCCTATCCATCCTAACAAGTTTCTGTAGCATGGTCTTGATTTCTTTGTTTGATAGTTCTACCAAGCAATTATACTAAGGATGATAAGGAGAATGATTGATGATGTACTCCTTGACAAGTTTCTTTACCTCTTTATTAATGAAATGGCTACACCCGTCTGAAATGAGAATCTTCGGTATCCTAAACCATGAAATGATATTTTCTTTCTGAAACCAACATACTGTTCAACTATCAATGGATCAAGTGGGAATAGCTTCTACCCATCGACTCATGTAATCAACGATAAGAAGGATATAATCTGAGATGGCCAGATGGTGAGGAGAAGGTGCGAAGACTTGGCGATCGAAAATGGGATGAAGGTAAATTGGTGATGATTTTGGCTGGAAGTTGGATTTTGATATCTAATTGAAGATAGACGAGACTGGTTGAGGAGAGAATGGAGGGGGAAAAGGAGAAGAGAAGGAAAAGAGGTTTGTAGGAAGCTAACCAGGATGGAGGCGGATGATGGAATGATCTCGTCTGTGTCTCTGGAGCTGAAGCTCCAGAGGATCGTTGCCTCTATGCGACGGCGGTGTTCGCGGGGGCTCGTCTCGCTACAGAGTGGAGCTGCATGCTGACGGGAATGATCTCACCCTCCTCCGATCCCTCAACCTCTTACTTGATGGCAGAATAAAGTTGCTATCACCGACCTCTAGCTCTGACCAGAGCTCTAGGGAGAAATGGATTCAAATGGCAGATCTATTTCCAGATGAGGGAGTGCATGTCTTTAAATAGAGGAGATGGAAGGAGTCTTGGGGAGCATGGCGAGGCAGTTGGGTGAACATCCTAACAGCCAGGCTATTGGGTGGTGAGAAGAGGAGAAAGGGAAGGAAGGAGGAAGAAGAAGGGTGTCGGGGAAGAAAGTCAGGGAAGAGGAGGAAGGAGAGAGAGAGAGAATAATAATAATTATTAAATTAATTAAAATATATAAATAAAATAATAAATAAATATACAAATTACAAATAATTTAATTATGAATTTTAAATAAATAAATAATATTATTTAATTAGTTAAATAGATACATATATAAATAATCATAGGTACATTATACCTATATAATTAATATAAGTTATTATTTTAATTGTTAAAAAATAATTTAATTTTATATTAATAATATAACACCAATAGAATATTAATAAAGTATAAAAATACAATAAATAACATAAGTTAAATAAAATAAAGATACATTGTACAATTATACCAATAGGGTCTCAAAACTTACTTCTTGCATATTACATTTGCTTTTAGTGAAATCACTTTTATTTGATAAATAAAAGGGAAATTTACACCCATAACCCTGAGTAGTTTCGTAATTACCCCAGGAACCCTTGATAATTTATTATTTCACCCACGACCTTGAATAGTCCTTAACTCTTACATATCATAACCTTGAGTAATTTCTTAATTACATACATAACCCTGGGGAGTAACTTCCATCCGTTTCTCCGTTAACTATAACGAAATATGTTATATAACCCACCTTTCAGTTCAACGTATTTACAATCGATGCCACTCCTTCCCATCTCTCGAAGAAACATTGCCAAATCTGAAATGGGTCCGTCTTAGAAATCTATTCTTTTGAGCATATCCAATTAACCGAATATAAATCCCACAATCCATTGCCAAAACAAATACGTTAACAAAAAAATAGCAGCAGTAGATCTAATATATGAGAAAGAAGCTCATCTCTCCAAGAACAAAGCACACATATTGCAGATCCACCTCTCTACTTCCCAAAAGGGATGGCATGGGGATGGTGACGAGCAGAATGAGCAGCAAGAGAACCACCAATCTGATGCACAGTCACTTCGTGCTTCTCCTCTGGCACTCCTTGGCGGCACTCGGGTCCTTGGCCCCATCCTTCACGTAGTGGGCAGCCTGTCTCACGTGGTGCTCTATGCCATCCATCTGCTCCCCCTGCACCTCCACCATCACCGCCATGTCCAGAAACACCTGGTGCAGCTCCAACATGCTCCTTTCCACCTCTTGCACTGCATCATGCCGGTCTTGGATTTCGTACATCACCGACGCGAGCTCCGCCTTCCCCTCATTCTCCTTCACCCCCTACGAAATTATCCAGTCGATCACTTCCTCCGACAGCACCTTGCCCATCACCGCAACGTACCGGTGCTCCATCGCCTCCTTGTACTCCGCCATCATGCGTTGTCGGAGCGCCTGGAAGTCCATCATCTGGTCACGCGGCTTCTTGCGGAGCCTGTTGCTTACCGAGCTCTCCGTGCTGTCAGGCACCGCATGGGGGACGTCGCCTACGGGGTCGTCCATCGCCTCGAGACGCCTGCGGATCGCGCGGGTCTTCTTGACGACGGCAATAATGTCGAAGATGATGCGGGCATGGAGGGAGTAGAGGGACTCCGGCTTGTGGAGGATCTTGCCCTCCTTGTTGACCTCCTGAAGGCGAATGAGGGCCTCCTAGATGGAACCCATATCGTCCTTGATGGCTTCGGCCTCATCGAGGAAGGCGTGGATGGTGCCGTTGGCGATGTTGACATCTCAACGTCAGGGACGGGACCAGCCTCCAGGTCCTTGAGGGTGGCCTTTTTGAGGTCCAGGTAGCTCATTAAGGATTTTGTTAGGAGGTCGTTCTTCTTCGCTTCCCCTTCCCCCTTTTCTCTCAGGTGGTTTTCATCCTCGCCGTCTTTGTCGAGCTCTGATCTTGCGACGATGCATGGACCCCTCACGAAGAAGCCGCGGTTGGCGACGTTCAACTCGTCGCTCCCCTTCGCGCCACCGAAGGGAGACGCGGTGGCGGAGGAGGAGCACTATGCAAAGAGCTCGAAGGTGAAGAAGCTAAAGGAGGAAGGGGAGGGAGAAGCATAGAAAGGGGGTTGCTGCCACGCGAGGGGAGGGGAAGGGGAAATGCTCGACAGTGGAGGGGGTGATGGAGGAGGAAGGGGATGGGGAGGCAGAGGGAGGGAGCTGCTGCTGTACGAGGGGAGGGGAAGGGGAGGTTGTCGGCGGTGGATGGTTGGTGCTTGAGGAGGAAGAAGGTTTTATTATTTTTTTGGGTTAATTTCGACCGTTAGATCGTAGTTTGGTAAGATTAACTCAGTCGCGTAGTTGAGTTAATCAACTAAACTAACGGAAGGTTACGCGTGTAAAATGGCGCATTATTCAAGGTCGTGGGTGAAATAATGAATTATCGAGGGTTCCCGGGGTAATTACGAAATTACTCAGGGTTATGGGTGTAAATATTCCTTTTATAAAATGATTTTTAAAGGTGAGCACATCCAATTCGAAGTTCATATGGTCGAGTTATGAGGTTCGGAAGTTTAGGTTTATGGCTTTTTAGTTTTGGAATTTATTGGTATTTATTAATAATTAATTTTAAAATATAATTTTTTCTAATGATTTTTCTAAATACTTTAGAAAAAATTAAGTTAAAAGGGGTTAGAAATAATTAAATAGAAAATGAAGAAAATTTATATACTTATTTTACATATATACAAAGGGGTCCAAATGCCAAATCTCACATGTTTTATTCTACGATTTTTTGGTATTTTTAATAATTAGTGCTTGTTATAAAGCGAAGTATAAAAGTGAGTTTGATCGATTTGAAGTTTTCTATAAATAGTTATAAAACCTTAAAAGTTGAATTTTGTGACTTTTTTATGTTCATTATAATTATTTGTTTATATATGAAATATTTTCTGATATTTTTATAAATGAATATATATTATTACAAATAACTTTGAATAAGGAAATATTTTAATTTGAGATTTTCCGAATGATAAATAAAATAAGTGAACATATTTACAAGGTGAAAATGTGTAAATCTATAATTGATATTGATTTTCTAATATTTTTATATGCCATGATCCTTATCTCGCACTACTTATTAATTTTGTTAATCAAGTCAATATTGACATGGTCTCAAGGTTAGGATTCACCTGTACATATTTACATATCTACATCCTTCTTTCCTTTATTTTTTTATTTTTTTCTTTATTATTTTATTTTGGATAAAATAAGTGTTAAATATATGATATTAACAAATGAGATTAGTGTGTTAATTAGTAAGAATGAGTGAATATTTACATGTATTTTACCAATGATTTTAGCCAAAATGAAAGAATATAGGAGATGAATCATGGTTCATCACTTATATTATACTTATTATTATATATAGTTATATACATACCTTTATTATATATATTAAAAAGGAAAATAAATTTAAACCAAAAATTATAAAAAGAAAATATAAAATATAAAAAGCTAATTAAAAAACCCATAAAAATAGTAAGCGAATACTGTGCAGATAAATATAAACTTATACATTATTATTTAGTAATGAATAATAATACATGCTACACTAGTTTGTTCCATGTGTTCGACAACCTACACATACTTGCACTATACACATTTATATGTAGGGTTTATAATAAATTCTGATCCACATAATTCTGCATTGCTTTATTATTTGTTGTGGGATGATTGTTGTTTGGATTTATCGACCTTTGTGATCAATCACTTCAATGACTAAATTCCGCTTTGTGAGACCTCGTGACCACCTCTCGATAACATTTGGTTCAATAGGGGGAAGAGCCATCAATGGTCATGATGGTGACCTTCTTGGCGTGGATCGCGAACAGGTTTGTGTTCTTGAAGAGACCCACCGGGTACGCCCAAAGTCTCAGTGACCTTTTGAAAAGGTTGGAGGCTTCTCTCGACGAGATCTCAGACGGTTTCATGAATTCATGAGTTGGCAGATTCTCGGATCAGAACTAGTCATGCCATTCTGTCCTTACCTTGATTTGTCCCTCCGTCAGTATGAATAGCGGGGGGAGCAAGATAGAAGACCATTCCAGGGTTCAGACCAATGGGAGAGGGAGGCCTTCTTTCTTTAATGGTTCCCGACCAAAGATAGTTGGTTAGCTGGAGCGTGAGTCTAAGGGTAGTGGGACTCAGTTCCGGCAGCATTCTAGCATGAATACAGGAGTTCTAATGCGGGACATCCGCACCACTAACTCCTGCTTTAGCGGGCATGGTATTAGCCTATTAGAATACCGGGGGTACTAAGGGTGGGGGGTCGTAGGGTGGGCATGTGGGCCCTCACTATTCTTTTTCGGGCGAACTAGAACTAGAAACTCAATATTCTGAGAAGAAGGAAATTGAGTTCTTTTTCCACATATCAAAGTTGGGCGGATCGACGGTCAAGGATCGAGGCAAGCAAGAGACTGTCACCTCCTATAGATCTGCAACAGTAGAGCTTTAGAACCCAAGGTCGGTCATAAAGTTCCGCATGATCTCCCTCATCAGCCTCTAGAAGGGGGCTTCCTGATCAGAATCTGTGTACTCTTCAGGTACATGTAGATCTCATGGAGGATGATGTGTCAGGATGGAAGTGATGGGGCTTCTTGACATCGCTGGTGATCGGGGCAAACCGGGACAACATTTGTGGAGAGCTACTTCCTTAGGGCCTTTCTATTGATGGAAGAGAGGATGGAGATCGAAGGAGGGTGAGGCAGGAGCGGGAGTTGTGGAAGGGCGGGGAGGTACGGAAGGAGGAGGGGACAAGGAGGGAGCATATGGCCTTGTGAGAGAGGTAGGACGGAGAGGGCTTCACTGGGGCCTTTTTTACTAATGGAAGAGAGGACAGAGATTGAGGGAGGGTGATGAAGGAGCGGGAGTTGCGGAAGGGCATGGTGGTGTGGAATGGGGTGGGGAAGAGGAAGAAGAACACGAAGGACAAGAGGCCGAAGATGCGGACGAGCCAAAGCATGGGGGGGGGGAGATGATGGTGACAGATGAGGATGGGGGAGTGGTTCCACCACCTCCACTGCATGAGGAAGAGCATGCGACAGAGGAAGGAGAAGGAAAGTGTGAGGGTGTACTCCAGGTTAGCTAGTGGGGACAGACACGATCGGGTGTGGCAATGCTAATGAAGGTTGGGGGGGATGTCAGGAGGAGGATGAGGGGGGAGAGGGAATGATGTCATCTTTTGTAATTTTTCTAAACAAAGAGGGCAATACACACCTCTTTTTAAGGAAATCCAATTAAATTTAATGGGTAAAGTGGGAGTCAACCACATGGTATGTGGAGCCAGAGTTAACAAGTTTACGGGGTTGAGATGATAATAATGATGTTTGTAAGGTTGAGAAGGTAATTTACAAAAGATTATATAGTTCATGAGATAAAAATCCCAAAAAGATATATAAGAATGTTTTTTTTAATCTATCACCATATCGTTTGTTGTTAAATATATATAATGATAATTTTATTCAGTGCGTTATTAGTTCTTATGATTGAAATTAGTGATAGAATGCATATTCATCGCTATATCATTAGCGACGATCGATATTCCTCGTTATAAGATATGTGTCATGAAAATTGATTTCGTTGGAGGAAAGATGGGAAAGTAAGAGACACTGGATCCCTGTATTCGTTATATCCACTTCTAGAAATGCAGGCCTACTTACATGTTGAAAATAGAAATATACAACCATATATATGTAATGCCAAACCTCCATATATATACATATATATATATAGAGAGAGAGATAGAGAGAGAGAGAGAGAAGGGATCCTACTCCATGGAGTAGGTAACTTACCTATTCCATTTTCTTCTTTTTCATTTTTTTATTTTTTTTTGAAAAATGCTTCCATAGATTTTCATAACTATATCCCTCTAATATGTCATTCAAATTTCGTCAGAAACATAGACTCCTACGGCCTCCATCCAGACAATCATTTTTTAACGGTCATAGATTTGCTGTATTTTTCATGTTGTAGATGGAGACCGCAGGAGTCTTTGTTTCTGACAAAATTTGAATGACATATTAGAGAGATATAATTATGCAAATCCATGGAAGCATTTTTCAAAAAAATAAAAAAATTTTGAAAAGAAAGAAAGTGGAGTAGGTAAGTTACCTACTCCATGGAGTTGTATATATATATATATATAGAGAGAGAGAGGGGGGGGGAGGGGGCTGATCCTAAAAGAGGTAAAATCTTTGAGAGTATGAGGGCAGCGATTCTGGACCACTAAATTCTGTCATCTTACTTCTCATTTGATTACAGGAGGAGAGAGAAAATCAGAATCTAGTGGTCCAGATTCGCTGCTCTCATGCTCTCACAGATTTTGGCTCTCACGGGATCAATTTTCATATATATATATATATATATATATGTATATTATTGGTTGATCCTGTGAGAGCCAAAAATTATGAGAGCATGAGAGGAATGATTCTGAACTACTAGATTCTGTCATCTCTCTCCTCATTGATTGCAGGAAAAGAGAGAAGGGCATAATCTAGTGGTCCAGATTCACTGCTTTCATGTTCTCACATGATCAGCCATATATATATACATATATATATACATATATATATATATATATATATATATATATATATATATATATATATATGGGTAAAATGGGGCTGCCCCCAGGGAGTAGCCAACTTGGCTACTCCCACCCCTATTATTCCCTCATTTTTTTTATTTTTTTGGAAAATAAAAATTTGTATATTCATCATTATATCCCTCCCACATTCTATTAAAATTTCATCAAAAACAGAGACTCCTAACCCTCCATCCAGACGTCATTTTTTTAACGGTCGCAGGATTTTTTAAATCGACCATATTTGGATGGAGGCCGTAGGAGTCTCTGCTTTTGACGAAATTTTAATAGAATGTGAGAGGGATATAATGATGAATATACAAATTTTTATTTTCCAAAAAAATAAAAAAATGAGGGAAAAATAGGGGTGGGAGTAGGCAAGTTGGCTATGGGGCAGCCCCATTTACCTCTCTCTATATATATGTATATGGGGCCCTCATATAGAGGGTTGATCCTGTGAGAGTCAGAATCTGTGAGAGCATGAGATCAATGATTCTAGACCACTAAATTATGTCATCTCTCTCCTCATTGATTGCATGAGGAGAGAGAATAACATAATCTAGTGGTCCAGATTCACTGCTCTCATGTTCTATAGATTTAGTCTCTCATAAGATCAACCCTATATATATAGGAACGATCATGTGAGAGCATGAGAGCAATGATTCTGGATCACTAGATTCTGTCTTCTCTCTCCTGGTGGAATCTAGTTGTTCGGGATCACTGCTCCAATGATCTCACAGTTTTTTGCTCTCACAAGATCACTCATATATATATATATATATGAGTAATTTACAAGAAAGTCCCCAAACTTTCTACCCGGTAACAATGTGGTCCCTAAATTTTTCATGGTAACGATTTGGATCCTAAATGTTATTTATGGTAACAATGTGGTTCCTCGTTTGTCTCTCACTTTAAATGGAGTTCGGATTTTTACCGAAAGGACAAAAATGCCCCTCTTGCTTCCCTCGCCCACGTCTCTTACCCTATTCCAATCCCCTCCTGTTCAGCTCCACAGCCCAACATCGCAACAAACCCATCCTTCTCCTCTCCCTCCCCTTCGTTGCCCAACAATGCCATCACCATCTCTGATCCACCTAACAACCCCCGACATCTTCATACATCTGACAGATCTTCCACTCATTCCCCTGTTGGATCCATCCACCTTCGTCAACCGAAACCTCACCCCAAAAAATAATGGTTAACAAATGCTGGTGCTCTCTCTTGTAGCAAAATTAAAGTTCCAGCGTGGTAGTACATCATATTCTATCCACCTCCTCTGTGGCTCGAGATGCAAATCACGACAATGATATTTATAATAGTCTTGTTGATTTAGTCGCTCTTCCCCTCTACCACAGTTCTGTATAGCCATGTTGGTCGACCCGATCTCCTTTGAATGTTGTAATAGTCTGCATGAAAATCCCATACAATTCGAGGGTGAGGAGTGCGACATTTTGGATTCTTGGGCATATAATTATACATGACTTGTGAGGGCAACAAACACTTTGAGACATAAGACCATCACACAGATTTGGATTAAGCTGCAAAATAAAGTTTTGATCTGGAATACACAAATCCACACCTACCTCGAGTTACATACGGATCCTCTTGAACTATATATGTTCCCATGGCAATCTAATGTGAAATTATGTCATGTTGTTAGGATTTCCCATCGTATTCCTAATCATGTGATTTAGTCATTTTGATGAAGATCCAACAAGTCGGTTTGGACAAGGGGTCTGATCTCGCGGATGACAGTAGTCCGCTGCTGCGAGGAAGAGCAAATAATATTGTTCTGATCTGAGTCTAGAGCCACGGAGGATCAGGATAGAATATTATGTAATATCATGCTGGAGCTAGAATTTCCCTACAAGAGAGACAGCAACGTTTGTTAACAGTGATTTTTGGGTTGAGGTTTGGGTTGACGGAGGTCGATAGATCCGACAGACGGAAAATGTGCGTAAGATCCGTCCGGACATATGATGATGCCATGGGTTGTTAGGTGGATCGGAGATAGTGATGGCATTGTTGGGAAAACAAAGGGGAGGGAGAGGAGAAGGATGGGTTTGTTGCCGTGTTGGGATGCGGAGCTGAACAGGAGGGGATTGGAAGAGGGTAAGAGCCGTGGGTGAGGGAAGCAAGAGGGCATTTTTGTCCATTTGGGAAAAATCCAAACTCCGTTTAAGGTGAGAGATATACCAGGAACCACGTTGTTACCATAAACAATGTTTAGGACCCAAATTGTTACCATGGAAAGTTTAGGGACCACATTGTTACCGTCTTGAAAGTTTGGGGACTTCCTTGTAAATTACTCTATATATATAGAGAGAGATGGGCTTTCAATAGGATGCATCCTTCCTGACTTTAGGAAGGCCACCATCTTTTTGTAGAAAACACGAACATTTTAGTTGAATGTGTTTACAGTTTGTAATATAACTGCACATTATAAATACAAAACCACACACAAACCTGCATATTATAATACAAACATTAAAAATGTACATTGTAATACAATCTGTATATGTATTCTACTAAACTCGTCATGTTTTCTACAAAAAAATAGGGCTGACCTTCCTGAACTCAGGAAGGACCAAGTCCTATTTGAAAGAAATCCTATACATATACATATACATATATACATACATATACACACACATACATATATACATATCAGTGCGTAGGTAAGATGAAGGTTATATACGAGAAGATTGATATCGAATATAATTGTTTCGGACGAGAAATGATTTTGGAAAGGGCATGTCTTAGTTTCCCTCTCTTGTGTATCATTTATCTTAATTATATATCTTAAGACTGTATACTGTATGACTGTAGATATTACAGCCCACGCTTTTACTTAATTACAACGCACACTAATCAATATCCTCTGCGATAACTGGTGTAAACTTTTTTTTTCCTTTTTTTTTATAGTAGGATTCGAACCGTGGTCCTTTAAAGGGGGAGCCACTGCTTCTACCACCAGACCATTAGAGGAGTTCTTATTTTATTTTAGTGTAAACTGCCATCACAAACTGTCGTAATTTTTCCTTTTTATTTTTATTTTTTTTTGCAAATCAAATCACACGGATTGAATTACGAATATTATTATACATGTATACCTCACAAGTTTCGTCTAAATATGACATTTCAAACTATGTAATCTTAATGGTCAAAGGAAAGTCAACATTTAAGGAAAGCCCATTTTAAAGTGATCGGGTCTTTGATTATTAGTATTAAATAATTAAAAATGCTGAATTTAGACCAAATTTGACAAGTACGGAGAACAATATTTATAGATCCAATCCATTTGATTTTTGTTTAGTGATTTTGAAAAGAGAAAGGGGGTTGCAACAACCCCTACCTGCAGGGGAACGGATCCTCTGTTGGAAAGAGTTGCAACAGAGCTACTGTAATTCATATTATTACTTTTTGTGATTTCGATTTCAAAATGAAATTTTTTGATTGAGTCTTAAATTAATGATCTATGCGTCCTTCAAATTTCGCTCAAATATGATGTTATTAGCTATTTTATCTTAATATTTAAAAATTTGATTCCTTTAAAAGGAACTTAATTGCTTATATATTGACTGAATTATTAAACATTAAGATAAAATAGCAAATAAGTTCGAATTTTAGCGGGATTTGAAGAACTATATGTTTAATCTAAGATTTAATCTATAAGTTTGGATTTGAGACTACAACAGCTATGCTATAATAGTTACAGTAGAGAATCCGCTTCCAGCAGCTCAGCTGTAACTCCCGTTACAGCAGAGGATCCGCTTCACCCATATATTTAAAGTACAACAGTGCATCTGCTCCACACCTAACTCTCCGGTTCTCCTCCTTTAGTGCATCTGTCGATGCCAAAATGGTTTAAAGTTCTTCATGAGTTTTCCTCCTTTATTCGTGTAATGTATTTATTGAGACTAGTACTCTAAATGGCCGAAAGGGACTTATGTTATGCATCAAATCCTTGCAGCCGAACTTCTCGCCAATAATCAACATCTCATCCCATGGAAGCAGTCGTTTTCTTCACCACACAATGTTAACGTGTGTCCATACGATATACATGTACACAAATTTTGTATTTCTTTTCTCTAACATAAAGCTCCAGACGAAATTCATGGTGTTTAGGGCTATAGTCTTATCAATGAAAGTCCAGTGAACGTCCAACTATCCCCTTTCCACGTAGAGCCTCCTCGTCCAGACTTACAAATGACCTCTCTCCTGTAAGGGTGAATGTTGAAAAATATTGAGCAACATAATTCCGGCCCTTACCGCTTATCCCATAGATCGATAGCCGCTTCCTAAACATTGATCCGGTGGTTGACCTGAACGGAGCAATGTTTGAGGATGTTGCAGGACACCTCTCACCCATCACTTCTGATTGCTAAAGATGTTCAGTTCATTTTCGAACACTCGTGCTAGCTCTTACCTCCCATAAGCGAATCCCTAAACTTCATCACTCCTATCACGGGTTTTTAAAAAATCACTCATAATACTTCATCACGGGTTTTAAAAATCACTCATAATATTTCATGCAACCAAGATGTAACCTGCCCCCTTAGTCCGCATCCGCGCACTAGGCGACAACTGGCTTACAAAGATTCGAAGAAATGAAGGCTATGCCAATCCACCCTAATATTGCCTTATGTTGTTGTTTTTTGGTTCATTTGTTTAGTTTTAATCCTATGCAAACATTTTATCTTTGGGTTACTCGGATACTCATCAGTTGTGCTAAAAGTCGAGGCCTTTAGAACTTTTTTGTTTACATTCTACTACTCTCCATATCGTTGTTTGTCTGCCAACCTTTTGATGAATGGAATGCCGATCTTTTGTGAAAAAAATCTGAACGTTTGCGGAACAAATTACATAATATGCGGGGACTGAAAGAAGCATATAGGATTAATGTAACTAGAGATAGACTAGTAGTGTAGATATATGTGCTCATAGAACATTTAGTAGAAGTGGATATTTGAATCACATGAATATTCAATGAAAGATGGAGGCTATTTGAGAAGCTTCTGCTTCATCTATTGAATACCGGGATTATTTCAACAAAATTATCATAGGACAATAAAATAATTTTAATATTGGTTCCTTTTTTATTTATAACCACAAATATTTTTCATTGCTTCATTTCATAAATTCAATATCGTATTCGGTTGCTATATTCCTCACAATGAAGTATAAACATAATGGCTATATAGTGTAAGTCTTAAACAAATAAGTCAATGGAAAAATTATCATGGGATATTTACACCCATAACCCTGAGTATATGGTAATTACCCCAGGAACCCTCGATAAATACGAATTACAACCATAACCTCGAATAACAGTTCCGTTCTACACCCATGACCTTCCGTTAGTTTAGCCTATTAACTCAACCAAATAGCTGAGTTAATCTAACCCATCATTGATCTGACGACTGAGGTTAATCAAAAAAGAAAGAAAGAAAAGGAAGTCCGCGTCCAGGGGAAGGGGGCTCGACTTGGACGGAAGCTGGGCACGGGGGTGGACTGCGAACGGGAGCTGGGCACAGGGGCTCCTCGCGGGAGGCGGGTGAGGGTCGAGCAGGAGCACCAGGCGGCGACGGGGAGGGGGCTCTGTAGGCTTCGAGCACAGGCGGCGACAGCGACAGATAGGGGTTCAAGGAGGAATCGGGAGTGGAGAGGAGGGGGTGGGGGCTTCCCCGAGGGTCGAGCAGGTGCAGGGGTGGGCGGGTGGAGGCCAGGGGAGGGGTGGGGGGCACAGGTCGAGGCCAGGGATTCCAGGAGGAGTCGAGGATGGGGGGATGGAGCTCGAGGAAGGGGAGGTGGAGGAGCTGGGGGTGGGGGGGCTGGAACTCGGGGGAGCCGCGGGGGTCGCAGGTGGGGCAGGAGATGGTGGCCGGCGGGGCAGGTGTTCCAGGAGGAACCAGAAGTGGGGGGCGCACAGGCGGAAGTCAAGGGTTCCAGGAGCAGGGGCGGAGGTACCAGGAGCACTAACGGGAGGGGGGCTATCGTGGGCGATGGGTTGCTTCCAGAAGCTGACGACGGGGATCCGAGGTGGTGAGCGGCGGGGATACAGGGGGTTTGTCGTGGGCGATAAGGGTGCTTGCAGAGGGAGCGGAGATTTCCGAGGGGGAGGGGGGAGCTTCGTGGGTGCTAGGGATGGGCGATTGTAGAGGTTGCACTAGCGGTCGGGAATCCGAGGGGGAGGGGGGCTATCGTGGGTGATGAGGGCACTTGCGGGAGGGGGGTTGCTTCCAGAAGCTGACGACGGGAAATCCGAGGCGGTGAGCGGCGGGGATCCGGGGGGGGAGGGGGTTGTCGTGGGCGATGAGGGCGCTTGCAGAGGGAGCGCGAATTTCCAGGAGGAGGGGGGGGAGCTTCGTGGGTGCTGGGGATGGGCGATTGCAGAGGCTGGAGGTGGCGGAGGAGTAGGTGGTCGACGGGAGCAGGAAGGGGGATGGAGGTGGTCGGCGAAGGAGGTAGGGGAGGACGGGGTGGGTGCTGGAGGAAGGAGGGGACTCATTTTCTAAATAATGAAATTTAAAGGATAAAAAATGTAAATTGTTTAACAGATACTGTTAACTATAACGTGACATTGGATGGAAGTTAACACGAGGGTTAGAGGTGTAAGAGTTAAGTATTATTGAGGGTCCTGTGTGTAATTCGTATTTTATCGAGGGTTCCTGGGGTAATTAACATATTACTCAGGGTTATGGTGTAAATATCCCAATTATCATTATACGACAAATATGACATTCATTGTTATTTGCAAGATCAAATAATAATTTAGCAACAAACAATCTCCATTGTTATAATTTCAACATCGAAAGATACACCAGAGAATATTCAGATTACTCATCGCCTAAAGTTAATTTTGTTGTAAAGCCGTCATTAATTCAGCAACCATTACAAGAAAAAATCAACAGATAATTGTTATTACATGATTCGTTGCTAGCTACTAAATTAACAAATATGATATTATTTGTTAAGAATTTAAATAAGCAAACATATTTCGCAAGAAACAGTACATATAATCACACCTTTACATACTGAAGATATGACAACGACTGCTAGCTTATTCGTTTCCATAAGATAAATTTCGTGTAGTGGACATGTGCAAATGATCAAGACAGCAAACTAATCATACACGAGTTAATACACCATCTGCCTGCGAAGGACTTGTACATGGAGGATTAATCTAACGAGAGAGATCAGAGGGGCTTGTAAGTTGGGATCAACAATCGAAGAAAATTGAATGTTTTGCAACTGCATGCGGATATGAAGATACAAATCACGTATCCTTCATATGCTCTTTAACCCAATTGTTTTGGTAATAGTAAAAGAACAAGACATAGTCTGCATGCCTTGAGCTTACTAGACTTGATTGAATTTGTCGAGCAACCGACGGTAGGTCTTGAGTGTGGCGCCGCAGAAGGTGCACACGATGGCCCTCCACGGCCGGCGGTGGAAGGTGACGTAGCAGAACCTCGTGGCGGTCTCCATGTCCGCGACTCGCGCTCCTGCTCCGCACCTCGAGCAACTCCCGGCAGCGGGTTTGCTGCCGGTCTCTGTCCTCCTCTGATCCACCAAGAAGCAGAAGAACACCATCTTGATTTTAGTGTGTCTCTGGAGGTTGGAAGAGTACGTGTATATATAGTGTATAGAGAAAGAGGGGAAGAAGAGACCAATATGAGAGGCGGAGGTTAATTAGAACAGGGTTTGCAATATACGGACCGACCACTATGGGATGATATTAAATGGGAGGGAGGGTGGAGAATGGTCAGCCTGCAATTTGGCAATTTGATGTTATTCGATTTTTTTTGTCAAACCGTATGTTTTAGAGGGAAACTGAGTATTTTCGTTGATATTATGCAGACACACTTAAAAATTAGAGTTATAAGAAATTCAACAGCGTATTATTTATATCTCCCTCGACGGGAATAAAGTATTTTCGTATAATTCGAAGGAAGAAAAAAATAATGATTGTGACAGAGTAATGGACGAACGAAAGCCATTTTCAATTTCCTAAGAAGACTAAATTTTGCTATTTCAACGAAAAATCTTGAATTATGATTGTAATTAAAAAATTATGTAAAATTCTGTATATATGTACATCACGAGTCCTTCTTCTCAACAGTTTCGTGATATTCATCTTGGTACTCAAAAACTAATTAGTGATCTGTCACTGTTGGCACATGTGTCACTGTAACAAAATGGTTCTATAATAATTTTTAAAACTGCCACTATATTGTCTATTGTTAAATATGTAATAGTGATATTGTCCGTCCAAAAATTATTTTTTTACTTAATTAATGATCAATATATATAGTATCCATCGTTACATTGTCAGCGATGTTCATATAATAATGCTTATAGATGTTCATATAATAATGCTTATAGATTGATATTTTTCAAAAATTTAGCTAATCGACGTTAATTATTTTGTTCAAAATTATACAACGATTAGTTAAAGATTGAAACAAAAGTGGATAAGCGTAGAGACAAGGCGGAGGGATGAAAGGAGCGCTTCGGTGGCGTCCGTGCAAAGGCGGCGGAGGCGGATCCGGGGGCGAAGCTGGTGGCTTGAAGGGAGTACGCAATGGCGAGACTGGTGGCTCTGGGTTGGTGAACGAGGGCGTTGGTGGTGGAGCGTTGGGGGGTATGTGGGGACATCGGTGGCGGGTCCTCTTGGACGACAGTTCGCCCTAAACGGGGGCGGAAGGAAATACAAAGCGAAGGAGGGAGAGCGTCAGGGAGACAGCTATTTGGCTTTCAACCGCAAGGACGAAGGAAGCCTTTCGGGGATGGTTGCTTCCGGTGTGGTTCTCGGCGGCACTGGGTGACAGCATGCCGGGAACCCATGCATTGTTTCAGATGTTTTGGATTCGCGTACCGTGCTCGGGTGTGCCCCAGAGGAGGCGAAGGAAAGTTTGGACAGGAAGAAGTCGCCCTTATTGGCGAGGGAGGTGACGCTCGACAGTCGTTCCTCGCAACTTCTGACGTGGGAGTAGCAACAGGAGGGCAGTTCCGGGATGATCTTGCCATCCTGAGCCCCTGGCGTATCATTGCACGTGGCCTTGCCGAATGTGAGGCGAAGGAGTTGCTGCGACTAAGCAAGAATGGACGGACTTCCATCCGATGGCGTATCCCGAATATCTTTGATGGGCGTCTGGATCTCAGTGAGATGAGCAAGGTGCGTGTACGGGATATTCCTCTTGTCTGGAGAGGGCCTCCGCATGTGCGGAAGATTCTCGATAGTGTTATACCGGTAGAAGAGATCATAACAATAGGCATTGAAGCGGGGAGGGATGTCGACTTGGTGGTCAGTATTCGGAGCAGTAGGTCGTCGGCCCTTGGCTGGAAGAGGGTGCGGTATGGTGGCGAAACTCTGGATATTGAGATTGCAACGGCTAGTTCATATTGCGTTCCTAAGGAGGTTTTACCGCGCAAAGACAGTCAACAGAAGATGTGGGCGGAGGTGGCCAAGAGCAAGCAAGTTGCGCTGCCGGCGTGCAAAGATGACGGAGGGAACCAGACGGCCGTTCAGATCCTCACGGAGAAGACGCATGAATTTTCACATGGCATTGATGCCACGCCTTTTCGCTTGCAGGAGCCAGAAGGGCAAGGTACGTTACCAATTCTCATGGACATTCGTGGCATTAACTCTCCTTATTTCGGGGCAATAATGGAGGCTCTGGAAAGCAAACATTTGATTGCTGAGGATCCACTGGGATTTGAGTTGGTGGGGGAGGCCTTGATTTATAATCCGAGTCCAGATGCTAATAAGGAATGGGTGCATCCAGTCATTCGAGTCCCATCAGTTGCAGCATTAACTTCCAAACAAGCAGAGGGACCTGAGGCCGTGGCTGACTCGAGAAAGGAGGCATCAGAGGAGACCTATACTCAGATCATCCGGGAGACACCGCTGGTTGTGGATGAGAAAGATTGCGGCAGCCAAGCAGGGGAAGTTGCAGATAAAGAGCAAGGATATTGGGGGGAGAAGGAACGGTTGTGTTGTGAGGATGTCAACCCTATTCATATGGACGGAATGGAGGAAATCAGAGGAGGGGTGGAGAAGGAGAAGTGTGGGGAGAGTCTGTCGGAGGACTTTGTGGCAGGGCTTGGTCGACTTGAGTGTGGTGGTCTGGAAGCGGCGCGAGATGGAGTCTCCGAGGGGCCGGTGACCTGGGAATCGAAGGAGAGGGGGTGTGAAGATGTTGATTGGACATCTGGTGGTGGTGGAAGTGTGGTGTCTCGGAGATTTTGGAGGCTTGGGGGTCCTGAAGGTTGGAAGAGTTTGGCCAGAAGTCTTGGGGGCTTGGTAGGCGTGGGGGAGGGGTCGGCGATTGGGTTGGCAGAGGAGGTAGTAGTGCCAGGGTTGGGGAGTTCAACAAGGGAGATAGGGTCCCATGGAAAAAGCTTTTTTGAGCATAGAACGGGGTGTGAACACGAGAAGTTGACATGCAGGGGGGGGGGGGGGGGGGGGGTAAATCCGGTCTGTAGGGATTTGAGGAGACGTCCCAGGGCACTGTAGAGAAGGGGCCTTCTTTAAGGTCGGCAAGGAGGAGGAGAAGGGCGGAATTTCTGAAGGTTTCTGAGCAGTCGATGCCCCCATTGGTGTCAAACGCAGTTACTGTTTCAGCCCGGACGTGGCAGAATCGCTTTACCATCTTAAACCGTGGTTTTGCTGAATGTTTGGGGGTGGTGCAGCCTAAGATGAAGACAGTTCGTGAAAAATGAAAGTTCTATCATGGAATGTCAGGGGTCTGGGCAGACCTGAAAAGTGCCTGGCTGTTACAAATCTTATTAGTGAAGCAAAAGCGGATATATTCAAGCTGCAGGAAACAAAGCTTTCTCGTAGTGTGGTGGTGGGTGGTTCTATTTTGAGCCTAGGGGGTGGATTTGAGTTTGCAGAGGTGGAGGCACAAGGAGCAGCAGGAGGTTTGCTCACAGGATGGAGGAAGGATCTTTTTGAGGCTGCCGAGGAGAAAAGATCCACCTTTTCGCTTATGGTTCGCCTCATGCGAAGGGCGGATGGTGTCTCAATAACGGTGGTGAATGTCTATGGGCCTATTGGTAATGGGAGAGGTACTCTTGTGGCAGATTTGGGTCAGATCTTCTCTGATCACCTTTTCGGCTCGTAGCTGGTGGGGGGAGACATGAATATTACTTTATTACCAGGTGATCTCCCTAGAGGTGGGGGTGGGAGGGATGCTGGTTCGGCAGAGTTTTTGGAAATGACACACAATTTGGGATTATCAATTGTGGATGCGTCAGGCTGTGCCTATACTTGGCAAAATGCGAGGTCTAGATCGAGATTGGATAGATTTTTGCTCTCTATTGAAGGGATGGAAAGATTTCCGTTATCACGAGCTTGGGCTCTTCCGCGAGCTCACTCTGACCACACGCCCATTCTTTGGTCCTCTGGTGAGGAGGGAAGAGGCAGGTTTTTCTTTCGCTTTGAGCGGTCTGGGCTGCTGGAAGATGGCTTCAAGGAGGCGGTGGCACAAAAGTGGAGGGATTGGTGTCCGGGAGGCTCGGCGGTTGGTAGTCTGGCAACTAAGTTGGGGATGCTAGGTTCTTTCCTGAAGGGGTTTGGAAGGCAACTGAGAATGAATAAAAGGGAGAAGAGAGGAAAGGCACAAGAGGAGGTGAATCGTCTGGATGAGCTTGATGACCTTAGAGGGTTGGACCAAGAGGAGACAGCGGAGAGATCAAGGCTTTTGGAAGAGATTATACGGGAGGATCAGAAAGAAGAGGTAGAATGGAGACAGAGGTCCAGACAGAAATGGCTAAGAGAAGGGGATGCCAACACCCGATTCTTTCACACCGCGGCGTCAGGCAGGAGAAGGAGGAACTATATTCATGAACTACAGGTGGATGGTCAGAGAATCTCTGGGGAAGCAGAAATAAGAAGTGAAATGAGAAGACATTTTGTTGACACCTCGAGAAGAAGGCAAAGAGATGGCTGGGAAGGGGAGTTAAAACTTTATCACCAGGACAGGCGACGGATTTAGTGGCACCTTTCACAGAGATAGAGGTGAAAGATGCTCTTTGGGGACTGAATGCAGATGGGGCACCAAGACCGGATGGATTTCCGATTTTCTTCTACAAGAGTTTTGGGACCTGCTGAAGACTGAGATCCTACAGGTGCTAGACGAGTTCAGAGAAGGGAATAGGGGATTTGAGAAGGTTAATAAGGCATTGTTGTTCTTACTTCCAAAGAAAGACCACCCAATGGGAACCAATGATTTCAGGCCGATTGTGCTTTCGAATGGGATTTATCTCATAGTGGCAAAAGTGTTGGCAAACAGGCTCAAGATGGTCATGGATTCCCTCATTATGGGCCAATCTGTATTTATTCCAGGACGCCAAATGGCAGATGGGCTGGTTATGGCATCTGAGATATGTTTAGAGTGGAGGCGCAGGGGTACAAAGGGGTGTGATGTGGAAGATCGATTTTGCTAAGGCATATGACTGCGTCAACTGGAACTTTCTGTGGACGTCACTGAGAAGAAGAGGTTTCCCGGATAACTAGATTGGGTGTATGAAGAGGTGCATCACCACGACCTCCTTCTCAGTCTTAGTGAATGGGCGACCGGAGGGTGGATGGTTCCAACCTCAAAGAGGGGTACGATAGGGATGTCCTCTAGCACCCATGCTTTTTGTGCCGGTAGCTGATGCGTTGGCGGTCCTTTTCAGACAAGCGATCGAAGGTGGCTGGTGTGAAGGCTTTCGCCTTGGTGAGATCTCTATACCATTGCTGCAGTATGCTGATGATACTTTACTTTTTCTTGGTGGAACGGATGAAATGATTAGCAGGGCGGTTCAATTGCTAGATATTTTCAGCAGTCTGTCCGGTCTTGTGATTAACCTGCAGAAATCGATAGCAATCACTTTTGGAGTACAAAATGAGGAGCGAGTTCGTGTAGCTGAGATGCTTCGTTGTCCGTTGGGGGACATGCCGATTACATACCTAGGACTTCCTCTAGTTGGTGGGAAGCTCAGAGTTGCTGATTGGGATGCAGTTTTCCAGAAAATCGAATGGAGGCTGGCTGGGTGGAAGGGGACCACCTTATCTAGGGGTGGGAAGTTGGTGCTACTGAAGCATGTGGTGTCAGCCATTCCAACTTTCTTTTTCTCAACTAGGATGATGCCAGTAGGGGTACGAAAGAAGATAGAAAAGCTGATGAGAAGATTCTTTTGGTCGGACGGGAAACAACAGAAGACGGGCATGCATCTGGTGGCCTGGGATGAAATCCCAAAAACCCGTGAGCAGGGGGGGTTGGGAATCAGGGACCTGACATGCATGAACAAGGCTTTGGTCGTGAAGTGGGCTCTGCGCATTTGGGGCTCATCTATGGACCTTGTCACAAGATTGTTGAGGAAGATTTATGGGGTGAAAGGTGAATTAGTGGCTGCTTCTACTCGTTATGAATCTTCTTTGTGGAAAGGGGTTCGTGAAGTCCTGCCAACTATATCGAGTAGGCTTTCGTCGAAGCTGGAGGATGAGAGAGGTTTTAGATTTTGGAGGGATGATTGGACGGGGGAAGGTGCGTTAGAGATGTGCTTTCCAAGACTCTTTGCAATGGCAATGTCGAAGGATGCCACTTTATGGGAGGTTGCGTCTTTGGGAGAGTGGAGACCAAATTTTAATGCGGTGCTCTCAGAAAGAAGGATTGAGGAGTTGAATAGATTAAAGGCGGTGGTTCCTTTCATTGAGTATTTCTCTTAGATAAGGGATCACTATGTGTGGACTGGATCAAGATTCTCGGTCAAACAATTTTATGGGGAGTTGAGGAATGGAGGAGGGGGACAAGATCTTGATCTTTGTCAGGACGTGAAGATTATTTGGGCTTGTAGGATACCAAGCAGGATAAAAGTATTCCTCTGGTGCATGTGGAGAGACATGCTTTGTGACAAAGTGCGAAGATCTAGACTGCTGGGTATCCAAGAGGTGACCTGTGACAGGTGTTGAATGCATATGGAGAACTCAGAACACATTTTCTTCAATTGTGAGACATCGGCGAAAGTATGGAAAGAAATGACAATTCCATGGGTGGATGCAGATAGTTTTTCAGCTTTCTGGGAAACGATAAGAAGGGTTGGTGGCAATTCGTCGGACGATGTCACTAAACCATTTGTAGTGTTGTGGGCAATTTGGTTAGCGAGAAATAAGCTCATTTTCAAAAACCAAAGATTTTACTCAAAAAATGTTGTGTCACATTGTAAATCTCTCCTTAGTATGTGAGAGTCCAGGTAATCCATCATGTAATTTTTCTTATGTTTAAATAAATTTTATGCGGTGACTCCCAAGTCGAGAGATCACCTTTTTCTTTCTCAAAAAAAAAGCGTAGAGACAAGGCTAATAATATGGAAACTTTTATAACTTTTTTTGTCGCTAATAACATACTCATCAACTCAATCCTGAAATTAAATTCACTCCTAACTAGTTCCTAAGCTTGCGAAGAACAAATCAACTTTGTTTCTGTTCCTACTAATTACTAGTTCATGCACCAGAATAATTAGTTCATGCATCGGAGATTTCGTCAGAAGGAACTAAAATTTATACCTTATGGAGTACGTTATGGTACCATAATGGATATGTTATGGCAAGAAAAAAGGACCGGAAGTTGTGCAAGATCTCTGATTCTCTGGGCACATCTAAAGCAAGAGGACTTCTAATCTGTTGCATACAAGATGCATGATATGGGCATTAATGGGATTCATGAACGTGACCAGCGACGTCTCTACGACCAAAGGGGGAGGGATGATGTTTCGATATTCCCTATGAATATTATGTTGTAGTTTGATTTGCCCTGAGATTGGCTTGGCGGTGGAGCTTCCCATAATGGGAATACGTGACAGCATGGGACTCCTCATGAGGTCAGCGTTGATTGATGGGCATCCCCACGAAGTCTTTGGAGAAAATTAGGGTTCTGGATTCTCCGTTAAAGTTCCCATCATTTCCTTTTCAGATAAAGAAATGTTACAGTGTAAACTCGCAACCTCGATCTGGAAATCACGACGAAGATGCTCGGTAGCAACCAATTCTGACCTTTTTCACACACGCGCGCGTGAAAGATATGGATAGAGACACATGCACACATGTACACATCCACAAATACTCAAATGAAGATGTCATTATAACAACAAAATTGCTTAAGACATCGCATAACTAGAATATCAGCCCCCCCCCCCCCCCCCCCCCCCCCCCCCCTGCGAAGCCCGATCACCTCCTCACCCCACCACCTCCTCCCCCTTCTTCTCCTCCTCTCGACATTCACCTCCTTCTCCTCCCCTCTGCCTCCTCCTCTCCATGTCCAACTCCTACCCTTCTAGGCAAACACCACACCTATGCCACCGCCATCTCCTCCTCTTCCTCCCCACCTCTACATCCTCCTTCCCACCACCTTCTCCCCCACCTCCACCTTTATTCCTTCATTTTAGCCTTAAATCCCTAGTTAAATGCATGTAAGTAGTATAAATTTGTACAAAATAACATTCATTATTTAACTTATAAGTAATGTATAAATAGTGGTATTTAACTTCAAAATAAAAGAATAAAAGAAATAAAAGGAAAAGAAATGAAATATTGAAAATACCGATTGACCCTAAACCGCAAGATCATGTCAATATTGACTTGGTCAATCAGGAATAAAGTAGGGGAGATAGGGCCAATAAGCGTACATACATATACACACAAATCCTAATTCAATTCCCTGTAAATAATCATTTTGACCTATTTTTTATTCATTATACACACCTCAAATAATAGATTAGTTCAACATGAAACTCGTACACAATAAGGCTATATAAAAATACAAAATTAATTGCACAGAAAAATAATGCACAGTTTGACTAAGACACACAGATAAAAAAGTCGCAAACTGAACTTTACAGACCAATATCTGCTCCATATGAACTCAAAATTCTTCAAACTCACCTTTAATATTCTTACAATTAAATTATTTACCTGAAAGTTATTTCATTAAAAATAGAATTAATATACAAAAGTCAACTTTCTAGGTTCCCAGTGTATTGTATATCTGTATATTTTATTCATTTTATTTATTCTTCATATTTTACTATTCTTATATTTTTAAATACTTATAAATATTATTTAAAAGATATTTAAAATATAAACAGAAAATAAAAGTATTAAAATATATAGGCATATTATACCTATAATATATATACATATTTATTTAAGTATAAAAAAATCAGAAAATAAAATAAGTAAATATGTATTTAAATATATTATAAACATATAAAATATGCATATATAATAATAAAATGAAATTACATCATAGACATAAAATAAGTCTAATATAGGTATTTATACATAGTATACTTGTAAAAATTAACACCTAATAAATAAATTCATAAGAATAATTAAAAATGCCATAAAATAATTTAAAAAATAAGCAATATTTTTAATAATTTGAACTTTAATAATAAAATCACTCATTATTATTGAATTAATTTTACTTTTTATTCATGTTTTGTCCCATCTGATCTTACATGGACCAATGGCAGCTCTCCTTGGTTCACATGTCTGTCAATTGTACCCACCATAGTTCTGACTTGTCAGAATGGGTGCGTATCCCATCTTCAACATTTTTTGGAGCTCGAGCATTGCATTTTTGGCATGATTTCTTCATGAAAGATCACTTCGCCACATGCACGCCCTGGCCCTAGTTCTGTCAGATGATCCTCATATCGATAAAAAACCCTAGCCTTTTGGATTCCCCACCTTGTTCTGTAAATAATCTCCTCCTCTTCCATTTTTGCTCATTCCCCTTTTGGTCTTCATATGACCCATTGGCTTTGCCTGAGTAGCTTTCCCTTAGTGACAATAAGTGGCGCTCCATGTTCCACAACGAGGAGGAGGTCGATCAAGGGAGGTTCCCCTTTTACCCACTTTCTAGGTAGATTTCAATTCATGTTTTACTTCCACTCTTTATTTCATGAATATATTGTTGTTTCTAGTTTAGATTTTAGATTTTAAGTTCACCGGAGCTCTAGAGCTCGTCCATCATCTCCACCAATTCTAGCCCTGTTTCGACCATCGACCATCACCACCATCTTCCCCTTCTCTTCTACTCCATCTAGCTTCACATTGATCAGTCCTAGATCAAGAGATCAAGTATCCTTCCTCCATTGCCACCGGTGACCCTCTGCCCCGCTCCGATTTATGTCGAAATCGATTGATAAAAGTCCAGATCGCTTCGCCTGTGCCTTGTCCTTCTTCCTATGTAGGTACATCATATGGAAGACCCCATATGAGGGGTTGTTGACCCAAGAACAACACTCCTAGGTGCTCTGAACTCACACAAACACCAGGCCCCTATCGATGGGGCCCGGATCCATTTGAGCACTCCATCAGGCACGAACCACCTCCAAGAGTCTATTGAGCACATCGGTAGCTGAGGAAACTGCTGGATAAGCGAGCTGGTCTGGATCGAAGCTTCACCTCAGCATTGTTCTTCCCTGTTATTGGAGAAGAGCAGCTACCATCAGATCAGCTACCGACTCCAGTTTTGATACCCACCGTCCAAACAATAGCACCATCAACCGTCAGATGTACCAGAGGATCTGATCTGATCTGTTGGTCGACAAAGGGGTATGTTGTGATCACGATCGTCCACATGTATAAGTGAAATCATCCCGATCGTCCGTCAGAGTGCTATTTAGGGGTATTTTGCACTATAATCCCTTCATTTTTTTGGCAATTTTTGCTTAGTATTTAATCTTTATCGGCTTTGTGAAACTTTTATATAAATTGCACCGATAGCCTCATACTTTGAGCTATTTACAATTAGATCCAAGCCAAATCACCTCACGTGCCATCCCACGTGAGGTATTTGTTATGAAAATTGCATAGAGACCCCTATAGTTTTAGAACATGTTATTAAAAATATTTAAAGTTTACTTTAATTGCAAACATGTCCTTGTAACAGTAGCTTTTATTTTTGTGTATACTTATTATAAAAAATAGTATTTTATTTCTATATTTTGTAAGAAAATTATCTTTATTATTTGTTAGATATATTTACCATATATATTTTTTGCATGATATTTTAAGTTACTTTCCTATTTATTAAATATCAAAAACAAGTTTTTTATCCCCTATTTTCATATTAAAATTCCAAAAATATAAAACTACCTTAAAAATTCTAAAAAAATATAGTACTTATATCATTGTATAATCTAACATCAGACCAAAAATCACAAAAAAATAAGCCAAACCTTAAAAAATTACAAAACCCCTAAAAATACTATAAAAATCAGAAAAAATCATTTAAAATGAAAAAATATTTTTTATTATATATTTTCTTTATATTATATAGTATTTATTTAAAATAGTTTTGGGAAATTTTGACATTATTATCTATTTTTAAAACCCAAGACAAATCTGGTTATATTATTTTATTCATTGTTTTATACATTTTATTAATTTTAAAATACCTAAAAATTATCAAAAATCTTATAAAATATCAAAAATACATAAAAAATATTAAAAACACAAAAAACATTTTACTTGCTATATTTTAATTATATATATACAAATATAAAACCCTAGATATCTTATATATATTTATATTACTTATATAATATATATTATTATTTATATTTTATTATAAAAAATAAAAAAAACTAAAAATTTGTAAAATTTAAAAAATATGAAAATAAAAATATAAAAATATAAAAAATATAAAACAATTAAAAATCTATAAAAATTAAATATAATTAATTACCCATAAAATATAGGAAAAGGTAAAAAAGGTACAACAAATAACTATTATTAATTAATATTAATAATTATTCCTATCCTCCATTACTCTTAGTGATTCGACCCCTACTACTTGTCACTATAATCATTTTGTGAGGTATAATAAATTACATCTCACATTGTTCTTATTGCATATATTATTCGTGGTTTGATTGTTGATTTATTCGATTGAGTTGAGTATCGAGTGTCGTGAGAGTGGTCGATATAGCGACTGCCGGATCTGACTTGTCGGACACCGCAGTCACTCCAAGACCTGACGTTAGGTGCTTCATCTTTATCAAACTATCAAATGGCGTCATTGTTGGGGAGCCATGCGTAGGATAGGATAGTTGTACATATTATCTGCATAATTATCTATTTTTATTTCTTTTTACTTGCATAATTGTTTATCTATTATAATCATATCTTTTTGTTGACTTTTTTGTGTGGGCCTTCTGCGTGAGGACGATCTTCTAGGAGATCAAGGTAGCCAAGCAGAGCGGAGGCTGACCCCTTTTCTGTAGGCCGGCAAGAGAGAACATGAGAGAAAACTGAGGAGAAGAGCAGAGAGTCGATTTAGTGTAGATTTTTTTGTGTGAGAGAGTGACATTTGTAAATTATTGTAATCATTAACTCTCTCGACACTTGGATATTCACAAACCCATTTCTTCAGGTGTCTGTTCACCTGGGGGTCTGTTCGATTTTTTTCATATTTTACTTTTATTCTTCCTATTTTTCTCTTTGTTTCATTTTATTTCCCAAGTTTTGAGATTTTTGCTTTTTATTTGTTTTTTGTACTTAAAGCCCCTAGTTTTAGAATTTTATTTGGTTGTGCCATGTAGCACTAGGTCCAAACCCTTATCAAGAATTATGTACCTATAGATTGTTGGACTTAGTAAAATTAATTATGTTCTTCCCACGTAGAAGTTCCTGCTAGAACGGTTTTCACTTGAACACATATAGGATAGATTATATATCATACACAGATTATCTTGCATGTATACTGATGGAGGTAGGTACTTATCCATATCTCAAGCATTTGCATTCACTGATTTTTGTGTGTCATGTATTCTGAATTCCTTCCCCTATTTTGGACTTAGGCAATAAAATAAATTAGAAAATTTATCAGACGTTTTCTTTTTCAAAAAGACAAAAAAAGTGATAATCAATAAAATTGGGACTGCTAAATGTAATTGATCCTAAAACTAAACGTAAGGATAAATATCATTATTTTAAGAAGATTAACTATTGAAATTCTTCTAGCGAGGGTCCATTGCATCCTCACAAGGCGAAGATAGAGTCGTTGTGGCGACCGCTCATGAGAAGCGATCAGACAACAATTAACCCACAATATAGATCAAGTAATACAAAATAAAAGTCCAGAGCTAAAATTTATTATATCTCTACAAGGATGTGTATAGGTGAAGCACATAGATGTCGAACACAGGGAGCAAGGGGGACAGACTATGGCTAAAAAGACAACAAATGTTTTGTGTTTTTGTAGGGGTTTTTAGATTTTTATGGGTTTTTATTTTTTTTGTTTTTAATTTTATAATTTTTATTTGATATATTTTCTTTTCTTTTTTTATATATGTAATGTGTATATAAGAGATATATATAATAGAGATTTATAAGATAAAATATAAAAAATATAGGTAAAATTAGAAAAATATCTAAAGTACAGTCCTTTTTATTTTTAAGGTTTTAAAATATTTTTTTTGTATTTTTATTGATAATAATAGCAGTATGAATAAATTTAAATATAGTTGTATATATAATATAGGCCAGTATATATAAATACAATTATAAATACTCAAACTGAGTAAAATAAATTATTTTTTATCGTTTTATAACTTTCCCTATTTTTGATATTTCTATCCAATTTTTATTAATTTTTTTGTATTTTTAAATGAATAAAAAATGTAAAACAGTGAACAACAATATAGGGTCAAATTGTTTTGGAATTTAAAAATAGCTAACTAGCTCAAATTTTTTTAAAACAAATTCTAATATATAATATATTATACAAATAAACTACGGAAATAGAAAATGGTATTTTTAGAGTTTTTGCATTTTTTGGTTTTTCTTTTGTATTTTTTGTGATTTTTAGTCAGTCGGTGCAAAAGATAATCATAAACAACTCCTACTTTTTATAATTTTTGAAACATTTTTCTAATTTTTTTGGTTTTTAATGCAAAGAGAGAATAAATGCAATATTTTTGGATTTTTAAATAATGGAAAATATTTTAAATAGCGCCTTGCAAAAAATATATGTGATTTTATATCATATCAAGCACTCTAAATAAAATTCCTACAAATTTTTGATGTAAAATTATAATTTTTATGCAAGAAATACAATGAATAAAAGTTCAATTACTAGCAGGGACCTTAATGTAATTATAAATAAATGAACATGCAATCTAGAATAAAAATACAGAGTCTAGGGACCTTTGCATAAAATTCCCATAAATATTTAATTTAATACACCTAACAGGATTATAAATGTAATATCCAAAAGGAGGTAGGGCATACATGCAATTTAACTAAAAGTTTTGAACTGGAATACAAAGTTTATGGACTAAACAATAACAATAAGTCGTATAGGGTCCCTTGCAAAAAGCCCACCCCCTCACGTGCATTGGTACGTGAGTGCACGCGAGGTGATGTGGTGAGGGACATGATTACAACAAATGAAAGCTTGGGGGTCCTACTTTAAATATTACAACAATTTTATAATGACAAATAAATGTTTTTGGATCAAAAATAAAAGACAAATGTGGGGGTGAAGTTTGCAAAATACTCCCACTAAGGCGCTAGAGGGCGACTGAGATTCTTTCATGTATACACATGATGTCGCTTCAACGACAGATGACAGTTCGTACGTGGATGACTGGGATTAAATCCCAACAGCTGATCTGATGGCTGCAAGGTGCTACATCCAATGGTCATGATCAAAACTGGAGGATGAGGAAGATCTGACGGTTGTTGCTCTTCACCAAGAAAAGGGAAGAACAACAGGTCAGGCAAGCTTCGATCCACTTTCCCCTCCTTCTCCAGCCGAGGAAGAACAAGAACCGTCTACTTGGACAAAATCACCTCTAAGGAGTCTCTAGACTGTCTAAACCTGCAAGGTTACTAGAGATACACGAAAAGCGAGGTCTAGTGATCTTATTTGGGGTGAAACGAAGTGGAACGGAGTTGGGCAGAGGGCCTTCATTGAGTGGCAGATTTGGATCCCGAATACTTGATCCAAAGAGGATCAGGATGAATGAAGATGTGTGGGGTGGAGTAGAAGCGATGGGAGAGGAAATGACGGTGTCAGATGGGTCGGAGAATAAGTGGGGACAACGAACACGATGGCTGGAGCTCATCTCCGGCGAACTACGATCAAGAAATTTAACTAAATAGACATGATTTCAAGTAAATATAAGACCTAATCTACACTACTACTACAACTAGGAACGAAAAGTGATAAGACACTAAGGTTCTACCTTGGGAAGAAGGAGCCCATGCAGAGCTACGACGGAGACGTTTGACGAGCTCGGATCACACACTCATGCAATTCTTTCTCCACGTCAAACTCTAGAGCAAATAAGCTATTATCACCAGCTATCGAACCAAGGATAAATATGGGGATTTTGAGTGCTTGAGCTCGATCAAAATTGAAACAAGGGTCGAAGCTGGGCGTATGTACATGAGGGCTTTGACACGGGTTAAAAACACTCTTAAGAAGGCCATCGATCGAGGAATCGATCTAGCGTGAAAGGGCTAGGATCGAGGCACAAAAGTTGTGAAGGAGTCGAAGCAAAAGAGTAAAAGAATCAAGTGGGAAAATGGAGTAAGGGAGGAGGTCAATAGGGCTAGCAAACCTTGGGTGTCAGAGAGGCCAGTTGACCGGTGGGTCAACCAAGGTTGCCACCTCATTGGGCCACGTAGGTCTCTCAAGAGAAAAAACCAAAAATAAATGTAAAAATAAATGAAAAAAGAAATAGTATATCATTTTATTAATTTTTCCATAAAACATAAAAAATATTTATTATTTAATGTAGTATTCTATTTATTTTTTCGAGTTTATTTGTTGTATGTTACTTTTTGTAAGTACAAATATAGTATATTTATCTATATACTATGTATTTTATTTTTATTTTGTATTTTACATTTTTATTATTTTATTTACTTAGTATATATATATTTATAATTTAATTAAATACACATAGATATATTTTTATTATATTTTTTCTGAAGTAAAATGTACACTTAAATAAATATGTATATCTATTATATAGGTACATGTATGTAAATCTCATGAATATATTTTAGTATGCTTATTTATTTTAGTGAATTTTTAATTGTTTTATTTTATTTTAAGTATGTACATGTTATAAATAATATTTAAAAACTTATAAAAATATAAAAATATGGAAAATATAAAGATAAATAAAATGATTATATTATTTAGGTAAATTGCACACTAGAGGCCCAAAATCTAACTTTTGCGTCTTAACACCAAATTGAATGAAACCACCTTCATCGAATAGATAATTTATTTTTGTATACAATTGAAAGTGAGTTTGGTCACTTTTGATATAGTATCGAGAAGATACATGTCTGTGAAGTTTTGATTTTTATCTTTTTATTTTTAGTGTCGAGGGCACATTGTGCATTATTTTTGCATGAAGTAAATTGTGCATTTTTCTATATATTTCTATCTACAATATTCAAGTTCAAAGTTTATAGATTTGAGGTATAAATAATAAAAAATAATATAGGTCCCAAAAAGGAATTATTAAGGAATTAAAAATTATAGTTTTGAATTATTTTTTACCCTTATCTCCCCTTACTTTTTTCCTTGTCGACCTAGTAATCAAGATGCCTAGGTCTCGGGGTTTAGGGTCATAAAATACCTTTGGCATTTTATCCTTTTTCTTTTCTTTTCTTTATTCTATAATTTTGGCATTAAAAATAGTACTTTATACAATATTTATACAACAAAGAATGGATGTTAATTTGTACAAATCAATGGTATTTACATGCATTTAGCTAGGGTTTAAAGGACAAAATGAAAGAATAAAGGTGATGAAATGAAGATTCATCACCCCTATTCTTGCCTTTGCTAGTCCCTAGTAAAAACTTATGCCTATAAGTGGAGAAAAGAAAATAAAGAAAAGAAAAAGGAAGAACTTGGAATGATTTTCGTCTTTTAAACTTGTCTTATTAAAATAAAAGTTTAGAGCTCAGTTAAGACCTTTGGATTATTAGTTTGTTCGGAACCACGATCAAGGTTAGGAAGTGTGACACAACAAACCTTAGGCTCCGTAATCATGTCATCCAGTTCTCTTTATTGTCAGGAGGCCATCCTCTCAGTCGCATACTCTTGCTACTTTGAAATGACAGATCCAAGTGTGTGAATTTTTCAGCTCTTCCCAAATAAAACCATTGAACTATAAAAGAGTTAGATCTCTCGATAGCTCATCCTCATGAAGACATATATTCCCTTCTATGGTCAGGTATCGCTGGTCTTTACAACCGAGTTGGGGAAGAATCTAGAAGAATAGGAAAAGAATTAGGAATGGACCAATACAGTCTTCATTTCCTTGTGAATCACGATCAGTGTAACCGAATCTTCACCAAGAAGCAGGGTTTTTCTGAAACTCGTATTGTTTGTGGAATTTTTGGTGTAGGCTTCTTGTTTGGATTTTTTCTTTGACTTTGCATTACTCTACATTCTTGCTTGTGCCCTGGAGGATATAGATTCTTTTGGTTTGCTCATTTTTTGGGGTCTTGGAAAAAGTTGCACCTGCAGACCGTTCCCTATCTGAAGCATTGTCTTAATCCAGTCTCTTGTCTTTAGATATCATGGATACCAGAAGAAGTGGGTTAGAATACCAGTTTCGGCAATCCCCAAGAATGGTTCATGAGCCTTGACGAAGTAGCCTTGCATCATCCCGACTTAGACTCCAAGATCTTTAATACCCCATCTGAGTTGAGCTAAGTGTTAAGTACAAGGTCTCTAGTCAAGCCACTATCTCAAGAGTCTTACGGATGATATGAAGGGTTCTAGTTAGACGCAATGAATCGACTCATGAACATAATCTCATGGAACCTAAAGAATTAAGTCAAGGTGATCGGAAGTATCCCAATTCTAGTCCTTAATGGGTTCCTCTGAAATTAAGTGCATTAAGATCTATACCAAGCTCCAATCTTACACTTTAATTCAGACTTGTTCAATTATCTTGAGCATTCCTAAAAATGCAAATGCTATGTACAATGCAAGAGAAAATCTTTTTGTGAAGCACTTTTCTATTTTGAACTTTTATGGACTTTTGGAAAATGTTTTGTAAATTTTTATGCAAGTTTTTGAACATATTTTGCAAATATTTTTTGTTTTTTAATTTTGCAATTTTTTATGGATTTTTAAATAAAGGCTAGTAAAAGAAATATGTATAACTATTTACATGGGAGTGGATCTATATTTACAAGGGTGAGGGTGTATTTTTACACAGGGAATTTACAAGTTGAGTGTTAGTGATTATTTACATGATGTATATACAAGTTTTATATACTTTTTATAAGTTACATAGGGTTCTCAAAACATTTTTGAAATCATTTCACAAACATTTTGAAAACTTTTTTTGCAAATAATTTGATAAATATTTTTACAAACATTTACAAAAGTTCAAAATCATTTTGCAATTATTTTCCAAATAATCTAGATTTTTCGAAGGATTTTTGCAACTATTTTTCAAATCATTTGCAAGCAGATTTTCAAAAATTTTATTTACACAAAAAAATTATAAACAAAAGGAATTTTATAAAGATTTGAAAACATTTTGCAAATATTTTTCAAACAATTTTCAAAATATTTTTCAAGATATTTTTCAACCATTTTCAAATCATCTTGCAAACTATTTTAAGACCAATTTATTGCTTGTATGTAAGAAGAATTCTTTTGTATTTTCTTAATTAGACATATTATTGAAAATATGAAAGTACGAGTTATAGCTAAAGTATATACAGCATATATACAACCACCCCTATACTTAGCTTGAGTTATGTCCTCTTAGATCAGAGAGAGAAAAAGGAAGACATAACTCGAAGTAAATATAGAAAATCATATACTACAACGACGAAGGAATGAACGAATGAGAAGTTGACCGTCCCCCCTATATTTAGGATGAAATAATCCTAAGTATAGCAGATTATACACAAGGCAGGGAGGGTCAAGGGTGAGGATGCACAAAATCATTGGTTCAACCTGTCTCCCCTATACTTAGGGTAAAATATCCCCAAGTATAGACAAAATATCAAGAGTTGAGGAGGCAGGTAGGGGTCACAAAATGAACAACTCGGATGCTCACCCTCCCTATTCTTAGGACAAAGTATGTCCTACGTATAACAATGATGAAAGAGATGAACACCTTTTTAGAAGATATAGAAAATAGAAAAGGAAAAGGCGAAATGAAGAAAAGAAGAAAAGAAAAGAAGAAAACAAAAATTATTTTTGTGATTTTGTACTCATGTGTATGATCCATTGGACTCTGGGATCTCACCTTTGGAATACCACTTCAATAGAATCAACAACAGATAGGAATATGTCGTGCTCTAAATATGGCTTCGGCAACTGTCCATTGACGATAAATGGTTGTGCATCAAGTGATAATTCTGATATCAGTAAGCTCCAATTGTCACGTACACTTTTCACAATAAATGACCTAGTCCATTTGCTTTTCAGTTTGCCCAAAAAGATTTTCAACTTCGAGTCAAACAACCACATCTTCTATCCATGTTCGAAATTCTTTCTTCGGATGAGTTATCATGACATTTCTTGACTATCTCTTTGTACATAAGGTTGTTGCCATACTCGTAGTCTCTGAATTCAAGAAAATGGTTCAGATCCACTTTTGGTTCTTTCTAGCTTTCTCGGAGTTAAGGTTGCACATATTCAATGCCCATGGTGATTTATGAATTATCTCCTTGGTCAGGTGGTATGGCTTGCCATAAACAAGGCGGTAGGAAGACATGTCGAGAGGAGACTTGTACGATGTTTTATATGCCCAAAGCAGTGAATCAAGCAGCTGCGACCAGTTCTTTCCGTCTGGATGTACAAGCTTCTGCAATATGGTTTTGATCTCCCTGTTAGAACATTCGACCAAGTCATTGGATTGAGGGTGATACATCGCTTCAACACAATGCTCAATGTTGTATTCTTTGGTAAATTCTTAACCTCTTTGTTAATGATGTGCCCCCCATCAGATATGAGAATTTTTGGGATCCCTAACTATGAGATAATATTGTCCTTCAAAAATCGACGAATTATGCAATTGTCGGTGGTTTGAGCAAGGATTGCCTCCAGGTAACATAATCGATGTCAAGCAGGAGGTATTCAAGTCCCTAACTGTTAGGGAATGGGCCCATAAAATCAATGCCCTGTGCGTCGAAGATGTCCGAAATCTGAATACATTTCAGGGAATTATGTCTCTCATACTAATGTTCCCAACCATTCTCTGACAACCAGTACATTTCTTTACATAATCAGTGACATCCTTGAATAAAGTTGGTCACCAAAGGCCATATTGGAGTACTTTCGATGTCGTCCTCTTTCTTGAATGGTGTCCACCAGCTTCAAGCTTGTGCTAGTGGTCTAGGACACCCATAATCTCTTCCTAAAGTATACACCTCCTCCAAATGCAATATGCGCCCTCTCTAAATAGATGTGGATCCTCCCGTTGATAAAAGTAAATGTCAGCCAAGAGTTTGTCAACTTTGATTTTCGACCAATCCGACGGAATCTTCTTGAAGACAAGGTAGCTGATGATGCCCGTATACCAGGGGAGAGAGGAGATAGATGATATTGCCTCATCTGGAAAGGTCTCTGTAATTGAAATGGAATTATGCTCAGGAGTCTCTACTTCAATGATTCTGGAAAGATAATATACCACCACATTTTTGATGCTTGGTTTGTCACGAAATTCCAAGTCAGATTCTTAGAGTAAAAGAATCCATTGACTCAGACGAGTCTTGGCATCTTTCTTGCTCTAAAGGTACTTGATGGCAGAGTGGTATGTATAAATTATCACCTTGGATCCGAGGAGGTGTGATCTGAACTTTTCAAGGGTAAACACTACGTCTAGCAGCTCTTTCTCTGTCTCTATATAATTCCTTTTGGGCTTCATCTAATGTTCTGCTAGAGTAATGAATTGCAAATGGCAGCCCATCTCATCTTTATCCTAACACATCACCAATTGCAAATCATGATCTCAAATGTTAGAGACCAAACGTGCAGTTGGAGGATAGGAGCATGTGTGATCGGATCCTTCATTAGATTGAAGGATTGGAGGACTGGGTCATTGACCACAAAATCAGCCTCCTTACAAAATATCTAAGTCAACAATTAGGCAATGTTGCCGAAGTCTTTGATGAATCTTCGATAAAAACCAACATGCCCCAAAAAATGTCCGGAGTTGCTTTAGATTTCTTGGTGGCTCAAGTTTTGGAATTACTTCCACCTTTGTTGGTCAACCTCCATGCCACACATGGATATGCCGGGACCTAGTGCGATTCTCTTAATCACCATGAAGTAATTCTTCTCCCATGAAAGCACAAGGTTCACCTCGCAACATCTTTTCAGCACTCGGTTTAAATATCTCAGACATTGATAAAAGCTATCACCGTAGACTGAGAAGTTGTCCATGAATACTCTGAGAAAATTGTCCACCATATCAGCAAATACGACCAACATGCATCTTTGTATTATCGCAGGTGTGTTGCATAATCTAAAGGGCATTTTTCTGAAGGTGTATGTTTCGAATAGATAGGTGAAGGTAGTCTTCTCCTGATCTTCTGGAGTGATGGCGACTTGGTTGTATCTGGAGTAGTCATCCAATAAGCAAAAGTACTCCTTCGTGGCCAGTCTTTAGACTATCTGGTCGATAAAGGGCAATGGAAAATGGTTCTTCTTGGTTGCAAGATTCAAGCGTCTGTAGTCCACACAGACACGCCATAAAGTTGGCACTCATATTGAAATCTCCTCTCCTTTATCATTGGTAACTATGGCGATCCCCGATTTCTTAGGCACTACATACTGTGCCTCACCCATTTGATTTCAGAGATGGGATAGATAAATCCTGCATCATACCATTTGGTAGTCTCTTTCATGACACCTCCCGCAGGTTTGGATTCAATCTTCTTTGAAATTCTTAGGAGGGTTTGCTATATTCTTCAAGATAGATGTTATGTGAGCAAAATGATGGATTCATCCCATGAAGATCCTTAATATTCCATCCAATTACCTTGTGGTTTCTTTCAAGAACCTCAAGTAGATGGCATTCTTGTTCGTTCATCACATGTGAATTGATTATGACCTTATGCATGTCTGGTGCTCCCGCAAGGAAGGCATACTTCATGTTGGATGGGAAGAAGTTTCAGTTCTAGGGGAGAAGGAGTCGGCTTGTTCGTAACCTCAGAAATTGTGACAGGTATCAATTGGATGGGAGCTCCTTTGTCTTTCTTTTTGTCTGAGAGATTGCTGATGACATTGACAGTAGCCATGGTCGTAACATGTGTCTTGAGTTTTATATGTCTCTTTCTTTTGTTCGAACGCTTTGTGGTGCATGCCTCTTTAAGTCCTCTCTTCACTGCAGGCATATACTCCATGGATTTCAACAGAGGCATTTCAAGAATAAGATTTTGTAATATTTGCACAATGTTAGGATTAGACAAAGAATTTTTCAATATTTTTTACTATTTTTACTTTAATTGCTTATTGAAAAGGAATATTTGCATCAGAATGAATTGCGTGCTGTAAATTTTTGTCCATATTAGTGTGTAAAGGTAAATTGTAAAAATGATCAAAATCATTTACAACTTGTGGACCAAAAAAATGTGCATTCTTGGCTCCTTCGGCTGGTGTTGGATTGGCTGCAGTGGTTAGATTATCCATCACAGACACATCTTCACCATGATTGTTGTTGTCTTTTTGTATTTTTGAATTTTCTTCATTGTTATATTTTTTGTGTATGCGGTGTTGCGTCCTAAAATTCCTTGGCCCCATTGTTTGGATCAGCTGAAGATCATCATCAGACGCTTTTTATTTTCCTTTCGCAGTTGAAGATGGCTTGAGTGTCCTAACACTCCTGACAGTTACTGCATTAGATAAAACAATATCATTTCTACCTCATTCGGGTTGAGCACTACAAACTACCTTCTCCTTGCAATGGAAATTATTTAGATTTGCTTCAACCTGGGTTGGAATGGTAGTCTTGGTGGCCTTCGGATCATTGATCTTTTGTCTCATCTCAGCCATAATCTTTATTAACTGGGCCATACAATCTAAGGCAGGGTTGACTGAGGCAGCCTCAGAAGATTCAACCTGGTGTGGCATGTGACTCTGCTGATAGTGCGGAGGCTGTTGATGGTATCCTTGAGAATACTAAGGAGGAGGAGGAAGAGAAGGATATTGTTGTCGATACTGGGAAGAGTACTGATGATATGGAGTAGCAAGCTGCTGGTACTAATGGTGACGGTATCCAGACCGCTATTAGTAGTTGTTCTACCTCCACGTGTCTTTGATTTCAGCCAGATAATCGCAGTCTCCGTTGCCATAAAGTTCAAGCACTCTTGATACTGATGCCACTTCAGCAGGCTTCGGCCCAGGGATATTCTCAATTAGAACTTTATCGCTACTGGAGCAGAATGTGATCTTCAAAGTGCGATAGTCTACCACTACCTCAACAATTCGGAGGAACGACTGCCTGAGAACGATCAAAGTGTGGAGCAAAGGTGAAGAGGTGTCCATGTCAAGGACAATGAAATCCACAAGTAACTACATCCTGTTGACTGTGACAATTATGTTTTCTAACATGCCCCTAGGTTGCTTGACGGATATATCTATGAACTGCAGAAAGCGGTCCTACTTCGAATTCCTTGAGTAGAGAAGAAGGCAGTAAATTGATTAACGATTCACTATCGAGCAATGTTCGATCAAACTCTTGGTTCTGACATCGCACGAGTGGAGATCCTTTGTCTTTCTATTTGCTCGAGAGATTGATGATAGCGTTGGCAGTAGCCATGGTCAGAATGTACATCTCTGATTTTATCTATCTCTTTCTTCTATTCGGACGCTTTGTGTTGCATGCCTCTTTAAGTTATCTTTTTACTACTGGCATATACTCCATGACTTTCAACAAAGGCATTTCAAGAATAAGAGTTTGCAATATTTGCACAATGTTAGGATTAGACAAAGTACTTTTCAAATTTTTTACTGTATTTGCTTTAATTGCTTGAGGAAAAGGAATATCTACATCAGAATGAACTGGATGCTGTAAAATTTTGTCCATATTAGTTTGTACATGTAGATGGAAAAAATGAGCAAAATTATATGCAATTTGTGGACCAAAAAATTGTGCAATCTTAGCTCCTCCGGCTGGTGTTAGATTGGCTACAGTGGTTGGATTCTCCATCATGGACACGTCTTCACCTTAACTGCTGCTATCTTTTTGTATTTTTGAATTCATTGTTTTGTATTTTTGGTGTATATGGTGCTACATCAAAAAATTCTTTAGCCCCACCGGTTGGATCGGCTGAAGATTCATCATCATACGCTTTTTATTTTCCTTTCACAGTTGCAGATGGATTGAGAGTCCTACCGCTCCTGAGAGTTATTGCATTAGATAAAACAATATCATTTCTTCCTGATTCATGTTGAGCACTGCAATTTAAATGCTCCTTGCGATGGAAATTAGTTGGATTTTCTTCAACCTGGGCTAGAATGGCAGTCTTGGAGGTTGTCAGGTCATCGATCTTCTGGCTCATCTCAGCCATATTTGCAATTAACTGGGTTAGATAATCTAATACAGGGTTGATCGGGACAGCCTTAGAAGATTTGTATTGGTGTGGCCTGCGACTCTGCTAATAGTGCGGAGGTTGCTGATGGTATCCCTGATAATACAAAGGAGGAGGAAGAGAAGGATATTTTTGGTGAAACTGAGAGGAGTACTGATGATATGGAGCAGTCGGCTGATAGTACTGCTGGTAATGGTATCCGGACTACTATTGGTAGTTGCTCTGCCTCCACGTGTATCCGTGTTACATAGGCTGCTGGTGATGGGCCGAGTTAGGCTGGTATGTCTGCCATCCTGGTTATTGGTAAAATGGTCGGTTGGAGTGGTTCTGTCCATGTGAAGGATGGGTCTAATGCTGATCATTACTTCATGCACCATTCACCACCTGAATGAGTGGCGGAGGTGGGGAACATGACTCGATGTACTATGGCTGGAACTCAGGTGGCTGATAAACAACCATCTATGTCTACAGTTGTGGTTGTTGTGGCTGGGATCTTGCACATAGTATACATGCTTGATCGGAGGTTGCCTAGGACTATGTTGAGGCGGTTGTGGCACTGTCTACTCTTTCTTATCAGTTGGAGGCTCAAGTGCAGTTCACCACATTGCAGACACTGATAGTGTTTACCAGCAACTCCAACTACTTGGTAATGATGTCGATCTTGTCCAGGCCCTTCATTCTTTGATCGATCCCGGTGAGCTTCTCTAGGTCCTATGAACTATTCTCAATGATGTCTACTTTAGATAGGTGACTCCCGATGATGCTCATTTTGAAGTTGTCGCACATGTATACTTCATGTGTATCCGCTATATTGACATTTTTGTAGAGGATCTGTGGCGGCAGCTGAATCTGGAAGGAATTAGATGAGGAAGGTACGGCCTCTCCTTTGGCCATCTACTAAAAAATCTGCCATACTGCATCCTCGTACTTGTTGAAATGAGAGCCTCCATAGGTGGCGTCAACCAAACTTTGATTATTTTCTGTCAGGACCCCAAAGAAATGTTGGACTAAGCTGGTCTTTTGTATGTAATGGTGGGGGGACTTCTCAATCAAATCACTAAAATGCTCCCATGTCATATGCATATGGATATATGGCTCCTCATTTGAGTTCCCCTAAAAACTAGGGAGGAGAGAAAGAAGTTGAGGCTTCAAATCAAAATATCCTTGGATCGATGGTATTTGGATCCACTTAGTAATGTGGCTAGCCCCAGGGCTATAGGTCTGCTTTAATGTGGGCCTGGCTTGGCCTCTCCTTGCTTCTCCCTCACCTCTACGAGGTCCATCTACAGAATTCGTGTCTTCATCATCACCATGATTTGATCGTCAAATCCTCCTCCTTGGTTTCCTCCTCTCTCTCTTTTGATCTTCTCCGCAGGTCATTTAACATTTCCTAGAAGGCGACCCGGGCAAGTGCTTCATCGATCAACTATTGCTGGATGCCCTGAATGGAGGCCAAGAGCTAGTTGTTCACCTCATTCTAATTAGTGTCATGCTCTGTACTCTGCTCTATTCTGGGGAGCTTTAGTCTATTTCCTCTGCCTGTGGGAGCCATCTCTATATCTAACTATGAAGATGCGGTCTCCAGATCGGGGTCTAGATCTACAATTGGAAAAATACCCTGATCAGTTTGCATGCAGGCATCAGATGTAGAGAATAATTCCGAATTAGGGTCAATTCTGAATTTTATTAAGGATGGAGAGGTATATGGAGTGAAATCAATCTCCATCCAAAAAAGGGTAGAATACAGGAAGAGACTTTTCCCGATCTGAGGGAGGTACAAGAAACAGGGAGTCCTGAGTGTAGTTCTTGGAGTTAGAACCATCAACCTAGGAATCGCCAGGAATTATCGGAGATGTCAAACCTGAGAACCTGATATGGGTATCGGCGGAGTCCCGACCAAACCATTCCAGAGTCGACATCTTGAAGGAAAAAGAAGATTGATAATGGATGAAAGATGTGGTGATGAATAAGAAATAAAAGGAGTGTAAAACAACATAAGGCTCATAATGAGTGGGGATTAAAGAGAAGTGTGAAAATAAGAAGTGACAAAAATGGCGCGAAGGCGCAAGATTTGATCTTTAAATCCTAATCTAAATCAAACAAACACCAAACAAAATTGGTTCACCAGCTCAATACCAATGAAGCTGTAAAAGTTCGGCTAATTTTATCTTTTTAATTTTATGTTTTGATTCAGGCAAAAATTATAACACGTCCTTAAGCGGCTAGCCCTAGATGAGAGCATGTACTGCTAGGAAAGTATCCTTGTACTTGTTCCACCTCCTTTGTATCTTGTGATCTACACTTCTTAAGGTCCTCAATATCGGTCTTGTGGGTCTACTTAGCCAAAGAAATAGAGAGAGGAAGCCGATAGGTAAAACCACAAGTTCCCTCAGAAGTGAGGTACTCGGATGCAAGACTATGAGACAGACACCTCATGAGGGTGTGCCCTATGCTCAATACTTCAGAGCAAGTTGGATGCTCTACACAAGGCGAGAGCACCATCATTGACAAGATGCTACTCGGCCACGTACGATAGAAGCGCCAATACTTCGTTGGTCCTAGGTGATAATTGAGGCAACCACAGATCAAGTTTTTAGCTCTATTCCTTAGGGTCATGCCTCACTCTGTATTGAGCTTCATTCCTCACTCTGTATTGAGCATACCTGAATATAATGAGAGCTTTGTGAACCCAAAACAATGATGCCCATTATAATTTTTAATTAGGCCAAAGTTTATTTAGCATTCCCCTTGTTTTTAATGTTTGATTTTCAATTTTTTTGAGTATTTTTAATAGCAATCACCTTACAATTTTTTGGATTTTGTTTGTCTTAGGTACTCAAAGAAGGAGGGAGAAAGTGACTAAGTGGTGCAAGGCAGTGCTGGGATGGAAATCTCTCCCTAGTGCCTAAATGACAGATGCCAAGACAGAGTTACTTACAACGCTTCCCAGCTCTTTCCATGCGGGATGCAAGGCAGAAATTTATAAATTGAATCTATATGCATGATATACAAACAAAGGAAATCACCCTAAATAGTAATTACTATTAGAAGTGCAGAATCAAATGCTAACTACTCAAAAATGGAATCCAAATGTTTGGTCTTGGAGACTCTTCAGTGCCCACCACAATGAGTCCTGCAAGTGCTGTGTAGAGTCTCTCATGGCACTCGATTCCAAGTCTAAGAAATCAACAACTAAATTTTTGACTAAGTCCAAACGTAGATAACTATAGGTACATGCTTATATTAAGTGTTTGAACCTAAATTATCGAGCAAGCAATCCTAAAGGGCTCATTCCGCAAAAAAAATGAAAACTAGGCGGAAAGCACAAATGCAGGAAATAATGAAAATAAAGGGAAAGATAACACCATAAAACTCGGCGAGACCGCAAGTGAAAAAACACTTGGTAAAATAGGATCGAATGTTTAGAGTCCACATGTATTATTATAAATAATAAATGGGAATAAAAATGAGTCTATCCCTCACAAAAATAAAAGGAAAAAATGTTTTGCTAATTTGCTCTCTCTTTCTCTCATGTTCTCTCCTAGTGGCCAACGAGTAGAATAGCTAGTCTCTTCGTAGCTCGGGTGCTTCAACAACCTAGGCAGTCGCCTTTGCCTCGAGGTCCCTTGCAAGAAAAGTACTATTGAAATGATTAGCACCGATAAACAATCATCTCAGATAAAAGGAAAAATAAAAGAAATAATGATAAAAAATAGAACACAAAAATCTACCTTGATGATTACAATATATATAGAGATAATATGATCAAATTATGTGATATACAACTTTAATGATTGATCTGTAAACTCCAAATTCACATAATCTATATTCCTCACTTACAGCAGAGAAAATATCCATAATTGCACACAATATCTGCATAAATCAACTGATCATGATTTTTGTAATCAAGAAAAATGTATTCAAAAAAAATATCGATTACATATGTTATGATTCCTAATCATTTTTTAAGTCGCCTAAATATAACTTAACTAATTATCTATATGAACTAAGCAAATCATATGGAAGAGTATCGGGTATATATAGCATTGAATATAACAAATTGATTTGACTCTACAAAACCTCACTTTTTATTGGAAAGAAAAATAAGAAGGGAGGAAATTATAAATTGCCCACTCATTATAGCATGGATAAAGCCTATAGCTTTTTGTTAGAAAGAAATGGGAAGGGATGATTTTATAAAATTCCAAAACTTTAATGCTAGAGGCAACCCACGTACAAGCCAAGGTAGCCACCCTTTCCCCATGCAATTCCCCATGCAACTCACCATACATGCATGCATTGATTGGTTTTTGTTGTACATGCATGTGACTCTTCAATTCCTTTTGAAGAGTCGCATGTGGTGAGTATAAAGGCCCTCTCCCCTCACGCATATCACGTGACTTCCTCTCCCTCTTGTTTTCTCATGCACGCACAGCACCCTTCCCCATTCTTCCCTCTCTCTCGCACTCTATCTCTCTCTCTCTCTCTAGCTCCATGCACAACCTCTCGGCCCATACTCTCTCCCTCTCATTTTTTTCTCTCTGCAGGTGAACGAGACTCCCATCTGATGCCCTCCTTGCCGAGAACTCCTCCTCACACATATCTTCGCGCCTGGCAGCCGGCGTGCAACAACCTTCTGTGCAACCCGTCCACACGCCTAGCCTCCTCCTCGACGTACTAGGCCGCATCCTCCTCCTGCGCACACGCTGCTGTGCGCGGCCCCTTCTCCTCGGTGTTCAGCTCCAGCCGCACACTGATGTGCGCGGTTCTCAACGCTCTCGAGCGTCCTCCTTCTTGCTGCACCCCGCAGCCTGCAATTGCGCATCCCAGCGCCACCACCCGAAGCTTCGTCTCCTCTTCCCGTTCGCTCCCACGTTCCAGCAGCATCTGCGGCTTCACCAGAGTGCATCCCACGTTCCAGTGCAGCACTGCGTGCAACCGTGCATCCAGCCATTCTCTCATGCAACAAATTTCCTACGTGGATGGGAACAAATCTCTCTCTCCCTTTCTTTTTATTTGCTTCTCTTTATTTACATGTCATTTGCATTGCACACCTTGAACTTTCCTTTGTTTTAAGTATTTCAAGTAAAGTCATCATTTTCTTCATTAATTTAAATGCACATCTTTGAAGTAAATCGTGTCCTAATTGCACCTGTATTGTCGCACTTAGCAATTTAAGAGTTAGATGTTGAATTAGAAGTTGCAAACTCACTTGGTCCTTGTGTTTCGACACCCGACTTGATCTTTACTTAATTCTGTTTATTTCTTGGCATCGTCGAGTTTACAAATGATATTTGTTTGATGAGATTATAAGTGTGCACAATGACAAGTAAAAATTAATCATTAAGTCACGCAAAATCTTGTCAACATTTTGGCGCCGTTGCCGGGGACTAAGCAACGTTTGCAATTTTTTCTTCTTCATTCTAACTTAATTTCAAGTTTATAATCCGTGCATTTTTTTGTTTTGCAGGTACTTAGGCTTCAAAAAGAAAAAAATATTTGTCTTTTCATGCATTTTGTTTTAGCAAACTTGTAATTTGGTAAAAAAAATTTTTTTGTAATCTTAATTTCCCCCTCCTTCTCGGAAAAGCTCGCCATCAGTAGGACAAAACATTACGGATTAACGCCAGAAGTGCAGGCACTGTGAGTCCCTCTTTCTCTTAGGCACCTTAGGCTTTTAAAATTTCTTGCATTTGTTTGTGCTCCGAACTTAAATCGAAAAAAATTAAAACATACTTCTTGATTGCATCATCTCTGTGGCCTTCTCCCTCTGATAATCTAATTCAAAGACCATCAAATCGTGTACTGATCATTTAAAAAGATAAGCTTGAAAGGCCACCGCAGTGGCCCGAGCAGAAAGCGGATAAATTCTGAATGCTTGTTTGATGCACGCGTATGACACAAAAATCACGAGCACATAGAACCCTTGGATAGAGACAAAAATCCCTGATGCTACGTGGGATTGCAGAGAGAGATCGTAACTGCTCGACGCGTTGGGCACAGGTTCTTGTGGGAAGAAGAAGATCTTCGATCTGAGTACCGCACTCTGGATCCCCCAACCGGATTAGGACAACAATTTCTCACAATCTTCCACACCCTCCTCATCCTTAAGGACTCTAATTTCTCTGAAAACTTTTGTTGAATCACTAAATTAAAATCGAAAAGATAATCGCTTCTGCGGCAATTTTTGTGTGAGTTGGTGAAATAACAAATTGTCTGGTGTATTGTGCTGTGTATGCTAGGTCGTAGATCTCTGAAAAATCCAGTGCAACAACCATTAAAGTACGACTCGATTTATAGAAGAAAACTCAACCCATCTCCTTCAACTGACCTTGGAGACATGGGAGAAGAAAGACCAAACCCTATGGATCTCATCCTACATCAACTGCAACTGCTGAGAGAAGAAAATGCCACAATTCGCCACACCATAGCACCTCTCATCCGACCACCACCCATTAGTACACATTACAACCTGGCTGCAGAAGACTTAGTTCACTGGGTCCAAATCCCGCCTGAAGTAGGAGACTTTGAGATAAAACCCGCATCACTCTCCTTAATCCCAAAATACTATGGAAATGACTCTGAAGATCCCTTCCTCCACATCCAAGACTTCCGATCTACTTGTGACACCATGAGTATCCCTGGGGTAGAGAAAGAATACATCTACATGAAAGCCTTCAACCAGTCACTCAAAGTCACAAAGCACTCCAATGGCTTCGAAATTATGGAACTCCACTCACTAACTGGGATGCCTTAAGAGAGGCATTCATCAAGAAATACTTCCCAATAGGAAAGACAAATGCCTTGAGACAAGCCATATCATCATTCACTCAGAAAAATAGAGAGCCCATCCACGAAGCCTGGGAGTGTTTTAAGGAATTACAAAGGAAATGCCCTCATTATGTAATCCCTAAATGGAAATTGGTTCAGATATTTTATGAAGGCATAGATACATCATTTAAGAGAGTGATTGATGGCTCCTGCGATAGAAATTACATCAGCCGTGATGAACATTTTGTTTGGACTTTATTTAAAAATATGGCTGACAATTCGGTGAATAGTTCCTCAATTGAACAATACATTGGGAACACAAGGACAACCAATATCATTGACCATGAGAGATTTAGCAATGAGAATCCTGATAAATGGGAAACCCTCTCAAAACAAATGAACCTCATGACTCAAGCCATAGAAAAATTGGCCATGAATAATCCCACCAGGCATGAAATTGACCACACCACATTCACCCATAATCAAGACATAAATCCTGAGACTGTGAACTGGGTGTAGAGAAATCAAGGAGGAGCATATTCAAATAATCACAACACATGGAGAGAACAATCGAATTCTGGGTGGAATGGACAGAACAACTATTATTTTTAAAATCACACCCAACCCAGACAACCGATAGCACCGTCCGTGACTCAACCCTCCACCACTGCGGTAAATTTCGATGCCTTGGCTCAAACAATACAACAACTGGCTATAGCACAACAACATGCCACTGAAGCTCAACAAAAAGCCAACTCTGAGAATGCCCGGCAGTTTGCCGAGATAAGATCATATATCCCAGCCTTGTCACCTCAACCGCTGCCCAATCCCAACACCAACAAGGCTAGTTCATCTGGAGTACTTCAAACTCCACCACCTGTCGGATCTTTCACCTCACCACTTGGTTTCCAAAACCAGAATCAAGGATTCTTTACATCTTCTAAGACAAATCAAGGGAATCCGCAATAAGTACCTAGAAACCAAGTTAATTTCAAAACACCATCCCACCCAAACCAATCTGCTAATGATGTCACTCTGAGAAATGGGAAAACCACTTCCGCCTACACCAAACCGCTAGCTTTAGAAGAAAAAATTGAAATAGAGGAGCCTGATGATGAAGAGAAGCTAACTGAGACAACCACGCCCCTTCATGTCTCCCCATCCGTAACTATCCCCTTTCCTGGAGCTCTTCACCGGAGAAAACCTCGATCTTCCACCATCGATCTAGAGCTAGAAAAACTATTCTCCAACATTGTCATTGAGATCTCTCTCTTAAAAGCCCTCGAACACGTTCCAGCCTTCTCCCGGTTTTGAAGGAAAAATGCACACCAAAACGGAAATCCAAGGGAAAAAGTAGAAAGGACAATGAAGATATTGAAAGACATGTGCTCCCTCAAGCAACAACCAATACCACCTCCCAATTCTTGCCCATCAAAAAGAAAGATCCAGGAGCTCCTCTAGTTAGATGCACAATTGACAAATTAACCTTCGACCACACCCTGCTAGATAATGGCGCTTCCATCAATCTTCTCCCGACTGCTATTCTGGAGCAATTTGACCTAGGAAAACTGAAACCTGTCTCAATGACTTTGCAAATGGCTGATCGATCTGTGAAAAGACCAAAAGGACTACTTGAGGATGTGATAGTTGATGTTCAAGGTCATAAATTCCCGGTTGATTTTGTTGTGATGGATATGGATCAAGCAAATATATTGAGTGAGACACCAATCATACTAGGACGACCATTTTTGGCCACTGCTAAATCTCATTTTGATTATGAGGTTGGAAGAGTTGAATTTAAAATCAATGGCCAAGTCATTCCTGTTGATCTTGTCACACATACTTCCATTGAATCTGAGACCAAAGAATGTGGTTGGATAGAATGATGTGCTGTTCTAAATATTCAAAAAGACTTTGCCCCAATCCATCTCACCAAAGATCCTTTAGAGGTTAGTATGAACACCTCTAGATCCACTTACAAAAACACTTCTCATGAAATCGCCACCTACAATCTGAATCTTGCACTAGAAGCTCCACCATGCCCTCTCACCGGACAAGAAATTGATGAGCTTGATAATGCCTGCGACACATTAGACTCTGAACTCACATTGACCTCAACCATGATCATGCCCATGATGGAACCACCATTTGAGACTATTTCTGTAATAGACTCAGGAAACATTACTACTCTGAATCCATCGACAACCACTGTTGAATTAAAGCCACTACCCAAAGATCTGAAGTATGCTTTCCTGGATGATGCACAAACTCTACTAGTCATTATCAATGCCAACCTAAACCATATGCAAGAAAGTCAACTCATGGAAGTTTTAAAAAAGAATTCCCAGGCCATCGGATGGAAAATAACTGATCTAAAAGGAATAAGCCCAACATTCTGTACTCATCACATATATCTGGAAAATGATTGTAAACCCTCTCGGGAAATGCAAAGACGGCTGAATCCCAATCTACGAGAGGTTGTGAAGAATGAGATCTATAAATAGGCAAGTGTGGGTATCATTTACCCTATCTCTGACAGCCCTTGGGTCAGTCTTCTCCAAGTTGTCCCCAAGAAGGCTGGATTAACAATTGTCAAAAATGAGAAAGGAGAGGACATACCCACCAGAGTAGCCACATCTTGGAGAGTCTGTGTAGATTATAGGAAACTCAATAAGGCTACTCGAAAAGATCATTTCCCATTACCATTCATTGACCAAATCATTGAGAAGCTAGTCGGAAAAGATTTTTCTGTTTTTTAGATGGATATTCCGGTTATAACCAAGTAGCCATAGCACCAGAAGATCAAGACAAGACCATTTTTACTTGTCCATTTGGAACATATGCCTTCTGCCGCATGCCTTTCGGACTATGTAATGCCCCAGCAACATTTCAAAGATGCATGATGGGAATTTTTACTGATATGATCGACGATTTATGGAAGTATTTATGGATGATTTCTCTATTTTTGGAGACTCTTTTGAGGAAACACTGGGATTTTTGGATAGAGTCCTCCAGAAATGCATTGAAGTGAACTTGATATTATCTTGGAAGAAATCACATTTTATGGTGAAACAAGGAATTGTGTTAGGACATGTTGTGTCAAAGAAAGGGATGGAAGTGGATCCATCAAAAACTGAGACAATCACCCATTTAAGTCCGCCGGTGAACATCAAAGGTGTTCGGTACTTCCTAGGTCATGTCGGCTTTTACCGACGCTTCATCAATGACTTTTCGAAAATTTCCCATCCTCTCACAAAATTAATAGAAAAAGATCAAGACTTCACTTTTACTGAGGACGCATTTGATTCTTTCAAAACCCTGAAGAAAATCATCACTGAAGCACCCATCCTATAACCCCCAGATTGGAACTGTGAATTTGAGATCATGTGCGATGCATCTGATTATGCTGTGGGGACAATATTGGGTCGAAGGAAAGATGGGAAACCTTATGCCATTCACTATGCCAGTAAAACTCTGGATGATGCTCAAAAGATCTACACTGTGACTGAGAAAGAACTTTTGGCTGTGGTGTTTTCCTTAGAGAAATTTCGATCTTACATCCTAGGATCCCACATCATCATCTACACAGACCACTCAGCTTTGAAATATCTCTTCACAAAGACCGATGCTAAGCCTAGACTCATTAGGTGGGTATTATTGCTCCAAGAATTTGATTTGGAGATTCGAGATAAAGCCGGAGCAAAGAATGTCGTGGCTGATCATCTTTCATGACTCCCTTCCTCAAACACAGACACAATCCCAATTTCCGATAATTTTCCAGACGAAAGTATCATGTCTGTTTCTCAACTCCCTTGGTATGCAGACATCGTCACCTCCACATTCCCTGATGATTGGCCAAAACATAAGAAAGACAAAACCAAAGCCCAAGCCCGATATTATCACTGGGAAGACCCTTTGCTCTTCAAAGAGGGTACTGATTTGATATGGAGACGATGCATCCCTGAATCTGAAGTCAACGATGTCCTAACTCACTGCCACAATTCTGGGTGTGGAGGACACCACTCAGGGAAGCGCACAACCGCTAAAGTCTTACAATGCGGTTTCTACTGGCCCACACTCTTTAAAGATGCCCATCATTTTGCTCAATCTTGTCCCGCCTGTCAGACTAATGGAACAATGACCCGCCGCAATATGATGCCCCTCCAACCCGTACATATAGTTGAGATCTTTGATACCTAGGGAATAGACTTCATGGGACCTTTCACGACATCACATGGTTACCAACACATTCTTCTCGTTGTTGATTACGTCTCTCGTTGGGTAGAAGCCATTCCCACTCGTGCTGCTGATAGCACAACCGTTGTCAAGTTCTTGAACGACCTATTCTCTCGATTTGGATTGCCAAAGGTGGTCATTAGTGATGGAGGCACCCACTTTCTGAATGCTTCAGTTAAGAATTTACTCAAGAAAAATGGAGTCGAACACCATGTCTCAACTGCCTATCACCTATAGACTAATGGAATGGCCGAGCTGTCAAATCGAGAAATCAAGACCATCCTACAGAAAATTGTCCGCTCTGAATCGTAAAGACTGGTCTCAACACTTACCTTCTGCTCTTTGGGCCTACCGTACAACCTTCCATACACCCTTAGGAATGAGCCCATATAGATTGGTCTATGGAAAGACTTGCCATCTACTTGTAGAGATACACCACAAGTCACTCTGGGCGATCAAGAAATGTCATTTGGATTATGATGAGGCTGGAAAGAAAAGACTATTGGACTTATCTGAACTGGAAGAATTGAGATCACAAGCCTATGATAACAACCTGCTATACAAAGAAAAAATCAAGTTGTGGCACGATGCCAATATCTCGAGGAAAACATTCAAAGAAAATCAAAAAGTATGGCTATTTGATGCAAAACTGAAGTTATTTTCAGGAAAACTGAGATCGAAATGGAAATGACCATACATTGTAACTCAAGTATTCGATAACGGCTCGATAGAAATTTCTGATCCAAACACTAAAGCCACTTTCAGAGTCAATGGTCAAAGACTAAAACCCGTTGTTGAACCATCTGGTCCTATGCCTGTCTGCACAACATACCTTCTACAGGAAAAATGAACCACCACATCGCCAAGCTGAGGTGTTAAATCATGCATTCTCGTGAGCCTCTCCTCACAGGTATCTTTTCGTCTTACTGCTCGCATGTTTGTTTTCACTGCATTGCATTAGATAAGTATGGGGGTACCCCTCTGCATTAAATTTCAAAAAAAACCCCCAAAAAAATATAAATATACATTTCACATCCCTTCTGATTCTCCTATTACACATTGTCTTCACCATGAGGACATGGTTTCTGTTAAGTATGGGGGGGTGTCTGCATAGTTTTTCAAAATTGTATACTCTTTCAAAAAAAACTCTTTTGCAAAAATTCCCCTAAAAATATTTTCAAAAGCAATAAAACCACCAAAAATACATCCTTCCTAGTTTTATCTTATTTTGAGAAATCAGATCTTCACTGCATAAATCATAGACTAAGGTTGAGTTGACCCTAATCCACTTAAACTTCATCAGAATCTCACTAGGCTTGAGTTCTTAAGCTTTCTTCAGGTCCATATGGACTTTATTCTCTCAGTTCCACTAACTCTACTGGTGAATGAACTTCTGTATCTAACTAGATCACCAAAGAAACTAGTAGCACTCTTAAACTCTTCAGTGGATATTAAGCAACTGCACATTGCACTTAGCTTGATTGAGTTTATTTTACGAGATACAATTACAATCTAGTTGAGGTGAGGAGTTGTCCCCTTGGTTGTGCCAATGCCTGAACCTTATCTATAGTCAGTGAAGGAACCTGACTCAGGAGCAACATGATCTCTCTAGTCTAAGTATGTCAGCAATTAAGCCAGTATCATGCCTCCAAAGTCAATATTAAGCCGATACTACCTTTTGATGCCGAACCCAAAACAAAAACCACCAATCATGCAAAAATGTGCGAAGCAAAAGCAAGGAAAGAAGACCACCAAATAACCCTTCTCCACCAAAAAGCCGTGGTAGCAGCCCAATGATGCTACCTAAATTCTTAAAAGAGGCCCAGGGTTATGCTCTGCAAAAGGAAAAAATGAGAGCAACGGGACAAAGCGGTCTACGGAAAACCCCGAAAATTAAAGTCCCATTCTCCAAGAATTATGACCTACTGTTTATGCTGACATATTTGGGTGAAAAGAGAATATGCCTGAATTCAGGTAAGGACTGAGGCTATATGTGTAGGGAATCATTCGGTACCTTGATAGATTGTATTGTTAGCTTGTTCTCTTGACTCACGAAAGCTAAAACATCACGAACACCGTTTGTATCCATTTAAGGTCAAAGAGAATACCTGTTGATTAGAATGATCTGACTTGACCGACTTTCTGAAACCATCTTTATTTTTCCGGAACTGAGAGACTGTTGAAACTACAAAACTCGAGTCAAGTCGACTATTCGAACAAATCATTAATCCATGGGTCAAATCTGCTTAAGTTTGTGTATTTGTGTGGTTAGGATATGAAAACTCAAGACTTTGTGGGTATGTCTGTTGCAAACCCTCACCCAATCTATCTTGGCTATTCTCCCTGTCCTTCATTATTACTTATCTTATTTTTGCTCGGGACTAGCAAAACTTAAGTACGGGGGTGTGATGATTACAATATATAGAGAGATAATATGATCAAATTATGTGATATACAACTTTAATGATTTATCTGTAAACTCCAAATTCACATAATCTATATTCCTTACTTACAACAGAGAAAATATCCATAATTGCACACAATATCTGCATAAATCAACTGATCATGATTTTTGTAATAAAGAAAAATGTTTTCAAAAAAAAATATCGATTACATATGTTATGATTCCTAATCATTTTTTAAGTCGCCTAAATATAACTTAACTAATTATCTACATGAACTAAGCAAATCATATGGAAGAGTATCGGGTATATATAGCATTGAATATAGCTTTTTGTTAGAAAGAAATGGGAAGGGATGATTTTATAAAATTACAAAACTTTAATGCTAAAGGCAACCCACGTACAAGCCAAGGTAGCCACCCTTTCCCCATGCAATTCCCCATGCAACTCACCATACATGCATGCATTGATTGGTTTTTGTTGTACATGCATGTGACTCTTCAATTCATTTTGAAGAGTCACATGTGGTGAGTATAAAGGCCCTCTCCCCTCACGCATATCACGGGACTTCCTCTCCCTCTTGTTTTCTCATGCACGCACAACACCCTTCCCCATTCTTCCCTCTCTCTCGCACTCTATCTCTCTCTCTCTCTCTAGCTCCATGCACAACCTCTCGACCCATACTCTCTCCCTCTCGTTTTTTTTCTCTCCGCAGGTGAACGAGACTCCCATTTGATGCCCTCCTCGCCGAGAACTCCTCCTCACACATATCTCCGCGCCTGGCAGCCGGCGTGCAGCAACCTTCTATGCAACCCGTCCACACGCCTAGCCTCCTCCTCGACGTACTATGTCGCGTCCTCCTCCTGCGCACACGCTGCTGTGCGCGGCCCCTTCTCCTCGGCGTTCAGCTCCAGCCGCACACTGCTATGCGCGGTTCTCAACGCTCTCGAGAGTCCTCCTTCTTGCTGCACCCCGCAGCCTGCAATTGCTCATCCCAGCGCCGCCACCCGAAGCTTCGTCTCCTCTTCCCGTTCACTCTCACGTTCCAGCAGCATCTGCGGCATTTCCCCCCCGGGGCGTCATCGACTACAGCAGCCAATAGCTATACATCCAGCGGCCACCGACCTTTGCGAGTAGGTGCATCACCAGCGTGCATCCCACGTTCCAGTGCAGCACTGCGTGCAGCCGTGCATCCAGCCATTCTCTCATACAACAAATTTCCTACGTGGATGGGAACAAATCTCTCTCCCTTTCTTTTTTTTGCTTCTCTTTATTTACATGTCATTTGCATTGCACACCTTGAACTTTCCTTTGCTTTAAGTATTTCAAGTAAAATCATCATTTCTTCATTAATTTAAATGCACATCTTTGAAGTAATCCGTGTCCTAATTGCACATGTATTGTCGCATTTAGCAATTTAAGAGTTAGATGTTGAATTAGAAGTTGCAAACTCACTTGGTCCTTGTGGTTCGACACCCGACTTGCTCTTTACTTAATTCTGTTTATTTCTTGGCATCGTCGAGTTTACAAATGATATTTGTTTGATGAGATTATAAGTGTGCACAACAACAAGTAAAAATTAATCATTAAGTCACGCAAAATCTTGTCAACATACCCTAAGCGTTGTTCCCTGGCAATGACGTCATTTGTTGAAACGCTTCTAGAGAGGGTCTAATGTATCCTCACAAGGCAAAGATACAATCACTGTGGCGACTGCTCATGAGAAGAGAATAAGATAGATGTATACATACAATAAAGCAACGAAAAGACGATGTGTTGTTTTTCATATATATGTGGTTTGAGACCTTGGGTGACTTCTTTCTTGACCCTAAAGACACTAGCCTCATCAGTGTTTTCTCAATCGAGGCCTCCCTTATAGTCTAGGGCATGTTCTCAGACTCTAGTCCGACCCCCTATCTGCATAGTAAGAATGTCAGCTGTGGAAGGGTACTAGTCCTCAATACCATGCCTATGACAGCAATCCCCACGTGAAAAAGCTTTTCAGCACGACACCATGCATTCTACACCATCACGAACTTTAAATAGAGGTTTGGGGTCATTTTTCTTCTATGCCTAGAATCTGAATAGTGGCCACCTTAGATCAGACTGCCATCACCCTTTAATGACCTTACTTGCCTACTGAGCTTGTCATCACTAACTCCCCATCTTTGAGTATTAGTCGAAGGGTGTGGATCAAGAGCTCGAAGATTACTTATCCATAACCCACAATATAGATCAAGCAATGCAGAAATAAAAGAGTGGATTTAAATTTATTATAACTCTACAAGCATGTGTATAGGTGAAGTATGTAGAGGTCGAACACAGGGTCCAAGGGGGATAGACTACAAATATTGGCTAAAAAGACAATAAATGCTTTTATGTTTTGGAGGGATTTTTATATTTTTGTGGGGTTTTATATTTAGTTTTTTTTTTAATTTTTAATTTATGCCTTTTTGTTTTTGTGTTTTTGTTTTTTTTAATTTTTATTTTTATACTTTATTTTCTCTTTTTATATATTTAAACGAGCCTAAGACGAGAGGAGAGAGTTACTCTCTCCATGCAAGGAGGGAGCGATGTCGCTGAAGTGACTTCTTACTCAAATCCCAAACTTGATTCAGCAATCGACCCACACAATAGATAAATAAAAAATTAAAAATAAATGTGTGATTCAAAATTTATTATAACCTACAATAAATGTGTATAGTGGCAAGCAAGTAGGGGTCGAACACAGGAAGAAAAACATGATAGCAAGGTATATTATTTATAAATAAATAATATGTATATATGTATATGTAAGCACAGTATCAATCAAGATGTGTGTGTGTGAATTTTAATTAAGTAATTAATTTTTTAAATTATATATATATATGTGCTTAAATTTATTTTTTTATTTTTTTAAAAAATAATAATATTAATTAGAATTATATAATAGGTAATATAATAATATATATAATATGTATAGAGAAAATGTATATATGTATATATAGAGAGTATATATAAGACATATATAGATAGAAAATTACAGAAAAATGCTTTTTAGGTTTTTTATAGTTTGCAAATGTTTTTTTCATTTTGAGGTTATTTTTGCTCATTTTTAGGTGTTTTAAAATATTTAAATATATAATATATTGCTAGGCCGAATTGTTTTGGGTATACTTAATAGAGATAGATTCCAAAAATTCCAAAAAATATTTTTAATAACTACTTGATATAATATGTGACAAATCAGAGAAGAAAACACTATTTTTGAATTTTTAGAAATATTTTTTGATTTTTATAAGTTTTTCATTGCTTTTTATTTTTTAAGATTTTCTTTTGATACTTTTAGTTGATTGTGGGTCTGAAAATGAGATATAATAGAAGGAAACTACAATTTATTTGGGAACTTTTCCAGGCATTTTTATATTTTTCGGGATTTTATGTTTTAGATAGAGAAAATGTACTCCTAAATAAAATTTAATTAATGGAAAAAGCTTCAAACACCAAATCCAATTATGTAGCATGGAAGAGCATGATTTAAGGCACTTTTATTAACTTTCCATAATTAAAAAGGCTACATGAGCTATTTTTAATAATTAGGCAAAGAAAAATAAAAATTCCAGACAGTTCAGGGACCTAAATGCAAATATATTTAAAAATTACTTCATTGCAGAACAAATCCAAGAATATAGGAATTTAAATGTAATTTTTATAAAATAAACGTGGAAGGGAACGTGCCTTGCGGTAACCAAATCATAAATAAAATATTATACAGAGGTCACATGCAATTTGTCATATTAAATGTACATTACAGAACTAATATTTAATTCAAATTTTAATATCCAAAAACTGAGAGGGTCTTAGTGAAATAGTCTCAGTATCGAAGGGAACGAACGACAAAGAGCGAACCATGTTGGGCTCTCTTAATCAGATCCAACGGCGGATGAGGGCTTTGCTTCGCTCGTGATCCGAGGGCTACGATTAAACCTGAAGCAGCTTCTTCATCGGATGGTTGCTGCTCTCCTCTAAGAATGGGGAAGAATAGCTGCACCTCCAACCTTGGATCGTGAAATCTGATCGACTCCGGGCACAATCCTTCACGCCAATGGGTGCTTCTCGTTCCATGGAGGGCCTCCTCACGTACAGGTGCCTTCGACAAGGTTCTAGGTCACAACGATGGGGACGTGGGGTCTCATCGAGTTTTGTGTTTCCTAGAGCTCAAAATGAGATTGAATCCCTAGCTCCAAACCTCCTCTTGGGCCACAACCTGCACCAAAACATTCTCTGATTCGATACAAATGTTTCAGTCCAAAAAGGGTAGATAGGGCTATGTTGAGTGGGTTGGCGATGAAGCTCAAGCGAGGGCAGTAGAGTAAGCTTCGATTCGCTTTGAATTAGGGTAATTCGAAGGGGGAAAATGGTTGAGTCAGATGGATAAAGCATCGAGGATAGAAATGAGGGGGTAAATGGATCGAAACGGGAGGTATTTCATGAGGAGATCAACCTGGAGCTTAAGGTCCAAGTTTAAGGACAGATATGATTTAAGCTAAATGCTATTGATTGAACCTAACACTAAGAATGGAAATAGAAGATACACCAAGGATATTACCTAAAAATGACAGGAAATGGGGGCCTTGATTGGCTGGAACATGGAAAGGCAGAACCTCCGGGCGGAGCTCCGATGGTGGTTGGATGCACTCCTCCTTCATTCTCCTTGTTGCAGAACACCAGCAATGCCTTGCTGTCACCAAGGCACAACTATCAAGGCAGATCTAAGGGGCTAAAACCATGCTAAGAGGGATCAAATGAAGGCAGATGGTCAAAGGTGTTTATTTATAAACAAGGAGAATGGGCTTATTGACCAATGATTTTCGGAAGATCGGGGCTATGTACAAGGGGTTGAAGGATTAGGGTGTAATACAATCAATCAGCGGTTGTTATGCATGAATGATCAGATCGAATGGAGTGATTAAATACAAAGGAAAAAGGGGAGAGGATGGGTGGTTGATAGGTCTGACAGGGGTTGGTGGCCTGGGTCAAAGAGTTGACCCAGGTCAACAAAGTAGGCTCTCTGGTTGGTCTACATGGACCAACCAGAAAAAAGGGGATCCAGAAAATATTATAAAATCAATAAATGATAGCGAATGGTTTTATTAATTTTAGGTTATAAAATAAAATTGTTTACTGTTTTATGTAGTTTTTAATTCTTATTTTATTTATTTTTTAGAGGTTATTTAGAACATGTTAATTTTACATGTATAAATATAGGTGTATTTACCTGTATTCTATATATTTTATTTTTATTTTTATTTTGTATTTCATATTTTATATTTTATATAAATAATTTATATATTTATACTTTATTTAAGTACACATAAACATATTTTTATTTTATTTTTTCTGAAGTTATTTGTACACTTTAAATAAATATGTGTATTAATTATATAAGTATATGTATAGTATATTTATCTATGAATTCTATACAATTATTTATTTTCACTAATTTTAATGGTCTTATTTTATTCCTATCATGTAGATATATTATAAATAATATTTACAAAATTACAAAATATAAAATAATGTAAATATAAATAATAAATAAAATGAATATTTTATTCACGTATTGTACAATGAGGGTCCCAAAACCTAACTTTTACATCTTAACTCCGAATTAAATGAATCCACCTTCATTAAATAACTAATTAAAAATTATATACAATTAAAGGTGATTTTGTGCATTTTGAGTTCATATGGAGGAGATACATGTCTGTGAAGTTTGGGTTTTGGATTTTTATTCTGAGTGTAGAATATACATTGTATGTTATTTTAATGTGAAATAAAATTTGTACTTTTCTATGTATTTTTATCTACAAATTTTTAGTACAAAGTTTATAGATTTTATTAATAAATAATAAAGAATAAAATAGGTCTCAATATTGAATTATTATAGAATAAAATGAGGTTTTTGATGTGATTTCTGTACAATTCATCTGCCCTATCTTCCCCTACTTTATTTCTTGTCGACTAAGTCATCATGATGATTGAGTTTAAGGGGCTAGGGTTATTCAGTGTCCTTAGCACCTCATTCTTTTTCTTTTCTTTTCTTTTTGGTAATAAATACACTATTTAGATAATAATTTATACAATATTTTATACAATCTACATAGTGTTTATTTTGACAAATTAATGATATATACATGCATTTAGCTAGGGAATGAAGGCCAAAGTGAAAGAATAAATGTGATGAAATAGAGATTCATAATATATGTAACGTGTATATAAGAGATATATAGACAACAGAGATATACACAATATAAGTATATAAAATATAGGTAAAAATATGAAAATAACCAAAATACAGTCCTTTTTATTATTTTAAGGTTTTAAAATATTGTTTTGGTATTCTTATTGATAATAATACAAGTAATAATAATATAAGTAAATATAGATGTATATATAATATAGGCTAGTATATATATAAATATAACTATTAATACTTAAACTGGGCAAAATAAATTATTTTTATCTTTTTATATTTTTTCTCGATTTTTGATATTTTTCTCAGAATTTTTATTAACTTCTTTTTGTATTTTTAAATGAACAAAAAGTGCAAAACAATGAACAACAATATAGGGTTGAATGGTTTTGGAATTTAAAAATAGCTAAATAGCTCAAAATTTTCCAAAACTAATAATACAAATAAACTCTAAAAATAAAAAATGGTATTTTTGGATTTTTTGGGAATTTTTATAATGTTTTTAGGGTTAGAGAGGATTTGCAATATTTTGGTTTTTCTTTTGTATATTTTGTGATTTTTGGTCAGTAAGTGCAAAATACAACAATAGACAACTCCTAATTTGTTTATATTTTTTCAAAATATTTTCTAATTTTTAGCATTTTTTAATGTAAATAGAGAATAAATGCAATATTTTTGATTCTTAAATATAGGAAAATATTATACATATCTTTGGAAAGATATGTGTGATTTTGTATTATATCAAGCACTTAAAATTAAATTCCTACAAATTTTTTATTTTTAAAATTATATTTTTCATACAAGTAATACAATGTATAAAAATTCAATTATTGGTAGGGACCTTAATGTAATTATAAATAAATGTACATGCAATGTAGAATAAAAATATAAAGTCTAGGGGCCTTTGCACAAAATTCTCATGAATATTAATTTAATACATCTAGGAGGGGTATAAACGCAATATCCAAAAGGAGGCAGGGAATAGCTGCAATCTAACTTAAAAGTTTTGAACTAGAATACAAAGTTTACGGAGCAAACAATAACAATAAGTCAAAAAGGGTCCCTTGCAAAAAGCCCATCCCCTCTCGCGTACAGACACGTGAGGTGTTGTGGCAATGGAACTGATTGCAATAAATGAAAGCTTGGGGTCCTACTGCAAATATTACAAAAATTTTATAATGGTAAATAAATTTTTCTGGACCAAAAATGAAAGACAAAATGCAAGGGGTGAAGTTTGCAAAATACATCCACTAAGGCGGCGACGAACGACTGAGATTCTTTCACTTATACACGTTGTGTAACTTCTATGACGGATGACGGTTCACGCATGGATGGATGGGATTAAATCCAATGGCTAATCCAACGGCCGTGATCAAATTAGAGGTCGAGGAAGATCTGACGACTACTGCTCTTCACCAAGAATAGGGAAGAACAAAAGGTCAGGCGAGCTTCGATCCATTATCTCCTCCTTCTCTAACGATCTCTAGCGAAGCTGCAAGGCTCAAGATGATCTTGTCAGCTGCCCGTAGCAACTCGATGCTTCAGAAGGGTCCCAGGAGCTCACGAGAGGTCTGAAGATGTCGACAAAGCTTCAAAGACTAAGGAACCTTCGACTCGGACAAAATCACCTCCAAGGAGGCTCTGGATCGTCTAAACTTGTAATATCAGTACAGATAAACTAAAAGTGAGGTCTAGGGGTCTCATTTGGGGTGAAACGAGACGGAATGGAGTTGGGCGGAGGATCTCTGACGAGCGGTGGAGTTGGAGGTCCGATTTCCTGATCCAGAGAGGATCAAGATGAATGAAGATGTGTGGGATGGAGTAGAGGTGTTGGGAGAGGAAATGACAGTGCCATATGGGTCAGAGAACAAGTGTGGACGGAGAACATGATGGGCTCCGACGAACTACGATCAAGAAATTTAACGAAATATAACGTGACTTCAAGTAAATCTAAGACCTAATATACTGTATTGTTACAACTAGGAACGGAAAACGATAAGTCACTAAGGCTCTACTTCTAGGAAGAAGGAGGCCAGGTGGCTATGCGGCGGAGACATACGGCGAGCTCGGATCACACACTCATGAGACTCTTCCTCCACTCTAAACACTCTAGGGAAGAAGCTACAGTCACAAGCTATCGAATCAAAGAGAAATATGGGGATTTCGAGGGCTTGAGTGGGATCAAAATTCAAATGAGGTCAAAGATCGGTATATGTACAAGAGGGCTTTGACACAGGAAAAATGCACGCTTTAGAAGGCCATCGATAGAGGAATCGATCTTGCGTGAAAGGGATAGGATCGAGGCACAAAAGTCGTGAAGGAGTCGAAAAAGAATCTAGAGGGAAAATTGAGGAAGGGAGGAGGTCATCGGGGCTAGCGAACCTAGGGCGTTAGAGGGGCTAGTTGACCGGCGGGTCAACCAAGACTGGCCCCTCATTGTGCTACGTAGGACGCTAAGAGAAAAATTGAAAATAAATGTAAACATAAATGAAAAATAAATAGTATATGATTTTATTAATTTTCCATAAAACATAGAAAATATGTTTTATTTAATGTAGTATTTTAATATGATTTTTGTCTATTTTTTGAGTTTATTTGTTGTATGTTACTTTTTATACGTACTTATAAATAAATTAAATATGCATAAATTTATTTTTATTATATTTTTCTGAAGTAATATATATACTTAAATATATATCTATTATATAGGTATATATATTTATATTTCATATATATACAAGTATACATATTTATTTTAGTGTATTTTAAATTATTTTATTCTATTTTAATTATGTATTCATGTTATCAATAATATTTACAAAATTATTAAAATATTAAATATCAAAAATAAATAAAATGATTATTTTATTCAAGTAAATTTTACAATAGGGGCCTAAAACCAAACTTTCGCATCTTAACTCCAAATTAAATGAAATTACCTTCATTAGATAGATTATTTAATTTTATATACAATTAAAGGTGAGTTTTTCAATTTTGATACAATATGGAGAAGATACAAGTCTGTAAAATTTTGATTTTGATTTTTTATTTTAGCGTCTAGGGCATATTGTGCATTATTTTTGCATGAGATATATTTTGTAATTTTCTATGTATTTATATCTACAACTTTACAATTCGAAGTTCATTGACTTGAGGTATAAATAATAAAGAATATTATGGGTCCTAAAAATATTTATTGGATAATAAAAAATTAGGATTTTGAATTATTTTTGACCCTTATCTCCCTCTATTTTATTCTTTGTCGACCCACTCATCATGATGCCTTAGTCTTGGGGTTTAAGGTCATTCAATACCTACGGTATTTCATTTCTTTTTATTTTCTTTTCTTTAATCTTTTATTTTGGCTTTAAATACAGTATTTTATACAATAATTACAATATAAATAATTGATGTTATTTTATGCAAGATAATGTTATATACATGCATTTAGTTAGGGTTTAAAGGCCAAAATAAAAGAAAAATCACTACGAAAATAATGTATCGGTGAGCACATATTTCTATACTCGCCACGCATTCATAAAGTGCTCGTTGGACACCTGGGCAAACACATGTGCTCGCTAACAATGTGCACGCAACGAACCTAAATGTAACCTCAATTGAGTGAACACATGTCCATGCCTAGTCATCACAAGCTATAGTGGGCGAGCGCTACATCCTTGCCAGAGTGCTCGCTGATGAACCACAAAATCGACCCTTTAAAAGTGTTTTTTTAACACTTGAAATCGTCATCGCTGTCGGGCCGAGATGGGTCATCAAAAGACCATCTCATTTAGATATATCAATCAAAATAACATGATCGTATTTATTTTACTTGGCAAGATACCAAGGTCGAACTCAGGGACACGAGCCTTTCTCGTATTATCGGATTGTTTATCTATTTAACTAAGTGTTGAATTGAAGATCAATAGGTCAAAGTATGCTAAAGGATGAAGACAATGCATTAAAAACAAAACATGCATTTTTTTATTTTCATTTTTATCATGCAAATAAATGCCATGAAATGCATCACAAATAAATTGCCTAGTACAAAATGATGAGCAATTTTAACTAAAGTCGATTTCAGGTTCAATTAAGCAATCAAGCTTGATGGACAAATTAAACTAGTCACAAGTTAAAGCTTTAAGAGATACATGGCAAATAAAATAATACATCAAAATTAATGTGTCCAAAAATGAGAAATGATCATGCCAATAGAAAGTGCATCAAACAAGCTTTAAAATGAAACTGAAATCAATAGAAACAGAAATACGATGCTCAAGATATACAATAAAGAAGACAGGGGCATAATTGAAATAAAACCTGAAATAAAATTGCATACAGGTCCCTGGGAGGGACTAAAATGCAAATACATAAAATATTGAGACCTTTCCTGTAAAATGCCCACACGCATAGGGGCATTTTTGCAATTTTGAAAACTCGCAGGGGTATGGTTGCAAAATACCCACGGTGCGCGTGATGTTGCACGTGATCTGGACCTGTCTGCAAATAGGAAAAGATGGTTAGGCCTCCTTGCAAATTACCCAGGAGGCACGTGTTGTGCACGCGCTTTCCTAGGCTCGGGTCGGCTCTGAGGTTCGGAAGAGGCTCGGCGTTGCTTCGGCTTGGCTTGGGCACTGGGACAAGCTTGATGCAGGCTTGTGAAGGCTTGGAAGCTCCAAGCCTAATGGCTCAGTCACTGAGGCTCGGTGCTGCTCGGTTGATGACACGTGGCCGGCTGACGACCGTTAGATCTCGACGATCAACGATCCTGGAGGTGGATCTGTGTTGGCGACGTGGCTGCTCGATCACCGTTGGATCTCGAAGATCCAACGGTATCTGGAGTCGTTGGCGTGGCCTCATCGGGACCGTCAGATGGTCACCGGGGTACGACCATCCGACAATGACTGTGCTCTCTCCTCCATCTTCAACGGGCGACGGATTCATAGCTCCGACGAAGGAACTCCTCCTCCGCTGCTCCATCTCGAGCACTGAGGGCTTCCCCGGAGCTCTATAATCGTTCGGCGAGGAAGATGGGAGCTCGGGGAAGGTCCAGGAGCCTCTGGAGCTGTGCGTCGGAGATCGGGTGATTGATGCGGAGTCGACGAAGCTGGCTCCGATGGAGCTCCGGCCATTGTGAGCTTCGAGGACCTGCGGTGTTAGGTACATAGCTGAAGCGTACATAGACGTGTGCGTGAGTGAATGGGATCTCTTGCGGGCGAAGGAGATGGGAGCTCTGAGCTCCTCCGCTGTGGGTGGCGGAGGAGATTGGTTGACGGTGGAGAGATATGGAAGAGGGAGAAGGTGATCGGAGGGCATCGCGTGAAAGGGGGAGCGTTGGCGAAGCTCAAGGGGCGAACAGTGAAGGGTGAGGATGAGTGAAGCGGCCTACATAATTAAGAGAAATTAAAGGAAAAATACAAAAGGGAATCAAAGGCTTACCTGAGGTTGGGCGGAGGAAATGGCCTGGGCTTGAGGTCATCTGAGGACCTCGGGGTCTTCGCACATGCTGGGCGACCTTCCCAGCGAGCTCAAGCGGGCACTAGGTGTCGCGACTCCGCCATGAACGGTGGAGGGTCTCACCGGAGGTCGCTCGATCCAGCCACCTCCCCCTGTCACTGAGAGGTGGCGGAGGGCTGGGCCATGCCCCTACGTAAAGGCGGACGAAGCTGATCGAGGGAGCTGGCGGCGTATTTGAAGGTGTCTCGGATGAGTGGGCGACGTGGTTTATGTGGAGTAGATGGAGCGATCGGAGGGGAGTCAAGGGTAGTGGAGATATCGGCGAAGATGACGGATGGTGGAGGTTGACCGTGAGGCGGTTGGCGAGGGGAGAATTAGTTGGAGATGGTGGAGGAAATAGGAAGGGCGAGCTGGGTGTGCGAGGTGGTGAACGTGGGGAAGAGGGGTGACCAAGGTAGACAACAAAGCTCAGCCATTGGATCTGGAGATCCAACGGCTGATGATCGGGCGCGAAAGAATGGGTGCGATTAGATGCGAGGCGAAGTGATCAAAGGGCGATGCATTTGCCACGTGTCGAGCTAATAATCAAGCGGCAGCGGGCGGTCCAGATCATATCTGAGGATGATCGAATGGCCGTGGTGTGGGGTGATGACACGAAAATCCGAGCGACTAAGGTAATCAGGTGTATCTAAGATGGTCGTTGCGACCTCGGTCACTCAGATCGTGTCGATCAAGAAAAATGAACCACTCAATAAAGATAAAATCGATCAAAATACGAAGTAGCGGTCCTGCTATTGGATTAACCTGGTATAGCACCCAGGGTCGAACTCAAGGAGCACGGATTGGCCTTTCGGCCTACGAAGTAGTAAAAAGAAAGAAAATGAAACAAGAAAATATTTTTAGTGGTTTTGAATTTATTTTATATTTTTTTGGATTTTTAAGTGATTAAGAAATTAAGAAAAACAAAGAAAAGCACACTTTAACAATTTATTTAAAGCACTAAAAATCAACCAAAAATTCAAACAAAAATATTTTTATGTATTTTATAGTTTTTAGTGTTTTTGGTGAATTTTTGAGAATTTTCTGAAGTTTATTTAATTTTCTAAAAATCAAACAGTAGCTAAAAGAGATGGTACTGTCCAGCCGAGCCAAAAAGCCCTAGATAAAATATCTAAGAGCTCCAAAATGGCCTGGAGGTAATTTTCCTACAAAGAAGACAAAATGAGGAAAATTTAGGCATCAATTTTATTGTTTTTGGATTTTTAATTTATTTACTAGAATTTTTATAGGTTTTTGAGTGTTTTTAAGTTTTTAGTGATTTTCAGTAATGAAAAATAGCCAAAATTGGCTAGAAAAAAACCTAAGTAGGACAAACAGTAAATAATTTTTGTGGAATTTTTAAGCGAGTTTTAATATTTTTTTATGATTTTCCAAGTTAAACAGTAGCAAAAATGAAGGTTTTTGATTTTTTAAAAATATCAAATAAAATAAAAAATGTCCTCAAAAATCCACAAAAATTTTACACCATGGCAGGAGCCATGTATCCAATTTTCGTTGGATTTGGAGGTGTTTTGCTGTTTTATTTAAAAATAGAAAAGGGGCATTGTGCATAGGGACCAAAGTGCAAATACCCAAAGTTCTGGGGGGTCTGGTGCAAAATACCCAGCAAAACACGCGCCAAGCGCGTGCCTGGGGCACTCAGGGACCCAAATGTAATAAAAATAAGTCCCGAGGACTTATTGGTAACACGTACCAAAAGTCCAGGGGCTTATCTGCAAAACACCCAAAATATAACGCACATGCTCAAATATATCACGCACAGGGGTATAAATGCAAATAAGTAAAAGATTTCATTCATTCAAGAACAACCAGAACTACAAGGGTCTCTATTGCAAATAAACCAAATAAACACATGACGAAGCACGTGGCATACAACGCACAGGGGTATAAGAGCAAATAGAATAAAGTGCGGGGTCCACTGTGCAAATTACCCTAAAACTAAACAACTAAGTTCAACATTTACAGAGCTAAAACGAAATAAAAGACAAGGCAGGGCCTAAGGGTAAATTACCCTTTATTAAGCGGGGTGCTGGATGCGCGCCACGTGTAGGATCTGACGGCGTGGAAGCGGGGTGGCTCGTAATCCAGCGGCTGAGATCAGACCTCCTCTGATCGGACGATATCTGCAGCTCCACAAGCGAACGGCCACGATGGAATCTGGAGCAGGGGGTCTGATCAAACAGCGACGGAGGGTCCTGGAAGAACAGGTCCCCGGCGAAACTCGCCGGCCTCGTGCAAGCGCAGCTGACCTCCTGGGAGCACTCTGATGGTCGGAGAAGAAAGATGGTGTGCTCCCGCGTCTGCCGGAATGCTCCGATGATCGAGCCGAGCTCCGAGGAGCTCGGGCGAGGTCGGCGGAGCTGGGCCTCCTGGCTGGATGACGAAGGGCCTCAGATGGCCTTCGTTTCGACCTGCAAAGTGAACCAGAAGACTCACGGGTCGAGAGCAAACTGCCTCGACCCGGTTAGGCGAGGCGAAGGTGGATCGTGGGTCGGAACGGCGAACTCCGGCGAAGGTGGTGGACGGAGGAGCTCGGTTCCCAGCTCCTGTGCGAGCTGGGTTGAATGGAAATGTGGAGAAGGTGCGCGGGAGGAAGGCGAGGGCTATGGCAATGCCCGATGGTCGAGTAGTGGTCGGGAACGGGCGGAATCGACGAAATGCGGCGGCGAAGCGAATTGGGCGAAAATGGAAATCAGCGAAAAGGATAGGCTATCGGAGCTACCTGGGTGGTCGGAGAGACTGGAGAGGAGCTGGGGAAGCTCCTGGTCGTCGCCTCAAGGATCGTCTCCCTCCGAGGCTCGGAGCTCACGCTGGTGGCGGAGCTGCGGCGGCTGTGCTCGCCGGATCGATGGGTCCTCCTCCTCTCCTCGCTGCGACAGGTCGAGGCGCAAGCTGTCACTCTCGCGGTCTCTCTGGAGCTCACAGGTGAAGGAGGCGAATGGCCAAAGATGGATCAATAGAGTGGCGGAGCTGCAGCTATATACGGCTAGGGGTCCGAGAAAGATGGGTCCGGGCAAGCTCTGGAGCGTGCGGATCCCGAGGATGCGGCTCCGGCGAGGATGTCGGATGTGAGGTGAAGGATTCGGACCCGGGGTTTGGTGAAATGGGTGTCGGATCAAGCGGGTAGAAAGGGGAGAAGTCTGGTCCTTCGCCCAGATCCGAGACGGGGTGGTCCTGAGGGGGGAGTTGACCGGGCGGTCAACACTCCCAGGACCCAATGGGAATGGGCCACGTGGCTGAATTTTGAAATGAAAATTAAGGGTAGCTAGGGCCCGATTCAACAAAAACTTAAAACATGAAATATTTTTATTTTATTTTTTTTCTATTTTTTAGTGATTTTTAATTAATTTTTGGAAATAAAAATAAGGTATATACATAGTATGTAATACATAGGTATATGTACACTATTAGGGTTTTTGATTTTTTTTTGATTTTTAATTATTATTTTTATGCAATATTATCCTCATTTTATATTTTATTTATTTTCATTTTAAAATAAGGAATAAAAAGATATTTTTATTTTATTTTTATTATTTATATACATAGGTAAAATAAATATATATATACATCTATATACATGGTATATGTGCAATATATTTTTGTATTTTTAATTTTGCTATTTTTATTTTGCTTTTGTTTTAATTGTTTTATTTTATCATAGAATATTTACAAAATGTTTGGAAATTAATTTTATTTATTTACAAGGTTAAATAAATACATAGAAGCGGTTTATGTACATGGTGAAGGTGGTATTTTTGGTCTTTTTGATTTTTATCTTTTTCCTTTTGTTTTTATATTTTATAAATATATACAAGTATTTACAAGCATATTTTTGGTGAGGAAAATATCTTTATTTTATTTACACAAATATTTACACTCATGAGCCCCTATCTCCCTCTACTTTGGCTTTTATGCGGTCAGGCCCATGCTGAGCCCTCCCTTGGGTTAGGTTGCTCAATATTTATTCTAAATATTTCCCTCTTTTTCTTTTTAATCTTTATTCTTTTATTTTTGCACAAAAACATGCTAATTATAGGTTTTTACACAATGCATGCTTTTGGTAATTATTCCTGTTTACACATATCTACATGTATTTGCAAAGGTTTTTGTAGCTAAAATATAAGAATAAAGAGTGATGAATGAGTATTCATCACCCCCCTATACTTAACTTTGCTAGTCCCTTAGCAAACACTTATTTGAAAAAGAAGTGAAAAAGAAAGAAAGAAAAGAAAAAGAGGATGTACATGGATCAAGGTTGATTATTAAACTTGCCTTCATTAAATTGGGGTATGGAGCTCGATCAGATCTTTGGATTATTAATGTGTCGGAACCTTATTTGGACTTAAGTCTAAAACTCAACAGCCTCTAAGTTCCACTAATCTATAACCAAGACTCCTCAATGCTCCAGATCAGAACAAGTCATCAATCACAAACCCTGAAGACCATGAATCTTTTCTTGTCCTGTGAATGTGAGGTCTAAGCTCTCCACCTCAGAAATGGCAACTTGACAACCCTCCCCAACAAGGTAACTCTATGACCTCAGTCTGGCCACTCTTTCCTCGAGGAGCGGGATATTCCCTTCTAAGTTCAAGTTCAACCGGCTCAAGAAGAGGAGGAAGAAGAAGAGAATGGGTCAAGGCCAGTGTAGCCAAGTACCCTTGGGAGCTTGACCAGTGTAGCCAAGTCTCCCTGCTGCAAGCTACAACAGGTGGAACATGAAACCAAGCTTTGCTTATTGCACTCTATATACATACTCCGGTGGGATTATCATTTTCTATCAGACCCACCACTTTTTGGGAGTTATTTTCTTTCTGCACACATTTTTTTTCAAGTGCATCTGTACAACATATACATGTGCAGCATATATACAAGGAGTTTTTCCTCTTGAGCCAGTAGACTATCCCTCTTTTGAAGCTTTATTGCAACCCACAACTCCCGTCGTTAGACCTCATGGCAACCAGACCAAGTTGAGACGCACTTCCTTCACTAAAAGAAGAAGAGAGGTTCCGCCTAGAAGTACTACCCTCATATGCTACCCCAAGTCAAGGAAGACTGCCTCCTCACCACCTCATCCGTAGAGAGATCGGTGCATAGTGCTGGTGTCCAAGCAAAGCCATTGTCTATATGAGTCATGTGTTGTTGTTAAGTGCTCTACTTAGGCTCATTGAGATGACATGTGATCATAGCCTAGTGGACTCAAAGAATTAAGTCACCATGGACCTGAAAAGCCTTAAGCCTAAGCCCTATAAGGTTCCTCTTAGAAATTAGGTGGATTGAGATCCTAACCAAGCTCCATTTCTTAATTTGATTCCAGGCTAGTTTAAATGTCAACTATCATCCAGAAAAACTATATACATATGTACAAAAGATGCTTATTTACACAAAGTTTACAATCATGCAAAATTTTTGAAAAATGTTTTGAAATCATGAATGATGCATGAAGTGCAAGTTTTGCAAAAAGATATTTACACACATTTACACAAGATTTTTGCAAACTTTTGATTTTCAAAATATTTTGGAAAAATTTTGTACTATATACATAATTTTGATAAGAAAATATTTACACAAACTTTACACAAAAGATTTTTGAAATCATTTTTACAAAAATAATTTGTACACTAGCTATTTATGTGCAAATAAAAGAATGTTATGTACATGAAAATTTTTTAATTTTTGTGGTTTTTAGCCATTTTATTTATTAACACACTCACACAAAGTACGAGTTATGGCTAACGTATATATGAAATATATACACACCCCCCTATACTTAGCTCGAACGATGTCCTCAGAGTCAAGAGCGATGAAGAAGACATAACTCGTGCTAGGTATAGGGAAGTGAAAAGAAAGTCTATATACAAGGAAGAATGAAAAGTCAAGAGGGTCTCGGATCTTCCCCCTATACTTAGGATTAAATAATCCTAAGTATAGCAGGCTGTACACTAAGGGAAAACCGAGTGGAGAATGTACAGGGTCTACCCCCCTATACTTAGGGTGAAATATCCCTAAGTATAGGCAGCAAAACAGGGGTAGGCAGAAACAAAAGATATACTCAGAAGGTCTCACATCCCCCCTATACTTAGGGTAAAGTACACCCTAAGTATAGCATAATCACAAGATGAAGAAAGGGTTGTGGGACTAAAGAATGTAGTGATATGGACATCTGGATCTATACAAGGCGGAAGATCAGTGAAACTCAGGCGTGAGATGCATTAGATGTGAGTCAAAGACCACATCTCACGCAAAAATGAATAGGGGCAAGATCTGCGACCCGCGGCTCATGATCTAGAAATGGTTTGAGCCGCTGGCCGTTCACTCGAAAGGTACTCTCAGAAGACAACTCAGATATATCTATGCTACCGTTGTCGTGTACCTTTCTGACCAAGTAGGGTCCCTTCCATTTGCTCTGTAGCTTCCCTGGGAATAGACGTAGCCTCGCATCAAACAGCCATACTCTCTGTCCAATCTCAAAATGCTTGTGGCTGATATGAGAATCATGCCACTCCTTCACTTTCTCCTTATAATGTAGGCTGTTTGAGAATGCTGTATCTCTAAGCTCCTCCAGGGCTGCTAACTCTGCCCTCCTCTGGTCTCCCATACCATCTGGATCCATCAGAATATCTGTGACTGCCCAAAGTGACTTGTGCCTCAGCTCAACAGGTAAATGGCACGGCTTGCCATACACGAGGTGAAAGGGAGATGTGCCCAATGGTGTCTTGATAGACGTCCTATATGCCCATAAGACCGAGTCCAAAAGCTGTGACCAATCCTTTCGGTCAGGGCGGACAACTTTCTGCAATATAGTCTTGATCTCCCTATTCGACACCTCGGCTAGACCATTCGTCTGTGGATGGTAAGGTGTAGCAATACGATGGTCTATACCGAACTCGCTAGCAAGGGCCTTCACCTGGTCGTTGATGAAGTGAGATCCCCCATCAGAAATCAGAACTCGTGGAACCCCAAACCGCGTGATGATATGCTTCCTCAGAAATCTGCAAACTGTCCTCGCATCAGCGGCTCGGGCGGGGATAGCCTCCACCCAACGACTAACATAGTCCACGGCCAACAGAATGTACTCAAATCCCTGACTCTTAGGGAATGGACCCATGAAATCGATGCCCCATGCATCAAAAACCTCACAGAAGTGAATGGGCTGCATCGGCATCATATCACGCTGTCCACAAGTGCCCATCCTCTGACAGTCAGTACACCTCTTCACGAACTCATCCGAGTCCTTGAAGAGGGTTGGCCACCACAAGCCGGATTGGAGCACTTTCTGTGCCGTTCTCCTCCCAGAATGATGTCCTCCTACCTCGAGCTTGTGGCAGTAAGTGAGGACGCTATGGTGTTCCTCCTGAGGAATACACCGACGCCAGACGCTATCCCCTCCTTCATGGTAAAGGATGGGATCCTCCCAATGGTAGGACTTGGCCTTCGCAAGGAAGGTCTCAAGCCTCTTCCTGGGCCAATCTTGTGGGACTTTCCCAGCAACGAGAAAGTTCACAATATCGGCATACCACAGGAGTGAGGCGATAGCAAGGATCGCCTCATCTGGGAAGGTATCTCGAATGGGATCAATCTGCTCAGACTCCTCAGGCTGCTCCAAATGGGAGAGATGATCCGCCACCACATTCTTGACTCCAGCCTTATCCTTGATCTCAATGTCGAACTCCTGGAGTAGAAGGATCCATCTAGTCAGTCTGGCCTTGGCATCCTTCTTTGCCATGAGGTACCTGATGGCGGTGTGATCTGTGTACAAAGTCACTCTAGATCCAATGATATACGATCGAAACTTATCTAGGGTGAACACTACGGCTAGCATTTCCTTCTCTGTAACCGTGTAATTCTGCTGGGCGAGATCCAATGTGCGGCTAGCGTAGTGAATGGCAAATGGAACTCCATCCCTCCTCTGTCCCAACACTGCCCCCACGGCAAAATCGGAGGCATCCGTCATGATCTCGAATGGGAGAGACCAATCAGGCGGCTGGAGGACAGGAGCCTCAATAACACGCTGCTGGAGAGTCGCAAAGACGAAAGACACTTGTCATCGACAAGGAACTCGGTGTCTTTCGTCAGGAGGTCAGTCAACGTCCGGGCAATCCTGCTGAAATCCTGAATAAATCTCCTATAAAATCCAACGTACCTCAGGAATGACCGTAGCTGCCTCAAATTGGACGGCGGTGCGAGTTTTCTAATGACGTCAACCTTGGCCGGATCCACCTCCAAGCCCCTGTTGGAGATGATGTGGCCAAGCACCGTCCCTTGAGTCACCATGAAGTGATTCTTCTCCCAAGATAGAACCAAATGGAACTCAATACATCGCTGGAGTACTCGGTCTAGGCAGTCAAGACAGGAGTCGAATCCGTCGCCGTAGACCGAGAAATCGTCCACGAAGACCTCTAAACACTCCCCTACCATGTCCGAAAAGATCGACAGCATGCATCTCTGAAAAGTCGCAGGGGCATTGCTGATGAATCTGTGATTCATCACTTCAAAAGTCAAAAATAGAGCCTTGTTCCCGAGAAAATAGAGGCATATTTCCTTTTATATTGCATAAATAGCATTCATGCATATATTCATAACTCATGCAGTTTAGCAGCTCATTTGCATTTAAATAAGAAGCCAAAAATCCCTTGTAAAATACCTACTCACCAAAATAACCTCTTCTCTATAATCTATACTCCTTAGTTAATAATATAGGGAAGAATGCCAAAAATCACCCTTTTAAAATAGCCAATAAAGCCTGAGAAACCCTGTACACTAGAATGCTCATAAAGCCCTCATACAGCCTCCGAATTAGGTCTACTTACTCTTACAATACTACACATTAAAAGACCTTTAAAATGAGACTAATTTCATTGAATTTGGAGCTTGTATGAGAAAATTGGGTTTTTGGGCCACTTCGTATACTACATATGTATATCTATGTATCCTTGTATTTATGTATCATATTTGACCTCATCTCCGTCTTTGGTCAACATGAAACTTGTAGATCTCATCGAGATCTACAACTTTCATGTTTTGAGTTTTTCCAAATTCGGCTCCCTCTTCTCTCTACACGTGTATCTTACTTCAGCCACTCACAGCAGGCCACGTGGCGCCCTCTGGTTGCGCCACGCGGCCCGCTTCCTCTCGCCTCATCCGCCACATCCTCAGCCGTTGGATCTCGCTTCAGATCGAACGGCCCAGCCTTTTCCACGCGCGCTTAAATCCATAGCCATCAGATCTCTTCCTGCCTTCATCCACACCGCACGCTCGCGCTTCGCCCACAACGCGCCACGTGGCTACACCACAGCCCATCATCTCCGCGCCCCAGATCTAATCCTACCTGACCAGCTCCCCCTTGATCCCCACCGTTGGATCACACGATCCAACGGTGGAGACCTCGTCTCCTACCTCTGGGCGCCCCTCTCTCCCACGTCCCCTGCCTTGCGGGAGGGGCGCCCCCTTTCTATTTCCGGCTGCACGTCAGCCACCCTCTCCCACCGTTGATACCCCCACGACGTCACCCACTCATCCCTCTCCCTCGCCAGCTCCCTCACGCTCCACCACCTCCACCATAGAAGCTCCACGTCGCCCTCGAAACTTGCCTCGTCGCCAACACTGCCACCTACTTCACCTTATAAATACGCCACCACCGGCAACGTTCACCGCCATCCGCCACTCCAGAGAGGTTCCTCGAGCTCAGATCGATCCATTGGTGACAGCAATTGGGTGTGTCTTCGAGCGAAGACAAGTTTCTTCTCCGGCGAGATCCACGGCAAGCTCTGCCGTGTCGCAGCCTCCCTCCGCGAAGCTGCGCGAGCTCGGGACCCTACCGATCCCTCGAGCGAAGACCTGGAGCTCAAATCTGAGCTCCATTCCCCAGGTAGCCCCCTCCATCATCTTCTGATCTTCTCCTTAATTTTTCCTTTGATTTCTCCTAATTTATTTGCCGTCCACCGTTGTTTCCTCGCTCCACCTTCATTCCTCCGAGCTCCGCGACAGAGCTCCGATCTTCGCGCACCCTTCCGTTCCCTCAAACACCGCATCTCGACTTACCTCGACTCCAGCTCCGCCACCTCGGCGGATCTCGCTCGCCGGACCACTCACACTCCGCCTTAGGCCTCGCCGTTCACCCTACATACCTCCACGCGCACACGCGTGCTTCGGCTATACCCCTAACCCCTTGCAGGTCCTCATTTCTTCACTGGCCGGAGCTTCGCCGGAGCTCCCTTCGAGCTTCTTCACCATCGAGCCTCAGCGCATCTCCACCGCTCCTGAGGCCACCGGAGGCTTCGGCGTACGCTCCGCATCTTCCGAGCTACTTGAGAGCATACGAAGAGCTTCATCGACGCCTAGCGACCGAGGCGGAGCGGAGCTCGCTCGCCGGAGCCCCGCCTTCTCCTCCGCAGGTGGCGGAGGACCGTTGGAGACGACGTACAGCCACCGTTCGATCATCTTGATCGAACGGTCCGAATCACGCCACGTCACCCACGACCGGAGCAGCAGAGAGCCATTAGATTCGTCACGATCCAGCGGCGATAGATCAGCCACGTCACCACTTCATCGCGCTCCAGGTGCCGTTGGATCAATCTAGATCCAACGGTCACTAATCGCCCACGTCGCTATCAGCAGGAGCGATCCACAACCGTTGGATTGATCAAGGATCTAACGGACGCAGACACGCCACGTCGACGGAGCCCGAGCCTCGGCCCCAAGCCTAGGCTCGGGCGACCCGAGGCTACACCGAGCCTCGCTCCGGACCTCCAGAGCGCCCGAGCCTCGCTCCGAGCCGCCGCAGCCCTACGAGCCTAGGCCGCCCACGTGAGGAGCACGTGCGGCCTGGGTAAATTGCACCGAGGCCCCTGGAGCTTTTCAAAATTGCAAAGAGGTCCCTGTGAAGCAGACCCCACGTGAGGAGCACGTCCCCTTTGGAGATTTTGCACAAGAGTCCCCTACATTATAGGTAATTGCATTTTAGTCCCTGTCTGCATATTTGTTTATTGCAATTTTAATTTCCTATATTGCATTTACACCCCTGTGTTTGCACGCATCCCTAGATTGCATTTTACATCATTTTGAAATTCTAAAAATTGCATTTTGTTGGAAATTTTGTCCTCTGTCTATTGGTCCACGTGTTATATTTTTGTAAGCTCATTTGAATTATTAATGAATTAATTGGTGAATTGTTGACATATTTTGCCCAGTGTCACCTTTTGATTTTTAGTTAATTCTCTGTGCTTCCAAAATTCATCAAAAATTCACAGTAGATTAAGGACATCATTTTTAACATACCATAAAAATTTCATAGCATTTGCACGCATACCGAGGCCTAAATAAATTGTTAAGTGATTTTCTTAGATTAATTTTAATTAATTCATTTCACAGTGAAATCAAGTTCTGTTAATTTTCCTAGGTCCCTTATCATTAGAGCCACCTAGGATAATTTTAGTTCCTGGAAAAATTGTGATTTGATATTTATTAAAAATTAAATACTGAAAATCACTATGTCTGTTTATTTAATTCACAGTAAATTTATTTAGTGTCGAAAAATTCCAAAAAAATTAGTGTAGGTTATTTTCATCACTAGTAACCATCTGGCCAATTTTCATAATTTTTGGACTTTATTTGATACACTAATTAAATTAAACATTAAATTGGCCTGAAGAGTCTGCATAAGTCTGCATAAAAAAAAAGACCAAAAAAATACTCCTCGAAAATCAACACTTGAATAATTGCTTAAATTTACCTAAGGAGACAGATGCCTCCCTGAGATCGACCTTGGACTTCCACCAAGTAAAAAAAAATCTGCCACTTGAATTAACTTGACATTAATAGTTGTTTTTGATTAACCTCTTGTATCCGACTGCAACGAACTGTCAACATTAATTTGCACATTAATTTGACCGAATTAACATAGGGTGCGGGAGCGTTGTCAAAATGGCGCCGTTGCCGGGGAGGCACGACTTAGGTTAAATTTTTAACAAATTTTTGAGTGTTTGATTTTCATTCCCCGGGTAGTCTGACCCCTGGTTTTCTTGTAATTATTTTTCTCTCCTTTATTTTTGCATTATTTTATTTTTGTGTAACTCTCTGACCTCCATTTATTTTTTGTGCGAGGACCGCGAGGAGTCGGCGACGCTTCGAGGACTTCGCCTTTAAATTTTTGAGTGAAAGAGAGGCTTTGTAATTACATCTTATTTTATTTCTTTTCTTTCGCATCATTTCCAGCGGTTCCCGTTTGGGATCTCGCGCGTGTAAAGATAGTGGAAACTGTGTCCCGTGTGCTGTGTGGGTGAATTGTAATTTAGCTTGCACTAGCGGCTCCTCGAGCCACTCTAGGACTTGTTTGTGCTCGTAATCAATAGGACCACACAACACACTTAAAAGACGCACCTAGACCGCAGTACTTAGTCAAAATTGAACCGTTCTTCACGCTAATAGAACTGCCTGTCTAGGAGCGGCTTTTATCGCCTGCATTTGCATGTAGAATAAAAAGTTTTCAATTCTGTCTTGCATCCTGCATAAAAGCGAAGGGATCACTGTAAGTACTCTCTACTCAGCATACGCATCATCGATTTTCGTGCATCGGCTTTTCTCAATTTCCCCCTCTGATTTTCTCACTTAAATTAAACAGGAAATTGGGACTGTCCGATAGGCGTGCTTTGTGGTGGACTAATTAAAGTGATAACCTAACTTTAAAATCGGGACTGCTAACAGTATTGACCAAAAAAAAGAATAAAATCTGAAAATTGTTTGCGGGAGATTAATCCCCGACCTTGTTTTCAGGCTGAGTGAGGGTACCTGAGTGTGTGTGAACACCTTAAGGTAGAGCCCAAATCCCCGCCTTCCATATCACGTTCTGACTAATCCTAGCAAATATCACAAGTCGAATTTTTAAGGTTCATTGACTAGTACCAAGTAGCCTCCGCCTGTCTCAGGTAGATAGGGGCGAAATTGCGGTACTCTGCGACAAGTTGCCAGTAACCCCCCGGGGTGAAGTTCCGGCCTTGTCAGCCTCCACCTGCTTGCAGGTAGATAGGGGTGTGGTCATTGAATCCATCGACTTGGGATATGAGCGAAGAAAGGAAGGAGCGGCGGTATCTTAGGCGACAGGTTAAACAGGGAAGACGCATCCGGCTCTGAGCCGACTTCCCTATAGGCTGCGTAATCCTTGCTATCTTCCTTGAAAATCACACTTAAAATCTACAAGATTAATTGGACTCGGTTTCGGGTCCTTCATCGTATTGAGTGTGAACTCGGGGTTTGCTCTTGCATTTATCTTTGAGTCTGTCTGTGTGTGTTATCCTGTGTAATTGCACATTTTCTACCTTCATCTGCTTACAATTATCCTTTCCTCTTCAAAGATGTCGGGATATTGGTCCCCATACACCGTGACCTCTGGTCAATCCTCCTCGACCATATACCGTTCATCTTCGCCTTCTCATTCTTCCATGTATCCTCCGCCATCCACGGGAGATCTTTACCCGTGGTCAGCTCCCCCTCAACCCGATCATGAAGTCAGAACTCCGACTGACTTCTCCACTTCTTCACATTTCTCACCTACTCCATATTCTAACACTCTGGATCCACTTCCATCTTGGGTTGACTGTACTTACTCTCGTGAGCTTGCAGGAATTAAAGAATCGAATGCAGAGCAAGCCACTGCTGAGACAGATGATTGGCAGAATTATATGCCCCCGTTTACTTCATTCTCACCTCAAGTAGGGACCATGCAACAATTTACATATACACCTCCCGACTTGACCTTAGGGCATAACTTGGTCGATCAAACAACCCGAATGGAGAGGCTTGTACATCATGATGTCCCAGACTTGATTGACTTTAGTGATCAAGCTTCCATTAACTAGCCTTCTTTCGGAGAGCCTATACACTCACAAGATTGGACTCATGAGCTAGACTTATCAGTCCCTGATCCATCATATGAGGCTCCGACCGATATTTGCCTTCTAGATGGTCCATACTCGACCCAGTATTACATGCCTGAGTTTAGGTATGTTGAGTATGAGACCCCAATATCTCAGCAGTATCCTCCACTTGAGCAAAACTCTCCCATGAATTGTCATGAGAATTTTGTAGAGGATGACATCTCCAGACTTATTAAGAAAAATGAATCATTTGGTAACGAGTTGAGAGATGTCATGGGAATATTACACTCAATTTCTGCCAGCATGGGTATAAAAGTGAGAAAAGACATGAGTAGTTTTGAGGTTGAAAACAAATCAAACATCAGTGAACCCACACCGTTTGTACAGCTGGAGTCCATTCTATCTCCCTCTTCTACTAACCACTTGCCCTCCAATCCAGAGTCTAGTCATTCATCCATCAAAAATACCAAAAAAATTGAAAAACCAAAAACCCACATAAAAATTGAAAATGAAAAAGACCTAAAAAAATTGGATCCTGCCCTAAGGGAAGCACTCGATGAAGAACTGATTTTCAAACTTCCCTTAATAAAGGCCATAGATCACTTTCCCGACCTCAAACGATTTGTGAGAAGTAAATTGATGCCCAAGAGGTCAGGCAATAAGAGGACAAGGATTGAAAGACACATAGTGTCTATGGCCACCTCCTTGGTGATGGGGAGAAAGACCAAAAGCCGCAGAGTGAAGCGGTTGCCCCGAGTTGAATGTGAAATCAAAGACACCATCTTTACCCATGCAAGAATTGATGATGACTCACCGATAAATATCCTCCCGACCTCTGTGTTTGACAAGCTCAAACTCAGGCCACTTAGAAAGTCAAGAGAGATTGTTCAGCTGGCTGATCGATCCATCAAACGGACGAGAGGAAATATTTCAGTCATAGTTACTTTTCAAGGTGCTCTACTCCAGGTGGACTTCACGATCATTGACATTGAGCACCGAGGAGAGTTTTCCCAGTCTCCGATTATTCTCGGGAAGCCGTTCTTAGCCTTGGCTAAGGCGACTATAGATTGCGAGACTCGGGAAATCGATTTTACAGCATTGGGAGCGCTTCGACCTCATCCATTCTTTGATAAACTTTACTCTAAGGTGACCCGCACATCCGCTGATAGTCGTGACCATCGAGAGGAAGATGAGTCCACCCTCTCTACTACACCTGAGAGACCGATTGTCCAGACGACCATTGGATCAAAGACTCCCCACACCTCCACTTCATCAACTGCTTGCACCACCATCGTGACAGCTTCTAAGGAGGACTCACGACCGGAAGCTATCATTGAGTCGGACATGATATTTGAGGATTGCCTTGATCATTTCAATGATCCGACACAAGAGCCCAATAATGCCAAGCCAACTGAGACCACTAGCTCCTTTCCGAGACGTGTGCTGACCCTTCAGGAATATTACAATCTTTATGGTGACTCGTCTGATGAGGAACCCATAGTCAGCACCACACCACGACCCGGGCCTTCTAAGGAAACAACCCAGACAAAATTGTCTCCACTTAAAAACACGGTTGCTCCCTCTTCTAATCGGCTATCTAATGAGAGGAAGTTGAGAATTGATTCCTCGAGGTGTTCCCTCGAACCTCTCAAGGCGCATCGCTCTCCACTCCCTCTCAATGATTCAGGTTCTAGAAAACTGACTAAGAAAATTTCCTTCAACACGGAGAAGGAATTTTCGGAAGAGTCCTCATCTGGTCCGGACAAGGTGATTTATATGAGTGAGCTCAGTTCGGTTGTTCTTAAGCCGTATCTAAGCAAGCAGCCGTGTGTCGACCCGCGTTGGACGATCCCTACAGCTTACTATTATTCATCTGAGGACGATTCCGACAGCAACACATATGTATATTATCCACCTCCTCGCGTCCGCAAGAAGGTTCGTCACAAACCTTCTTAATTCTTGTATATTCTCACTCTTTCTTGTATATACTTTCTCTCCCTCCCTCCCCAGTGATTCGAATCACTCGCCCCGGTTCCATATCATTTCATGACTATACTTAGGATAACCAGATCCTAAGTATAGGGGGAGAGTGACCCGCGTCTATTCATTGTACATCCTCCAGATCACATCGGTCCTCATACTCACTCATATCTTATACTTAGGCTGACCAGAGTCTAAGTATAGGGGGGGTCGATGCCCGCCGTGTATATATTCATCCATTTCCCCTCTTTTCCTCGTCCGCCCCATTTCCGATCTTCTTCTACACTTAGGCTGCCAGAGCCTAAGTATAGGGGGGGCAGGACGACTTCTATACTCTTGTAACTTTAGCTCTCTCACGCTTAGCACGAGCTATGTCTTTTTCCTCGCTCTTTGTGCTCTGAGGACATAGCACACACTAAGTATAGGGGGGCGTGTATATATTACATATATACTTTACCCATAGCTCGTACTTTCGCGTATTTTTGTATATATATTTTACAATAATTACGGGTGGGTAAAAATTCGAATAAAAAAAATGAAAATGAAAATGAATAAAGGCTTCTTATTTACTCTTGCATATCATCTCTGCATCTAAAAAGAAAAAGAGTCTTGCATTTTCATAGCATGACATCTCATCTCATCTGCATACTTTGCATATGCAAAGTGACAAGCTAGTGGGTTCTGAACCAAGTTATGAGTAGATATTGAGGATGGACTTGATTTGACCTTAATCCACCTAATTTCAGAGGAACCTTATAGGAACTGGAGTTAAGATTTCTCAGGTCAAGTGACTTAATTCTTTGAGTCCGCAAGCCTATGTTCACATGTCATCTTGATTAGTCTAAGTAGAATATCTCATGCATACGCAGAATTCTTTTAGATAATGACCTAACTTGGACAAGCACTATGCACGTACCTCTTCATTGATGAGGTGGTGAGGAGGTAGAATCCTTTAGCTTGGAGTAGCACACGGGTGGAAACATCCGTCCTCCTCTAGGGAGGGTAGTGCGTCTCAACCTAGTCTGGTGGTGTTGACATCTAAGGACAGGATGCTGTGGGTTGCAATAATGCTTCAAAAGAGGGATAGTCTACTGACTCAAGAGGAAAAACTCCTGATGTACATGCTGCTCTTTTGTTGAAAAAAAAATGCAAAAACTCCAAAAAAAATCAGACAGGTTCAAGAAAAAAATAAAATACCTGTCGGAGTATGTATACTAGTAAAGAAATGCAGCTGGATGACTTGGCTACACTGGTCAGGCATCCCGGGATAGGTAGCTACACTGGTTACCGTCCATTCTCTTCTCTACCCCCTCCTCTTGAGTCGGTCGCACTTGAACTTAGAAGGGAATACCCCGCTCCTCGAGGAAAGAGTTACTGGACCGGGTTATTGAGTTACCTTGTTAGAGGAGGCTGGTTCCGAGCCATTTCTGATGTGGAGAGTTACAAATCACTTACACAGTACAAGTAAGAATCATAGTCATCAGAAATTTGCTTTGGAGGATTTGTTCTAACCTGACTATTGAGGCGTCTTGAATAGAAGACTTGTGGAACTTGAAGTCTGTTAGGTCTTAAGTTCAGGTCCCAATAAGGTTCCGCCACACAATTAATCCAAAGGTCGAGTCAAGCTCCATTTTCAACTTTTGTTCATGACCTTGGTATGGAACCCAAAATCATTTCACTCTTGCATTTCATTTTATATTGCATAAATAGCATTCATGCATATATTCATAACTCATGCAGTTTAGCAGCTCATTTGCATTTAAATAAGAAGCCAAAAATCCCTTGTAAAATACCTATTCACCAAAATAACCTCTTCTCTATAATCTATACTCCTTAGTTAATAATATAGGGAAGAATGCCAAAAATCACCCTTGTAAAATAACCAATAAAGCCTGAGAAACCCTGTACACTAGAATGCTCATAAAGCCCTCATACAGCCTCCGAATTAGGTCTACTTACTCTTAGAATACTACACATTAAAAGACCTTTAAAATGAGACTAATTTCATTGAATTTGGAGCTTGTATGAGAAAATTGGGTTTTTGGGCCACTTCGTATACTACATATGTATATCTATGTATCCTTGTATTTATGTATCATATTTGACCTCATCTCCGTCTTTGGTCAACATGAAACTTGTAGATCTCATCGAGATCTACAACTTTCATGTTTTGAGTTTTTCCAAATTCGGCTCCCTCTTCTCTCTACACGTGTATCTTACTTCAGCCACTCACAGCAGGCCACGTGGCGCCCTCTGGTTGCACCACGCGGCCCGCTTCCTCTCGCCTCATCCGCCTCATCCTCAGCCGTTGGATCTCGCTTCAGATCCAACGGCCCAGCCTTTTCCACGCGCACTTCAATCCATAGCCATCAGATCTCTTCTTGCCTTCATCCACACCGCACGCTCGCGCTTCGCCCACAACGCGCCACGTGGCTACACCACAGCCCATCATCTCTGCGCCCCAGATCAAATCCTACCCGACCAGCTCCCCCTTGATTCCCACCGTTGGATCACACGATCCAACAGTGGAGACCTCGTCTCCTACCTCTAGGCGCCCCTCTCTCCCACGTCCCCTGCTTTGCGGGAGGGGCGCCCCCTTTCTATTTCTGGCTGCACGTCAGCCACCCTCTCCCACCGCTGACACCCCCACGACGTCACCCACTCATCCCTCTCCCTCGCCAGCTCCCTCACGCTCCACCACCTCCACCATAGAAGCTCCACGTCGCCCTCGAAACTCGCCTCGTCGCCAACACTCCCACCTACTTCACCTTATAAATACGCCACCACCGGCAACGTTCACCGCCATCCGCCACTCCAGAGAGGTTCCTCGAGCTCAGATCGATCCATTGGTGACAGCAATTGGGTGTGTCTTCGAGCGAAGACAAGTTTCTTCTCCGGCGAGATCCACGGCAAGCTCTGCCGTGTCGCTGCCTCCCTCCGCGAAGCTGCGCGAGCTCGGGACCCTACCGATCCCTCGAGCGAAGACCTGGAGCTCAAATCTGAGCTCCATTCCCCAGGTAGCCCCCTCCATCATCTTCTGATCTTCTCCTTAATTTTTCCTTTGATTTCTCCTAATTTATTCGCCGTCCACCGTTGTTTCCTCGCTCCACCTTCATTCCTCCGAGCTCCGCGACAGAGCTCCGATCTTCGCGCACCCTTCCGTTCCCTCAAACACCGCATCTCGACTTACCTCGACTCCAGCTCCGCCACCTCGGCGGAGCTCGCTCGCCGGACCACTCACACTCCGCCTTAGGCCTCGCCGTTCACCCTACATACCTCCACGCGCACACGCGTGCTTCGGCTATACCCCTAACCCCTTGCAGGTCCTCATTTCTTCACTGGCCGGAGCTTCGCCGGAGCTCCCTTCGAGCTTCTTCACCATCGAGCCTAAGCGCATCTCCACCGCTCCTGAGGCCACCGGAGGCTTCGGCGTACGCTCCGCATCTTCTGAGCTACTCGAGAGCATACGAAGAGCTTCATCGACGCCTAGCGACCGAGGCGGAGCGGAGCTCGCTCGCCGGAGCCCCGCCTTCTCCTCCGCAGGTGGAGGAGGACCGTTGGAGATGACGTACAGCCACCGTTCGATCATCTTGATCGAACGGTCCGAATCACGCCACGTCACCCACGACCGGAGTAGCAGAGAGCCATTAGATTCATCACGATCCAGCGGCGATAGATCAGCCACGTCACCACTTCATCGCGCTCCAGGTGCCGTTGGATCAATCTAGATCCAACGGTCACTAATCTCCCACGTCGCTATCAGCAGGAGCGATCCACAACCGTTGGATTGATCAAGGATCTAACGGACACAGACACGCCACGTCGACGGAGCCCGAGCCTCGGCCCCAAGCCTAGGCTCGGGCGACCCGAGGCTACACCGAGCCTCGCTCCGGACCTCCAGAGCGCCCGAGCCTCGCTCCGAGCCGCCGCAGCCCTACGAGCCTAGGCCGCCCACGTGAGGAGCACGTGCGGCCTGGGTAAATTGCACCGAGGCCCCTGGAGCTTTTCAAAATTGCAAAGAGCTCCCTGTGAAGCAGACCCCACGTGAGGAGCACGTCCCTTTTGGAGATTTTGCACAAGAGTCCCCCACATTATAGGTAATTGCATTTTAGTCCATGTCTGCATATTTGTTTATTGCAATTTTAATTTCCTGTATTGCATTTACACCCCTGTGTTTGCACGCATCCCTAGATTGCATTTTACATCATTTTGAAATTCTAAAAATTGCATTTTGTTGGAAATTTTGTCCTCTGTCTATTGGTCCACGTGTTATATTTTTGTAAGCTCATTTGAATTATTAATGAATTAATTGGTGAATTGTTGACATATTTTGCCCAGTGTCACCTTTTGATTTTTAGTTAATTCTCTGTGCTTCCAAAATTCATCAAAAATTCACAGTAGATTAAGGACATCATTTTTAACATACCATAAAAATTTCATAGCATTTGCACGCATACCGAGGCCTAAATAAATTGTTAAGTGATTTTCTTAGATTAATTTTAATTAATTCATTTCACAGTGAAATCAAGTTCTGTTAATTTTCCTAGGTCCCTTATCATTAGAGCCACCTAGGATAATTTTAGTTCCTGGAAAAATTGTGATTTGATATTTATTAAAAATTAAATACTGAAAATCACTATGTCTGTTTATTTAATTCACAGTAAATTTATTTAGTGTCGAAAAATTCTAAAAAAATTAGTGTAGGTTATTTTCATCACTAGTAACCATCTGGCTAATTTTCATAATTTTTGGACTTTATTTGATACACTAATTAAATTAAACATTAAATTGGCCTGAAGAGTCTGCATAAGTCTGCATAAAAAAAAAGACCAAAAAAATACTCCTCGAAAATCAACACTTGAATAATTGCTTAAATTTACCTAAGGAGACAGATGCCTCCCTGAGATCGACCTTGGACTTCCACCAAGTAAAAAAAAATCTGCCACTTGAATTAACTTGACATTAATAGTGGTTTTTGATTAACCTCTCGTATCCGACTGCAACGAACTGTCAACATTAATTTGCACATTAATTTGACCGAATTAACATAGGGTGCGGGAGCGTTGTCAATTGCATAGGCCAAATGGCATGAGTCGAAAAGCATATGTGCCGAATGGACAGGTAAAGGTGGTCTTCTCCTGATCCTCAGGAGCGATGGCCACCTGGTTGTAGCCCGAGTACCCATCCAGGAAGCAATAGTGGCTCTTCCCTGCCAGTCTCTCAATGATCTGGTCAATAAAAGGCAGGGGGAAATGGTCCTTCTTGGTGGCCTGGTTGAGTCTCCTGTAGTCAACACAGACCCTCCAAGAGGTGGGTACTCGTGTAGCAATCTCCTCTCCATACTCACTGATCACAGTCGTGATGCCCGTCTTCTTGGGCACCACATGCAAGGGGCTAACCCACTTGGAGTCGGAAATGGGATAAATAAAATCTGCACTCCACTATTTCGATATTTCCTTCATCACGACCTCTCTCAGATTGAGGTTCAGTCGCCGCTGGAACTCACGCGACGGCTTCGCCCCCTCCTCGAGATAAATATGGTGGGAGCACACTGATGGACTAATCCCATGGAGATCTGCTACACTCCATCTGATTGCCTTGCGGTTCTTTTCAAGAACCCCCATCAAACGGGATTCTTGCTCTCCAGTCAGATCGGCGGAGATGATGACTGGGTACATCTCAGGCTCGCCCGCAAGGAATCGATACTTCAGCGAAGTAGGGAGCGGCTTCAGCTCTGCACAGCTGGGCGCTGGCAAATCTGGCTGCGGAAGGAAATGTGTCAATGCTGCTAAGTCTGCCAAATCTGCCTGGGAGAAAGAAAGCGAACTCTTGCAAACTGGATCTGGAGAAGGCTGCTCAACTATGCTGTCTCTGATCTGCTCTGCCTCTACCTCCTCCTCATCTGTAGGCTCAGGTGGACTCAAGTCTGGCATCTGATCATCACAATCTGCCCAATCAGACTCTGAATCCGAGGGATCTGTATCAAACATGGTGGCATCAATACCACCGTAAAGCAAGGTGGCCTCAGCACCACCGTCACTGAAAACCGTGTCGCGGTCAATAACCGACTCTGCTTCCTCTATGGTATCCTGAACCAGGGTTGTGCTCTCTAGACTCTCCTCTGCTATCATCTCGACACCAGCTGTGTCTGAAAATGAGAGGATGGCATGTGCTGCAGGATCTGCCCATGCTGCCTCATCATCTGTGATCACAAAATCACAGTCCTGGTGGATGTCTGGCTCTGCGTCTGTCAGCTGCTCTGAATCTGTGCTAGCCTCTGAGCGTGCTCTCTCTCTGGATCTGTAGTCCTCGACCGTCTCTATTTGTACACTTTCGCCCTCGACGCGAAAGTATACCTTCCCGCTATCATGATCAGTCACCGCCTTGGCTGTGGCCAAGAACGGACGATCGAGGATGATGGGGGTATCGGTCACTGAATCAGGGATCTCCATGTTCAACACTACGAAGTCCACGGGGAATTTCAGGCCCTGAATCGTGACGATAACGTCTCGTAACAACCCCTTCGGCCTCTTGACAGATCGATCAGCGAACTGAAGGACTGTCCTGCTCTGTCGAAGAGTGCCCAACTCGAAGCGGTCGAGAAGGGCTGCCGGAAGAAGGTTGATCGACGATCCGCTATCTAATAGAGTCCGGTCGAACCTCTGCTCACTAATCTGGCATCTGACATACGGTGCCCCTGAATCTGGCCTCTTGGCCGGCAGACGGTTCTGGATCGCGAAACACGTGGCTTTCGTCAGCATATGAATCTCTGAAGTGTGGTTCCTCCTCCTCCTCCTGACTGTGGTCCTGTCTCTCAAAGATCGCTAGAGAAGGGGGATGTGCTGCAAAGCCTCCTGAAGGGTCAGCTGTATGTGAAATCTATCAATCATGCTCTGGCTGAACTCCTCCTACTCTCTCTTTTTTGGATCTTTTTCTTTTTTCTTCCCCTTCCCCATATGAAGGGCTCTAGGGAAGGGGATCACAGGGTCCTTCACAGATGAAGGACTAGGAAAAGGTCTAGACGGCTCGACGGCCGGATCCGCACATACATCAAGCACCACAGTGGGACCAGAATAAACTAAACCTTTTCCTTTATTCAAAATAGAGTTCTGAGATACATCAACCGAAGGAAAAACAACATCTCTATGAAGGCGAACACCGGTGGCCTCAGTACCACCTCTGGCTGGCTCTGCAACTGGACGTCTCGCGGCCTCAGTACCGCGGGCTGGCTCGGCTATGCTGGTGGCGTCAGTACCACCTCCTCGAACTGGTGAAGCGGCGGCCTCAGTACCGCCGGTAGAATCAGCATCCTTGGTGGCATCACTGCCACCATCATCATCTGGAGCGGCATCAGTACCGCTCTCCTCCTCCTCATGTGGCGCCCCGGAAGTATCCTCGTGGTGTAGCTCAGACGAGGCGTCGCCGCCTGCTGGTGTCCTACCGCTCCTAAGTGCAACAAAATCAGCATAAAACAGATCCGAAGATGTATCAACAAATGGATCACTAGGAGTGGCGTACTCAGTGGAAACTACCTGCTCAGATTTCCTCTTCAGGTTGTTCGGATTCGGCTCGATCTGTGCAGGAATGGTGGCCTTCCCTCTCACAAGGTCCCGCATCTCCTGGCGGAACTCGTCCATCTCCCGTCTAAATGTAGCCTGCTGGTCCGTGAGGAGGCGGGCTATGTCATCCAAGGCGGGGCTCTCATGGGAGCCCGACGGGTAGCCTCTCTGGTGCTGAGGCTGCTGGAACTGCTGCTGGTGCTGCTGAGAGGGGTAGGAGGAAGGATGTTGCTGGTATGCTGGGTGAGCCTGCTGCTCACGTCTCCAAGACTATCCCTGCTGCTGATAGGGACGAGGACCAAAGGACGAAGGCTGGTGTTACTGGTATGCTGGGGGCTGCTGCTGCGGCTGGTGATCTCTCTGCTGGGCGTACTGCCCTCCCTGACCGGCTGGCTGCTGCTGGGGCTGGGTACCTCCACTCCCCCACCTGAATCCGATATGGTCTCGTCGGATCCCAGGCTGGGGGCGGTCATACCAAATCCCGTTGACATCCATCAACGGCTCTGCATCGTAGGGGGCTGGCGGGAGTACAGCCAGAGGCTGATCCGGCTGGTAGACCACCATCTGCATGTCTAGAGATGGTGGGGACTGGAAAGAGGGCTGCTGCTGCTGGTACGGCTCCGCCTGTACAAGGTGAACCTGTCTAGGCTGCTGTAGGGAGCTGGAGGGCTGAGACGAGCTGCTGCTGCCGCCGGAGTCGCCTCGCGACTGAAGACGGGGCTGTGAAGCCGTCTGTGCCTCCTGGAGACACATGAGCTGGGTCTTCATGTCGCTCAGAGCTGTGCCATCTGCTCCATCTGCGTGATGCTCTGGCACTGCTTCTTCTCTATCAGCTCCATGCAGTCCAACTTCTCGCTGATGATACCCATGTCCGCAGCGGACGACTCTGCCTGTGCTGCTGCAACTGCAGACGAGCTGGATGGGACCTGCATCGACCCGTGCTATCCGCTGGTACTGCACGGTCCTGGCTGCTGCTGGGGTCTCTGTGTGTACAACCGGGTCTGGGACATCACCATGTAATTCTCGGCCATCTCCTCGTAGATCGCCCAGACCTAGTCGTGGTCCTTGGCGAAATAGGACCCACCGCAAGAAGCGTTCACCAGACCCTGGAGCTCTGGTGTCAACCCGCTGAAGAAGCTCTGAACTAGGTTCAGCTTGGAAATGTCGTGATGCGGGCACCTGTCTGTGAGCTCTCGGAACCTCTCCCATGCCTCGTGGAATTGCTCATTAGGGAGCATGGAGAAGTTGCTGATCAGGGCCCTCGCAGCATTCGTCCGCCCAAGTGGATAGTACTTGTTCAAGTACTCGGTGCGGAGTTGCTCCCAGGTGTAAACAAACCTCCCCAAATGCTTCAGCCAGGTGGCTGCTCTGTCAGCTAAGGAGAAGGGGAAGGCGATCATCCTGATCGTGTCCTGGTCCACCTGACGGTCGTGGACAGTGCTGCATATCATCAAGAACTCCTGGAGGTGGAGATGGGGCTCCTCTGTCGCGAGTCCGTGGAAGCGGGGGAGTAGCTGCAAAGTGTTCGGGGGGAACTTGAAGTCCCCCACGATCGCTGGAAGTACTACCCAGTGGTGCGTCAGCGTCGATCCGGGGTTGTGTAACTCCCGCATCAGTCTCGGTGGTCCTCCGGCCGCTCCTGCGGCGGCTGCCGCTGCTGCGGCTGCTGCATCCGCGTCATCTGGGATCCTCGGTCCCTCTCTCCTCTGCTCTCGCTCTGCTCTCTCTGCTCGCATCTGCTCCATCTCTCTCCTCATGTCGAGCATAAATGCTCCCTGATCCCTCAGCTGCTGCTGGACGGTCTCTAACGAGGCGATCAGGGTGGGGTTGATCGCTCCCGGATCCAATACGAAGTGCTCAGGCTGACGGGAACGATCCTCAGAACTGTCGGCCATGTCGTCTACTGCAAAATCAAACGAGCCCAACTCAGGTGCTGTCAAATCTATCAATCTCTCCTCGGGCTCATGTCTCTCAGGTCTGAAAGAAAGGGGGTCGAGGGGGAACAGGGCGGAGTCGTACTCGGGCTCGGAGAGCTGGTCTCGGCTCTCGCGGGCCAACCTAGATGATTGGGTAGACGTGCCCGAAAGCGGTGCAGCCAGAGGCTGCCTAAGAGAGCGTCTACCCATCATCTTGATCTGGCGAGTAGGGCGGATGAGATCTGGAGAAACTATGATCACAAAACAAACCCCCGATTCACCAACGCAACGCGAGATGAAGACCGTGAAAGTTCGGTCAGATTATCTTGTCGATTTTATTAGGTGAACACACAAAATATCAGAGCGCTTACGTGACCTGTTAGGATACCCGATGCTACCCCAACCGACTGGCCCGCACGGAAGAGTCGGTAATCAGTCGGGACTAGCACCGGAGGGCTCTACCTAGGGTGCGGGTCACTCTCTCGCGCATCCAAACCATACAATGAGGGGGTTGCTCTCCCCAAGACAAAATTTTTAGGGTGAGCGTCTTTTAAGATCAATAGTGTTAACCAGTCCCAATTTTATGGTTTTTCTTTTTAATGTTTTTCAAATAAAAACAAACGGCCTAACGAATTTTTCGGTTCTCCTGGTTATTTAATCCAAAACAGGGGGGAGAAGACGAAAAAGCCGATGCGCGATGAAATCAATGATGCATGCTGAGTAAGAAATGCGTACCTTGTCTCCAGCACTCTACATGCAAGTGATCCGCGCAGAATTTAAAGACCGGAAAGTAAACTACCTAAATGATGCAACGGGAAAAACCGAGTCCTAGACGAGCAATTTCTATCGCAGAACCGTCTAACCGGTCACCGACCTCCAAGCCAAAGAGTCCGGTCTTGGCCCGTCCCTCCTCTGTCCGATAAATCAGGGGTAGAAGAAAGCGCTTTACAGGACGGGCTGCGGCACGTAGGATACGAAGGAGATGAGTCGGTTATTTTTATTAATGATTTTTAGTAGGTCCAATTAGCGTTCTATAGGAACAGGCAAGCAATTAAGTGTGGGAACCCTACTAATTACGGCACAAGCAAGAGAAATTCCTAAGTCTAGGGGCTCGATGAAAACCGCGTAAACACCGGAAAAGGCAGTAAGAAAAGAAAAAGAATACCGCGTCAAAAACCGCGAAAAACTCCTAAGGGTCCCCCGAGCACACCGGTGCTCGGCGAAACAGACCCGCTAAGTCCAATCACAGTCCAAGTCCAGTCTCTGAGAGTCCCTGTATTATTACAATAATAATGCAATAAAAAGAAAATTCCTCTCCCACTCAACTCTCTCTCACTCTCTCCTGCGACTCTACAAAGAAAAGAGCCGCCTCCGAATCCTGCGGTTGCGTCGGCTTCTCGAAATCGGCCTCCTCGGTCCTCGGGCCCCTCGCAAGAAAGAGAAGAATGGTCAGACCAAAATAATCAAATACTAATAAAAAGAAAAATAAAAGAAACTAAAAATGAGGGTATATATGCAAAAATGCAAAATAAAATAAACACTCAAAATAATAAAAACAAAAATAAAAGAAAAAGAAAATAAAACAAAATAAAACAAAAATGAAATATAAACAGAAGCCGCGAAAAAGCTGCGAGCTCTGAAAGAGCCGCGAAAAGCCGCGAAAATAAAAACGAAAATAAAAGCAAAACTACTAAGCCGTGCTCCCCGGCAACGGCGCCATTCTGATGACACGAAAATCCGAGCGACTAAGGTAATCAGGTGTATCTAAGATGGTCGTTGCGACCTCGGTCACTCAGATCGTGTCGATCAAGAAAAATGAACCACTCAATAAAGATAAAATCGATCAAAATACGAAGTAGCGGTCCTGCTATTGGATTAACCTGGTATAGCACCCAGGGTCGAACTCAAGGAGCACGGATTGGTCTTTCGGCCTACGAAGTAGTAAAAAGAAAGAAAATGAAACAAGAAAATATTTTTAGTGGTTTTGAATTTATTTTATATTTTTTTTTGGATTTTTAAGTGATTAAGAAATTAAGAAAAACAAAGAAAAGCACACTTCAATAATTTATTTAAAGCACTAAAAATCAACCAAAAATTCAAACAAAAATATTTTTATGTATTTTATATTTTTAGTGTTTTTGGTGAATTTTTGAGAATTTTCTGAAGTTTATTTAATTTTCTAAAAATCAAACAGTAGCTAAAAGAGATGGTACTGTCCAGCCGAGCCAAAAACCCTAGATAAAATATCTAAGAGCTCCAAAATGGCCTGGAGGTAATTTTCCTACAACGAAGACAAAATGAGGAAAATTTAGACACCAATTTTATTATTTTTGGATTTTTAATTTATTTACTAGAATTTTTATAGGTTTTTGAGTGTTTTTAAGTTTTTAGTGATTTTCAGTAATGAAAAATAGCCAAAATTGGCTAGAAAATCAAACTAAGTAGGACAAACAGTAAATAATTTTTGTGGAATTTTTAAGCGAGTTTTAATATTTTCTTATGATTTTTCAAGTTAAACAGTAGCACAAATGAAGGTTTTTGATTTTTTAAAAATATCAAATAAAATCAAAAATGTCCTCAAAAATCCACAAAAAATTTACACCATGGCAGGAGCCATGTGTCCAATTTTCGTTGGATTTGGAGGTGTTTTGCTATTTTATTTAAAAATAGAAAAGAGGCATTGTGCACATGGACCAAAGTGCAAATACCCAAAGTTCTGGGGGGTCTGGTGCAAAATACCCAGCAAAACACGCGCCAAGCGCGTGCCTGGGGCACTCAGGGACCCAAATGTAATAAAAATAAGTCCCGAGGACTTATTGGTAACACGTACCAAAAGTCCAGGGGCTTATCTGCAAAACACCCAAAATATAACGCACATGCTCAAATAAATCACGCACAGGGGTATAAATGCAAATAAGTAAAAGATTTCATTCATTCAAGAACAACCAGAACTACAAGGGTCTCTATTGCAAATAAACCAAATAAACACGTGATGAAGCATGTGGCATACAACGCACAGGGTTATAAGAGCAAATAGAATAAAGTACGGGGTCCACTATGCAAATTACCCTAAAACTAAACAACTAAGTTCAACATTTACAGGGCTATATCGAAATAAAGGACAAGGCAGGGCCTAAGGGTAAATTACCCTTTATTAAGCGGGGTGCTGGATGCGCGCCACGTGTAGGATCTGACGGCGTGGAAGCGGGGTGGCTCGTGATCCAGCGGCTGAGATCATACCTCCTCTGATCGGACGATATCTGCAGCTCCACAAGCGAACGGCCACGATGGAATCTGGAGCAGGGGGTCTGATCAAACGACGACGGAGGGTCCTGGAAGAACAGGTCCCCGGCGAAACTCGCCGGCCTCGTGCAAGCGCAGCTGACCTCCTGGGAGCACTCTGATGGTCGGAGAAGAAAGGTGGTGTGATCCCGCGTCTGCCGGAATGCTCTGATGATCGAGCCGAGCTCCGAGGAGCTCGGGCGAGGTCGGCAGAGCTGGGCCTCCTGGCTGGATGACGAAGGGCCTCAGATGGCCTTCGTTTCGACCTGCAAAGTGAACCAGAAGACTCACGGGTCGAGAGCAAACTGCCTCGACCCGGTTAGGCGAGGCGAAGGTGGATCGTGGGTCGGAACGGTGAACTCCGGCGAAGGTGGTGGACGGAGGAGCTCGGTTCCCAGCTCCTGTGCGAGCTGGGTTGAATGGAAACGTGGAGAAGGTGCCCGGGAGGAAGGCGAGGGCTATGGCAATGCCCGATGGTCGAGTAGTGGTCGGGAACGGGCGGAATCGACGAAATGCGGCGGCGAAGCGAATTGGGCGAAAATGGAAATCAGCGAAAAGGATAGGCTATCGGAGCTACCTGGGTGGTCGGAGAGACTGGGGAGGAGCTGGGGAAGCTCCTGGTCGTCGCCTCAAGGATCGTCTCCCTCCGAGGCTCGGAGCTCACGCTGGTGGCGGAGCTGCGGCGGCTGTGCTCGCCGGATCGATGGGTCCTCCTCCTCTCCTCGCTGCGACAGGTCGAGGCGCAAGCTGTCACTCTCGCGGTCTCTCTGGAGCTCACAGGTGAAGGAGGCGAATGGCCAAAGATGGAGCAATCGAGTGGCGGAGCTGCAGCTATATACGGCTAGGGGTCCGAGAAAGATGGGTCCGGGCAAGCTTTGGAGCGCGCGGATCCCGAGGATGCGGCTCCGGCGAGGATGTCAGATGTGAGGTGAAGGATTCGGACCCGGGGTTTGGTGAAATGGGTGTCGGATCAAGCGGGTAGAAAGGGGAGAAGTCGGATCCTTCGCCCAGATCCGAGACGGGGTGGTCCTGGGGGGGAGTTGACCGGGCGGTCAACACTCCCAGGACCCAATGGGAATGGGCCACGTGGCTGAATTTTGAAATGAAAATTAAGGGTAGCTAGGGCCCGATTCAACAAAAACTTAAAACATGAAATATTTTTATTTTATTTTTTTCTATTTTTTAGTGATTTTTAATTAATTTTTGGAAATAAAAATAAGGTATATACATAGTATGTAATACATAGGTATATGTACACTATTAGGGTTTTTGATTTTTTTGATTTTTAATTATTATTTTTATGCAATTTATCCTCATTTTATATTTTATTTATTTTCATTATAAAATAAGGAATAAAAAGATATTTTTATTTTATTTTTATTATTTATATACATAGGTAAAATAAATAAATATATATATACATCTACATACATGGTATATGTGCAATATATTTTTGTATTTTTAATTTTGCTATTTTTATTTTGCTTTTGTTTTAATTGTTTTATTTTATCATAGAAATATTTACAAAAAGTTTGGAAATTAATTTTATTTATTTACAAGGTTAAATAAATACATAGAAGTGGTTTATGTACATGGTGAAGGTGGTATTTTTGGTCTTTTTGATTTTTATTTTTTTATTTTGTTTCTATATTTTATAAATATATACAAGTATTTACAAGCATATTTTTGGTGAGGAAAATATCTTTATTTTATTTACACAAATATTTACACTCATGAGCCCCTATCTCCCTCTACTTTGGCTTTTATGCGGTCAGGCCCATACTGAGCCCTCCCTTGGGTTAGGTTGCTCAATATTTATTCTAAATATTTCCCTCTTTTTCTTTTTAATCTTTATTCTTTTATTTTTGCACAAAAACATGCTAATTATAGGTTTTTACACAATGCATGCTTTTGGTAATTATCCTGTTTACACATATCTACATGTATTTGCAAAGGTTTTTGTAGCTAAAATATAAGAATAAAGAGTGATGAATGAGTTATTCATCATGGGGCTAGAAGAAGCGGTTGTGATGGAAAGATGATGACGCGATCGAAGGGCGCAAAATGCGCCACGTGGCAGGTTCTGGTCAAGGCACTCACGGACGGATCATATTAAGAGGCGAGGGAAGATCAAACGGCTTAGGAAAAGAGCGACCGTGGAAAGAGCTGGGCCGTTGGATTCAAAGAGAAATCCAACGGCCAGAGGTGCAGGTGGTTGAAGCAAGGGAGACGGGCCACGTGGCTCACCCAGAGCGGGCCACGTGGCCCAATCAGATTATTTGAAAAGAAAAATTGATTTTTGAGGATGATAATGGCCGAATTTGAGAAAACTCAAAACATGAAATTGTAGATCTTGATGAGATCTACAAGTTTCATGTTGACCAAAACTGGAGATGAGATCAAATGAAGACTCGAAATATTTTTAAGGGTATTTTTAAGGCTAAAAATACCACGGATTTTAGTTTTGCCATTTTTTGTGATTTTTAATTTATTAGAGACTCAGATAATTACAGGACTTTATCTGGATTTTATTGAAACGAAGCTAAGCAAGGTGGTTAATAATTGGAAATTAAGATGATGAAATAGGGTTTCATCACCCGCCCACCCACCAAGATTGATAATGAATTCTGCATTTGGCGAGGGTTCATCAGGGTTTTGGAACCTTGTTGAACATATACTACCTGCTCCAAATCATTGCAGGTTTTTAAATAGATCAAATCAAACCTGAGATAGGGATTGAATATTCAATATATGAATAGTCTCTATATTTACTACACATCTACAATGAAGTTAATTAATATGAAATGAACAGTTAGCAATATTTGCTAAAATTAAACATATGAAAATTAAATGAAAAGCACACAATTATTGTACATAACAAAATACATTAAACACAATTTAATTTTTCATACATATAGAAATTTATTCTCTATTCTAGAAAGTAAAGAAGAGTGTAATGATCACTTCTTTTTTGCACGAAAGATCTTAGAAATCAAACTCTGCTTTGATTTCTTTTTCTCTTTTTTCAATTCTTTAAACATGGCATACATTCGGGCTTCTTCTTCAGGATTAGTATCTTCCTCATCTTCCTCCTCTCTCTCTTCTTCTTCATTCTCCTCTTGGGGAACTAGTGGTCTTTGTGACCTATTAGAATTTAATAAAGTAAGAAAGGGAAGAAAAAAATTGAATATTTAGCCTACACATAAATTATTCATATGTTAATACTTACATGTATTCCTCACCATTTCAATAATGGATTATTTTAAGGAATATTGTTTGATTCATTTGCTGGAGGACACATTACTTCACCATGTCTCCATCACTTATAGTAGCCTTCCATGAATCCATGTCTATAGAGGTGAATTTGAACTTCATCTTTAACGTTCTTCTTAAGTAAACGATACTTGAGACATGGCCAAATAATTGTGTCTTCTGAATCAACAATCGTAGAACCATTTGCATAAGCAAATGCCAGAAACTCCTTTACGCATCGTTCAAATGACTCCATTAAGCGTCCATCGTGGACACGTTTATACATCCACTCCTTGTTGCTTGTCATCCTATTAATGAAAGATAGGTTTAGAAGTTAGGGGATAAGATAAGAACTTTATTATTCGTATTAATTCTTGCGCACGTCTTTAAAGATTCAAAAACCTAATTAAAACCATCATCACTACATGTATTTTATAATTTATATCTAAGCAAATTTCAACAGCATAACCACGCACCCCTTCAATATACCTCATAAATTAAGCTTAATAGCCTTTAAAATTATTGTCAATGTAACAATTCTTAAAGTGTATCAACATTAATTTGGTATATCGAAGAGGAACATGGTTATATTGCTGAAAACGAGCTTAGATATAAACGCTAACATACATGTAGCAATGATGGTCTTAATACAGTTTCTAAATCTTTAAAAATTCCCTTAGTTCGGGACCTCCGAACTAAGGAAAGCTAACATAAATGTAATATTATATGGATATCTTGCATCACTCTTATGTACGTGCTACGTATGAGGATGTCAAGATACCAGTATAATATATACATTTATATTAGATGGGTATATAAATAGATTTGGACGGTTTATGAATGTGAAAAAGATCTAAGTGATCCTACAATCGTGCCTAATAAAGTGTTCAATTTATTGGGAATGTTCCTGCAAAAAATATCTTCTACTTCCATACATCAAAATCCACAACCATTGGAGCATGATATCTCGATCTGAAGTGAGTCTAATAGTTTTATGAAAAACAAAAATATAACATGTTAAAAGTGATGAAATCTTCCAATGTGTTGCACATGCCTGCCATTGTGCAATGCTACACACCAACCGGTGTGGTGAGACGTGCTGTATGTGTAAGGTTTTGTGTGATTTCCTAGTAATCTAACATTTTTAACTTACAATCTACCAAACTACAAACTAATGTGACATATTAATCAACATTAGCTCTTTAGTTTGATAAATTACTTATTACAAGAGGGCTTTCTGACTATAAAAAATAAGAGTCACATTGCCTTAGTTACAAATATATGTGGAATAGAGCATTTAAGTTACATTTTGTGCAAATTTTTTTCCACTTAAAATAAATTACAATAAATTATTATCGAATAAAAGGTTTTAGTCATTTTAATAATTAGTATTACTCTTGTATTTCTAATTAATGGAAGAATACCATATTTTATTTTAAATTTTGAACTAATTTACCAAATAAAAAACTATATATTACATTGTACCAAAACCCACTTGTATATTATACCTCACTATTAAACTATAATCCATATTATCAAATAAAAAGTTTTAGTCATTTTAACAACTAAAAGTAGTCTTCAAATTTGAATTAATGGAGTAAGATCATATATTTATTTAAAAATTTAAAAGTTAATTTTAATTGTTAGTTTTTGTAGCCATATTTTGAATTTAATAGTGGTATTGTAAATTTTATAATGAAAGAATATCCATATGTTTAATTAAAGTTTAGTAATTGCTTTTATTACTTATATATTCTTTTTTATGTATTTCAAATCGTAATTGTTGACATCTTAATGCCCCCTAAGTTCATATAACATCTCGCATATGCATTCTCTCTACAACATACCCACGCATATACTCCCCTCTCGACATCAATTCAACAAAAAAAATCACTTTCTCATGCTAAAAGAAATCTAATTGGCAAGTAACTCCTACATTATTTTTGAATCTCCATTTCATCACCTTTATTCTATCATTTTGGCCTTAAAAACCCTAGCAATTGCATAAAAAAAACCTCAATTTGTACATAATAGCATTCATTATATATTGTATTTATTATACACAAAATAAGGTTTTTAATGCCAAAATTATAGAATAAAGAGAATAAAAGAAAAAGGAATAAACTATTGAAAATATTTTATGACGCTAACCCAGAGACCAAGTCCAGAATGGAGTTGGTCGACAAGGAATAAAGAAGGGGGAGATAAGGGCTAAAAATGCAATAAATCCCTCATTTGTTTATTCATTAATTATGAATTTTTGACACATATTTTATTCTTTATTATTTATTCACCAAATAAAGAAGCGTTGTCCATGAAAGTTGTATATAATAATGAAAATAAAAATACAAAATTGAGTTTGTATAAAAATAATACACTGTGTACATTTTATACCCAGAATAAAAGGCCAAGAACCAAACTTCACAGACCCATATCTTTAAAAAAACTCAAAACATAGCAAAATCATCTCTAATTGTATATAACTTTTCGCAAGCTATTTAATGATGGTGGATTTATATTTTATGGAGTTACTATGTAGAAGTTAGGTTTTGGGCCCCTATTATACCTAATACCGATTAAAATATTCAATTTATTCATTATTTATTATTTTTGCAAATTCTTATTTTTATATTTTTTATAACCTATGTGCATACTAAAATTAGAATAAAATCAATAAGAAAAAGGGAATTAAAATAAGTTTGTGTAAAATACATAGACAAAAGACCTATGGTTCTATATGTATATAAATAAAAGGGGAATAAATTCTTTTATTCTTTAATTCTTTTATAATTTCCTAATATTGTAAATAATATACACATTCTATTGAAAATATAGAACTATAATAAAACTCATAAAAATAAATTAAAATAAAATAACATACATAAAACATAGGTAAAATACATATGGATATACCTATGTAATATACTTATCTATTTATTTAAATGTACAAATAACATCATAAAAATAAAATAAAAATGCATTTATACTCACAAAAATAAATTATAGATATATAAAATAAAAGAATAAAAGAATAAAATAAAATAAATAAAATAAATAAAAATGTACAAAATACAGGTAAATATACCTATAAATAAGCTATTAAAAAAACTTGTACTAAAATACATCAAGAAATAAATAAAATCCATAATAAAATACTACATAAAATGATAAACATTTTTTATTTTATATTCAAAAAATAATAAAATCATTTACTATTTTTTATTAATTATTCTTTAATAAACCTACAGTTTTGTCCTGTAGTGGTCTCAGGTGGACCAATCACAGGTCACGGACCGTTGACCTCTGATCAACTGTCCCATCCACGTCTGGACCCGTCAGATCTGTATTTTCCCTCATCTTCCGCCATTTTTCGCGGACGTCTCGTCCATCTTTCGAGGATGCTTCCTTTAGACGAAATGTTCCCTGATCATTGTACATCCATGCCCCCACCTTAGATCTCTTGTACATATCATAGATTCCTTAATATTGGCCGGGTAATAAGGGTGTGTATACTTGTACATAAATAAACTCATCTTCATCCTTTTCAAAATTTGGTCAATCTTCTTCCATTTTCTGCCCCCGCCTTCGACCTAGCGAGTTCCTTCGTGACAGGGAGGAGCCCCTCGAGGGTCCGAGAGGGCTAAAAGGGGAGGAGGTTGCACCCACGGCCCAGCTCCGACGAGGCCCTGCTCCCTGTCGTCGCCGGCAGGTATAAGAGTTGTGCTTTTCGATTTTTAGGTAGGTTTTAATCTCAACTTTTTATTTATGCATTAAGTTCAATCATTAGGTCTTAGATGCAACCTAGATACCTCGGTTCCTAGTTCATCGGAGCTCCGCTCCGACGAACGTTCCCGCCTCATTTTTTATGCTAATACAGTTCCATTTGTGGTCGAGGGATCTCCCCTTGAGCCGTGCAACCTTCCTGTGTAGGTCAGGAGCGTAAAGAAGCTCCCGGAGAAGGATTAGCAGTTGGGCGGAGGTTCCTAGAGGTCATCTTATTCTCCGACTTTGTGGAAGTCCTCCAGTCAACCTCACACCACTTTAAAGCCTCCAAAAGAAAGAGACACCTGTCAGGAAGCGTCCGGGACCCCTTGGAGCCTCGAAGGATGCAGGAGAAGGGATATTGGGGGAGGGGAAGTTCGGCCATTCCGACCTTCTTCCCTGTTCTTCCTCCCCGCTTCCCCGCCGTTGGATGAAGAAGGAGTTCCCTGAGCCGTCGGATCTTCCCGTTCTACAGTCGTTGGATCACGTTAAGTGATCTAATTCTCTCCATCGACCCGCGAACCGTCATCAGTCGTTGGATGGACGCCACGTGTATAAGTGAAAAGATCCTAGCCGTTCGCCAACGCACGTTTTGGGGTAATTTGCATGTAAACCCTTCTCTTTTGTATTTAATTTTTAATGTTGTAAATAAAATATTATGTGTAAATAAATTAGGGCATTTTGCATATAGGCCCTTATATTTTTCATATTTACATTTTGGTTCCTGCCAATGTCACATGCAGTCCTCACGTGACGCTGGAAATTTTGCACACATATCAATGGCATTTTTGCATATTGTAAAATAATTCTAGAAAATTAAAAAAAATTTATTTCTGTTGGGAAAATTGTAATTTGACCCCTGATCTTTATTTAATTATAGTTATACCCCTACTAGGCTATTTATTTTGTGACTTTTACCTAATTATTAAAAATAGCTACATAGCTCCTAAAAATCCCAAAAAATATGATTAGATGCTTTATTCCTTGTAGATTCACGCCACATGTCCACTTTGTATTTTTTATATTTAATCTATTTATTAAAATTAAAAGTAGCCTAAATAATCCCTACCTAAATTATAAATACCAAAAATATAAAAACTTTTAGAAAAATTCCAAAAAAATTATATATGGTATATTTTGACATTTATTGAGTCCAGAAATAAAAAAACCCCATAAAAATAGTAAAAGAAAACTAAAAAAACCAGAAACTCCAAAATCCAACAAAAAATATAAAAATTCAACAAAAATACCAAAAATATGTTTTTATGTTTTATAATTATCTATATATTATAGTTCATGTATTAAAATTATTTGGGTAATTTTGAACTTATTTATTATTTTTAAAATCCAAATTAATTTCAGGTATTTAATTAATCCTGTATTTGGGATATTTTTGACTTTAAAAATACATAAAAATTAGCAAAAATTTCTGAAAAATACAAAAACATTAGAAAATATGTAAAACCCAAAACCAATTTATTTTATAAATTTAATTATATTTAATAGCATTTATAAATACATTTCTATGAATTGCATAAATAAAGCCTTATCTGGATATATTATTTTTATAAAAGGAAAAGAAAAATATAAAAAAGATAAAATTATAAAAAGAAAATATAAAATTAGAAAAATTGAAAATCAAAGAAAAATATAAAAATTAAAAATCAAATATAAAAATTAAAAATAAAAACCCACAAAAATAATAACATGGACAAGAAAAGAATTGAATAACTTTTGCACATTTATTTTTGCTCCCAACCGTTTGCTCCCAGTGCTCGACCTCCACCTGTGCCTACACACTATACACATTTGCACGTAGAGTTACAATAAATTTTAACTCCACATTTTTTAGATTTAATTGCTTTATTCATATTGTGAGTTAATTGCTGATTGATTGGGTTTTTTTGTCGGTCACCTCAGTGATTGTGTTCTCGCCTTGTGTGGAATGCATGACTGATGCAAAATCCTCTTCATCAGATGGCGTCATTGCCGGGGAGCAACGTCATTTGGGGATATTTATTTATTTATTTTAATTATTTATTGATAATTACTGTGACTATTTTGACCATTTCCTTTGTTTGACTTTGATGCGATGGATCGTTGCGTGATGGAGGACTTCTTAGGAGGATCTATGCACCAGAGCAAGGCGGAGCCAGCTTTTAGTCCTAGCCGGTAGGAGAGAGCACCAAAGGAAAAATGGAGGGGGATTTTGCAGAATAGTCTAACTTTTTTTGCATTATTTATTATTATGTATATTCATGAGAGAGAGATAGACACCTGGCATGTAATAATTGGACTTGCTACAGGCACTCCGACTTCTTGAGGTCCAGTACCCGAGGGATTGTTCCCTCGAGGGCCTCGATGATTTTTATGTTTTTACTTTTTTATTTTATTTTTATTATTTTGTGTGAATAAGCCCTAGCTTAGGATTGTTTGATGTAGACTAAGGCCCAAACCCTAATATATATGTGTGTACCTATAGATACGATTTGGGACTTAGTCAATTTTGAAATAATGTTCTTCATGCTAATAGCATCCTGTATCTAGGGCGATTTTCTCGGATTGCATCTCATATAGCACATGTTTCAATTCTGTTTTGCATCCCGCATGGAGAGAGCTGGGAGACACTGTAAGTCCTCTTACTTGGCATGCATTATTCGATTTTTGACTTGCATGGCTTTTTTGGTCTTCTCCCTCTGTTTTTTCTCACCTAGGATGTAAATGGAATTGGAAACTCGTTCGGCACGTGCATTGAAAGATAACCAAAAAAAGTGATAATCAAAATAAAATCAGGACGCTAACCATACTGGATCTTTAAAATAAAATGTAATGGATCCTTTGTCTTGGGGAGAGCAACCCCCTCATTTGTCTGAGCATTTTATTCCTACGTACACTCTAAGGATTAGTGCCCTAATCCCAAAGCCTAATTCCGGTATGTACAACTTTCTATGATCACCTAACTCTAAAATTGACAAGATAAAAAGACCACATCTCGGTCTTCACTGTATTGAGTAGGTGAATCAGGGGTTTGCTTTGTGTATTGATTGTGACTTGGGGTCCACTTGCATTTTCTCTTTGAGTTATCAGTCCTGTCCGTGTGAGTCATGCATTTTTCATCTTTGAGTCTCTCTACCTCTCTTATACATATATCTCCTCATTTGCATAGAGTCATGATATTGGCGCTTGAGCTCAATCATCTTCGCCAAATCCTTTTATCTCGCTTCTTACCCATTGTCCTCGTATTCCCCCATGTCATCTCTTCTATTACCCAGGATTGTTGTGCTTTCAGATATCGCCAGCATCGAGGATCTTGACTTACATTGATTATTGGAGTAAGTCGGGCATGTGTTGAAGGCGTTGAGATTGACTTGGTGGATTTGATTTTCGATACGTGCATAGGAGATTATTGAGGATTTTAACGATGCACGATGATTAGGTGTGATTCGTTATTGAGGATTTAGATCTCGCACATCGGATTGAGGATGTGATCTATGTTGATGATTCGATGATGATTACATGAGCATTGATTGATCTCTCTCTTTCGAGGTTCCAACCATCTTACTTTTGAGAGATGACTGAATATCTTGATTTATTATTGATAGAGATGGTGTGCGCAACCCGCATGATGTCTCCCATCTTCCTTATTGACCCATCCTTGATCTCATGATTCTATAATCCACCTGTGGCACTTTGAGGATTACAGATTATCTTTTGTGCCAGCTCAGCTTGATTGAATTGACCTGAGGGATGTTCGGTGATTAACTTAGTTATTTCCTCCCTCGTATTATCTTATGCCCTCCTGAGGATTGATGGATTTACTGCTTTAGAGGACCTGAGCTTCGGTGCCAGCAATCCCAAGACTTGATTGACCTAGTTTGCATCACTCTCCGAGGACTATCTGCAGGAGGATGTGACACATTCTTTGCAATCGATTTCGTACACTGACTCTGTCCCCACCTTGTTGGAGCCTGAAACCGCATCGTCTGATTTGACTATTCGGGCTCCATGCTGATTGTACACCCGATTTATCAGTGCACGAGGCCAACATCTCGACTCCTTTGAGTCCGCTCACCTTGACGGTCCTCACAAGGATGAGCTTTACTTTTCTGACTATTCCATGCCTAGTCCATATGCTCTCCGAGGGTTATCTATGAGAGATTATGACAAATTCTATATCTGTTGTCTCTTCTGCTAGTAGACGATATGTCGTCTACAAAGACCAGTCTGATTGACTCCTCTGAGCCTTCTCTCCTTGACGACCCTCGCAAGGACGAGATTAGATCTGACTATTCCCTGATTAGCTTGCACTGTTTCCCGAGGACTATATGCGGGAAAATGCAACACTTTCTTTACGCTCGGTTCCCCTTGCTGACTGTGTCTCCTATTACTGGGAACACGGAGACGAGTTGTCTGATATGCTTTCGGTCCCCAGTGCTTTGATGTTTACCCGATCTGATTGGATCTGGGGGACCCATCTGATTAGACTCCTCTGAGTCCGCTCTCCTTGACGGTCCTCGCAAGGATGAGCCATCTTTCTCTGATTATTCTCGGCTCAGCTAGCAGTACGCTCCTCGAGGGTTGTCTACGGGACGTTGCCACACTTTCTTGATTTGTCGGTCTCTTCTGCTGGTAGTCGACCTGTCGCCTACCAAGACCGCTTTTGTGATCCGTCTGATGGATCAGGCTCCTTTGAGCCTGCTCGTCTTGACGACCCTCGCAAGGGTGAGCTCCTATCCTGATTATTCATTGACTAGCATGTACCATTCTTTGAGGGTTATCTACGAGAGCGTACATCATGATTTAGATACTCGGATTCACTTCTGGTGTCTCCTATCTATTGGAGCACGAAGTCGGGTCTACTGATTTTGGTACTCGATCTCCTCCCTGGTCGTGTCTCCTTTCTATTGGAACACGGAGCTGAGTCTTCTGATTATTCTCTGATCCTGCTCACCTTGAGGACCCTCGCAAGGTTGAGCCCTGGTGTGTGGTGTTTAGTATGTTCTTGTGACCTTCTAATTTTACGCCACCTGGATACCACACCGCTGCATTAGAAATGTCTCCTGATCTTTACCTTTCATATCGTTCAGAGATCATGATTGACTCGGAGAAGTCTGTACTCTTCTTTCTTCCTCCAAGTCTTACAGTATCGGCTCTGCGCATTCATTCACTCCTTATGAGCCGATCAGCTGATTTACGCTATTGATCCCTGATTTACTTTCTGATCCATTTGTCCCCGGTAGCCGACACCCACTTGATTGCCCACCCGGGTGTCTTTTCACTATTTGAATACGTCCTCATTCTCACAGGGAGACGATGACAAGAGCACGGTACTCGCTTACCAGATGTCGTCATTTACCTCATCAGTCTGCACTTGTTGTATATATGTGTTATGTCTTCTATTCCTTCTTTCTCCCGAATGTTACGTATGCCCCAGATCTATCGCCATATCTTTGTGTCTACACTTAGGACGCACCTTGTCCTAAGTATTGGGGGTTACACGCCGAGTTGTTCTTTCTGTGTCCCATTTCGTCACTCCTATTGTTACATATACTTAGGGATATTTCACCCTAAGTATAGGGGGAGTGATGCGTACATTCTTCACGATCGTTTCATACATCTGTATATATCTATCTTTTCTTCTTTTCTTCTTTTCTTCTTTTCCTTCTCATTTTCTTTTTTTACAAGAAAAGGTGTCGCCCCCTTGGTGTCAGTTTTCTGTACTTAGGACGTCTTCGTCCTAAGTATAGGGGGTGTGCACCTCGATTCGTTCATTCTTTGATCCCCTCTACTTTCTTCTCTCTTTTTGATTTGCTATGCTATACTTAGGGATGTCTCACCCTAAGTATAGGGGGAGACAGTACGAGCTGTGATATGTTGAATTTTTCATTTCTTCCCACCCGTGACCTCCCTGCGTTGTGTACAGTCTACTATACTTCGGATTACTTGATCCTAAGTATAGGGGGTTGGTCACCTTCTTATTCATTCATATCTTCATCCTTTCATTCTTTCATTCAGTCGTTGTAGTATAGGCTTTTCTATACTCAATACGAGTTATGTCTTCTCTTTCTCTTTTTCGATCTATGAGGACATAGCTCATGCTAAGTATAGGGAGGTCATATATACTCTGTATATACTTTAACCATACCTCGTACTTTCATATTAATTAATAAATATGGCTAAATATACTATATGTACATATATATTTCATTAAAAATCATATAATAACTACAACCATTCCTCAAATTATTTTTGTATTTACTGGTTAATAAGTCATATTAAAAATATTTTGCAAAACGATTTGAAAAATGGTGTGAACTTTTTTTGGAAAAGTTTTTTTGAAATGTTTTCAACCTTTGTAAAAATATTTTGATTGCAAAATTCTTTTCTTTGTGTGAAATAAAAGATTTGAAAACCTATTTGCAAATGGTTTGGAAAATATTTTGTAAAAATAGTTTGAAAAATGTATATACATTTTTTGAAAAATCTTTGCAAAATAGCTTTCAAATGTTTGTAAAGATTTGCAATAATTATTTTGTACTATAGTTTTGAAAATTATTTCCGAATAAATTTGAGGAATGAATGTATCAATAAAATAGAAAAAAAATATGTATATAAATCAAAATAAAATACTTTATCAATTGTATATATGTACTTGAATAAGTCACTCTGTTAAAATCTGTCAATTATTTAAAATTCTTAACTCTTGTGAAATAAAGAAGCACGCTCATGTAAATAGCTGTAAAAACTTTATACTTTGTGTGCCAAAATTCTCTTTCAAAATTCTTTTTTATAAAAAGATTCTTTAATTTTTAAATTCTTTGTGAAAAATTGCATCATCTTTCTGCATTATACATAAGCATTGTGCATAAGCATTTGCATGTTATTCTTTGATTGAGCTTGATGATTGAACTAGTCCAATAAAGTCAAAGATTGGAGCTTGGTTGGACCTTACTACACCTAAATGCACTGGAACCTTATGGGAACTAGGTTTAAGGTACTTCAGGTCCAATAGGACTTAATTCTTTGAGACACAAGGCTGGATTCAAGTCACCTCTACTAACTAGAACTTTTCGAGACACACGCATGACTCTTGTCGGTCGTGACCTAACTTGGACACTTGCACCTTTCACTCGGCTCAACTTAGTTGGAGCGGTGAGGGGGTTGGATTTGCCAGTCTGAGACGCACACGGATGGAAACATTTGTCCTCGTCTAGGGAGGGAAGTGCACCCCAACCTGGTCTAGTTTCAATGAAGTCTAAAGACAGTAGAGTGTGGGTTACAATAAAGCTTCAAAAGAGGGATAGTCTTCTGGCTCAAGAGGAAAAACTCCTTATGTAAATACTGTTGTGAATAGTATGTTTGGAAAAAAAACTCCAAAAAAGTGGACAGGCTTGAAAATAAAAATAAAATGCTTGCCGGAGTATGTATATATGTTGTATAGAAAATAAGAAAGCTTGAGCATCAAAGTTACACCATGTCAGCCTGCAGCTGGATGACTTGACTACACTGGTCTTGCATCCCAGGATAGGTAGCTACATTGGCTACAGTCCACTCTTTTCTCCACCTCCTCCTCTTGAGTTGGATGCCACTTGAAATTAGAAGGGAATACCCCGCTCCTTGAGGGCAGAGTGCTGGACTGGGGAATCATTGAGTTGTCATTATGGAGAAGTCAGTCTCTTGGTCATTTCAGTTGGGGAGAGCCACTATCACTTACACTGACAAGTCAGCTTCATAGTCATAAGGGTTTGCGTATGATGTAGGCTAGTTCTGACCTGGCTATTGAGGAGATTTGAACCGAGTTCTTTGACTCTCGAAGGCTGTAGAGTTTTAAATTTGGTCCAACCAGATTCCACACACATTCTCACACTAGGTCTAACCTGAGCTCCAAACTTTGATTTTATACAGATGAGTTTAATTATTTAGATCAATTCCATTAATTCTTTATTCTTTATTTTTGTTTTTTTCTTTTCTTCTTATTCTTTATTCTTATTGTACTTATTGCATAAGTGTTTGCTAGGGACTAGCAAAGGCAAGTATAGGGGGTGATGAATATCCATTTTCATCACCTTTATTCTATCATTTTGGCCTTAAAAACCTTAGCAATTGCATGAAAATAACCTCAATTTGTACATAATAGCATTCATTATTTATTGTATTTACTATACATAAAATAAGGTTTTTAATGCTAAAATTATAGAATAAAGAGAAGAAAAGAAAAAGGAATAAAATATTGAAAATATTTTATGATCCTAACTGAGACCAAGTTCAGAATGGAGTTGATAAACAAGAAATAAAGTAGGGGGAGATAATGGCCAAAAATACAATAAATACCTCATTTATTTATTCATTAATTATGCATTTTTGACACCTATTTTATTCTTTATTATTTATTCACCAAATAAAGAAGCTTTGTATATGAAATTTCTAGATAATAATATAAATAAAAATACAAAATTGAATTTGTATAAAAGTAATACACTGTGTCCATTTTATACCCAGAATAAAAAGCCAAGAACCAAACTTCACAGACCCATATCTTTCAAATAAAAATTCAAAACATAGAAAATCACTCTAATTGTATATAAATTCTCACAAGCTACTTCAATGGTGGTGGTTTTATATTTTTTGGAGTTACTGTGTAGAAGTTAGGTTTTGGGTCCCTATTGTACCTAATACCGATTAAAATATTCAATTTATTCATTATTTATTATTTTTTGCAAATTTTTATATTTTTTATAATCCATATGCATACTAAAATTAGAATAAAATCGAAAAGAAAAAGGAAAATAAAACAAGTTTATGTATAATACACAGACAAACGACCTATGCTTCTATATGTATATAAATAAAAGGGGAATAAATTCTTTTATTCTTTAATTCTTTTATAATTTCCTAATATTGAAAATAATATACACATTCTATTAAAAATAGCGAACTAAAATAAAACTCATAAAAATACATTAAAATAAAATAGTATACATAAAACATAAGTAAAATACCTATGGATATACCTAAGTAATATACTTATCTATTTATTTAAATGTACAAATAACATCATAAAAATAAAATAAAAATACAATTATACTTACAAAAATTAGTTATAAATATATAAAATAAAAGAAAAAATAATAAAATAAAATATATAAAATAAAAATAAAAATGTACAAAATATAGGTAAATATACTTATAAATAAGCTATTAAAAATAAACTTGTAATAAAATACATCAAAAAAATAAATAAAAATCATAATAAAATACTACATAAAATAATAAACATTTTTATTTTATATTCGAAAAATAATAAAATCATTTACTATTTTTTATTAATTATTCTTTAATAAACCTACATTTTTGTCTTGTAGTGGTCTCGGGTGGACCAATCACAGGCCGCGAACCGTTGACCTCTGATCAACCGTCCCATCCACGCTTAGACCCGTCAGATTTGTATTTTCCCTCATCTTCCGCCATTTTTCGCGGACATCTCGTCCATCTTTCGAGGATGCTTCCTTCAGACGAAATGTTCCCTAATCATTGTACATCCATGCCCCCACCTTAGATCTCTTGTACATATCATAGATTCCTTAATATTGGTCGGGTAATAAGGGTGCGTATACTTGTACATAAATAAACTCCTCTTCCTCCTTTTCAAAATTTGGTCAATCCTCTTCCATTTTCTGCCCCCGCCTTCGGCCTAGCGAGTTCCTTCGTGATAGGGAGGAGCCCATGGAGGGTCCGAGAGGGCTAAAAGGGGAGGAGGTTGCACCCACGGCCCAACTCCGACGAGGCCCTGCTCCTTGTCGTCGCCGGCAGGTATAAGAGTTGTGCTTTTCAATTTTTAGGTAGGTTTTAACCTCGGCTTTTATTTATGCATTTAGTTCAATCATCAGGCTTTAGATGTAGCCTAGATACCTTGGTTCGTAGTTCGTCGGAGCTCCGCTCCGGTGAACGTTTCGCCTTGTTTTTTGTGCTAATACAGCTTCATTTGTGGTCGAGAGATCTCCCCTCGAGCCGTGCAAACTTCCTGTGCAGGCCAAGAGCGTAAAGAAGCTCCAGGAGAAGGATTAGCAGTTGGGCAGAGGTTCCTGGAGGTCATCTTCTTCTCCGACTCCGCGGAAGGCCTCTAGTCGACCTCGCGCCACTTTGAAGCCTCCAGAAGAAAGAGACACCCGCCAGGAAGCGTCCGGGACCCCTTGGAGCCTCGAAGGACACCGGAGAAGGGAGATCGGATGCGGGGAAGTTCGGTCGTTCCAGCCTTCTTCCATGTTCTTCCTCCTCGCTCCCCCGCCGTTGGATGAAGAAGGAGTTCCTAGAACAAGCAGGAGACATCGGATCTTCCCGTGCTACAGCCGTTGGATCACGTTAAGTGATCTAATCCTCACCGTCGATCCGCGAACCGCCACCATCCATTGGATGGATGTCACGTGTATAAGTGAAAAGATCCTAGCCATCCGCCAACGTATGTTTTGGGGTAATTTGCATGTAAACCCCTTCCCTTTTCGTATTTAATTTTTAATGTTGTAAATAAAATATTTTATGTAAATAAATTAGGGCATTTTGCATGTAGGCCCTCGTACTTTTGATATTTACGTTTTGGTCCCTACCATCGTCACGTGCAGTCCTCACGTGAGACTGGAAATTTTACACATATATCCCTCGCATTTTTGTATATTATAAAATAATTCCAGAAAATTAAATAAATGTTTAATTCTGTTAGGAAAATTGCAACGTGCAACCTGATCTTTATTTTATTTGCTTTATAGCCCTGTTAGGCTATTTATTTTTGTGACTTTTACCTAATTATTAAAAATAGCTACATAGCTCCTCAAAATCGACAAAAATAGGATTAGATGCTTTATGCCTCGTAGATTCACGTCACGTATCCATTTTGCATTTAATCTGTTTATTAAAATTAAAAAGGAACCTAATAATCTCTATCTAAATTATAAAATACCAAAAATTATATAAACTTTTTAAAAAAATTCCAAAATATATATATGGTATATTTTGACATTTATTGAGTCTAGAAATCAAAAACCCCTAGAAATAGTAAAACAAAATTAAAAAATCAAAAAGCTCTAAAATCCTATAAAAAATATAAAAATTCAATAAAAATACAAAATATATGTTTTTATGTTTTATAATTATCTATATATTATATTTTATGTATTAAAATTAATTTGGGTAATTTTGAACTTATTTATTATTTTTAAATTCCAAATTAATTTCGGGTATTTAATTAATCCCATATTTAGGATATTTTTGACTTTAAAAAGACATAAAAATTAGAAAAAAATTCTACAATAATACAAAAACATTAGAAAAATATTTAAAACCCAAATTTTATAAATTTTTATTATATTTAATAGTATTTATAAATACATTTCTATGAATTACATAAATAAAGCCTTGTATGGCTATATTGTTTTTATAAAAGAAGAAGAAAATATAAAAAAGATAAAATTATAAAAAGAAAATATAAAATTAGAAAATTGAAAATCAAATAAAAAATATAAAAATTAAAAATTAAAAACTCACAAAAACAATAACATGGACAAGAAAAGAATTAAATATTTTTTGCGTATTTATTTTTGCTCCCAACCGTTTGCTCCCAGTGTTCGACCTCTACCTGTGCTTACACACTATACACATTTACATGTAGAGTTATAATAAATTTTAACTCCACATTTTTGAGATTTAATTGCTTTATTCATATTGTGGGTTAATGGCTGATTGATTGGGATTTTTTGTCGATCACCTCAGCGACTGCGTTCCCGCCTTGTGTGGAATGCATGACTGATGCAAAATCCTCTTCATCAGTTATACCATAAGTTAATAATACATAATAAAGCACAATCATGACATGGTAATACTATCTACTAGGTATAATCATTCGTTATCATCAATAAGTATTCTAACAACCACCAAAATAACACTTCTATTTTCCAACATCTTATACAATTCTAACACATGATACTAGTTGTGACATTTCATCATACACTTTCCATGCATGAACCATTTCAGATTTACTATACTACAATCACCAATCAAATAACAAATACATGTTAATCTTTACAAATGATACACATACATACAATAATTTCATGCATTAAAAACATAAATAAACATGATTATTTATCAAAAATAATGAATAACTAAAACATGAGTACATAACCAAATATACAACAAAATAATGAAATGAAGAGAGAGGATATAGGGAAATACCTCAAGGCGTGTGTATGGTCGGTGGAGGTAAAACTTGGCCGTCGGAGGGAGTGTGGATGGAGGAGAAATCGCCGAAGGGAGGGTTTTAGGGGCACTAACTCGAAACGAGTGTCAAGGAAATGCCCTGGAGCATTTTGTTTATAATCGTGGGCGAGCACATTATATGCTCGCCAGGTACATGCCAGTGTGCTCGCCATCAAAATTAATGTGCCACATGCCACTGTATCGAAATTCAATTGAGCGAGCACACTTGATGAGCACATGTGTCGACCATGTGCTCTCCCATTTGATTTCCGAAGAGCCAACACCAACCAGATCTGAATTACAAAGGGGCGAGGGAAGGGGTGAGCATGGTTGTTGGCCATGTGCTCGCCCGTCTCTAGGCGAGCACATGTGTTCGCCCATCCCACGACATATTGTGCTCGCCATATTAGCTTTTTTGTAGTGAAACATGATGAAATGGAGATTCATCAGTATCCCCCTCGTTGTCACGGGTACACTCCTTACCGAGTGAGGCACGTACATATAAGGATTAGAGTCCCCAACCCTGGACTTGTGCCTTAAGCACTTGGGTCGGATCTTGGGCCCTGTTATTGCTGAAAGCACTTGCCTCCGACTTTAGACAAAGTGTTTTGGTGCTCTAGAAGGTGTGCCATGCTAACTCGAACATAACCACTCTAGGAGACTGCACCTGTGAGCTTGTAAATAATTGCTTCATCCCCTAACTATCAAATAGAAAAGATAAAAGACTAAACCTTCACGGTCTTCACAATGTTGAGTTCGTGAATTAAGAGGTTTGATTTGTGTTTGTTTTGTATGTGTTAGATCACTCTATACATTTACGCTTTTTTCTATTCATATTTTGACTTGACTATTGTGCTCACCCTAATCTCCACTTCTTGAAAATCGAGATGACTGACTGGAGTGACTTTTATCCGGACTTCACTGATTTCTCTCAATATGCTCCAGTTGGTGCACCTACATTTTGCCAAGAGGGGTATTATCCGGATTTTTCTTTTTGTCCATATCTGTTGATAAACCTGCCTAATGAGATGGACCCTCCTCTCTAATGGCTCCACATGCAGACTATACATTTTGACTTTCCATATCCAATAGAGCAGCCTGCATACCCACAATGACAAAATAAAAGCCTTTTTTATATTTTTTTAAATATGTTCAATAAAGTCAAAATATGGACAATAAAATGTTTCTATATTTTATAAACGTTTCTTTAATTTCGTTCTTTTTATGATATTTTTATATTTTTTATGGCTTTTAAAAAAATAAAGGTTGAAAATAGTTTATAAAGTCAAATCAACTATTGTTTTTGTAATTTTAAAATATAAAAAGGAGGTAAATGTTATGAAAATAAATTTTATATAAAATATTTTTATTAAGCTTTAAAACAAGATCAAGAATGTATTTTTCTGATTTTGTTGTAGTTTTATACAAGTTTTATAAATTTTAAGAATATTTGAATTTTTAAAGTTATATGTTTGTATTTTTGTTTGATTTTTGTATATGTGATAAAATACAGTAAAACTAAGCTACAAAAATATTTTTAGCATATTTCAATCAGTTTTCAATTTTTATAAAATTTTAAATCTCAAACAGTGAAAATTTAATTGTTTTTTAATTTTAGAAATATAAAATAAATAAATTTTAAAAATTGAAATTATATGAGTTAGATCAAGTTATTAGGAGCTTAATCTTATTTTTATGGAATTTTGGATAAGGTGAACTTATTAATCGAAGCAATGAAAGGCAAGGACACAATGCTACTGAACAATGTTTTGATCGTAATTAATAGAAAGTTCTAGATCAATTATTAATGAATTAAACAATTCAGGAAAAAATTGCAAATATCCAACGAAATACATGAATACTTCATGTGCACAGTAGAGCAGGGATTTGCGATTATAACTAACTAAACATACATTTATTAACAAGCTTAAGGAGTTAAAGATCAAATATGCAAATAAATCACGAAGCACATGGTGCTCATGGTGCTCCGTGTGCTCACAATTCACAAAGACTGGAGAGTAAATAACAAAACTAACATGTCCAATATGCAATTAGTTCGAAACTGTTCTGAAGACAAATGTGCATTTCTTAAAATAATGAATAGAAATGATGCAATATCACCAGGAGGGCATAAGGGGAACGTGAGGCGGGGATGGTCAGCGTACGGCTCAGATTGCTTCTTCCAGACTGATCGTGCAGTTTGAAATTAGGCGTGAACGGAAGAAGGCTCTCCCCTTAGAGCTTTGATCAGTCCGTTCTCAGTAGATAGGAGGTGGATCTTCGTTTTGAATGTCTCATTGGATTTCAGAAATGGTCTCGTATCGATTGATTTGATTCAAGGCTCCAGGTGATGATCTGCGGGCTATTGGACAAGCTGGAAGTCTCGCAGACCTCGATTGATCATTATGCAATCAAGAACAACAAAAAGGTTGTGAGGAATAATGCGAAGAAGAGGAATCTGACTGGGGTGAGGTGATCAATCGATTTGTGGTCTGAATCAAATGGATATGGCCTCCGATCGAGCAGATCGGAGGTATGATGTACATCTACGAATATTGAGATAAAAATGAACAAGAATCAAAGGAAAGTGCGTGAGAATTAAACTAAGATTACATGAGGTGAATGACGATGTAGTTGGGATTATCCTCACCTCGATACAGGGTTGAAGGTCCTACAGAAGCTCAGCACGTCGGAGAAGACCTCCACTAGCAATTGGATCATGTTGATCGACCTTCGTTTGCACTCCCACTCGCCTGGATTGGGCTCCTATCACAAGCTCCTCCTCACAGGTGATTTGAGTTCGGGCAATGAGGGCAGAAAACCGGATCAAACCTTGAAATGGGGACCTGGAGCTCGTTTTATAGGCCAAGAAATCTCTGGAATGATAGGAGATTAGGCGTGGAATGAACTTGGAATCAGGTAAACAGAGTTAGGCATGGATGACGGATGGAAGCTGGGTAATCGGGTGGAGGAAACGAGTCTGAAGATGATCAGATTCGAGCTAGAAAATTCGGAGAAGTGGTGTTAGCAGGTTTGTTCGGATAGTAGGGGAGAATGTGAAGTTGACCAGGCAGGTCAATGAACCAGGTCTAGGCCAATCAGGGCCCGGTCCAAATAAGACAAATATAAAAAAAACAAAATAAATAAAATTAAATAAAAATAATTAGGGAAAAAAAGAAAACTTTAAAATAAAATTTGGTTAGCATAAAATGCTTCTAAAATAATAAACTATTTTTAATGATTTTTAATACATTAAATAATTTAATTTATAGTTAAATTATTAAAATATAGGGTTTTTACAAGTATAAATTACATAGATACATTGTATACATCTTTTTAATTATTTATTTTTGCAAATTTATAGATTATTTTGTATTTTTATTATTTAAATAATATTTCAAGGTTTATAAATACAATTTTATTTTTTTTATAGATTATTTTAATGGTACAAATGAATACCAGCCAGTATGTACAATTTAGATACATTATACATGTATAATAAATACATTTATTTCTTTTTAATTCTTTTTTGATCTTTTATTAGTTTATATAATTAATATAAAATATTTTCAACACAATAAAGGTATAATATGTATACAAAAATATAAAAAAATAAAATATATACAAGTGGCCTACAATTGTACATGTACAATAACATCTCAAAAGGTTGATTTTCACATATTAACTTCAAATTTTATGAACCATTTCATTATAAAGATTATTTTAGTTTAAACATAATGAAAGTGAGTTTGATTCATTTTGAGCTCATGTGGAGAAGATATTAAGCTTTCAATTCTGATTTTACGACTTTTTCTAAGTGATGTACTTTTTATTCTGTACGTGATTATTTTTACGAATATTTTTATTACTTAAAACAAATTTTATATACAAGTTTCATGAAGAAAATATTTTCATTTCAGGTTTAATTAATGATAAATAAAATAGCACAAGATATGTGTACAATGAATATGATGCGTATATATAATGTGAGCTTTATTTTCTGGGATATTTTATAAGTTAAGAACCCTATCTCCTCATATGTTATTCCGTGTCGATTAGATCAACACTTGACCTACTCTCGGGGTAAGGATGAACTTGTATTTATTATATATGTACAACCTTCTTTTCTTTCTTTTTTCTTTTCTTCTTTATCCAGATGTTCTATTAACAGATGTTGTTAGTTTATTAAGATATGAGAATTAATGGTAGTTATAGGTGTTTTATAAGGGATTTTAAGCCAAAATGAAGGATGATTCATCATTGGTTGACAGCAGACCATCGCAAATGGATTTTGCAGGGCAACTTTTCCATGTATCATTTACGATGCCTATATCTCACTATCGATGGTTATCGACCGTCAGAAAGTGATGTGTGTTCCAGTAGTGTCATATTATTCGAATCACAAACTAATAAATTCAATTATTTTATCTAACGTGTCTAATGAAACCGACAACAAAAGTATCAAGATTCAATATGCAAATCGACTCTCTAGAGCTTGAGCTGATGCTGAGCAAGAGCATGTACACATGCGCATGTGGTCCTCCAGCTTCGTCTCTACTATTACTACAAAAGCTTCAGGAGTGGACTCATATATAAGCCTCTTAAGCCTCTTAAAAGTTCAAAGTCAAGCAAACTCCCTCATGTTTCAAATTGGGACTTCTCAATTGGTCCAGTTGACTTCCAAATGAAGCCAATTAGCTTTTGAAATTTCCAAATACAACACTGACACCTTTAGGTTTATTAAACCACCTTCATTAAATAACTCAATCAATTCCCAAATACCCTTAGAGTAGGAATCAACCACCTGTTATAAGATCAAAAAGTCCCAAATCTATATCATCTTATTAGTTTCTCTGATAGGAGAGACACGACTTAGCTCTAAAGATACACATATCAACCTTGCAATTATCATCCATAAGATATCCTTCTTCTCCATATTCTACTCAATGATTTGATCATCTTCCCCTAATCCACATATGAGAGTGAGTTTTATTACCCCATTTTACTCATTTTCGATTACATGTATTGAGCACTCCATCGTTGAACTCCAAGATGACTGAGCGCAATCCTTATGGGATCCTCGAAGAATAGGAACTTAAGGTTGAAATTTTGTCCCATTGTTACATGCTACTCCACTTGGATCTATTTTGCTAACAATAATTGAGGAGTTCTATACCCTAGGATTGGGTATTATTTGGTTTAAACCCCCAACAAAATTATTAAAAGTGATTAAGTGGATTAGAACATCTGGATTTTGAATCTGCTTAGACTCAAATCATTTATCCTCTAGTGAGTTCAATGTCTTAGACCAAACCTACACATACTACCACTGTTGACAATCCATGAATTAGACCTACTCAGCCAATCAACTTTTTCTTATGGTTGGAATTCTAAGTTCTAAGATATCTTTAGTTCCAAGTTCTCTACCAACTACTACCATGGCTCCCTAATCCACGTTTCAACTACTTTCATACTAACTATGGCTTCCTAGTTTCCTTGTGGTGACCCCAACTCGCCTTTCTTCTCCTTAATCTATCCAAATATATGCTTGGAAGCTCTTACCTCGTCGACCGTATAAATATGCTTCGAATGAAATTCACTACAGGTGTATCAAGTTCTCTCCCTAAACCTACTTAGCCCTCGACATCATCCAACCATGAATTGACCGGATTTTTTTACCAACCTAGTTAATTAATTTTTTACCTATCCCAAATGGCATAAACCACTCACCAAAACATCGCGACCCAATCTAAAATGATTGAATGATGGGTGGATATATTGGATTGTCTCAGAAGTTGTCTTCCTTGTGATCTTAGGCAGGGTTTTTGTGGCATTTTTTGATGTTGGCCTTGTAATTTTATCCGAAAATTTATTTATCTCCTTGGAGTTTTTTTGTTGCTGTGCAAATTTTGAAATGAGTGGGTTATTTTTCTATAAAAATATTTATCTAAAAAATTCAAAGTATGGAGCATATAATTGTTATTCACCAGTTGGCTTTTCCCCGAACAAATTGATTCAGTTGATTAACAACAGGGGATATTTCCCCAATATAATAAGTGAGATTTTTATTGTTAAACATGTATATTATATTTAATAAAAAAACATTGCTTTCTAAGTGTCGATTTATAATGTCAACAGTGTAGAAACGTTCCGTAATGAAATTTCAAAACAATTTTAAAAAAATATTAAATGAACTGGTCACAAGAAGATTGTATCTTTCTCCGTCGTTAATATACAAAAAATACAAATAATGATGACAGGGAGGCTGTATACCTATAAGGCAAGTTGGGTGGTTTTGACTTCCATCTGCTGTTTCACACGTGCGAGAGGATCGTTTGCTGTAACAATACCCAGTCCCCGATCGAGTGCGTCCATTTTCCATTCAATAGATCCCTTCGTTACAGCAAGGGATCTTACATCTAGGGATGAGCATAGGTCGGACTGGGTCGGGTCCTGAAGGGTCCAAGTCCATTTAAAAAATTTGGGTCTTGGACCGGGCTTAGGCCTAATTTTTTTTGTTTGATCCAAGCCCAGGTCCGGCCCAATTCCTTTGGACCGAGCTTGGGCCGGGCCGGTCCATCTATACCGATTAGAAATTATTAACTTTGAGTCTTTTGTTTCAAGTTAACCTCAACTCAAGTTACACAAGCCAAAATTGTTTAAAACATGTGCCATAATGCTTGTGAAACAAGTTAAATTCAAATCTACCAGATCTGATTTTCTCATTTTATACACATGCACTCAATTCTAGATACCTTGAATGTCTCACATGTATATAAATTGAAAAAGTGAAACAAACTTACCCAGTTAATAACAACAAGTGCACCAAACCTTACATGTAAAATGTGCATAAGACTCATATTGGGTAAATGTTCAATAATAGAAAATGTTCTTATTGAAAAATAAATACTAACAAATTCAAGAATAATCAAGAGAACCTAAACTAAAGACTAATTAAGAAAAATTAATTTTGAATTGAAATACAATGATCACCAACTCATATGTCACACGCCTGACATTCTTGATTTATAAACATTATATGAAGCGAGATACAAGAAGAGAGTGCACATGAAATAGGTGGGAGTTTTCATGTGTGTATGATGCGGGAAATGGTTTTGGCCCTCTTCTAGCCGGACCCTTGGGACGGGTTGGGCTGGACCGAGCCAAACCCGAGTCCAGTGTAAAAAATTTTGGGCTTTAATATTGGGCTCAAGCCCATCCCGGTATTCATTTGGACCTAGGCCGACCAGACTTTTTGAATTGAACTTTGGTCTGGGCCGGGCCGACCCAGTCCAATGTTCGTCCCTACTTAACCACCCCCATGTTGTAACGGGCATTTCTCGTTCTCGTCAGCACTCACTGGAAACATCTGAGTGTTTGGTTGCTGACACATTTATTTCACGTTCGAATTGATCATTGGAGGTTAGTTGATGATGAAATTTCCAGTGAGTGCATCCTCTCGCACATGAATAAAAAAGAACAAGTGCAAATACCTTCCTTGTATACTCTATGTGTACTACATAATGCACAAGTATGCACGTGTTACATGCCACTGTGCGTATATATACATGCATGCAAGCATACATATAGAGAGTGAGAGATAGAAAAAGGAAAATGACCCATGTGCACAAATAATTGTGTTCCCAAGGCTAAAATTGTATTTTTAAGTTACAATAAAAATCAAGTCCATTGATATTGATTTATACTATAAAATAAAGATTGTGTTAAATTTCAGATCTTTTGGAATTATGTAACACATCTATCAAGTAATGCATGATTCGTTTCATAGGAACCCTGATTGTTTATTAATGCATGAGGGTGTTTACAGTAGGGTTTTGACATTTAAAATATAGTGCGTACACAATGAGCCGTTGGTTATGCATTTTGTAGTTATATCTTGTATCTCATATTTAATTGGGGACATGACTTGATATGAATATGAATAATGAGAATGAATGGATATCACAGTTTGATTCCGATTCATTGTTATTCTCCTATGATTATATGTTTCAAAGGTTAATCTAGTGGACATGAGTCGATTCGTTGAGCGTCAGAGATCCTGGGTGAATTGAGTTGGCAAGTCCGACACTCATGTCTTGTCGATTTTAGTAGTTAGAGGGGTGGGGCTAGGGATAAGCATTGAATCGGGTTGGGCCCAGTTTGGCCCAGCCTGAGCAAGACCATGATTGCGGGCCAAGCCTATGCCTAATTTTTTTGAAGCTTTGAAGCACTAGCCCGGACCCGGCCCACAACAGGGTGGGCCAAGCCTGGGTCTGGCTGGCCCATTAGCAGTTTGAATTTGATTTGGCCCATTTGCAGATTGAGACGGCGCATTGGGTTTGCAAATATTCCATCCATTATTCAATTTATTTTGAACAGAAAGATTGACCTGCTTCCTTTTACCAGATTTGAATACGCCCTCGTAAATAATAACCACTAAAAATACTTAAAAATAAATAATTTCCTAGCATCGTAGAGATCCAAATGCAAACTTGACAAGCCCTCGATAATTTTCAAATGCAAATTTGACAACATCTATTGATTGTAATTTCTAGTCATGAATCATGAAAACCCTCACTTCACCTCAACTCCAACAGCCGATTATACTTGGGCATCAAACTACATAGTTTCCACAGAGAACATAAAGAAATAAAAAGAAGGGCATCACTAACGGTCAACAAAATGTTATCAGTGGTGAAATAAAATTTGCCCGTCAATTTCATGTGCTCTATCCACAAGACAAGCCCTCCCAATCATGGTCCGTGGACCATGAGTCCATGACCATACAGTTAACCTTTCCAGCAATATACATGAGGGAAATACACATGCACGACTGGCTGCAAGATACATTACCATCATCTCAATGGCAACATTTACCAATAAGTCATGATTGCAAGCACATGCAAATTTGACAACAAGAACTGGATTTAGGATATGTATTGTTTTCATTCAGTTTGATATAGTATCTTCAAATTTTTATCTATTTCAGAAGAAAGGAATGATCGATAGCCCCATTATTTGTCACTTTCATTTCAATTTATCACATTTTAACCATCCAAAGTCAAGGAGTTTGGTTACCAGTTACTCCGAAATTCGAAATGGGCTGAATCTAAGGCCCAGACACGCTCATTACATGATCGGGCTCGAGCATGGGTCGAGTTTTATTGGGCCAGACATTGGGTTGGTTTGGACCGACCCTACTTAATGCTCAACCCTACGCGAGGTCAGGGACGAAGCCGGGATTTTGTTGAGGGGGGGGGGGGCTAGATTGAGTTCATATCCATACAATACAAATATAAAAAATAGTAAAGATGTCATCCTTTAAAAATTTATAAACATCTATAAAAAATAATATTTGTGGTACTTAAAAATATTATTTAAAATTAAAAAATGAAACTAACATTGATATTTTTCTTGAACATAATGTAGAGTTGGTGATGCACGTCTTCTAATCAATCATTTCGTATAGTAATCCATATCAATCCCAGTGTGAAGAAAATACAAGTAATTACTCATACTAAATAGCTTAAATTTATAGATATGTGAATAAGAGAAAGATAGTAGGCTTATCTGAATATAAAATTATTTAAATCGTGCACATCATGACTTTAAATCATAGTCATCGATAATTGAATCTATTGAGAATTTCTCTACAACTTCCTTCTCGATGTATGTTAAAAGACAACTTATAAGAAAATCATCTTCCATCTTGTTACGAAGTCTAGATTTTATTATTTTCATAGCTGAAAATGCTATTTCTGTTGTTGCAGTCGCAATAGATAAGGTCAACACAAGTCGAATCAAATGACTGACCAAATAATAAATATCAGCCTTCTATGTTTCTTCTAACTTTTAACAAAGTTCTACAAGATTTGAAATATTCTTCAGAGTAGGATGAATGGTAACATCTGACTGCTTCTCCAATAATAATATTTCTTGATTTATAAAATCTACAGGATAGAATTCCCTTATTAATTTGCATATATCAGCAATATTGAAGAATTTGTAACCATCTGTAGGGCTTAAAGATGCACTAAGAGAAAGAAGATTAGTAGCATCTTTATTAAATCTATTATTAAGTTCTGATAATTGAGAGTCTATAGTTGCAGTAAATAAGTCCACTCTATAATGGTGTAGTAGTATAATTTCTTGTACTTGTCCACGATTCCACATTTGGCTTTGAGAATAATGAGAATTCAAATCTGAAATGTCAATGCTTCGTTTCTAACAAAATAATACAATTTTATCAAATAAGACATCCAACCATCATCTTGTATCTTTTGAAGTTGTTCTTTTGTTGATGAAACAAGTTCTAAAGTATTAAAAATACTTATATTTTTTCGCTACAAAATTTGACATAAATCTTTAGTGATTCCCAATATAGTCTCCATTATATGCATAATAAGAATAAACTCGAATGATGTCATAGCCTCGTAAGCTTCATCTGCTTTCCATGCTGCAAATAAGTATCACCTCCATCTATAATAGCCAAAAGTACTTGCATATTGCACTATACATTTTCATAAAACTACATATACATTTATAATGTGAACTCCATCGAGTTTCACCAGCACGTTGTATAGTGCCAATTTGGTTAGATCAAGTTCCTGAATAAACTTCATTTATAGAAATAAGATACAAAATTTCATCATCTTGAGCAGCTTGTAATTCATCATGACGTTTAGAAGATGCATTGACAATGTTAACAATACATGTCAATTTATTGAAGAACTTATTAACTGGAATTACTTCTCTTGAAGCAGTAATAAGAGCCAATTTTAGACGATGAGCCAAGTAATGGATATAGTATGCATATTTATTATCTTTTATAACCCTGGCTTGCAATCCATTCCATTCACCCCGCATGTTGCTAACTCCATCATAACCTCGACCTCTTATTTTTTATAATCAAGATTATTTTGTAATAGTATCTGAATAGTCTATCTTTCAATGTAGAGGCTTTTATATCAGGAATGTGAACTATATCAAAGAAACGTTCACGTAAAATACATTCTTTATCTACAAATCTAAGAATAATTTCCATGTGTTCTCTCTTTGATTCATCTCTAGCCTTATCAATTACAGTATAAAAAGCAGCATCACCAATCTCTTCATGATTGAAGCTTCTTACTTTATGGGCTATAATTTGAAGAATTTCTTTTTGAACATCTGGTGAAGTATATTTATCATTTCTTGGAGCATTCTCCAAGACAACTTTATCAACTTCTTCATTATATGAAGAAATAAATTTTATCAACTCAATACAATTCCCACGATTTCTTGAACATGATATTTCATCATTGTCTCTAAAAGCACAAGCTTGAAACCGTCTACGTTGCTTTTAACTAGTGTTATACGGATAATCTGCCTTGACATACTGATAAGGTCCCATATTAATATAAGTTCGAATTATATCTTCTCTTTTTTCAAAAGGATATTCCCAAATCATCTGACGTAATCCTGGATCTCTTTCTACTACAATGTCATCTACACTAGTGATTTCTATTCATTGAATTTTGACTAGAAGGCATTCATTTTCATTAAGATCATTGTAGGCATTTACATTTTTCAGAGGAACACTTTCATCTATCTTCTTTGAAAAAAAGACCGTAATCGTATTCTTTGATATTTTTACATCTAAGTCTGAAAAGATACACAAAACTATAATCGAAAAAAAGAACACTTAAAAGCAGTAGAAGATGTCAATGTCATATGCTATAACAATAGTAAGCATATAAACTATTTAAAAGATGTGATTATTATGACATTGTAAATAACTCGTGTTCTATATAATCATAATCACCTGAATATATAAGCTAATCAATATCAAGAGACTTCAACATATGAACACGTCAAAGGATGCAACATATTTGATGTCATCAAGTTACTAACGTATACTAAATTATAGGGATGAAAATAGTGGGATCCACCTTTGAATATGTTAGGGAAAAAGTTAAGTAAAGAGGGTAGTTTAGACTTTTGTCCCATGTGGTGTCCCCTCTCTGTAAACCCTAACCCTAATCCTCTGGTTATATAAAGAGGATTAGGGAGCCTAATGATACACACAGAAATAAAATCTCGGCTTCAACATGGTATCAGAGCCCTAGGTTTCTGACCTAGGGATCTATGTGCCGCTCCCCCCCTCCCTCTCTCGGTTGGAGCACCGCCTCCCCACCTCTGCGGTTCCATCCCGCCTACACCCTCGCCATCTCGCCCCATATCCGACCTACGCCCTCGACCTCGAGCCTCGACCTCTCCCCAGTTCTGGCCTCGGTGCCCTAGATCCTGCCCCGCGCCCCGACGCCCTCGATCCCATCATGCCCCATCACCCTTCCATCACGCCCCATCGCCCTCCCATCGCCTCATTGCCCCATCGCCCCTCCCATCGCCCCATCGCCCGCATCCCAGCGCCCCTTGCCCGTGCCTCATCGCCTGGTATCCCCCGCCCAGCATGCCAGCAACATCCCCCCGCCCTCACGGCCTCCTCCCAACACGCCTCCTCCTGCTCAGCACGGCCTCCTCATGCTCACTGATGCCAGCACCATCCTCTGATCCCCCACCCTACCGTCGGTTGCCACCGGATCCAGTGGACTGCGTCACGGCCTCCTCCCGCTCGTCGACAACCCCCCTGGTTCTTGATGCTCCAGCCGCACCATAGGCGAACCCCTGCCCTAAGCGATATCTGCACTCGGTGATCCTCAACCCCTGGTGATCTTCATCCCAGGAGCTGAAACAGCCGCCAGGTTCTTCAACTTTCTTGGTTCCTCAGCCTACATCTCTCAGGCGGGCGCTCTAAGCCCAAAGCCCAGACGTCGGACTAGACGTATAGGTCCAAGCACTTTTCAGTCTTCTACCATGCCCAAGTACTCCGCCAGACGATGACTACCACTCAAGCCACAACTCGATGGTCCTAATCCTACATCGAATCTTGGTCTTTACACATATATGTATCATGCGTGTGTTGTACGAGACTATCATTATAAGAGGAGAAAGGCACGATAAAAAAAACAAAAAAAACAAAATAGGTGGCGACGTCACAATACAAGTGTGCTAGGTACATGCTACAGATTGACGACAAGCGCATCTATGGCATCCGAGGGTGCTACATCGGAGATTGATGGAGGAGGGCATTCAAAAATGCCCTCATTTGGGTCAATCCCAAAGTTAGATGCCACAAACTACTCCATGTGGTCTCTCCTGTTCCTGATGATTGTTTGAGGTTATGATAAAGAACACATCATCCTCGAAGAAGAACCAACCACCAAGGTTGGAAAATATGCTACCTGGGTCAAAGACAATAGCATGGTAAGCTCTTGGATAATGGTTAGCGTGATTGATAGGATCGCACATGAGTTACTCTACTATGACAGTGCATACGACATGTGGAAATCCCTGTTGGCCACCTACGGACAAGACAAAAACTCTACCAAAATGTATCAATCATTTCATGATTTGATGCATATGCGTCAGAACGGGTGTCCATTATCAGAATATTTCTCTGCCGTAAAGTCCCTTGTTGCAAACTATAATGTGTATGCTCCTCTATGCACGTGTCCCACGCAACGACAGCATCGATAGAATATGGCGACCATGATCTTCCTTGGCGGATTAGATCAATCATTTGCAGCCCCTTGAGATCAGATGATCACTTCCCCTACTCTTCCAACTATGGAGGAAGCTTAAAGCACGTTGTGCCGACTAGCGACCCCTCCGACTCCTTCTACCGAAACTATGAGCCAAACAACATCCCTTGCGACTTCAGGAAGAGGCTTCAGAGGTCTTCAAAGGGGCAGGGGTCATGGGCGTCACTCGGTCGGACGAGGGCGATCACCAGTACAATGCTCATTCTGCCATAAATTAGGGCACACTGAAGCCGTCTGCTACATCAAACATGGGCGTCCAAGACCATCGGCTCAGGTTGCTACTACGAACATCGAAGGAGGATCGATCGAAATTCCTTGAAAAGACTTTAAGGATCTCATACAACGACTATCACAGCTGAACCCCGATGAGGCCATAACATCAGGAGATATCGCCGCAATCGCCCAGACAGGTATGGTTCTTGCTTCAGCTAGCCATCATAATCACTCGGAATGGCTCATCGATACGGGGTCCTCCACTCATTTGTGTGGTAATCTACGCTTTCTTCAAAAACTTCGCACAACCCAGCCAGGAAAGAATATTCAAGTCGTTGATGGAAGATCGTCACTAGTTAAAGGAGTCAGGGATGTGCAGTTTGCATCCACAATAAAACTGAATAATGTTCTTTTAGTTCCAGATTTTCCACATAGCCTGCTCTCGGTGAGCCAAATATGCAAGGAGCTTCACTGTCAAGCAATTTTTGACGCTGCTACCTGTGTTTTTCAGGACATACTGACTGGGAGGATGATTGGTATGGGTCGTGAAGAAGGGGGCATCTACCATATTGAACATCTCTCTGCTGTGGTCGCATATTCCAAGACTTCTGTTGGTCAGTCATCCACCACCCTTGGCATCAGCGTTTAGGTCATCCATCCTCTTCCAAGCTTCGTCGTCCTATACCACACCTTTCCTCAACGAGTACTATCAACTGTGAAGCTTGTGAGCTTGGGAAGCATCATAGCTCTACTTTTCCTTCCTCGGGTAATCAACACTCTACGTATATCTTTGATTTAGTCCACATGGATATTTGGGGTCCTAGTAGGTACCCTGATCGCCTAGGTCATCGTTATTACCTTGTCCTCATTGATGATTTCTCAAGAGTATCCTGGATATTTCTTTTGAAAAATAAATCTGATGCCACTATTATCATTACTCGATACATTGCCAAAATAAAAACTCAATTCGGCCGGACAATCAAAACTCTTCGGTATGATAATGGATAAGAGTTCTTGTCCAATGACTTGCAAAGCCTCCTCATTAATCAATGTATTATACACCAGACCACCTGTCCTCACACGTCTCAACAAAATGGTGTCGCTGAATGTAAAATCGTCATATTCTTGATACAACACAAACTTTACTTCTAGCCTACAATGTCCCATCACTCTATTGGGGTGATGTTGTCCTCACTGTTACAATTCTTATTAATTAAATGCCATCTACAACTCTACACGAACAAATTCCCATTAAAATCCTTTTTCCAGGAAAGCCCATCTATCCAATGCAGCCGAGGGTTTTTGGATGTACTGCATTTGTTCATCTTCCTGCACATGGCAAAGCTAGTTGCCCAAGCAATCAAATATGTCTTTTTAGGGTATGCTACGCATCAAAAAGGATATCGGTGCTTTGACACCCGGTTACGTAAACACTTTGTTAGTGCTGATGTCACCTTCTTCGAGTCAATTCCCTATTTCTCAGTACCGACTACTAATATTCCTCCACCAAATATCTCAGCAAGGGTCCCCACCTCCACCCTATCAGTTCCAACTCCTCAACAAGTCTCCACTTCCCCTTCTGAGCCAGTGCCACTCAAAACATGCTATCCTGAAAACAAATGTCATTTCAGATGCGGACTACGGAGGATGCTTGCAAGACAGAAAATCCACCATAGGTTTCTTCACATATCTGGGAGGGAATCTTATCACATGGAAAAGTAAAAAGCAAGCTGTGGTGTCACGGTCGAGTGCTGAAAGTGAATATATAGCCATGGCACACGCAGCTGCCGAACTCATGTGGGTCAAGTCCGTACTAACTGATCTCCATGTCAGGTCTAAGGACATTATGGAACTAAAATGTGACAATCAAGCAACAATGTACATTGCAATTAATCCCATGTTTCATGAGCGAACAAAACATGTGGAAATCGATTGTCATTATACAAGAGATCTCATACAAAAAGGGTTGTTACACACACAAGGTGTCTTATCTACAGAGCAAGCAGCAGATATATTTAACAAGCCGCTAGTACGGGTCCAGTTTGAGAAATGTTGAAACAAGCTGAGCATGTATGATTTATATGCTCCAGCTTGAAGGGGAGTGTTAGAAATAAAGTTAAGTAAAGAGGGTAGTTTAGACTTTTGTCCCTTGTGGTGTCCCCTCTCCGTAAACCCTAACCCTAATCCTATCGTTATATAAAGAGGATTAGGGAGCCTAATGATACATACAAAAACAAAATCTCGGCTTCAACAGAATATAAGTGCTACCATATTCCTCGATTATTTAAAATATGTATACCATTGTAGATAAAGAAATTGATATGAAAAATATCTTGTCATCTCTTAAAAAAATATATATAACTATAATGGATATGAATGTGAAGTCAAATCAATTTATTTCATACAATTGTAAAAAAAGATCTATAGTTAAAAACATAAACTAAGATTGATAATTTAATACAAATATAAATATACATATACATATATATTGAGATGATATATTTATCTATAATCCTTTTTAAAATTAATATAAAAATAAATAGTAATATATCTTTAAAGCGAATATGACAACGGATCGAATACATATATACCCACATTAATTCTTTAGTAGGCACAATCTAATAGATCCTGGGATTGCTCTATAGACATTATGTATAATCAACATTAGTAAAACTTTCTAATACTAATTAATGTCAAAATATTTCCACTCATTGTTTGCATGTACATTGTAAACATCATTCTAAAAAACAAACAATTCAAAAAAAATAAAAATAAATTCCGTGATCTAATCCCCATGCATAAAAATACTAATTAATGATTCAAACTTAAATAAGATGTTATCGTGATCTAATCCTAAAGCATATTAACATTTATTAACAATTTAGTATATAACTTAGGCCCATATAAACTATTTAATCATTAAAAAATATAACCACAAGTAATTGTTGGTGGGAAAAATCAAATAGTCATAAAGTATTCGATTTAAAATTCAACAATATCTTCCTGTTAATGTTTGTTAAAAAGAAACAAATTGAAATATGTGGGCGTCCAACTCCGTCAAGATGGAAACAATTTGAAGTTTTCTGAGTAATTGCAGGTTATTTACAATATGTCTATCATATTATATAGACAATAATGATAGGCCATTGCAGGTTAGGAAAATTTTAAGTTGAAGAGGTCACAAGGCATCCGTTAATAGGACTCATAATTTTTTCTGCCAAATTCTCGGGTGGGGAGGGGTGGCTGCGTATCCTCCAGCATTATTACTTCCAAAATTTACGCCTAAGCATCCGTTACTTTTGAAATTTATATCCATATAATTAGGACTCAACGTTTTTTTGCCAAAATCCTTGGTGGAGGGAGGCTGTGCATCCTTCAACATTATTACTTCCGAAATTTACAACAGACATATGTTACTTTGAAAAATTATATCCATAAAATTAGAACTCAGCCATTTTTTCCCAAAATCTCGGGGAGGAGAGGGGAGGCTGCACCCCCACCCCCCTCTCCGTTACTGTGCGAGGCATCACAATAACCCCTCTAACTAGGATTTAGTAGCAGCAACAAGCTGATATGGTTTGAAATTCCAAACCTTGATAATTAATACAATGTTCAATGATGGTTGACAACCATATTGAAGTTCAGCAACAAGAGAATCATTGCATGGACTATCAACAAAAGGCATACGAGGGGAGAAGGAAAAAGTTCTTAACACTAAGGAGATTTTTTTTCCCGCCACAATACTATGGAAGGAAGAAGAAACACAAGTCCACTAAGAACAAATCCAAGCAGGAGGACATAGAGACTATCCTCATTGAAGATGACGTTTAGGATAAAGCCGATTTCAACTCTGTCCTAGAAATGACAAATAAGAAAGGAAATGTTGTGAGGCGAATGTGAAGGAAAAGAGAGGCAATGTAAAGAGCAAATGAAAAGATAGGAGGAGAATCAATGTTCATTTCAGAAAGAATTGAATGTCTCTTTTGTGTCAATGTAAGGTCTTAATGTCCATCTGGGTAGATAGTATTTTTTACTCTTCTTAGTGGTTAAGTTATAGTTTCTTGTAGAGGCTGCATGCCTCGTCATAAGCTTCACTATAATATCTTTCTTTATCGATGAAAGAAGTTACCCAAGACCCAAAATATACCTGGATTAATAAAAGAAGAATAAGAAGCTCAAAGGAGTTTAATGCTAAGGAACTCTAGTTCAAGATCATGAAGAAGTTGAAGACTTTTCTTTAATTGAGTCTTACATAATGTAATTGTCATATTGTAGAAGACCTAAAGCATCAAATATCATGCATTTTTATAAAAAAACCCTAAACTAATCGATTAGGCTTCCTACACTAAGCTATCAACCCTGATTGACCAGTAGCCTTGAGTGATAGATCACTTCATGCTCGTCATTTTTCCTTGATCGATCAACCTTTGTTGATAGATCTATGCTATATGATCGATAAGATTTTGTTTATTGATCGATTATGTTTTGAATTCCAACATATATAATGACTATTTATGATCGACCAATTGTGATTGTTTATCTCATGGCTTGTGGTTTGATTGTTTATCTTGTAAATAAAAGTGATAAGGGACATTGTGATTTGCAGCGATCCAAGTTATACAGTCAGATCCACACATACCCCATCATTCGGATGGGAATCAATAAATGGTATCAGGACCTCGTTCGTGTACAGGAAGTTGATGAATACTCATTCATCACTCTTTATTCTTATATTTTAGCTTCAAAAACCTTTGCAAATGCATGTATATAGTTGTAAATATAAATAATTACCAAAAGCATGCATTGTGTAAAAACTAATAATTAGCATGTTTTTGTGCAAAAATAAAAGAATAAAGATCAAAAAGAAAAAGAGGGAAATATTTAGAATAAATATTGAGCAACCTAACCCAAGGGAGGGCTCAGCATGGGCCTGACCGCATAAAAGCCAAAGTAGAGGGAGATAGGGGCTCATGTGTGTGTATATATATGTAAATAAAATAAAAATATTTTCCTCCCAAAAATAGACTCAAAAGGACTTGTAAATATTTGTAAATATAAAATCAAGATAAAAATAGTAAAATTAAAAAGAAAACAAAAACATAACCTTTGTACATAGTCACCATGTATATAGTCCACTCATCCCTATTTATTTAACCTTATAAATAAATAAAATTAATTTCCAAAAATTTTGTAAATATTTTATCTTTTATGATGTAAATAAATAAAATAAAAACAATTAAAACAAAAACAAAATAAAAATAAGAAAATTAAAACCCAAAAATACTTTGTAAATATACCATGTATATATATGTACATATGTAGTTATTTCACCTATGTACATAAATAATAAAAATAAAATAAAAATATCTTTTTATTCCTTATTTTATGATATAAATAAATAAAATATAAAATGGGAATAAAATTGTATAAAAATAATAAATTAAAAATCAAAATTAAAAACCCTATATTGTATATATACCACGTATAATACTATATTGTAAATACCCTATTGTTATTTTGAAAAATTAATTAAAAATCACTAAAAAATAGAAAAAAAAATTAAAACAAAAATATTTCATGTTTTGACTTTTTAATAAATCGGCCATTTACTATTTTCTAATGATTTTACAAATCTTTTCCAAATGGCCTCTTCCCATTGGTCCAGAGGATTGTTGACCGCCCGGTCAACTCCCCCCCCCCAGGACCACCTTTCACGGGTTTTAGGCGGGTGACCCGATTTCTCCCGATTATTGCGCCTAAACCCGATCACCATTCTCCTAAACCCCGGGTCCGTGTCGATATCAGCACATCCGACACCCTCGCCGGAGTGTCCGCCTCGAGATCCGCGCATTCCATTGCCCTACCCGACCACATCTTTCCGAACCCTCCACCGTATAAAGCTCGAGCTCCGCCACCCTATTCTTCCATCTTTGGCTTATCGTTCCTCCTTCCAGTGACCTCCACCTTCTGCGCGAGAGTGACAGCTTGCCTCAGAGGTGTTGCAGCGAGGCTGAGGGCGCTCAAACCACTGATCCGGCGAGTCACCACCGTCGTGCTCCGCCCAGAGCCGGAGCCAGAGCCTCGGACGTCGACGCTCCTCGAGGCGAGGACCCAGAGCTTCGCAAGCTCCTCCCCAGTCGATTCCTCCACCCAGGTAGACCCATTTCCCTTTCTTTTTCGTTAATTTCCTATTACCCCCAATTCGCCCCGTCGCCGACCACCGTCGATTCCGATCACGTCCGCCTCCCATTCGACCATCGGGCTGCACCATAGCCTCCGCCTTCCTCCCGTGCACATTCTCCGCACTTCCATTCAACCCAGCTCACACAGGAGCTGGGGTTCGAGCTCCTCCGTCCACCCCCTCGCCGAAGCTCGCCCGCATTGACTCCCCGACCACTTTCACCACATCTAACGGGGTCGAGGTAGTTTGCCCTCGACCCGCGAGCTTTCTGGAGCACTTTGCAGGTTCATCCAAGCCCATCTGAGGGCTTGGACCATTCGGTCCAGTTGCTCCACCTCCGCCGACCTCGCCGGAGCTCTCCAGGGCTCGGTTGGGTCATCGGAGGCCACAACTCGACGCGGAAGCCTCCCACGCACCTTCTCCGATCTTCAGCGAGCTTCCAAGAGGACACAAGCGCCGCCACGAGCCTGGCGAAGTTCGCCGGCGCCCAGTTCGTCCAGCATCCTCCTGAGCCGTTCGATCGCCCCCGCACTCCAGACTTGATCGTGCCCGTCCATTTGAGGAGTGTCCCTGATCGCCAGATCCTTCGGGGGTCGATCTCCACCGTTGATCCAGCGAGGCTTAGCCGCGACGCGTCTTCACCGTCAGATCCAGCACGTGGCGAAGCCCCGACCGTCCGATCCACCCGAGGGCTTCCTTCGTTGGGCGCCACCAGCATCTCAGTCGTCCATCTACCGCGTGGCGCCCATCCAGCGGCTTCATTAATAAAGGGTAATTTACCCTTAGGCCCTCCTTTTTTATTTTATTTAGCATTTAGTCCTGTAAATAAGTTAGATAGTTGTTTTATTTTTGGTATAATTGCACTGAGGACCCTGCGCTTTATTTTATTTGCTTATATACCCCTGTGTATGGTGTAGCACGTGCATCGACACGTGTTTTGTTGGGTATTTTGCATTATTAGCCCTGTAGTTCTGGTTTGTTCTGAAATGAATGAAAACTTTTGGATAATTGCTTTTATACCCATGTGCGTGAATTAATTGTGCATGTGCGGGTATTAGTGGGTAAATTACAAACAAGTCCCCGGACTTTTGGTACCTGTTACCAAATAGTTCTAGGACTTAGTTTTCCTTACATTTGGGTCCCTGAGTGCCTCAAGCACGCGCGACGCGCGTGTTTTCTTGGGTATTTTGCACCGGACCCCCCAGAACTCTTGGTATTTGCACTCAGCTCCCTGTGCACATTACCTACTTCTTATTTTGAATAAAATAGCAAACCAACTCCAAATCCAATGAAAATTGGAGACATGGTTCCTGCCATAGTGTAAAATTTTCTGGAATTTTTGGGGACATTTTTGTTTTGATTTGATATTTTTAAAAATTTAAAAACATCAATTTTTGTTACTGTTTGAGTTTAAAATTCACAAAACAAATATTAAAACCTATCTAAAAATTACAAAAAAATTAGCTACTATTGCTTTAGTTGTGCTTGATTTTCTAGCCAATTTTGGTTATTTTTCATTATATAAAACTCATAAAAATTTAAAAACATCTAAAAACTCCTAAAAATTCTAATAAATAATTTAAAAACTCAAAAATAATAATTAAGGTGCCTAAATTTTCATCTCTTCTTTCTCTTTATAGGAAAATTACCTCCAGGCTTATTCGGGATTTCTAGATATTTTATCTAGGTCCCTCAAGCTCTGCTGGACAGTACCTTCCTTTTTATGCATTGTTTCATTTTTATAAAATGAAATAAAAATCAGAAAAATCTCAAAAATTCACTAAAACGGTAAAAATTATAAAATACACAAAAACATTTTTATTTGAATTTTTGGTTGATTTTTAGTGCATGAAATAAATAGTTGAATTGCTTGGTTTTCTTGTTTTCTTCAGTTTCTTGATTAATTAAAAATCCAAAAAAAATAAAAAGAATTAAAACCACCAAAAATACACTCTTCTTTTCTTTTCTTTTATTTTTGACTACTTCGTAGGCCGCAAGGCCATCACGTGCTCCTTGTGTTCGACCATGGTCGCTATACCAGGTTAAAATAATAGCAAGACCGCTATCTTGTTTGGAGTTGATTTTATCTTATATTGGTGGTCTTTTTTTCTTGATTGATCGAGTCTGATTGCTTGGGTCGCAACGACCATTTAGTACCTTATACCCGAGCCTTCATTTTCGTGTCATCAGAATGGCACCGTTGCCGGGGAGCACGGCTTAGTAGTTTTATTTTTATTTTCATTTTCTTTTTCGCGGCTTTCCACGGCTCTTTCAGAGTTCGCGGCTTTTCACGGCTTTCTGTTTTTATTTTATTTTTGCTTTATTTTATTTTATTTTATTTTTGTTTTTGTTTTTGTTTGATTTTTGTTTGTTTATTTTATTTGCCATTTTGCACATATACCTCTATTTTTAGTTATTGATCATATGCTCATTTTATCTGGGTTTGACACTTGTCTCTTTCTTGCGAGGGCCCAAAGGACCGAGGCGGCTGATCTCGAGAAGCCGGCGCAATCGCGAGACTCGGAGGCGGCTCCCTTCTGCACGGAGCCGCAAGAGAGAGCGAGAGAGGAGCTGAGTGAGGGAGAGAGTAGCTTAGTTTTCTTTCAGCACATTTTATTTGTATTGTAATAATAAAGGGACACTCAGAAACTTTGGACTTCTTTCTCGGGTCTGTTTAGCCGAGCATCGGTGTGCTCGGGGGACCCAGTAGCTAGTTTAGATTTTTCGCGGCTTTTTCGCGACTTTTGTTTTCTTCGCTGCCTTTTACGGTTCTACGCAGTTTTTATCGAGCCCCTAGACTTAGGATTTTCTGCTTGACTGTGCCGTAATTAGTAGGATCCCCACACCTAATTGCTTGCTTGTTCCTATAGTGCGATTAATTGGACCTACTAATAATTCACTAATAAAAATAACTGACTCATCCCCTTCGTAGCCTACGTGCCGTAGCCTGCCCTGCCAAGCGCTGCTCCTGAACCCGATGTGTCGGGAGGAGGAGGGGTAGACCGAGACCGGACCTTTGGCTTGGAGGATCGGTGACCAGTTAGACGGTTCTTCGAGTAGACTTGTTTGTTTAGGACTCGGTTTTCACCGCTACACCATATAGGTAGTTTATTTTATGTCTTTACATTTCTGCGCGGATCACTTGCATATAGAGTGCTGGAGGAAGGTACGCATTTCTATCTCTGCATGCATCATTGATTTCATCGCGCATCGGCTTTTTCGTCTTCTCCCCCTGTTTTTGACTAAATAACTAGGAGAACCGAAAAATTCGTTAGGCCTTTTGCTTTTATTGAAAAAGATTAAAAAGAAAAACCATAAAATTGGGACTGTTTAAGCTATTGACCCTAAAAGACACTTGACTTAAAAATTTGTCTTGGGGAGAGCAACCCCCTCATTGGTTGGTTTGATTGCGCGAGAGAGTGACTCGCACACTAGGTAGAGCCCTCTGGTGCTATTCCCGACTGATTACCGACTCTTCCGTGTGGGCCAGTCGATTGGGGTAGCATCGGGTATCCCAACAGGTCACGTAAGCACTCTGATAGATTGTTTGTTCACCTAATAAAATTTGACAAGATAATTTGACCGAGCCTTTACGGTCTTCAGCTCGCGTTGCGTTGGTGAACAGAGGGTTTGGTTGCCGATCATAGTTTCTCCAGATCTCATCCGCCTTACTCGTCAGATCACGATGATGGGTAGACGCTCTCTTAGGCAGCCTCTGGCTGCACCACTTTCGGGCACGTCTACCCGTTCATCTAGGTTGGCCCGCGAGAGCCGAGACCAGCTCTCCGAGCCCGAGTATGATTCCGCCCTGTTCCCCCTCGACCCCCTTTCTTTCGGTTCTGAGAGACATGAGCCAGAGGAGAGATTAGCAGATTTGACAACACCTGAGTTTGTCTCATTTGATTTTGCAGACGCCATGGCCAGCAGTTCCGAGGATCGCTCCCGAGGTCCACAGCCTGAGCACTTTGTGTTGGACCAGGGTGCGATCAACTCCACCCTGATCGCCTCATTAGAGACCGTTCAGTAGCAGTTGAGGGATCAGGGAGCATTCATGCTCGACATGAGGAGAGAGATGGAGCAGATGAGAGCAGAGCGAGAGCAGAGGAGAGACGGGCCGAGGATCCCAGATGATGCTGATGCAACAGCCGCAGCAGCCGCCGCAGCCGCGGCAGGAGGACCACCGAGACCGATGCAGGAGTTGCACAACCCCGGATCGACGCTGACGCACCACTGGGTTGTACTTCCAGTTATCGTGGGGGACTTCAAGTTCCCCCCGAACACCTTGCAGTTACTCCCCCGCTTCCACAGACTCGCTACTGAGGAGCCCCATCTCCACCTCCAGGAGTTCCTCATAATCTGCAGTACTGTCCACGACCGTCAGGTGGACCAGGATACTATTCGGATGATTGCCTTCCCCTTTTCCTTGGCCGACAGAGCAGCCACCTGGCTGAAGCACTTGGGGAAGTTTGTTTACACCTGGGAGCATCTCTGCACCAAGTACTTGAACAAGTACTATCCACTCGGGCGGACCGATGCAGCGAGAGCCCTCATCAGCAACTTCTCCATGCTCCTCAACGAGCAATTCCATGAGGCATGGGAGAGGTTTCGTGAGCTGACTGACCGATGCCCGCACCATGACATTTCGAAGCCCAACCTTGTGCAGAGCTTCTTCAGCGGGATGACACCAGAGCTCCAAGGCTTGGTGAATGCTTCTTGTGGCGGGTCTTACTTCACCAAGGATCACGACCAGGTCTGGGCCATCTACGAAGAGATGGTCGAGAACTACATGGTGATGTCCCAGACCAGGTTGTACACTCAGGGCAGACCCCAGCAGCAGCCAGGACCCGTGCAATACCAGAGGATAGCATGGGTCGACGCCGGTCCATCCAGTTCATCCGCAGTAGCAGCAGCACAGGCAGAGTCATCAGCTGCGGATATGGGTATTATCAGCGAGAAGTTGGATCGGATGGAGCTAATCGAGAAGAAGCAGTGCCAGGGCATCACTCAGATGGAGCAGATGGCACAGACTCTGAGCGACATGAAGACACAACTCATGTGTCTCCAGGAGGCACAGACGGCTCCCCAGCCCCGTCTTCAGTCGCGAGGCGATACCGGCGGCAGCAGCAGATCGTTCCAGCGCTCCAGCTCACACCAACAGCCTAGACAGGTTCACCTTGTACAGACGGAGCCGTACCAGCAGCAGCAGCCCTCCTACCAGTCACCACCATCTCCAGACTTGCAGATGGTGGTATACCAGCCGGATCAGCCTCTGGCAGTACTCCCGCCAGCCCATTACGATGCAGAGCCGTTGATGGATGTCAACGGGATTTGGTATGACAGTCCTCAGCCTGGGATCCGACGAGACCATCCCGGATTCAGGTGGGGGAGTGGAGGTACCCAGCCCCAGCAGCAGCCATCTGGCCAGGGAGGCCAGTACAGCCAGCAGAGGGATCACCAGCAGCAGCAACCCCCAGTCTACCAGTCACAGCAGTAGTCATCCTTCGTTCCTCGTCCCTATCAGCAGGGACAGTCTTGGAGGCGAGAGCAGCCTCACCAGCCACACCAGCAGCAGCACCCTCCTACTTACCCCTCTCACCAGCAGCAGCACCAGTTCCAGCAGCCTCATTACCAGAGAGGCTACCCGTCGGGCTCTCATGGTCCTCCATACGAGAGCCCCGCCTTGGACGACATAGCCCGCCTCCTCACGGACCAGCAGGCTACTTTCAGACAGGAGATGGACGAGTTCCGCCAGGAGATGCGGGACATTGTGAGAGGGAAGGCCGCCATTCCTGCCCAGATCGAGCCGAATCCCAACAGCCTGAAGCAGAAGTCTGAGCAGGTAGCTTACACTGAGCACGCCACTCCTAGTGATCCATTTGATGATATGTCTTCGGACCTTTTTGATGCTGATTTTGTTACACTTAGGAGCGGTAGGACACTAGCAGGCGGAGGCGCCTCGTCTGAGCTACACCACGAGGACACTCTTAGAGCGCTAGAGGAGGAGGAGAGCGGTACTGAGGCCGCTCATGATGATGATGGTGGTACTGAGGCCACCAAGGATGCTGATTCCAAAGGCGGTGCTGAGGCCGCCACTTCACCAGTTCGAGGAGGTGGTACTGACGCCACCCGAGACGCCGAGCCAGAGCGCGGTACTGAGGCCACGAGACGTCCAGCAGAGCCAGCCCGTGGTGGTACTGAGGCCACCGGTGTTCATTTTGAGAGAGTTGTTGTTTTTCTTTCCACTGATGTAGCTCGGAACCATGTTGTGAATAAAGGAAAAGGTTTAGTTTATTCTGGTCCCACTGTGGTGCTTGATGTATGTGCGGATCCGGCCGTCGAGCCGTCTAGACCTATTCCTAGTCCTTCATCTGAGAAGGACCCTGTGATCCCCTTCCCTAGAGCCCTTCAGATGGGGAAGGGGAAGAAAAAAGAAAAAGATCCAAAAAAGAGAGAGTAGGAGGAGTTCAGCCAGAGCATGATTGACCGATTCCACATACAGCTGACCCTTCAGGAGGCTTTGCAGCACATCCCCCTTCTTCAGCGTTCTTTGAGAGACAGGACTACAGTCAGGAGGAGGAGGAGGAACTACCACTCAGAGATCCATGTGCTGATGAAAGCCACGTGTTTCGCGATCCAGAACCGTCTGCCGGCCAAGAGGCCAGATTCAGGAGCCCCATATGTCAGATGTCACATTAGAGAGCAGAGGTTCAACCGGACTCTATTGGATAGCGGATCGTCTATCAACCTCCTTCCGGCAGCCCTTCTCGACCGCTTCGAGTTGGGCACTCTTAGATAGAGCAGGACAGTCCTTCAGTTTGCTGATCGATCTGTCAAGAGGCCGAAGGGGTTGTTGCGAGACGTTGTCGTCACTATTCAGGGTCTGTAATTCCCCGTGGACTTCGTAGTGTTGGACATGGAGATCCCTGATGCAGTGGTCGATACCCCCATCATCCTCGGTCGTCCGTTCTTGGCCACAGCCAAGGCGGTGACTGACCATGATAGCGGGAAGGTATACTTTCGCGTCGAGGGCGAGAGTGTACAAATAGAGACAGTCGAGGACTACAGAGCCAGAGACAGAGCATGCTCAGAGACCAGTACAGATACAGAGCAGCTGACAGATGTCGGGCTAGACATCCACCAGGACTGTGATTTTGTGATCACAGATGACGAGGCAGCATGGGCAGACCCTGCAGCACAGGCCATCATCTCATTTCCAGACACTGCTGATGCCGAGTTGATAGCAGAGGAGAGCTTGGAGAGCACAACCCTGGTCCAGGATATTTCAGTGGCAGCAGAGCCGGTTCTCGACCGCGACACGATTTCTAGTGATGGTGGTACTGAGGCCACCTTGTGTGATGGTGGTACTTATGCCACCTTGTTTGATGCAGATCCCTCGGATTCGGAGTCTGATTGGGCATATTGTGAGGATCACATGCCAGACCTGAGTCCCACAGAGCCTACAGCAGAGGAGGAGGTATATGCCGAGCAGATCCGAGACAGTTCAGTCGAGCAGCCTTCTCCAGATCCAGTTTGCGAGAGTTCGTTTTCATTCTCCAGGCAGACTTGGCAGCATACACGCATCTTCTTCTGAAGCCAGATTTGCCAGCACCCAGCTGTCCAGAGCTGAAGCCGCTCCCTACTTCGTTGAAGTATCGATTCCTTGCGGGCGAGCCTGAGATGTACCCAGTCATCATCTCTGCCGATCTGACTGGAGAGCAAGAATCCCGTTTGATGGGGGTTCTTGAAAAGAACCGCAAGGCAATCGGATGGAGCGTAGAAGATCTCCATGGGATTAGTCCAGCGTTGTGCTCCCACCATATCTATCTCGAGGAGGGGGCGAAGCTGTCGCGTGAGTTCCAGCGGCGGATGAACCCCAACTTGAGAGAGGTCATCATGAAGGAAATCTCAAAATGGTGGAGCGCAGATTTTATTTATCCCATTTCCGACTCCAAGTGGGTTAGCCCCTTGCATGTGGTGCCCAACAAGACGGGCATCACGACTGTGATCAGTGAGTCGGGAGAGGAGATTGCTACACGAGTACCCACCTCTTGGCGGGTCTGTGTTGACTACAGGAGACTCAACTAGGACACCAAGAAGGACCATTTCCCCCTGCCTTTTATTGACCAGATCATTGAGAGACTGGCAGGGAAGAGCCATTACTGTTTCCTGGATGGGTACTCGGGCTACAACCAGGTGGCCATCGCTCCTGAGGATCAGGAGAAGACCACCTTTACATGTCCCTTCGGCACATACGCCTTCCGACGCATGCCATTTGGGCTATGCAATGCCCCTGCGACTTTTCAGAGATGCATGTTGTCGATCTTTTCGGACATGGTAGGGGAGTGTTTGGAGGTCTTCATGGACGATTTCTCGGTCGATGGCGATGGATTCGACTCCTGTCTTGACTGCCTAGACCGGGTACTCCAGCGATGTATAGAGGTCCATTTGGTGCTTTCTTGGGAGAAGAGTCACTTCATGGTGACTCAAGGGACGGTGCTTGGCCATATCATCTCCAACAGGGGCATGGAGGTTGATCCGGCCAAGGTTGATGTCATTAGAAAACTCACACCGCCGTCCAATTTGAGGCAGTTACGGTCATTCCTGGGGCATGTTGGTTTCTATCGGAGATTTATTCATGATTTCAGCAAGATTGCCCGGCCGTTGACTGACCTCTTGACGAAAGACACCGAGTTCCTTGTCAATGACAAGTGTATTTCGTCCTTTGCAACTCTCCAGCAGTGTGTTATTGAGGCTCCTGTTCTCCAGCCACCCGATTGGTCTCTCCCATTTGAGATCATGACGGATGCCTCCGATTTTGCTGTGGGGGCCGTGCTGGGACAGAGGAGGGATGGAGTCCCCTTTTCTATCCACTACGCTAGCCGCACATTGGATTCCGCGCAGCGGAATTATACCGTCACTGAGAAGGAGATGCTAGCCGTAGTGTTCGCCCTAGATAAGTTCAGATCTTATATCATTGGATCTAGAATGACCTTGTACACTGATCACACCGCCATCCGATACCTCATGGTAAAGAAGGATGCCAATGCCAGACTTACTAGATGGATCCTTCTACTCCAGGAGTTCGACATTGAGATCAAGGATAAGCCTGGAGTCAAGAATGTGGTGGCGGATCATCTCTCCCGTTTAGAGCAGCCTGAGGAGTCTGAGCAGATTGATCCCATTTGTGAGACCTTCCCAGATGAGGCGATCCTTGCTATCGCCTCCCTCCCGTGGTATGTCGATATTGTGAACTTTCTCGTTGCTGGGAAAGTCCCACAAGATTGGCCCAGGCAGAGGCTTGAGACCTTCCTTGCAAAGGCCAAGTCCTACCACTGGGAGGATCCCATCCTTTACCACGAAGGAGGGGATAGCGTCTGGTGTCGGTGCATTCCTCAGGAGGAGCACCATAGCGTCCTCACTTACTGCCACAAGCTTGAGGCAGGAGGACATCATTCTGGGAGGAGAACGGCACAGAAAGTGCTCCAATCCGGCTTGTGGTGGCCTACCCTCTTCAAGGACTCTGATGAGTTTGTGAAGAGGTGTACTGACTGTCAGAGGATGGGCACTTGTGGACAGCGTGATATGATGCCGATGCAGCCCATTCACTTCTGTGAGGTTTTTGACGCATGGGGCATCGATTTCATGGGTCCATTCCCTAAGAGTCAGGGATTTGAGTACATTCTGTTGGCCGTGGACTATGTTAGTCATTGGGTTGAGGCTATCCCCGCCCGAGCCGCTGATGCGAGGACAATTTGCAGATTTTTGAAGAAGTACATCATCACGCGGTTCGGGGTCCCTCGAGTTCTGATTTCAGATGGGGGGTCTCATTTCATCAACGACCAGGTGAAGGCCCTTGCTAGCGAGTTCGGTATAGACCATCATGTTGCTACACCTTACCATCCACAGACGAATGGTCTAGCCGAGGTGTCGAATAGGGAGATTAAGACTATATTGCAGAAAGTCGTCCGCCCTGATCGAAAGGATTGGTCACAGCTTTTGGACTCGATCTTGTGGGCATATAGGACGTATTTCAAGACACCATTGGGCACATCTCCCTTTCGCCTCGTATATGGCAAGCCGTGCCATTTGCCTGTGGAGTTGAGGCACATGTCACTTTGGGCAGTTACTGAGATACTTATGGATCCAGATGGTGTAGGAGACCAGAGGAGGGCTGAGTTAGCAGCCCTGGAGGAGTTGAGAGATACTGCCTTCTCAAACAGCCTACAGTATAAGGAGAGAGTGAAGGAGTGGCATGATTCTCACATCAGCCACAAAAATTTTGAGCCTGGACAGAGAGTATGGCTGTTTGATGCGAGGCTTCGTTTATTTCCAGGGAAGCTACAGAGCAAGTGGAAGGGACCCTACTTGGTGAGGAAGGTACATGACAACGGTAGCATTGATATATCCGAGTTGTCTTCTGAGAGTACCTTTCGAGTGAACGGCCAGCGGCTCAAGCCATTTCAAGATCATGAGCCACGGGTCGTTGATCTTGCCCCTATTCATTTTGCGTGAGATGTGGTCTTTGACTCACATCTAATGCATCTCACGCCTGAGTTTCACTGATCTTCCGCCTTGTATAGATCCAGTTGTCTATATCACTACATTCTTTAGTCCCACATCCCTTTCTTCATCTGTTGATTATGCTATACTTAAGGTGCACTTTACCCTAAGTATAGGGGGGAAGTAGGACCTTCGGGTATTCCTTTTGTTTCTTTCTACCCATGTTTTTGCTGCCTATACTTAGGGACATTTCACCCTAAGTATAGGGGGGGTAGACCCTGTACATTCTCCACTCGGTTTTCCCTTAGTGTACAGCCTGCTATACTTAGGATTACTTGATCATAAGTATAGGGGAAGACCTGAGATCCTCTTGACTTTTCTATTTCATCTATTCATCTTTGTATATAGCCTTCCTTTTCACTTCCTTATACCTAGCACGAGTTATGTCTTCTTCATCGCTCTTGACTCTGAGGACATCGTTCGAGCTAAGTATGGGGGGGTGTATATATTTCATATGTACTTTAGCCATAACTCGTACTTTGTGTGAGTGTGTCAATAAATAAAATGGCTAAAAAACCCTAAAAATCACAAAAATTAAAAATTTCATGAACCTTCTTTTATTTGCACATAAATAGCTAGTGTACAAATTATTTTTGTAAAATGTTTTCAAAAATCTTTTGTGTAAAGCTTGTGTAAATATTTTCTTATCAAAATTATGTATATAGTACAAAATTTTTCCAAAATGTTTTGAAAATCATAAGTTTGCAAAAATCTTGTGTAAATGTGTGTAAATACTTTTTTGCAAAACTTGCACTTCATGCATCATCCATTCATGATTTCAAAACATTTTTCAAAAATTTTGCATGTTTGTAAACTTTGTGTAAATAGCATCTTTTGTACATATGTATATAGTTTTTCTGGATGATAGCTGACATTTAAACTAGCCTGGAATCAAATTGAGAAATGGAGCTTGATTAAGATCTTAATCCACCTAACTTCTAAGAGGAACCTTATAGGGCATAGGTTTAAGGCTTTTCAGGTCCATGGTGACTTAATTCTTTGAGTCCACTAAGCTATGATCACATGTCATCTCAATGAGCCTAAGTAGAGCACTTAACAACAACACATGACTCATATAGACAATGACTTTACTTGGACACCAGCACTTTGCACCGAGCTCTCTACGGATGAGGTACTGAGGAGGCAGTCTTCCTTGAATTGGGGTAGCATATGAGGGTAGTACTTCTAGGCGGAACCTCTCTTCTTCTTTTAGTGAAGGAAGTGCGTCTCAACTTGGTCTGGCTGCCATGAGGTCTAACGACGGGAGTTGTGGGTTGCAATAAAGCTTCAAAAGAGGGATAGTCTACTGGCTCAAGAGGAAAAACTCCTTGTATATATGCTGCACATGTATATGTTGTATAGATGCACTTGAAAAAAAATGCAAAAAGAAAATAACTCCAAAAAAAGTGGTGGGTCTGATAGAAAATGATAATCCCACCGGAGTATGTATATAGAGTGCAATAAGCAAAGCTTGAGTTTCATGATCCACCTTATGTAGCTTGCAGCAGGGAGACTTGGCTACACTGGTCAAGCTCCCAAGGGTACATGGCTACACTGGCCTTGACCCATTCTCTTCTTCCTCCTCTTCTTGAGCCGGTTGAACTTGAATTTAGAAGGGAATACCCCACTCCTCGAGGAAAGAGTTGCCAGATTGAGGTCATAGAGTTACCTTGTTGGGGAGGGTTGTCAAGTTGCCATTTCTGAGGTGGAGAGCTTAGACCTCACATTCACAGGACAAGAAAAGATTCATGGTCTTCAGGGTTTGTAATTGATGACTTGTTCTGATCTGGAGCATTGAGGAGTCTTGGTTATAGATTAGTGGAACTTAGAGGCTGTTGAGTTTTAAACTTAAGTCCAAATAAGGTTCCGACACATTAATAATCAAAATATCTGATCGAGCTCCATACCTTAATTTAATGAAGGCAAGTTTAATAATCAACCTTGATCCATGTACATTCTCTTTTTCTTTTTCTTTCTTTATTTTTCACTTCTTTTTCAAATAAGTGTTTGCTAAGGGACTAGCAAAGTTAAGTATAGGGGGGTGATGAATACTCATTCATCACTCTTTATTCTTATATTTTAGCTACAAAAACCTCTGCAAATGCATGTATATAGTTGTAAATATAAATAATTACCAAAAGCATGCATTGTGTAAAAACTAATAATTAGCATGTTTTTGTGCAAAAATAAAAGAATAAAGATCAAAAAGAAAAAGAGGGAAATATTTAGAATAAATATTGAGCAACCTAACCCAAGGGAGGGCTCAGCATGGGCCTGATCGCATAAAAGCCAAAGTAGAGGGAGATAGGGGCTCATGTGTGTATATATATATATGTAAATAAAATAAAAATATTTTCCTCCCAAAAATCGACTCAAAAGGGCTTGTAAATATTTTTATATATTTGTAAATATAAAATCAAGATAAAAATAGTAAAATTAAAAAGAAAACAAAAACATAACCTTTGTACATAGTCACCATGTATATAGTCCACTCATCCTTATTTATTTAACCTTATAAATAAATAAAATTAATTTCCAAAAATTTTGTAAATATTTTATCTTTTATGATGTAAATAAATAAAATAAAAACAATTAAAACAAAAACAAAATAAAAATAACAAAATTAAAAACCCAAAAATACTTTGTAAATATACCATGTATATATATGTACATATGTATTTATTTCACCTATGTACATAAATAATAAAATAAAATAAAAATATCTTTTTATTCCTTATTTTATGATATAAATAAATAAAATATAAAATGGGAATAAAATTGTATAAAAATAACAAATTAAAAATCAAAATTTAAAACCCTATATTGTATATATACCTATGTATAGTACTATATTGTAAATACCCTATTTTTATTTTAAAAAATTAATTAAAAATCACTAAAAAATAGAAAAAATTAAAAAAAAATATTTCATGTTTTGACTTTTTAATAAATCGGCCATTTACTATTTTCTACTGATTTTACAAATCTTTTCCAAATGGCCTCTTCCCATTGGTCCAGAGGATTGTTGATCGCCCGGTCAACTCCCCCCCAGGACCACCTTTCACGGGTTTTAGGCGGGTGACCCGATTTCTCCCGATTATTGCGCCTAAACCCGATCACCATTCTCCTAAACCCCGGGTCCACGTCGATCCCAGCACATCCGACACCCTCGCCGGAGTGTCCGCCTCGAGATCCGCGCATTCCATTGCCCTACCCGACCACATCTTTCCGGACCCTCCACCGTATAAAGCTCGAGCTCCGCCACCCTATTCTTCCATCTTTGGCTTGTCGTTCCTCCTTCCAGTGACCTCCACCTTCTGCGCGAGAGTGACATCTTGCCTCGGAGGTGTTGCAGCGAGGCTGAGGGCGCTCAAACCACTGATCCGGCGAGTCACCACCGCCGTGCTCCGCCCAGAGCCGGAGCCAGAGCCTCGGACGTCGACACTCCTCGAGGCGAGGACCCAGAGATTCGCAAGCTCCTCCCCAGTCGATTCCTCCACCCAGGTAGACCCATTTCCCTTTCTTTTTCGTTAATTTCCGATTACCCCCAATTCGCCCCGTCGCCGACCACCGTCGATTCCGATCACGTCCGCCTCCCATTCGACCATCGGGCTGCACCATAGCCTCCACATTCCTCCCGTGCACATTCTCCGCCCTTCCATTCAACCCAGCTCGCATAGGAGCTGGGGTTCGAGCTCCTCCGTCCACCCCCTCGCCGGAGCTCGCTCGCACCGACTCCCCGACCACTTTCACCACATCTAACGGGGTCAAGGTAGTTTGCCCTCGACCCACGAGCTTTCTGGAGCACTTTGCAGGTTCATCCAAGCCATCTGAGGGCTTGGACCATTCGGTCCAGTAGCTCCACCTCCGCCGACCTCGCCGGAGCTCTCCAGGGCTCGGTTGGGTCATCGGAGGCCACCACTCGACGCGGAAGCCTCCCACACACCTTCTCCGATCTTCAGCGAGCTTCCAGGAGGACACCAGCGCCGCCACGAGCCCGGCGAAGTTCGTCGATGCCCAGTTCGTCTAGCATCCTCCTGAGCCGTCCGATCTCCCCCGCGCTCCAGACTTGATCGTGCCCGTCCATTTGAGGAGTGTCCCTGAACGACAGATCCTTCGGGGGTTGATCTCCACCGTTGATCCAGCGAGGCTTAACCGCGACGCGTCTTCACCGTCAGATCCAGCACATGGCGAAGCCCCGACCGTCCGATCCACCCGAGGGCTTCCTTCGTTGGGCGCCACCTGCATCTCAGCCGTCCATCTACCACGTGGCGCCCATCCAACGGCTTCATTAATAAAGGGTAATTTACCCTTAGGCCCTCCTTTTTATTTTATTTAGCATTTAGTCCTGTAAATAAGTTAGATAGTTGTTTTATTTTTGGTATAATAGCACTGAGGACCCTGCGCTTTATTTTATTTGCTTATATACCCCTGTGTATGGTGTAGCACGTGCATCGACACGTGTTTTGTTGGGTATTTTGCATTATTAGCCCTGTAGTTCTGGTTTGTTCTGAAATGAATGAAAACTTTTGGATAATTGCTTTTATACCCATGTGCGTGAATTAATTGTGCATGTGCGTATATTAGTGGGTAAATTACAAACAAGTCCCCGGACTTTTGGTACCTGTTACCAAATAGTTCTAGGACATAGTTTTCCTTACATTTGGGTCCCTGAGTGCCTCATGCACGCGCGACGCGCGTGTTTTCTTGGGTATTTTGCACCGGACCCCTCAGAACTCTTGGTATTTGCACTCAGGTCCCTCTGCACAATACCTACTTCTTATTTTGAATAAAATAACGAACCAACTCTAAATCCAATGAAAATTGGACATATGGCTCCTGCCATAGTGTAAACTTTTTTGGAATTTTTGGGGACATTTTTGTTTTGATTTGATATTTTTAAAAATTTAAAAACATCAATTTTCGTTACTGTTTGAGTTTAAAATTCACAAAAAAATATTAAAACCTATCTAAAAATTACAAAAAAATTAGCTACTGCTGCTTTAGTTGTGCTTGATGTTCTAGCCAATTTTGGCTATTTTTTATTATATAAAACTCATAAAAATTTAAAAACATCTAAAAACTCCTAAAAATTCTAATAAAAAATTTAAAAACTCAAAAATAATAATTAAGGTGCTTAAATTTTCCTCTCTTCTTTCTCTTTATAGGAAAATTACCTCCAGGCTTATTGGGGATTTTTAGATATTTTATCTTGGTCCCTCAAACTCTGCTGGACAGTACCTTCCTTTTTGTGCATTGTTTCATTTTTAGAAAATTAAATAAAAATCAGAAAAATCTCAATAATTCACTAAAAACAGTAAAAGTTATAAAATACACAAAAACATTTTTATTTGAATTTTTGGTTGATTTTAGTGCATGAAATAAATAGTTGAATTGCTTGGTTTTCTTGTTTTCTTTAGTTTCTTGATTAATTAAAAATCCAAAAAAATATATATAAAAATAATTAAAAACCACCAAAAATACACTCTTCTTTTCTTTTCTTTTATTTTTGACTACTTCGTAGGCCGCAAGGCCATCACGTGCTCCTTGTGCTCGACCTTGGTCGATATACCAGGTTAAAATAATAGCAAGACCGCTATCTTGTTTGGAGTTGATTTGTTCTTATATTGGTGGTCTCTTTTTCTTGATTGACCGAGTCTGATTGCTTGGGTCGCAACGACCATTTAGTACCTTATACCCGAGCCTTCATTTTCGTGTCATCAGAAGTTACGCTCCAATACACACATGGCAAGCCTATCAAGATCATGTGTTAAAGAGAACTCGGTGATTCATCCTCCCTACTTCAATGAGATGAATTACTCTAATTGGAATAGCAAGATGATGAGCTTCCTTCAATACTTTAGTTTTGCAATTTGTAATATGGCAAGGAAAGAGTTCAAGATAAAAGAAGAGAAAGAGGCATGCTACTCTATTGTAGAATTAGCACATATAACCCTCAATTTAAAACAAATCAATTCCTGATATTGTGCTCTATTTGAAGCTGAGTTTGATTGAGTCTCATATTTGAAGACTGCATACGAGATTTGGAAGTACTTGGAGACCACTCATCAAGGAATATTTAAGGTAAAAGAATCTTAGTTCATAATGTTTACTCATGATTATGAGACCTTAAAAATGCAAAAAGGAGAGAGCATCAAGGACATAAAATGTTCGATTCATTGACATTGTTAATCAATTGATAAATTTGGGAAAAGTTTTCTAACTGGAGAGCTTGCAAGTAAAATCAACATCTCACTCTCTGGAGATTGGGAACACAAGGCAATAATTGTAGAGGAGTCAACAAGCTTCAACACATCTTCACTAGAAGATCTCATAGGTAACCTTCTTTCCTCTGAAATAAAGATAGAAAATAGGAAGACAGAAGAAGAGAAAGTGCATAAAATTATTATCCTCGTAGCCAACAAGGAAGTTCAAGAAGGGTCTGATTGTGATGATGATATCGCATTCATGATCCAATAGTTCAAGTATTTTCTCAAGAAGAATAGAAGGGAAAAGATAAATAAATTGCATTCAATGCGATAAGGTGGGGCTCCTGAAGAAGGACTGCTTGTAGCTAAAGAAAAACTTTAGATTCAAGAAGAAGTTGAAAAGGTTCAAAAAAGAAGAAGAAGAAACCCAAGCATGAAAGGAAGAAGAAGCTTAAAGGAGTTTACGGCTAAGAAACTACATCTCAAGCTCAAGACGAAGTCGAAGAATTTTCTTTTATTGAGTCATGTATATTGTAATTGACTTAGATTATAAAAGGTTCAAGCATCACGTATCATGTATTTCTATCAGAAACCCTAAATTGATGGATCCACCTTTCTATACTGATCGATTAACCCTGCTCGATTGTAGTCTTGACTGTTAAATTAATTATTATTGGTCGATTTTCCTTTATTGATCGATCAACTGTTGTTGAATGATTGGTCACTCATGGTTGGTCAATCCTTGTTTTCTGATTGATTAGGTTTTGAATTCCTACGACTATCTAACTACTAATTATAACCGATCAACTTTGATCTCTGATCGATCAATTTTTGATTCTGATCGATTGTGAAAATTCATTTGACCAATCAACTTGAATATCCGAATGATCAATTTCTATTTTTGAAAATTTTTTAAAGAAGATTTCATTCCTAATTTGTCCTCAATGACTACTTTTTCAAATGTAACTACTATGAGACCCTAGACCTAGAAATAGGAGTCCATAACTCATTTTACAATATATAATAATGAGAATCATCTCTTCTTTTCTGCATTCTTCCCCTCTACTCTGTGAGAGAAAATTTTAAGAGATGCTTTCTGTTATGTGCCTCAATATATCAACTTAGTGTTCGACGATCAAGTCTTACGAGTATGCACCTTGCTCTATAAAATCATTCTAGTTTTGCCTCCTATTTCTCATTGCATATTTATATTAATGTTGAGGTTGTTAGGTTTATTTAGATGTAATATGATTGTAAACTATCTGCGTAAATAGCTTGCTGTAATACAATTGGTTTGTCCATGTTAGCAACTCAGGTTAGTGAAAGACTTACGTGGGTTACGTTGAAAGATCGAGTTAGGAGATTATTGTCATGGTTTTTACTCAGGAGGGTTTCCATATTAAATACACATGCACATGTGGTTTGAATGCATATCTTGTGACTAAAAGTGCTACATGACGTGGTTATTTTACATTAAGCTAATTGCAGCAATCCGGGTCATACAATATGACCCACCTGTGCTCCATCAGCAGACCGAGAACCAACAAAATCGTCCATCCATTGTGTTAAACTAGGACATTAAGGTCTCATTTCCCAGATTCTTGGGTGGCAGACGAGGGATTGAAAGGTTGGGAAGAGCAAAGATGCTTTCACTATCAGGTAGGATGGGAATTTTAAGTACTTCACTAACTTCATTGGCCACACATATAACGTCTTATCTAAAAATACCTCAATATATAATCATGAGAATCTATAAAGATGAGAAGACACTTCTTATGGAATGGTATACCAACCAAAGATAAATTGGAAAAGATATGTATACCAAAGAAAATAATGGGTGAGCCTTTATTATTTCAGCAAATTTAAACCATTAATTCATATAATAAACAAATTACAGAGAGATTGATGGAAGATGGGCAACAAGTTGCACAATCAATCCTTTTTGGATGGCAAATCCAATTCTTCAAAATACAACATCTATAGGCATGGGAACCATAACATTGCTATTCATATTTTTTGGACCCTTTTGAAGAGCCCTACTCCAGTCAGGGGGTCTATTTATAGGGCACGAGCACCTCGAGTTGTTCGCCCCCATCTTCCCCACGCTTGCACGACGTGTTTCCGCTGGATCCGATCTTCCCACAACCGTCGGTCGCAAAACGACCGGGGTACAGTTGTTGACCACTAAAGGTCATTCACCGAGACCATTGAAACATCTCCCACTTGACTGAAGTGGTCAAAACATTTATGCTCCCACTATTTGTGTAGTATATGCATGGAGATTTATCATAAGGATTATTATCTATGAAACCTCTTCCTTGACTCATACATTCCTGAGTCCTATTAAAACTACATGGTTAATGTATGTTCATGCTTCTATTCCCTTGGTCAGGGAATCAACTAACATGTCACTAGTAGGTATGTAGATTACCGTGATTTCTTGCTTCCCCACTATATATTGTATATAGTGATATTGGATCTCAATGTATTTTCCTTTATAGTTATTAGCCCTACTATTAATCAAGCTTATCGCAGCTTCATTGTCACAATACATCTCAATTGGCCCTTTAAGCAATTCGAGGCTTAGATTCTCTAGAAAATGCCTGATTACACAACATGAGTGGTGGCCATGGTACATGCAATATATTGTGCTTCATGTGTATGTTTATATACACATCCTTATTTGTTGCTACCCCAAGAAACGGTTGCACCACCAAACATGAACATGTAACCCGATGTGGATTTTCTATCATCCACATCCCCTCCAAATTCGACATCGGAGTATCCTACCACTTCAAGCGATCCTGCTTGATACACAAGTTTCAGATGTATTGTCTCTTTCAGATATCGAAGAATCCTCTTTATAGCTTCCCAATGTGTTGGACCAGTATTACTTTTGATAACTAGTGACTAACCTTATTGGATAAGATAAATCAGATCGAGTACATATCATTGCATACATTAGACTTCCCACCGTTTGTGCATAAGGTACATCTAAAGGTTTCTTCCTCTTTCTAGGACACTGACTCTTGCTGAGTCTCTTTCCTATCGCAAGTGGTATTGGAGCTGGAGTGCTATTCTGCATTCCAAATCTCCTTAATATAGTATGCAAATATCTTTCCTGACTAAGGTTCAATGTCCTTGAGTCCCTATCCCTTGTTATTTGAATTTCAAGAACATAGGATGCTTCGTCCATGTCCTTCATCTCAAATTCATTGCTCAATTTTTATTTGATTTCACTGAGCATATTGACGTCATTACCTACAAGCAGAATGTCATCCACATACAATGACATGATTGCAAACATGCTCCCACTCTTCATGACATGCACATAGTTATTCAATTCATTTGCAATAAATCCAAATCAGAATAACTTTCTCATGAAATTTGAGATACCATTGCCGTGAAGACTGCTTCAAGATGCATAATAACTTTTTTAACTTGTAAACCCTTTTCTCCTGACCTTCAACCTCAGAGCCATCAGGTTGTCACATATAAATCTCCTCCTTTAATTCTCCATTAAGGAAGGTCATCTTCACATCCATTTGGAACAATTCCAAATCCATATATGCAGCTATGTCTAAGATCATCTAAATAGATGCAAATTTAGCCACTAGAGAGTAAGTTTTCTGGAAATCTATTCTAGTTTGCTGAGTATAACCCTTAGCAACTAATCTTGCTTTATATTTATCAACATCACCCTCAACTCGGTACTTTTTCTTGAATATCCATTTACATCCTATACATTGACTACCTTCTGGAAAATCGCATAACTCCCATACACCTTTCGCTCGATTGAGTCCAACTCATCCCTCATGGCGGTCGTCCATGATTTCGACTCAGAGGAAACCATAGCTTCATCAAAGGATATGGGATATGTACAATCTGCGACATCCTCATCCACGGTGTAAAACGATGCCTCGCATCCATAGAAATGGTAATCTTCCATCTATGTGGGCCACGTTCTGAGTCTCTTGTTGCCATTTGTGTGGGTCTACCTAATTCCTCTAAAGGATCATCTTGTTCCATAGGTTCATTCTCTATATTTGGATGATCAAAATCTCCCCAAGTTCTTGTCTTATTCTCAAGTCATCTTCATTGTCCTATAGGACAATCAAAGGATCTAATTTCTCTACCTCATGCTTCTTTTCTTGATGAATTTCAAGTAAAGGTGCATCATGACTTTCGATCAGACCTTCAGTTTCATGGAAGAACCTATATTATTTAGAACGTTCACTATAGCAAATAAACTTGCACTTTAATGTCATAAAGTCTATCTTATCCCTAAGCTAACTCCGTACCAGATTATGTGCAATACATCCCTATTTCCGGATATGGCCCAACTCGGACTTTCTGCCATTCCATAATTCATATGACGTTGATTCTAAGGACTTGGTGGGAATCATGTTCTGTATGTAGTTTGTAGTCAACACTACCCTCCCCATAATTTCTTGGAGAGTCCTAAGTGTGACAACATACACCTTACTGCATTCATCAAGGTTCGATTCTTTCTTTCTGCTAAACCATTTTGCTATGATTTATAGGACATTGTCATTTGCCTACGAATGCTTGCCTAAATGCACTAATCCTCAAACTCCTTTGAGGTATATCCCCCACCTCTATCTGTCCTAAGGGTCTTTATTGGTTTTCCCAATCTTGTCTCCACTTTCGTTTTATATCTCTTAAATGTTTCGAGTGCTTTTGACTTTCTTCCTAAGAGGTAGACATAGGAGAACTTTGAGCAATCATCAATGAATGTTATAAAAGTATTCCTTATTTCTATGTGTGTTGACGCTTAGTGGTCTACATATGTCTGAATGGATCAAACCTAGTGATGAATCTCCTTTCGTCACCTTTATTCCTCCATTTTGGCCTTTACAACCTAGCTAAATGCATGTATATATCATTAATTTTCCAAAAAAACCATCATTAATTTGTACAAAATAATGTATAAAATACTATATATTTATTATATTTATTGCTAAAATAAAAGAATAAAGAAACAAAAAGAAAAAGAGCGAAGTGTCAAGGATACTGAAGTGACCCTTGCCCCGGAGACTCAATCACCATGATGACTTAGTCGGCAAGGAATAAAGTAGGGGGATATAGGGTCGTAGATTGTACATAAAATACAGTCGGACAACCCTACAAAAATAGGCCAATAATTACTTTTGGTACCTATTTTATTCTTTATTATTTATTCATCAAAACAATAAACTTTGTACATGAAAGTTCTAGATAAAAATAAAAATACAAAATTTATTTCATATAAAAATAATATGCATCGTACTTTTTGTACTCAAAATAAAATGCCAAAATTCCAATTTCTCAGTCCCCTAATAAAAAAACTCAAAATATATGAAAATCACCTTTAATTATATATAAATTTTAACAAGCTGTTTAATGAAGGTGATTTCATATTTTTTGAAGTTAAGGTGTGAAAGGTAGGTTTTGGACCCTTATTGTACAATATACTCGAATAAAATATTCATTTTATTTATTCTTTATTATTTCTATAATTTGTGTTTTTTATAATTTTGTAAATATCATTCATAGTATATGTACATATTTAGAATATAATTACATCATTAATAAAATACTAAAATAAAATAAGAACATAAAATACGTAGATGAATATACAATATTTATACCTATATAATATACATCCCTATTTATTTAAATATATATTTTATCAGAAAAATAAAATAAAAATATATTTATGTATATTAAAATAATTTATAATTTTATAAAATAAGAAAATAAAAAATTAAATCTAAAATACAAAATAAAAATAAAATAACCAGAACATAGGTAAATATAACTATAAATAGAACCCTAAAAATTAACTTGCAATAAAACATCTCATAAAAATAAATAAAAATAAGCATTAAATTCTACATAAAATTAGAAATATTCTTTATTTTATAACTAAAAAAATAAATTCATTTATTATTTCTTTTATATTTTCCAAGGCTTTTCAACCCTGGAATTTCATGGTTGGTCCACGTGGACCAACCAGGTGCGAGCGTTCGCTGACTTAGGTCAACTGTACCCCAATCCTCTGACATGTGTTAGGATCACGTGTCGACCCATCTTCACTGATTTCTCCACGCCTCCACTATCACCCGTTGCCCTCGAGACCTTCACCTTCTTATTGTCCTTCCGTCCACGCCTCCTAGAATCCCAACCAACTCTCGATCGATTGCACGCAATCGATCCTCGAAACTCAGCAAAAACCTGCTTATAAATAATTCCCCATCGCCCATTTTGTTTTTTGATCCCTCTTCTTTGAGCTTTAACCCCTCAGATCATCTCTTCAGCACCTCTATGGTGACAGCTGGCGGTTGCCTTTGATCTGCAGTGAGGAGAGGGCGAGAGGAGGCGCATCTAGTCACCTGTGGTAGAGCTCTGTCGTAAGGTTCAGCCTCTCCGATTTAGGCCAGATCGAGGCCTGATGAATGCGAAATTCGCCTCTTTAATAATGTAAAATAATGTCGTAGTACAGGAGACGAATTCGGTTCAGCAAAATCCACGATCTTTGAATATCGTGAAATATTTTAACTTGGCAAGTCTACCAAGGTCGAACACAGGGACACAACTGCCTAATATGTTGTTGAATTTTTGATTCATGCTAGGCATATTATGAGTTAATGTCAATTTCAGGTCCTCATGCAATATGGTAATTACAAAGCGATGCCATGATGCATGCATTTTTTAACGGTTTTTATGCAAGTTGAAATGATGCATGAGCAAATATGCAAGAGAGTAATAAAACCTACAATTATACCCTAAAAATGGGAGCAACAAATATCAAATGAGATCAGTGTCAATTCAATCCTTTATCAAAAAGCGGTCATCACATCAAGCAAAACAAGTAGAGCAGGGTCCCATTTTTCACCTAAAAATTCACTTTAATTATAACATTGGCAAATGAGACAATTGAGCATGCCTAAAATGTAGAGGACAAAAACAAGGATCAAAACGACATGAAAATCATGCAATTTGGATCA